>CM019151.1:25413755-26013755 GCA_009733165.1 Naja naja
CTGCATGATAGCCTGGCTGTAGTGAAATGATTTCTGTCTATATAGTTCTGAAAAAGAATAGCAGAGTTTTGCGAAAGTGTGAATTGTCTACTGGAATTTATCTGGGTTGTATAGGCAATATTGTTAATTTAGCAATGGAATATATTCTAATTTTCTTGTATTATTGTGTAACAATGGTGTGGGTGGAATTCAATTTTTTTTACTGGCTTGGTGGCTGTGGCAGGGGAAGGATGCTGTAAATCCCCATTCCCTCCCCACTCCTGGGAAAAGGTTACTGAAAAATCCCATTCCCCACAACTAACCTGCTTTCCAGCCCCATTCTCCTGTGCAGGGCAACAAAAAAGACCCAGCCGATCAGCTGGGACTCGGGAAGCAGAGAATAGATGGGGTGGGGCCAGTCCAGATGTGGTATTTGCCAGTTCTTCAAACTACTTAAAATTTCCACTACTGGTTCTCCAGAACTAGTCAGAACCTGCTGAATACCATCTCTGTTGTGTAATGCTTTCCATAGGGAAATATAGCATTTTCTAAATGGGACCAGACAGAGATGCCTGCACAGGGAGATGAAACCTGTCAAGAAGAACTGCAATGGAAGCTCCTCCCTTTAAAAAATGAGTGTTTTCCATGCAAGCAAAAAGAGATGGAGTTTAATCACAAGTGTATGGATAGAAACCTGACTTTTTTGAGCCCCCTCCCCAATTCACACATTACACACCCACATAGAGAGAGGGGAGGGATAGAGAGAGAGAGAGAAGGAGAGGGGGAGAGAGAGAGAGCAGGGAAATTGGCTTTACAGTAACTCATTAGTTCATCTAGGTCAGTAATGTCTATATTTGAACTGCAGTAACTCTGGTTTTAAAACCATTCACAGCAGTGGTGGTATTCAACCGTTTCTGCCTGGTTCTGGAGAGCCAGTAGGGCGATGAGCAGCAGAGACCGAACTGGTTCTCTCCTCTGCTGTGCTGTTGGGTCCGCCCGCCTGCCCAGGCTCCCATACTGACCTTTATCCATTGAATTTGAAGCGCAGCTGCTTGCGCGGCACAGAATAGTGCCACGCAGCAGCTGCTGAAGCGACCGGGATCGTGGCAAGGCTTGCAGGAGGTGAGTTAGAATGCCTCTGCCTGCGCAATTCCTCTACACCTGCACAAAGTGCGTTTGGTGCACACATGCATGCAAAGTATGTGCACATGCGAAAGTGCATACTAAGCCACCCCCACCGAACCGGTGGCAACAATATTGAATCCCACCACTGATTCACAGACTGAAGATATGAAGGAAATAGAATGTGTGATGGTTATCATATATTTGTTGTCATAAATAAGCACAAACAATACAAGTACTAAATACTATTGATCCAGGGACTCTGATAACTCTGATGCTTGGCCTAAAAGATTCTTATGTTGAAATAATAGAAATAAAATTCAGGCCTTCAGGGTTGTGGCAACCTTTGATAAGAAGTTCCAAGCTTAAAGCTGAAATAGTACCCCTCATATTTATTTTGAAGGAAAGCATATTAATACATAATCCTGATGAGACTGAAGTGCTCGAGGAGTCAAAACATAATTCAAAGGGGATTTTTATTGGCTCTGAATGACATTTTGGAAATCTAGGATATGTATCTAATAAATAAATGAATAAATACTCTCGTTGGCGTCCTTCAGTGCCTTTGTCTAGTTTACAGCCCTGGTTTAGTTTTGTGCTCTCTGGGTAACCCACAAGAGAATCATCCATCTTCACAGTAGAGGTCTTCATATACATGAGAAAATGCTAAATATCAAAACATCTTAAGGTAGAGAAGGAAAGGAAAAAAAAGAAAGGAAAACTAGAAACCACCTTTAATATTTCCATACATATATTATGACCTTGGTCACTAATTAATTGCACTGCTGTTATAATTAACTTCAGTCATTCTCCATCCTAATATATTCCCCTAAAGAATAAAACTATTGACTGATAAGAAATTCCATTATGGAAAATTATCTTTTCCCTTATATGTTGATATTAGAAATATATCAAAAGCTCGGGATTATTTGTCATGTTATTTTCAAAAACAAAGTTAACATAGTTTGCAGCAGAAAAGATGAAAATGAACTCCAGACAGCTACTGCTAGCATTATTCATTCATCTTTTAAAAAGTTGGAAACAAAGGAACAGGTCTTAAAAATGAGGAGAATAATGATACATATTGAATGACTAAGGTGGCTCTCCAGTGCAGGGCACCTCTTAGCTAGGTGGATTTTTCCTCCTTGCCTGCTTTTCCTCCTTCCATGCCTAAATTCTGTGCTCATTCCTGTCCCAAAAGTGTTTTTTCAAAAGGCAACTGGACTTTGTTTTTCCTTGAAGAAGCTTCTTCAATGAGAAGTGAAAATCTTCAAGGAACAACAAGGTCCAGTTGCCTTTCGAAAAACCACCTTTAGGATAACCATAACCTGAATGACTGGGAATCTCCATAGATTGTAACCATTCCTGATTTCATCCTACCCACAGCTGTCACTATAATCCTGCTGGAAAACAACAGCATTTCGCTGAGGAATTATTTGTGCTAAAGTTTGAAGGCATGGCTGTTGCAAACAAATCGGAAATAGTGCATGTACCTTCACAGTCTCTGATGGTATCTTTTACCATATTTATAGCCCTAATAGTAATAAAACAAGATTATGTTGAGAGGTTTTGCTTTGCTTTTGTTTCATATTATACTTTTTCGCCTACTCTTTTTCTAACTTAAAAGATTTTTTTTAAAAGAAAGCCAACTGATATGGACCACAAATCTTTGAATGGTTGGAAAGAAAGGGCTGAGTAAAAGAAACAATGATGGTGATGTAGAATTAACCAACCCTCTTTTTAAAAATTTTATTCATATTTATATGCCGCCCTTCTCCGAGACTCAGGGTGGCTTACAATGTTTGAGCACAACCCAATGTGCTCAGCAATAACCTTCATTCCATTGTATATGCCTGCTTATTACTAACGGCATTTTTACAAAGTCAGCTTATTGCCCCCAACAATCTTGGGTCTTCAATTTACCTACCCGAGAGGATGGAAGGCTGAGTCAACCTTGAGCCTGGTGGGATTTGAGCCTGCACTAATTGCAGGCAGCTGGAACTTAAGTGCTATGCGTTTAATAGCCTGCACCACCAAGGCCCTTAAATATTTTTAAATACCCCTGCTCAGAATATTTGCTTCATTAAGCAAATATGGCATTGGAATATATATTTCTGGTAATTTCTTTATTCGATAGACAGCAAAGCAGAAAGTTTATCAACCTTCTTTTGAACAGAATCTTGGTAGGATATAAATTGTACAAGCTTGGAATTCATCTTTCTAGTCTTTTTTTTTAATAAAATGAGAGAAAAAAGTAAAATGAGTTACAATGAGTAACATAAAATAAAGTCAAAAGTATGGCTTTTCAAAATATGACAACCTAATATAGACGATTTTTGAAGATAATATTCCAAAGCCAGCCAAATCTTTGTTAATAAAGTTAGTTGCAGTGAAGTTTATTGATGTAGAATTCCAAAGTAATTTACTCTGAGAAGATACAGCAATTGTTATTGATCAAATTCAAGAAAATTAAAGAAACTAAGTTGTGAAAAGGAAGTTTGAGATGGCAGCTGGATGGGGCATGTCTGTACATTCATTGTAGGGAGGGACTTTCATACAAATTCAGTGAGTCTTGCTTCTAATATGTATCAGCAATTATACTCACTGGTCTGCAATAACTTTTAAATATTTAAACCATTAATCTTGGTTAAGTAATCTTCTCAAGTCCAGGACACATTAGGTGCAATTTGAGTAACAGTATGTGTGTGCACTTATACAGTGGCGCATGTACCAAGAAAAATAATGAGCCAAATTAACCCAGTCTTCTTGATGCGAAGGGATCTATAATTATTCAATATTTGAAATGATCCAGTGGATCACTCCTATGCTTTCAAGGCAGTCAGTTAAAATATAGTCTAGGTAATTCAAATGGAGACAGGAGAGATAATGTTTTTGTATGACTGCATATATATGCAATGACAACAGAATGGGAATATATATGACCTGAAAGGGCTCTGATATGCTGCCAATTGCATGGATTCTTTCCAGTAGACTTGAGCAGATTGATGGAAGAAAGGGTGTGTATGTGCAGTAGAGCATTGTCCTGTCCAACTTACCATGGCTAACTTACACATATCATAGAAATGGTGGAATAGAATCATTAAAGAAAGTTGGCTGTGGCCAACTTGCCACAGACAACCTGCCATAGACAACTCACCCCAGGCCAACTTACCAGGGCCAACTCACTGTGGGACAATGTGCTACAGGACAAAAGTTACACAAACGATTGGAATAAAATCATTAAAGAAAGGATACAAAGCAAGATAAAATAAAATATGAATTACAAAAATTAAAATACTTTAAAAATAATTTTAAATAATTAAATTGAATTGTTGAATGGTGAGTTGGCCATGATGAGTTGGTAGAGATGAGTTGGCACAGCAAGTTGGCTCATTCCACAGCAGGAGGTTGTTATTACTTTTGTCCTTCCAGTGACTACTGTGTTTCTAGGTTCAGCTCCTTTTGGCATAAGTATGATGCATGTAAAAAAGGGTAAAGGGTAGTTACGTACTATCTTGATCTATTTTTCCCTCCTGCAGACCCTGCTGCAACAGATTATCTATGATTTCCTGCAGCCATTAGCAAATGTCAAGTAGCAGTCTAAATTCACATAGTCAACAAGATTGTGTTTTTTGCCATGAGTAGAAGCAGAAATTTAAGGATGCATTTCCTCCCAACTAGCTGTTAATATCAATCAGACAACCAATATGAAAATTCCTGCCCAGTGACTGCAGATTGCCAACTTGCAGCCAAAGATTCTTATGTGATCTCCATACCACCTTCCACCCTCCATTATCTGGAACCTGCTTGTTATATACAGCTCTTCCTTCCTCCACCCTCCATTTATTAACTGAGTTAATAATACAGATAGTAATAGGCAGAGTCCAACAAAGTCTGGGAATCTGAAACTCAAAGCAACCAATCAAGAATAGGAAGGTTTTCCTAAGTGAGCTCCTAAAAGTTGAAGGGGCAGCTCCATTCTGTCTTGCCTTCTATCAGAAAGAAATGGCCCCTCTTCCCAATCTGTCTATCAGGTAAAAATGTACTCCAATCAAAATAAGATTTGGACACTCAGAATCTAAGAGCCATCCAGGGAAATGCAGAGTTAGATGTGAATTGGGATATTGTTGCTTATTAGAATATGAATTGGTACAAACTGATCTTTGTATTGTTATTGGTGGTTTTTGATAATTGTACTATATGGTAGTTTGAGTCTGAAGTGTTTTCATTCCTGAAAAATTGCCTGTGGATGAAAAGGATTTTGTCTTTTTTCATTGTCTTCAATCCTCAATTTCATTCTTAATCGTTCATTAGAATAAAACATGTCTCCTCTGAAATTCTTTTGATAGGGAATGTAATCTATCATGCTATCCAGCCAATCTGCTACCTGTAGAAAGCTGAGACAAGAAAAGAGGTCACACTTGTCACCTCTAAATCAATAGTTAGTGGGAAAACTTCTCAAATAGATTATCACAATGGCCCCCTATTCCATGATTGTGGGAATAAACAGCAGTTGGGTTTGGGGAAGGACTTAGGTACTTCACTTGAGGGAGTCAGTGGGGCTAATTCATTATATCTCACTGGCTTCATGAGCTACATTATATGGGGCTTAGTTTTACATGTGAACATGGCCACTACCTTTTTGGAGGGAATATTATCTCATTTTTTATAAGTGTATATGTTCTTCAAATTTATCTACATTAGATTGGGAGCTAAATATTAAATGACAGTCACACTCTTGTATGTCTCTACATTTGCATAACATTGTATACTCTGCATTTCTCTCCTGTAGAAGGATGTAATTTATTTTCAATTTAGCTGAAATATAATTAAACCACTTCTGATTAGAAATTAAAAAAAAATAAAATGGAGAAAACAAGAACTGACAGACCATTCATCAATATGTATTGGATGAATATTAGCACAGTATATCTAGGAACAGGAGAAAGGACCATAATTAACCCAGGAAATAATTACTTTATACATAATTTATTTTAAAAAGAAATCTATATTCAAAATACAACTTCTAATTTTGAAAACTTTTATAGAGCATCACAGTTCATGAAGAGGCAGCTGCTGCTTTCCAAATCTCTTGATGTATATCATTTCTTCCAGTAAATAATTATTTCATGGCTAGTCTTTCAGGGCCAGTAGAAAACCTCACCATGATGTAATGGTATAAGCTTTGACTAAAATGCAGCATGATTTCTCTCTCTCTCTCTTTTAAATTCAAAAGAAGAATCTGAAAAGAAAGAAATAATATTTGCATTTAATGCTGAATTTGGCTTTCTGATTTCTTAATACTCTAATTAGGAGTTAACAGCTAACAGATAACCAGAGTTGGAAGGGATCTTGTAGGTCATCTCATCCAACCCCACAAGTAGGAGACCCTACACCATTTCTGACAGATGGGAGTTTAATCTCTTCTTGAAAGTCTCCAGTGATGGCGTTCCCACAACTTCCGAGGGCCAGCTGTTCCATTGGTTGATTGTTCTCACTGTCAGAAAGTTTATCCTTATTTCCAGGTTAAATCTCTCCTTGTTCCGTTTCCATCCATTATTCCTTGTCTGGCCTTTGGGTGCTTTATGTTTTTAAATGTTATGCCTGCATGTAGAGAAACAGTGGTCAGTATCCAGTGTTTCTCTAATTAGGAGGGATGTTTCTGACTGCAATTTCTAATAGAACAGCATGGTAATAGAAAGAAATACTTGGTTTCTAGTCCAGGCATGTTTGCGGGCTCAGAGTTTCCTTATTATTTCCTTTGACAGACACTCATTGATTCTAATCTTGGTCAGGGATTGTACAAGATCTCTGTGTACTATGGTTTATAAATAAAAATTAAGTTTGGAATTTCCATTCTTGTATGATTTTTTCTTCATCCTTTAATGGGATTTCTCCTCATATTTTGGTACAACTCATGGTTCCAGACTCACAACTTACCTTAAACTGTGGGATCCTTGGTGCTTTCTGAGCTTGGTGGTTTTTTTGGAAAACACTTCATTGCCAATTTAGATAATATCATCAGTGCACAAGAAAACCACAAAACTCAGAGAGCACAAGGACCCCACAGTTAAACCTGAGCTTCAAATATTCTCTTCTATCAGTAGCATCTTGAACTGCTACTATGGCTCAGCCTTGATGAGGAATCTCCTGTATACTCTAACCAATTTGTTAACTTTATTGGATGTCTCTGGATGTTTTGAGCAACCCTTACTAGTCTCAGCTAGCCTGGCTGTTGACAATACATTGTAGTGATGACAACCAGAAATGTGAAAGCACGAGGTTGCTGATTTCTTGCATTAAATCTGTGTTTTTCAAAATTGGCAATTTTAAGATGTGTAGATCTCAACTCCCAGCCAAGCCAGCACATAGAATTTTATCTGCATTAATAAATGTCAGTTTCTTGGGACAGGAAGGTTGGCTGGACCAAGGTGATAATGACTGGATTTGGAAGCTATGGAGGAATAGAACTTTTTGTAAAAAATTGTAAAAATTCAATTTTTGTAATGGAATTGTTACAAATTGTACAAAATTCAATTGTAACAGAAATTATAAAATTCTGGAAAGCAGACACTCATATATCTAAAAGGGTATTTTGTCAAATCATCTTTTATAGTCACCTAAACCCATTATAAGAGTGTTATCTAGCTGCTTGGTCTTGTTTGTGTACTTGGTTGTTAAACTTTTCAACTGTTCCTGGGATTTTTCCTGATTGGCTTCACATGATAGCCTCGTGCTCTTTATACATAACATAGACTGAGTGCACTCCGTTAATGTAGCTTCATTCATTGGGAAAGTTATGTTTCTCAGTAATCAGATCTAAGTGGTGGAAAAAAGGAAAGTGACCTTCTAAATGCTGCATTTAGAAATGTTTATATATGAAAGGGTATTTCTTTGTACCATTTTTTTCTTTCTCCGGATGATCAGAACTAAGCCTGTGGGAACAAGACATTAAAAGTTGACATTTCAAATAGAAAATTCAACCATTCTACTGAAGCATGTTCGGTATGATATGTTGCTGCATGGGGTGTTTTTGCTCAGTGTTTCAGCCAGTTATGTCTTCATTTCTCCTACATTTCCTTCATTTTTCTGTCCTTCTGTTTTTCCCATTCTCAACAGAATACAGTGACCAAAAGCATGCTCAGCCTTCAATAAACTGTTCTGGAAAGTTTTTTCCTCCATCCAGTGTTGACACCTTTTAATCCAACAAGGTGCATCACATTCCAGCATCTGAAAATGAATTTTGTTTTGTTTTCTTGATTTTTGACTGCTGCCAGCCACAGCTAACTAGCCAGATGTTGTGGGACAGACCATTTTAGGGTACCTTTTACATACACACACACACACACACACACACCCATGCAAGGGTGGGAAATGCTATCCTGCCCACTTTCACATAAGAAAGCAGCCTCAGGCAGAGTTTGAATTTATCCCTCTCCACGATCAACTGATTTGCTGTTGAGATTTTAGCAACTTCTTTCACTGGGTTTCTATGTCTGTGTCTAATAGACAGCTGCCATTTGAATACTATAGAAGCAACTGTATCTTTGCTGAATTGTGATCCATGCAGCCGCTTAAGAAGATGACCCCATGTACCCTGTCTCAACCCAGGGGTGGGACTCCACTGTTTCAGCCCTGTTCAAGCAAACTGCTATCTCTGAAGATCAGCTGTGAGTGAACAGGTTTGGTCCGATGATCAGCTGTTGGCCTCCCCCTCCACCTCTACTCTGTGCTTTATATCCTGGTTTTCAAGCTCAGCTGATTCGTGCAGCACAAAGATTTGCCGTACACCACCAGCAGTTTAACACACAGAGATTGCTGGAGAAGGTCAGTAGCAAATGCTCTGTGCACATGCAAAGCGTGCGCTCACTGAAGTGGTTGTTACACCAGTTGAATCGCACCGCTGTCTCAACCATATCTGGACCTCTGGCATGGTGACTGCATACCCAGACCAAGAAAAGGGATCAAAGTACATTAGTATAAGTTGCTTGACAGTTGGCTACTATAATATATAAAACAAGTTCAATTTCCTTCTCCTAGGAGAAAGTGAAGTTATTTTTAACCCAAGCCTAAGGAAGTAGACAGGTGATTTTTTTAAATTAAATTTTATTAAATTTAACAACTGTGCTACTAACTTAACAACTGCAATGATTCACTTAACAACTGTGGTAAGCAAGATTGTAAAATGGAGCAATGTTCACTTAACAACTATCTCACTTACCAAACAGAAATCTTGGACTCAGCTGTGGTTTTAAGTCAAGGACTACCTGTACACTCCACATGTAAACATATTTCGTACTACTTGTAAAGCATATTTCCTTTTCTTACTTATTTCTTCTTTATAAAGTGAGTTGTACAATCATGTTTTGTAAGTTATTTGTGAGGATATTCCAGAGTGCAGGGGTATGTGTGTGGAATGGGGACAATGACTTACAGACCTACATCAAGTCACAAGCTATAGTTCTAGCATGTATGTAATGATGTTACTATGATTTGCTGCTCTTTGATTTTCATTCCTTTGAAGCTATTCTGCATAACAAAATGGCTGACTCCCATTCTGGGCCAATTTTCAGTGACATGAATTCAGTTGTAAAGTTGTGCAATTTTTACTGTAATTAAAAAAACTCCTCCCAAGGGCATTTAGCTTCATATATATTTCTCTCCTCCAACCTTTCACAGAGTTATATTTCCTTACTTCAACTAACATTTCATCTTAATTTTAAAGGTTACAATGGGAAGTCTTGTAACTAGGATAATGAATGTGATTGAGAAGGGTTTTGATAGTATTAACACTGGTTAAAGGTCAACTCATGGAATAACTTAATCATGATTAAAGCTGAGAATGGGGATGGCATATCTTGATCAATAAATACTGGCTATAATTCAGAAATGATTTCTGTGCCCTTGATGATTTTAGTAGTTATTCCATATAAAAATAATCCTGAGGATGATATATTGAAATTTGCAGTACCCAATGCTTGACTCAAGGAAAATTCTGGAACAAGAGGGGTAATGTTATAAGCTTTTTAAAATAATGACATGTTGAATCTTCCCTGTTAATTTTAATTTTGGCATCTTGGTTGGGATTTGTGTATAAATCTAACTCCAATTGGTTTCATGCTTCCATTGTTATTTTCTCTCTTTCAGACATGTCCATTTATTTAGTTTTGTTAACATATATTTGAGCTGCTAAAAAAGCCCCAGGGAGCCATTTTTCTGATTTTTTGTGAAACACTTGTTTAATCTTGTTGTTTTTCATTATTAAAAAGGTGCACATTTACACACATTACTGATTAATTTAAGGGCAGGAACTTGATTGTCATTGTCCCTTCTGCTTTTTTTAAATTTTGTGATGAATTTGGGCAAAACAAACAACTTTATTAAACAATTTAGAATACCACTAGAAAGGTAATAAAATAGTTTGACTATTGATGTTTGCAATTCTGACATAGTGGGTGGCATACACAAAGATAATCTCATTAAAAGAAACATGGGATAGTTGGAAGCTTGAAGCAAATAGTGGATTTTTTTATAAGTTACCACAATTGTAAACAGCCATATGTGATTCCAGCTACTGGGCATATGCAGATACAAGCACAGCTGGAAGTGCTTCTGCTAGAAGTCATTTAGAGAAACAAGCAACTGATTCTTGACAGTTTAAAATGATTGTTGACAAAGGGCCGTAAGTGGCAAAGCAATAAAGAAAAACAAGAACAAAATATCTATTCTTTGTCCTTGATCTAATACTGTGTTTCCCCGAAAATAAGACACTGTCTTATATTTTTTTTGGCTCCAAAAAACACACTAGGTCTTATTTTCGGGGTAGGTCTTATATATTTATGGTGCCAAATAGTGGGTGTGAGTGTGTAGGGGAGGTTTTCACGGTGCCGGTTGCTCCCTGAAAAGTCTTCCTGGAACTGGAGATTTACACTAGGTCTTATTTTCGGGGAAACACGCAACGTAAGTTCTCAAAACAAGGCTATTTTGAAGCCCTAAAATAAATTTCTGTGAAACCCCTTTCTCATGAAGAAAACCAACAATTTCATGAAAGTTAGTCTTGGCAAGAGGAAAAATAGACTATTCAGTTTTTTTTTAATTTAAAAACTCTCTCATGGGGTTTCAACTGCCTGCCCCAAGCTTGCAAAATTGAAAGTGAGATTTGACAGCACTCACATATTGTTTGCACAAACCTGATTTTTTTTTTTGCAGCACCCTCCAGGTTGCTCATGTCCCACAGTTTGAAAACATTGGCCAAATTCTGTCAGAGTGATTGTGGCCCTTGGTTAGGATGTAATGGTCTTTATACTGCCTAAAGCAGGGCTGTCAATCAATCAATGCACTCACAGGCCACGGTCTGGCCTGGTTTAGCAAAGAGGGAAAAAGTGCCGATATATCACATGACGACGTGAGTTTGGCACCCCTGGCTTAAAGCTATAACTTGAAAAGAAGTGATTTTGATGTACAATACCAAATGCTAGAAGCACAAATAATAAAACAATATCAGGACTTTACAAAATCCTACAAAATGCCAGAATACTGAGATAAGCAGCCTCTGTTCTACTAGTTCTCAATATACATATAGTCCTTAACTTACAGCCATTTGTTTAGTGACTGTTACAGCAACCACTAAAAAAACAACAACTTATGACTGGTCTTTTTTACTTATGACTGTTGCAGCACCCCCCTTGCCATATGATCAAAATCTGGGTGCTTGGAAACCATCATGTATTTACAATGATTGTAGTGTTTGGGGATCATGTGATTACCATTTGCAACCTTTCCTGCTGGCTTCCAACAAGCCAAGTCAATGGAGGAAGTCAGATATGCTTAACAACCAGGATTTCCCTTAGCTGCAATGATTTGCTTAACACAGGTGGCTTAGCAATGGAAATTCTGGTCCCAATTGTGGTAATAGTCGAGCACTACCATATTTTTCACTCCATAAGATGCCCCTGACCATAAAAGGCACCTAGTTTTAGAGGAGGAAAACAAGAAAAAATATTCTGAACCCAGCTGCTATTCACCAAAGGACCAGCACTGTGGCACAATACTTGCTCCATAAGACACACAGACATTTCCACCCACTTTTGGGGTCTTATGGAGTCTTATGGAGTGAAAAATATGGTACTTGTATCTAAATTCAGTTCAAGTATTGAGGCCCACACAGAGATCATTTAGGGCAGTGGTCCCTGACCTTTTCAGCACCAGGGACCAGTTCCATTGAGAGAGGTTTTTCCGTGGACTGGAAGGGGCATGGTTTTGCATGCTGCCTGCATCCTACAGATAGGGCTTTGCTTGTTTGTGTGGCCCAGTTTCTGGCATGGTGCTGATCCATGGACCAGGGGTTGAGGACCCCTGATTTAGGGTCCTCACAAGATGCATGGTGGCGGGGAGCTAGTCCATGGCAGCCTGGCCATAGTTCCACCTTTCAGTTTTTGGAGTACCATTGGTTTTACGATTCCTGGATATGAAGTTTCTCAGACAGAAAGCCACATAAGCTTGAAATGTTTGTTGATGCTAATGCTGATGATTTTTTAGTCACACTAAGGAAATGTGCCTTTCAACAGAAAAGCCATTTCTCACCCTGTAGGCAGCCATGGAGGTTTAGAGGGATGAAAAGAAACAACATTACTGTCAATTAAATCTTGTCATTTAACAGCAACAACACCTTTTTCCACCTGATAAAAACAAACAAACAAACAAACAAAACACCCCCACACACACACTAACGTTACTCTCAGGGCTTTCAAACTGGCTCAATTTAATGCACAAGATAATAGAACGTTCCTTTTGTTCAGCTTATTCTGACTTATTGGAGAAAATAAGGGTAGATCATGTTGTTCTATGTTATTCTCTTTTAATGGAGTATTTATTCAACTCTTTATTATGCCCACTTTAATAAATATGTAGGTCAGTTGAATTTTTGACTTTTTTTCTTTTGTAAGAACACTATCCAGATATACCAATATAAGCAATGTAATTGCAGGACAGTAGCTGATTAAACTTAATTTGTTTTGGAAGATGCTGAAGTAAGTCGATATTAGTCAGTATTAATCTTAATATACTATAATATTAAGCCTGTATAGATGCAGAAAATATGAATGTTGGATATTCTGTTTTTTTTTCTCATTTTTTAGATTTTATTTGTTAGCTTTTAATATTGATTTAGTAGACCAAAATAAATGAACAAATATTAAAGGATCATTCTAGTCCAGGTTTCAGGGGGTATCCTCAGTTGGTCTCCTTAAATTATCACTTTCTCATCAATAATTTTATTGCACCCATCTATTTTTAATCCTCTTTGAAAAACAGGATTACTTAGTAAGTAAGTTTGTAAGTCTTGTGGCCTTAGCAAATGCTTGACCTCTCTTGTCTACAATGGCCACCTGTCATAACAGCCTTCTAATATGATCTACAACATACAAGCAACGGGTGACCTCTATCCATCTGTTTGCTGTCTAATGTCATAGGTACTTTTACAACAACCTGGGTTATACTTCTTGGTTGTAAACAAAAGAATAAAGTTTCACCATTCAGAAAGAGCAAGTATCTGCAAATTATGACACTGTTCCAAAAGTGAGCTAGCAAATAGTAGAGACTATTAGTTATAGATTTGATTAATTTGTCTTTCCTTGAGATTATAGTTCTATGAATGTGCACCAGAATTGTGTTAGCTAAAACCCAGTTTTCAATAATAATAATGATCAATCATTGGTGTTTCAAAGACAGGGTAGGATTAATTATAGTGTAGATATTGCATTATTGTAATTCTAGCAAAGGCTCAATTTGATCGATTTCTCATTCATAAGGCTAACAGCTGCACAGAATTCATGCCACTTTCCTCCAAGAGGAAGTCTATTTTCAAAATGCCAACTGTTTTATGGGTGGGTGGCTGGCAAAGTCCCTAATATGGACAGTTTGAGTGCTATTTATGGAATATTTGGGAGGAAATCTTGATACCCTTCCAAAGGTGGGTCAATTCCTTAAAAGGAAAATGTGAAAGTTCATTTTCAAAATGAAAAGATTCCATCTCACAGGCAAGAAGGCCTATTCCAAGCATAGCAGAAACTCATCAGTGAAAAAGTGGCAGGAAGAGAAATATAACATCTCTTTCTTGAAGGCAATCAGAAATGAGTGCAAATATATGGGAGCACAGCTGTGCAATGTCACATCAAATTATTTTTCATCTTGCCCAGCATAGGCTCTTCTGTGCTAGCATGATTACACTTGCATCATTCTACGTTAAAATAGAAAATTATGTGGAAATAGAAGAGATAAGAGTCCAGAGATATAGCCTACCAATATCTCTTTAGAGGCCTTTAGAGGGGAGGCCTTTCTTTGCTCTTTTTGGGAAAAAGGATCTGGAGATGAATTTAAGAGACTGAATGATTGTCTCAAGGCTTGTAAATGGTCAAGGCTTCACTTTAATCACCAGTTTAAATCCCCCAAACTTTTTTAAAAACTGAGTTTTGTTTGGATTTAGAGTTTTTTCCCCTCATGCCCACAGCCAATGTCCATTTCTGTGTTTGGCCTCTGACCATCTGCTGAGGAGCATATTTACTTATTTATTTAATTTGTTTATTTATTTAATTTACAAGAAGACTCTATAATTTGGTTCTATAATTGTACATTGGGACCATCCCATGAAACATACAAGTTTTAAAGCAGGGTATATCTCCTAACAAGATCCAGGAGTTACAATAGTTTTCTTGGTTGGAAACATCTAAGATGATATTGCCAAAATTTGTTGACTTAATATATGTAGATGTCAGAGTTCCTACCAGTGCCCTAACGCAATTGAGTCTCAAGCCATCTGGCAATAAAAATCCAGTCTTTTATTAGGAGCACCATAGGTGAAGCCAGCTCTGACTTCACTCCATTTGTGCGTTGCCTCTGACCCTGTTTCCCCCTCCCCCCAAAGTGTGTCACCCAGTCACATTCCCCAACAAGGTAATTTCATGGGTTGTAGAAGTCACTCCCTCCAGGCACTGCTGGTATCCCCAGAGATGGCATTGACTTGTTCAGCCAGAATGCATCTTGTTATGACTGAGGAGTAAATTCCTTGGTGCAGCTGTGAGTCGCAGTTTCCCATCCCCCTGCCTATGGCAACTCAGGAGCAGGTCAGGAAAGCTTCATGCGTTGACAGTAGAATTAAATCTGGGCCTCTCTGTGTATGAGATTGATAAATAGATGATTGATAGATAGATAAACAGACAACCCCAAAAGTGTTTTTTTCAATTGGACTTTCTTTGCTTTTCCTTGAAGATGTTTTGCTTTTCATTCAAGAAGCTTCTTCCGTTCTGACTGAATGGTGGAGAATGGAAGGATTTATGTTCCTTGCAGTCATTGGTCATTAGCACTCTCTCTGAGAGTCATTGAGACACTTGGAGGTTATCTGGGCCCTCAGGGTCACCTGAATAATACAAATGGGTATAGAACTGCTGAAAGAACTATGTTGTAAACAGGAAATAGGTCATGTCATATCCCCCTGCTGTTGAAAGAGGGCTTTTTAATTTTAATCTAGATGGCCCCTTTGACCCCTCTTTCAAACCAGTGGTCCTCTCTGTCCAGAATGTGCTGTCTTCAAAAGAGTGCCCCTTGTCTTTTAAATGTTCAGGCTTCTGTTTTCCTTAATGTGTACTGCACAATCCAGGAAGACCAGACTATTTTCCTTAACATCTTCCCATGTGAACTTAATGTAACAGTCCACAGAGTTGTTGTGTTTGGTGAAGGCTTCATTTAACACAGGAACTGGAAGCCTTCACCAAACCCATCAACTCTGTGGACAGATACATTAAGCTCACATGGGAAGATGTTAAGAAAAATACTCTGTAGTACACATTAAGGAAGACAGAAGCCTCATCACTGAAGTTTACTGAAAACCCACAGACACAGACACAGATCAGAATTTATATTTTTATTCTCATGAGCCACTGGGGCCCAAAATAGGAGTGATCAGAACCCTACATCACTGGACTGAAGATCTACCTATCACAAAGATGGAAAAGAAAAAGAAATAAAGTATGTTAAGGAAGCTCTTAGAACTTGTGGCTAACCCAACTGGGCCTTCATCTAACAACAACAACAACAACAACAACAACAACAACAACAGTTGAAAAGAAAAAGGTTTGGTTCATTGACATTGCAATACCTGGTGATGCACGAATTGAAGACAAGCAGCAAGAAAAAATCACAAAGTACTAGGACTTACCAATTGAAGTTGCGTGACTTAGGAAAAATAAATCATGTGTTATCCCAATTGTAATTGGAGCCCTTGGAGCAATACCTAAAGGGCTACCTCGCTATTTGGAAATTCTGAACTTATCAGACTTGACTACCCTGATTCTACAAAAAACCACCCTACTTGAAACAGTTTATATTCTCCGACACTCCTTAACAGTTCCTAGCTCCTTGGTTAGGACTTGAGCTGTTGAGCTGCCAACCAACTCCAAAGGCAGTGAATCTCACCAAAGATTAAACAACAACAACAGCAACAACAACAATAAATGACCCAGCAGAAGTGCCACCAACACAAAGAAGAGAACAATAAATGAAGCAAAGTTGTCATTCCATATGTTGCAGGAATTTTTCAAAAGCTCAGGAGGACTTAACACAACATACACAGTAAATGAAGATGTTTGAATTAATTGTTTTTAAAGGCTGTCTGAATTCTTGTGTACTCAGCTGCAATTTCTGATCTTGTTCTCAATTCATTTTGGCTTCCAGGCTCCTCAGCTGTTTAGTAGGCATATTGACAATTGTCCCTTAGTGATAATAGTTTTATCTACTAGCTTTCTTGAAAACACATCAATACAGTATTGCATTTGTTTTGAATCCAAAAATCAAGACAATGTTTCAACTGTCTCCTCAAATTTGGTAGAATTTCTGATTCAATATTTCGAACAAATGCTAATGTAGGGGAACAGATCAGCTCAGCTGGCATTTCTAGGGAGGTGGCTAGGGAGTTTTAAATCCCTGAATGGGTGACTACTTTCATCCACACTGGATACACTGTCCCACCCAAGATCCCCTTGTCTATTTCTGTCAGCCCAGCTCAAGTGACCATTTTTGCTGATTTGTTACACTCAGGATTTGTAAGGACAACTAACTTCAAAAAAACACAGTGGAATTGCTCCACATTGAGCTAAAAGCTATTTTGTTCAACCTTTTGTTTCATTGGAAATTCTGTGGGAGGAGACAGGAAGAGAGTAAACTGATTGGGAGGTTTGAAGCAGAAAGAGTGCACGTTGATTGGCTGGGTTCTCAAGGTTCAGTTGTTGGCTAGCTTGGGCTGAGCAATAGGTTGGTGGTGCCCTTTGCAAGTCTTAAACCTGTACATCACATTTCAGATCTGTGGATGGTGATAAGGATGTGAATTCCCATAGCACCTTGGGAATAAACTGCAGTTGAACTGATTTGGGTCCAACAGCACATCTCATTCTATCTATTTGGAAATTATTATCACAAAAAGCAAAGAAAAAGGAAAGGTCCTCTCAGTTTCATGAAGAGTTTAAAATAATTATGTAATATCGATCTTTCTCTGAACAAAGTCAGGAAAACATCCTTCCCAAAGCCTTTGTAGAAAACACCCCCCACCTCTTACTGTCAGTGTACCCCATAGGGAGCTATTACACAGTATTCTGTTAAAAAATATTGAAAGTTCTAAACAGTAACCTTTATAAGAAATAAAGAAAGATCAGGAATAAAATCTCAGCTCTGGAGCCACCATAAAGAACCGATAGTTCCCACAGGTCTCTTATCAGACCTCTTCAGGTGAGCATGCAATTTGCATCTTTAAAGCTAAAAATCTAAGCTATTGCAGGAAACTCATCTTATAATATTTGTGACTTTATCAAGCCAAATACTGAGACACATGTAAAAGCCTGTTCTTACTGAATTAATTCACTGGGTTCACATATATCACACCATGCTATAGTGAAATTTATTTTGTCTTAATGTGTTATGTTAACACAGCCTGTAGTGATCATGAAGGATAATTTATGATTGGTATGTCAAAATTCAGCCAAATGTGACTTATTAAATGGCTGAAAATATCATGGTTTACAATGATGCACAAACTCAGTTAGCATGCATTTGGACAGTAAGCCAACATCTTTGAGGCTTCATGCTCGGAATAAGAGAGAAACCTACCAAAGGTATTATCATAGATAATGTTAATACCTCTATGATAATACAGTGACTTTTTCCTACCCATGTATGAGAAGGAAAATATGCAAAATGGGGAAATTCTAGATGTCTGTTGGAGAAGAAAAAATGGAAAATGGAACTGATCTGTGGAACAATTTGGAATGTTCAGGAAGAAATGAATGTATAGCAATATTTTGTTACAAGTTCTTATTGTCCTGCTGTCATAAAAAAATATCAATAGGAAACAGACAGCAACATAAACAAAAATTCTTACTTTAAGATCAGGGGTTTATTGTTTAATAATTTGGAACATAAGAAATGAATAGATATAAAAGATATAATAGCAGTAATACACTTACATTAATAAGCCATTGCAATGGGGTCCAAAGAAACATAGCAGGTCCAGCAAGGACTGTCATAAATCAAAGGGCCCTGAGCTGATCTTCAACCCTATCCTTTATACTTTTCTTCTAACCACATACACGCTTCACAACTTCAATAACTGTCACTTTCTGTAACCACCTGTGTACATTACTTTCAGTTCCTCATTTCCAACAGTTTCATTCTTCCTGTTTTAAACTTATCCATCCAAGTGCATACTTTGCAAAAATATGTTTTTACAGTTAGCAATGGCTGAGCAGGATTACAAATAGTTCTGGTATATTTCAAAACCATCCTGGCTGAAAACTTTGGTTCATGTCTCTTTCTTCTGGAGCTATCATCCATAGGATTTATTGAATCTAATAGATCAATAAGCTATATCTTTGATTCTCACACTCCATTAATGACAAATAATTACCCATGGTCTAAAAAATTAATAAATGTGTTAGGAAACATGAAAGATAAACCTGTATGCTAAGAACAATACAATTTTTCAAGATTTCATAATTGTCTCATATAAATTAAGAGATATTAAAAAACAATAAGTAATTGACATTCCAAAGTTTATGTTCAGATAGCAAATACTGGTCAAATGTAACATTCTAATAGCTACCACAGAAAGAATTGAAAAATATAGCCTGTCAATTGCTATAAGTATCAGTGATCGGCATATAAAGTATGACTGCAAAGAGAGATTTCATATTATGAAACTGCATCTATTTCTGCATTCTTCAAACTGGTGCCCTTTGTATTTGGAGACCTATAACTCCATGTGTTCCCAATCAATGTGGCCATAACACACCTAAAAGCACCAAGCTATGGAAAGGTATTTTATTAAGTTTTAAATCTATTCCAAATTGAGGCTAGCTGAGTGAAAAATATGGATATGATGGTGCTTGATGGAAATTCAATCTTGATTACCATAATGAAAACGTATAGAAGCAAACTCAGAATTTTTATTAGGGACAAAAATGTCATGATCAGCTTAATAGCACATTGTATAAAAAGCCAAGTTTCCATATTTTAAATATAGTGGTAATGGAATGTTTTAACAGCTCTTTAATTTTCTACAGGTCACCTTTAAAAATGAAAAATCTATTACAAAACACCGAAAATTGACAAGAAAGGAATTTCATAAAAAGATTAACAGAATTAAAAAACAAACAAACACTAAAGTTATACTAAAACCAATATTAATGTGTGGTATGAGTATTATAGTTATTTGAGTTCTGTCCAGGATTCTAGCCCAGAAAGTCAAAATGAGTGATGTTTTTAATTTCAATCTTCAAAATGTGAAGTTATTTCCCCCCTTGCTGATGGGCAAACCCTTGGTATGTCTTTGCATTGTTTTCTATTGGCCCAGATGAAATAAAAACTGCCATGAGGAACTCTTTGATCCTAAAAATTGAATTTGATGAGATTAATTACTTAAACTTGAACTGCTGCTGGCAGAAGTATACAGTGCAGTTTTGTCAGAAGTAATATGTTATGACTAATCTAGTTGTCTTGTAATATTAATTAGCAACACACTGGAAAACTTAGGAAAATGTGTTCTACTTCATAGAAAGCACATTATGTTATGATTCATAATGCATCAAACCAGCACAGGCATTCCAGATATTGTTGAAATACAACTCCCAGAATTCCTTATTATTCCTTTTTATGCTGGAAACATCTGCCACGTGATGTGTTTAAATTTGGATAAACATATTGTGTAAATTCTATTGTGCTTTGTAAACCATGGTTTATGTATTGCATGAATCCAGCAAATGATGTGTTATTCAATAAACTGATAGCCCCAAATCAACAAAAGTATGACACACATGGCTCAGAATAGTCAGTTAATTGGCATAATCCCTTCTGCTTTATTCTCTGTGGCAGCCTGCTGCAACTAAGATCTGCCAATAGATGAGAAGGAGGGGTGCAGAGAAAAGTGGGAAATAATACTTAATAATGAATAAGCTCTACTTTCTTCCAGGAAATGGCATTTTAGCAACAACTGAATGTGACTGGAAGCACCTGAAAGTAGTCTATGAAGTAGACAAAATGGCATAAGAGTGGACAAAATGATGATACCTTTCCCAAAGTAATAAAAACAATTGAAATGAGCCAGAAGAAAGTCCAGTTGACAGAAGTGGACAACTTGCAGTATACTCACTGATGACAGAACCAGGAACACACAGTTGGCAGAACCTGCTGATCTTCTCCAACGTAAATCCATCTTCTGGGCACCTCCGGGCCACCATTTTCAAGAAAAACCCATCTCCCTTTTTTAGACATAAAAACGCTTTCAAAAGGAGGTTAAGTTCAAGTTTTGAAAATTGTTTTCAATTTTTGATTTTTGAAAATTGTTCTAATGGTGCTTGAATGCTTAACTCTACCTATATAAGAAATTCACATCGTTGACAAGTTGTTTGGAAAGCCCTGCTTAGAGATTACTGCAACAGATGCCTCTGCAGAAACCTAGTGTCAGGCCTGCTCTGCAGCTCAAGCCAATATGAGCATGGAAAACAAAGCCCAGCCACTGGACAGGAATGAGCATGTCCACAGCAATTTCTAGTGGCCAGTAACAGTAAGCAGATCCCTGCCTCTGACCACATTGTCAGGAGAGCAAACTAGATTGTGCCCACCATAAAAATTATGAAGAGAAAAGCACATCACATAAAAATGATTCCTGGAGAATATTTGTACCCTGTAGAGCAGGGCTGTCAAACTCCTGGCCTGCAGCCGGATATGTCACGTGCTGGCCACACCCATGCCCATGCCCATGCCCAGTTTAGTGAAGGGGAAAAAAGTCACATGATGCAGCCGTGATGACGTGAGTTTGACACCCCTGCTGTAGAGCTATATAGGAGAATAAATTGGAGAACTGGCAGGGAATTCCTACCTCAAAGTGGTCTTCTTTGTATATTTCTTTGGTACTGTATCTAATTGGAAGTAGTGTTTATAGATAATGCTTAGCCTATATAAACACCGAGTTACGTTGTCCCAAAGGTGCTTTTCAAAAGGCAACTGTCAACTTGCAAAGCATCCCTGAACTGGTCTTGAGTTGCCATAGGAAAGGGGATGGGAGAGTGAACTTTGCTGCTGCCTTAAGGAGCTGATATCTCAGTCAAAACAGGACACATTCCACCCAAATCTCCAAGGCTGTCTCTATGGGAACCCATAGTGGCCAGAGGAAGGGACTTTTACAACCTGTAAAATTGCTTCATTGGGGAATGTGACTGATGACACATATTGGGGGGAAGGGGAAACAGAGTCAGAGGCAAAGTGTGAATTAACTGAGGTCAGAGTTGGCTCCACCTGGTCTGTGCTGGCATGAAGCTCCTAATAAATAACTGGATTTCTTTTGAAGCTTGGCTTGAGACTCATGATTTAATTAGTGCATCTGTTGGAACCCTGACAGCAAATGGACTTTCTTGGGATTTTTTTATTGAAAATGCTTCTCATCCAAGAAGCAATTTTAGTTCTGACTGAATGGTGGAGAATGATTCAATCAGAACTGAAGAGGCTTCTTGAATGAGAAGTGAAACATTTCCAAATAAAAAACCAAGAAAGTCCAGCTACTTTTTGAAAAGTATCTTTTGGTCAACCATGACCTGGATGGTTGAGAATCTCCATAGACCCGACTTAGGTTGTTTCCCCACTAGAAAACACCACTATTTATGAACTATGCTATAAATAATAAACCTCATTTTCTATTTGTTTGTACTCTCAGACTCTAGAGAGTTATAAATGTTAATTTATGTAGGCTTCATACTTGAAGGCACAATTCTTTCTCCAATGGGGATTTACATCACTTTGTATTACAGTGATTATACTCATTACTGATCAGTAGGAGGCAATATGTGATTGGTTTTGTTTTTGATGGATCTCCTCAGGCATAGTAGCTCCCCCCCCTCCTCTAAGTTATATCTCATATGTTGTAAGTTCAGCCTTTTGCTATGATTTGAATTCACAGTGTTTTCTAGAGATCTTCAACCATTATTGTACCAAAATAACATAATCTGGACAGGCTTTAAAACAATTAAGCAATGCTATGAAGATGCTATCATCAGTAATGCCAAAGAATGTTAATATAGCAGACTTCATTTTGTACATGCAGATGGTCCACAATCTATCATCCAGAAAATTTGTCCTACATGAAGGTTCCTGGAATGGATCCCTCATAGCATCTGGGGACTGCTTATGTCTGGTTATGTTTATTCCGGTAGAGTGCTGTTCATTGACACTGATAGGATCATCTGACTTGTTTTCTAGGCCTTGCCCATATGGGAAATCTACAGCAGTCTATTAATTTAATTCCAAAAATCTTTGCCTCAGTTCATTTTCTATTTTGGCACATACATTAGCTGAATGAAGGTAAAGATGAACTTGCATATTAGTTATAACCATGCATATAATAGAGACATGTATCTTATAAGGTTCACAAGTGAACATTCTTATTTCTGATTTCTGCAAGACATTTACATGAAACGGAAACCATTTCCACATGTGACAGCTACTAGTTCTTTGTGATTTTCATTTTTTGCTTGTATCTGTGCACAGCATTATCGAGGACAGTTCCTCTATACAGACTTCATACATCAAATGCCTTCATTTGATTCTTTGAATGAAGAACTTTCACTGCCTCTATATTTCCGTTCATTGCTGGAATCAGTATACTTACTTGTATTATGTACTAAACAACGAAGAACAGTTCTAATGTTATTTTTCTTGAGATTATCCCCTATAATTATTGTATTTAAAATATTTAATGCAGATGCAGCAGGAAGTTATATTACAATTCTTTCTATACCCAAATTTCTCAATATGTGTGTAATGCTGTTGGTGGAATAACCATAAAAAGATTCTTAAGTTTGGATCCAAATAGCATTTGCCTTATTGAAAGTTGTTCAATGTTTGCAGTGTTCCTTAGTTTTGATTCTGTTTTCCACTGTAACATTTGGTCAAAGATTAAGATGAGCCTAATTCCTTTGCCAATAAAAGTTTGCTTTGAATTTGCACCTGTTATATCTGTAACACTCCTGTTTGACAAGGGAAGAAGGATGAAAGATAAGAGATACATTTCTTACGTTGCACCTGTACTCTGTCTTTTGAATCTCTGCTTTCCAGATATGCTAAATTGCAACTGTTACAAACCTCATCCTAATGAAATAATTTGTTTTATTAATGGGGTGGGTAGTTAGGATCATAGAATAACAGCTTTGGGGTATTTTAAAACCCTGGATAAATCATGATATATTTTGTTTGATATTTACCAAACTCAGCTATTATGGTTTATTTATTTATTTATTATTTATTTATTATTTGAACTTATATGCCGCCCCATCTCCGAAGACTCAGGGCGGCTTACAACTAAAAACAAGGAACAATAAATACATTAAAAAACAATTAGATTAAATTATAAGTCCAAACATTTATAAAATAATTAAAAATAATTAAAAATAACCCTCCCCAAAGGGCCACAGCCTGGGTTGGTCAAATAACCAGGTCTTCAACTCATGGCGGAAGGTGTGGAGGTCAGGGGCCAGGCGGAGCTCCAAAGGCAGTTGATTCCAGAGGTCAGGGGCCACGACAGAAAAGGCTCGTCGTCAGGGAACCACCAGCCGGCATTGGCCTGCCGACGGGACCCCGAGGAGTCCCTGCCTATAAGCTCTCACAGGGCAATCGGTATTTGACATTGGATGTGATCTACAGCTTTAAGATGTGATCTACAGCTTAGTGCATTATGTAAAAACATTTATTCACTAAATCATGTTTAGTTAAACCATGGTTTTAGAATAGGGGTCATCAAACTTGACAGCTTTAAGACTTCTGGACTTCAACTCCCAGAATTCCTCCTCCAGTCATTTTAGCTCAGGAATTCTGGGAGTTGAAGTCCATAAGTCTTAAAACTTGCCAAGTTTGAAGACCCTTGGTTTAGAATAATGTACTGTTATTCTTTATCATTGGGAAATGAACATGAAAAAGAATAGATTCAATAGACATATTAAAGAGAAATGACAGTCTCTATGCATTGGTGTTTCAAATAAGACCCATGTGACCACTCTCAATCCCTGAAGTCAATTTGCAATGACTTTGGGTTGGCCACCTCCATGTTCGTGTTATAAACACTTATTTCTCCCCATAAGGATTACAAAAATGACTGGAAGAAAACTGGCTTGTGCTGCAATTATAGGAAACATTCTTAATAAAATACATGCCAAAGGCCTTAGCACTACTACCTAGAGGCTTTAATGCAACGAGGGACAAAAATGATTACATTTTTTATGAACAATATTGTGGCCTCCCTAGTTTAGTCCAAGAGCCGGTTTCCCATTAATGTGGAATTCTAGAGACAGAGAAATGAATTATGCAGGTGGCCTCTGACCCAGATAGTTAATAATTTAGACATGCTAACCTTACGTGGCAGTTGGGAGAACAACTTATTTCACTTATTGGCAATGAGCAATTGAAATTGTTTAGTTCTTAATCTCCCGTGGGGTCACTAGTATGATATCCAATTTTAACATCGACATATTCCTGAGCAGTGGTTACTTTCCTCTAAATCTGTGTGTAGCTTTGAAAGACAGATATGTAAATGCAAAAATAATACTAAATAGAACTACCATCAAGTTGCTAATTATATCCATGTAAAATGAGACAGGAATACAGCTAGTATGAGAGAGGGAGGGAGGAGAGAGAGAGAGAGAGAGAGAGAGAGAGAGAGAGAGAGAGAGAGAGACTGACATGACTGACATGACTGACATGTAGAAAGCTTTCTGGGAAAAATTGATTCAGACCTCCAACATCAGGGATATGATGTTTTGGTGTATTATCTTGATCATATGAGAGAAATTAGCCCTAAATTAGAGTTTCAATTATAGCTCCTGGGTGGGAAATTTATTACTAATCCCTTTACATTTCTGAAAGTTGTAATTTTATAATCACCAAAAAGGTACAGAGAACCTACCAAATTGGTCTTCTGACATCTCAAATGAAATCTCCAAACTAATTGCACAATTGAAAAACAAAAGCTCCCTCCAATAATGTCCCACCAGACCTGGTTAAAATAAGCATTAATACAGATTGCAGTAGTTCTCTTTACAGCTATAAGTTGTCTATTAAAAATGACTCTTGAATGTAACACTTTTATTTTTAAAAAGGAAGAAAGGTCTTATCCATCCAATTATCATCCAATTATGCTATCATTAGTAAGCTCTGGACAAGATGACTTTACTGGAAATTAATGGACCGCTTGGACAAGGGGACTATTCTTGCAGACAAGCAATCTGGGTTCAGATAGAGAACTCAACCATGGAGCTGGTGCTTGGTCCTAGAACATTGATGACAGACAGACAGACAGACAGACAGGATAGGATAGGATAGGATAGGATATCTTTCTGATCTGGTGCCTGCCTATAAGGGGGTAGAGGTTGCATTCCAGCTCCCTTATTATTTAATTTCTACTATATATTAATGATATGGTAGCAAGACTTATGTAATCAGACAATCATCATTTTCTAATTTATTGTATGTAAGCTTTCCAGAGTCATTGAGAGTGAGCGGGTGACCATATAAATCTTCTAAATACATAAAAACCTCCAAACCTGGTTAGTAGACTATTGTACTTCTCTTGTACACAGTCGATGTGACCATCACTTCTACATGTTTCAGTTTGTGGAAAGCCCTAAAATCAATTGCCTTCTACTGCACAGACAATGATGTAGTTGTTAATTAGGAAAAACAAAATTTTTCAAAGAAATTTTCTAGATGCAATCACAGGTGACAAATATGAATGTCATAATGGTGTCAAGAAACTTCAGTTCAGGCCTTCAAATATCTAGGAATTATTTTCCACTGGCTCATGGAGGCTCCAGATTCAATCCTTAAAAGGCAAGGTCAGAAGAAGTGAAGCTTTTTCTAGAATAATTGGCTAGAATACAATGGTCTTAACTTCTAACAAACCCTTGCATGGCTTCACCATTAATTCAAGTTAGCACAGTCTTGCATTTTCATAGTGTTTTATAAATTCTAGTATTATTTATGTCCTTTTATAGTTATTGCTTTTGGTTTGTAGCATTTAGATTATTCATTATAAAATCTAATTGTAATTTCATAAGATTCTTTTGTGTTTTAATACCTGTTCTTCGTAATTTTAACATATAATTTTATTTTGCTCTTATTTTATTCCATCAATATGATTATTTATTTTTTCCCTTAACTTCCTAGATGTTAGTAGTACAATTTAAATTAAACAGATTTTGTTGTTTGGTAGTTAGTTTGATGTCAACCTGCAGTTGGCTTATCTATAATGGAAGTGATATGGCTTGAAACTCAGAGAACTCCATTCCTTTCTTCATGTAGCAACTCTTTTGAAAGCACCACTGACAAGTTAATTAAACTAAGCCAACTTGATCATCTCAAGAAGATTCCTTCAAACCATACATTAGAAAAGGGGAATTCTTTTTGAAGGAAATAGGAGGCCATTAACTTATGAAGCTTAACCATTCAAAAATGTGACGGAGAAATTGCTTCAGGAATGCTTTGATTGGTCTTTTGAGAAACTTCACAGTAAAAAAGAAAGAAAATTATTATAGCTCATTCTGAAATGTGTAAAATCCACTACCACCTCCAGAAGGGGGAAATAACCATATACATAGCAATTAATTCCCTGTGCCATGGGGAGGACTTTAAATCTGGAATCTAAGGCTTTTCTAACTGTCAAGCATAAAAAATGTACTCCAAAACAATAATTGGTTTTTTTCAGCAGGAATTGATTTAGAATAAATTATAGACTTATAGGGTTTGTTTTTTTAATTACAATTTGTATTGAACAGGAAAAAATGTCTTGTGCATTTTGCTACATTTGATATAAAAATTGAGTTAGCAATCCTATTCCCACTCACTGGAGAATGAGTCTCATTGAACTTAATGAGATCTTTATTTGAGTAGCCAAATATTAGGATTCTGTGTTATGATTGCAATCTGTAAACCATGAACACAAAATCTGTACTTCTGTTGCCCATCTGCAACAAACTCTCACTTCTTTCTCACTTACTGTATTCTACTATTTGCTCCATCTGTGGGATCTGTCTCTGTCTCTTTGGATGAGTTTTGAGTGTTGCATATTCCTTAATTTATTTTAAATCTGGGAATCATGAAGCTGTCAAGGAAAGCAGATCACACTGTAAAGATGTAGGTGTGTTTGAAAATGTAATGGTTAACTGCATCAAATGAAATAAATATAATTTAATTAATCTGAATGTAGTTGTCATCTCTGTGCACTTCTGAATGGTTTTTTCATGTGGCCTGGGCTCTTTATGCAAGGTAAATCAAGCGGTTGCCTAGTTAAAATTGCACAGCCCTGATATACTGGCAATTGTATATAGCAGGGGTGTCAAACTCAAGGCCCGCAGGGTGCTTAGATCTGGCCTGTGGGTGCTTAGATCTAGCCCACCCTGGAAACAATTAAGGACCAGCCTGCGGTACCTCTGCCGGTGAAAATGGAGCTAGGGAAGGCAACACCCGCCTCTCCTGAGTGCTGTTTTCCCTGACAGAGGGTTGCAGGAGGCTGTTGCAGCCGAAAATGGAGCCTGTGCGGATCCGTTTTTACTGACAGAGCGCTTGGGCCACTACAGGCACCTCTGACATTAGTGATGTCAAGTTGGCCATGCCCACCTGGCCACACCCCTGATCCCCTAAGTTCAAGCAAAATCCTGTGCAGCCCTCAATGAAATTGAGTTTGACTCCCTGGTATACCTTTAGTGAGATGGGTGGCTATATAAATTTGATTAATAAATAAATACATGCACAGCAGTTTGCAAAGAGATCAAAAAGTCAAGATGGCCCTTGTCTGATCAAAGCTGTGCTATTTTATTTGTGAGTTGGGAAAAAGAGATGGGGATTCCATGTCCTGGCATCATGTCAGGCAGTGGTGGGATTCAAATATTTTTACCACCAGTTCAGTGGGCATGTCTTGGTGGGCGCACTTCGTGCATGTGCACACACACTTTGCATGCGTGCACCAAACACGCACTTTGTGCAGGCGCAATGGCGTTTTAACTCACCTCCTGCAAGTCTGCACAACCCTGGTTGCTTCAGCAGCTGCCACATGGCATTCTGCTGTGCCGCGCAAAGTAGCTGTGCTTCAAATTCAGAGGATAAAGTGAGTATGGGAGTCCGGGTGGGCGGGCAGGCCCAACAACAGAACAGTGGAGAGAATCGGTTCGGTCTCTGCTGCTCATTGCTGCTACCAGCACTGCAGAACCAGATCGAACTGGTAGAATACCACCACTTATGTCAGGACATTCAAAAAGCTTACCTCTACTAATAATAACTAAAACTGTTTAATAACAATTTAACAATACTGAAACATATTTCTCTTTCCACCTTCCAAGCTTTGATTGAGCATTCTGAATCCAGTTTAGTAGATATGGGTCTAGATAGGCTGAAGTGTGAATCCATTTGTTCTGCACAATGAAAGTGATTGGATTCTGATTGGAAAGGACTTCACAAAAATTATTATTAAAACCCCCTTTTTTCCCTTGAGTAACTTCTTTAATGAGATCATGTCATGAAATTTTTCAGCAAGCCACAATGTTGATTTTTGTTCAAGAAATATGTTTTTAAGAGTCAATGTTGAGTGTAATGTGCAATTTTTGAATTTATATGTAGGAAATTCTAGTTCTGTCTTCAGCCTGACATATCCATTTGTTTTAAGGGAAAAGCTATAGCTTAGTAGCCAAGCTGATAATCTGCATGCAGAAACTCTCAAATCCACTGCAATCTGCATGTTGAACTGAACAAAACCCATGCTTGGTAAATGTTGACAACAGAGGATTGGATGGATTGGGGCCAGGGGTGGGATTCTACAGGTTCGCACCTATTCTCTAGAACCGGTTTTTAACATTCTAAGCAGTTTGGAGAACTGGTTGTTAGAAGAAATTACTGACCTAATCCTGTAGGAAGGCAGGAAGGAAACATTCTGGTCTTGCTTACAGAAACTGCCTCTCTGTTAACCCTTTTTACATTCTTGGCAGGACTAGACTTCTTGTCTCTGGAACTTCTCTGGAGGTTTTTCCCCTCCTTTGCTGGTACTTTGCTTGTGTGGAGTGACCATTCAAAGTTACAATGGCACTGATAAAAGTGACTTATGACCATTTTTCACACTTACGACTGTTGCAGCATCCCCACAGTCATGAGAGGCCAGGCGAGGAGATGCGTGCCTCAATGTGAGTGATGCTGAGTTGGCCACACCCAGCCAATAACATGAACACCAAGCCATGCCCACCAACTAAACCATGCCCACAGAACCGGTTGTTAAAAAAATTGAATCCCACCCCTGATCGGGGCATGCTGTGTTCCTAAATGTACAGTACTAGAAGCTGTGTAAAAAGAAGACAAAGAACAACATAAAAAAGAATAGAATTATTTCAGATATACAACTGATGGATAAGTTATATATTAGATAGGATGTAGATAGCATACCATATTATTCTGTACAAGAAATATTGAACTGGACTAGGTAATTTGATTCCTATAACAATATTATGTAAAGCTTGTTCTATCTAGGTCAAGATGAATGGGAGAAGGAAACTGATCCAGAGTAGATGGCAAGGGAAAAGATTTTTTTTACTGTAAATAGTTGTAAAAACAATGAATCTATCTCAACGCTTAGTTGGTTGAACTGTGGCAGATTCATGCATGTGTTACACTGTTCCATGTTCACAGTTAAGGCTTAACGTCTTCCATATATCAGGGATGTGATAATGAAAGGCTGCAGAAGCAAACTTCACAGTGAATAATGTTCTTTCTCATTAGGGCAGTGCTGATCCATCTGAAGTCCCATCCCTGCACATTGTTTTCTTAATAACAGAATAACAGAGTTGGGAGGACCTTGGAGAACTTCTAGACCAACTCAAGCAGGAAACCCTATACCATTTCAGACAAATGGTTGTCCAATCTCTCCTTAAAGACTTCCAATGTAGGAGCACTGAGGACTGCTGAAGGCAAGTCATTCCACTGATTAATTGTTCTGTCAGGAGATTTCTCTGTAGTTCTAGGTTGCTTCTCTCCTTGATTAGTTCCATCCACTGCTACTTGCCCGTCTTTAGGTTCTTTGGAGAATAGGCTGACCCCTCTTCTTTGCAGCAGCTCCTTAGATATTGGAACACTGCTATTATGTTACCTCTAGTCCACCTTTTCATTAAACTGGACATATCCAATTCTTGTAACTGTTCTTTGTATCCACCAGTCTCCTAGTCATCTTTGTTGCTCTTCACTGCACTCTGTCTATAGGCTCAATATCTTTGATATATCGGGCAATCAAAACTGGATGCAATATTCCAAGTGTGGTCTTACCAAGGCATTATAAAATGGTATTAACAATTCACTTCTCAAGGTCTGGACTGGATTATTGAGAAGCTCCTCAATGTTCTCTTCAAATTGTCATTTTTGATATGGTAGAATAGGGGAAATAAATACACTGGGAGTAATCATATTGATTGTATTTGAATAATATACTCAAAATTAAATGTAAATTAAATCATATTTTTGTCCTAATCATGCTTATAATAATGTAGCCAATGGCACATTATCCAAAATCAAATGTGTCACTCAGCCTAAAAAAATGTTTTGCATCTCCATTAGATCTCCATTAGATGATTTATGTATGCATTGGGTATTGTTGCTTGGAATATACAGTATCTACTAAGATATATTAATGAATATCTAATATCTATTAATGAATAAGTAAGTACAATTTACTGATCACAAGAATCAATAAAGGAAACGAGAAGTTAACAACTCATAAAGGCAGTTTCAGGTTATTAATGTAGGTGAATTAAAAATAAAATTGGAATCTAGTAATTAGATTGCAATATGTGTAAGGCTACTACTAATGCATTGGAGAGCCTGGGGGTGGGAGGAATGAAAAAGGGAGGATGGATATAATAACAAATAATCATTTCCATTGCACCAAACATGATGGCAGAAAAACCAGGTTCTATTTGTTAAACTGCTTCTTGCAATTAGCTTTTTCTGTGACATTAATGGAAAAATATTTTTATTCAGAATATGATTTCTTGGGCATTTTTATATGTTTTTTTGGATTGAGTTAAATATAATTTTAGAAAAGTGGAAAAAAAAGATTTAGCATACTTTTTTATAATCCATAGAACAACTTTCTTCCATTTTAGGAGGCAATAGGGTCTGCCACAAAAAGGGGAAGCCAATCTATTCTCAAAGCACCTGAAGGCAGGACAGGAAGTGATGGATGGAAATGAATCAAGGAGAGCAGCAACGTAGAACTAAGGAGAAATTTCCTGACACTTAGAATAATCGGTGAAACGATTTGCCTTTAGAAGTTGTAAATGCTCCAACACTGGAAATTTTTAAGAAGCGATTGGGCAACCATTTTTCTGAAATGGTATAGGGTTTCCTGCCTGAGCAGAGGGTTGGACTAGAAGACCTCCAAGTTCCCTTCCAATTCTGTCTGTTAATAAACAGAATATAGAATTAATAACTATAGTCTAAATCTGTGGGACTGAACATGTTGACTGAAAATGTTGACTGAAAGTGTAATCTAATATATGCTTTCATGGGAGTAACTCAATTATTTTAATGAGCAAGAACACACAGGTGTAATTTGTAACCAATCATCATGGTGACTGGGGATATTGAAAACAAGGAAAACCAATTCAGGGAGTTTTTGGATTCATTTCCTGTGCTTAATAAATAGTCTAGTCTTTGCCCTTGCACATCCTTTCACACTTGCTAAGTAGGCAAGGGTTGAAGGATATTTTGGGGTCCTCAACTTGGATGACCTGTGACTAATTATCTCCCAACTCTCATTTTATTAGCATTTTGTTACATGAAAATCATGAATAAAATACAAAATATGCAGCATATAGATGTTAAGAGGTCTGTTGATGTAAGTAGAACAGACCCAATGGTCTCAGGACCAAACCAGTAATGATAACATTGTCCGTAGGTAATGATGTATCCTCCCACATTCTCTTTCAGTGGAATCAGCCAGGGTCCAAAGCATTTCCCACAAAGACCTTATCAACTTTGCAATTTGCTGTGTGGGCACTGACAATTAAGATAACGAAATCAAAGTAAGGCAAACAAAATTGCCTTAAAATTGAGTGCATTAATTTTGCAGGAAGGGAGAGAGAAGAACAATTTGCATTTAATACAAGATAAGGAACCTTCCATTTCAGGTCTTGGGGTGAAATAGTATTACATTAGTTATTCAACAGAAAGAATTTAAATATTGTTAAAACAACCTAATGGACAGTTTTGTGACCAAGGCAAGCTACATATTCAATTTTAATCCAAGTCCTGCAGTAAAACTTACTTGACTTTAATAAGATCATCTGACCAGAATATTAACATTATATTTGTTAAGTAAAGCTGCAAGGACTTAAGTTTTGGTTTCGTAAAGACTGTTAAAGACTATCTGTATTTAAAGATCAAATCCCAATTGAAGTAGCAGTCCTATACATTTATGAGAGAACAAATATAATTGACATCCATTAAAATGACACATGAACTGTTTCCAGTTAACAGGTTCACCTCAACTTCTCATATGACAAACCCATGGAACTGACTGGAGAGATGGAAATGAAAGAAAGAATCTATTTTACTATTGGTTGCCATCCTGCTATCTGGTAGAAGGCATTAAATGAAGCCACCTGACTATATACATACAGGTTGGTACCGAAAGTTGGCTGTACTTTTGTTCTATTGAATATAATGCGAACTATTATCTGGATCTATTTTTTTTATTACATTGAAAGTTTGTCCCTAAACTGTTCAATGCATGTTATTGATGATCCAAGCAAAATTCAGACTATGTTAAACTAGATGTAAATGTTTCAACCATGGTATTGTTCATTATTGTAAATAAAATAATATCGTTTTAAGTCGTCTTTGGTGCTGAATTAAAGGTAGACCACTTCAAGTTTCTTGCAAACAATATATAAATAGCCATGCATTCTTTCAGGATTTATTTCTTACTTCTCTGTCTCTTCTAGCCTATAGCTCTGGAGCCTTTTGATGATTTTCCATTGGTACTAATCATACCTTAATAGTGATTAGCTTTCTGGGTTCAGCTCTTAGCATAATTCCGGTGTTCAAATTTAGAAGCATCCTGCATCCTGCTTCTAAATTGGTAGATAGGGCATCTGTTGAGGTCCTCAATTTTACATAGAAGCTCTTCTGAACTCATGTTGCTGAACTTTCTTACCTATGTCTCTTTTTCACTAATCTACTTTTTTCCACAGAAGAAAAAGGGATATGAAAGAAAAGTGGTTTTTCAATTTGAAAGCCATGCCTTTACATTGGTAATTCTTGAGTTTAGAAATGTAAAGGTGTGGCTGTTAAGTTGTCTGTTAAGAAGGACTCTTAAAGTTCTGCCCATTCTTTTCCTGAAACTGATTGGCCATACAGGCACATGTAAATATTGCTTTCCCATCTGATTTATTTCCATTTATTTTAATACATCTAACTATGTTGCAGCATTGATTCATTCTTGGAGAAGATCTGAATGGGCAGAGGACTATTCTTTCATTCTTTTGGAAAGTTGGTGAAATTTCAAAGTTTGATTTTGAAAATGCCTGGCTGATCACTTGGAATTTGGATTGAGATACTTCTTCCTGAATTGTCTACACTAAGTTGGCTTAAATATTTAAGATTCATAAAGCCATTGGGTTTTGAGGAAATATTTTTGTCATGGGAGAGAACTTATGTGCAAAGTATTTGTAGTGCTGAGCCAGATAAAACTGTTAGGAGGCAAGATCAGTTACTGTGTCTGTTTCATGGGTTGTTTTTGAGAGGAAAAATGGGAGAAGAGCATGTTCTGTTTGAAGCCTTGATCTTCTGTACAAAAATGTGGTATAAATTTAACAAAGAAACAAACAACCACCCCAAACCCAAATATTGGCTCCAGATTGAGAAACACGAATGTGTTCTGTCTTGGAAGCACTGCCAGAAAACTGATGGAGGGTAGATGTATTGACACATTACAAAAACCTTCTGGGACTTATTGATGTTCCATTTCAGAAGTTGCTCCATTCAACTGTTACCCTCTTCAGACAACATAAAACAATTGTATCCAATTTAGCTTTATATTTTGACAGCACCTCAAAATGTCATTGGTTGTTCTTGGATCAGGTTTTTCTTCAAGCTGCAGTACATATTCAACTTCAAAGAAGAAAAGAACAAAATCTTTTTTTTTTGGTGCAAACTTGTCAAGATTGTTATTCGCTCACTCGATCTCTCTCTCTCTCACACACACACACATAGACAAGTTTCAGACTTTCTTCTTCTTTCTTGTTTAGTTTGTCTTCCCATATATTCCCAGCAGCTGAGTAACAATAAAGGAATAAAGAAAATACCTATTTTGCAAGAAGAGACAACTGCTATGGGTGTTATGTATGCAGGTTTGAATGCCATTGGTTTAGTTTGAACTGTTCTTGTAAAATGTCAGAAATGATTGGTTTAAAAAGTGCGGGAAAATCCTGCACTCTGATTGGCTGGCAACTGCGGCTGCTGGCTATAAGTAGCAGCCGCAGCCCAGCCAAATCGGGTCTGTTATGAGCTGTAGTCACTAATAAACTCTTCACTGAAGCACTCTGCGCCTGACTCTTCATGCAAACTTAACACTGGCAAAAGGTGGGATCCTTCCTGAAGAGAAGACGATGCAGAAAACAAGCTGAGAGAGATGGCTGCGCTGAACACCCCCCAGCCCCGTCGATCCGGACGGCAGAAGACTGGGACTCGTATGGGATCATTTCCAAATGTATTTGGAGGAAACGATCTTGCCGACATCCCCGAGACGGAAGAGGGTGGTCTTTCTCATGCACTGCGGTCCGCAGTTTCAAATGGCGAAGGCATTGGCGGAGCTGCAGAGCTGAAGGTAATGGAATGGCCCGATTAGAGAAAGCTTTAAGAGCCCATTACACAAGTATCGTGCCTCATTAAGAGACACGAATTTTACCGCGGGATCAAGGGATAAGTGAAATGTTAATGACTTTGTGGCAAGTTTAAGGACATTGGGGTGCTTGTGACTTTACCAACTTAGAAGATGTGTGATCGGTTTGTTTAGGCCTCAAAGATAAGGTCTTACAAAGCAAACTATTAATGAAACCTAAGATCACGCGAAGAGGCCATTGAAGAAGCTGTTTCAGTGGAAGCCACCAAGTCCTCAGCAGTGGCCATGAAAAAATTAACAAGGCCTCAAGCCAGGCCTCAAGCCATTCTGATGGGGAAAATCCACAACAGCCCATTGCGAACAAATAGACTCTGATTCAGATGGCAGTGAGGCAGAGGAGGGGATTTTAGACTCAGAATGGAGAAGAAGAAAAGACTCTGGGAAAAACAGGCAAGATTCTATTGCAGAGGCTGTGGGGGCCACCCCACTGCACTGAATGCAAGTTCTTTGACTCCATCTGCCTACGTTGTGAAAAGGGTCACATAGCCAGAGTCTGCAAATCATCCAGAACTCCACCTAGTAGGAAAAATTTCCTGATAAAGACTTTAAGCCCAACAATTTCCTTGAAAAGATGGGGCTAAATTTAGAAGCAAATGGCAAGAATGAAACTCACCAAACAATCACTATTGGTCATTCTTCACCCTTAAAAAGCAGAAAAGTACATGAAGGTGTTTATTGAAGGAAGGCCTTGCCAAATGGAAGTGGACTCAGGCTCTTATTTATCTATGGTGTCATGGGACACTATTCACAGACTCTTTCCCAACATTCAGAAGAAGCATTTCCAGAAGCAAGCACTGACTCTTAAAGACTACCAAGGGAACAAGATTCCAGTAGTTGGAGCAAGAGATTTCAACGTGCAGTTTAAAGGCCACACCAAACGTTTGCCCCTGACCATCGTGGACAAGGATCGCCCAAGCTTGCTGGGACTTGAGTGGTTCAAGCCACTAGGCATCGAGGTGACTGGCATCAATCACGTGAGCAGCTCTGAATGGGAGGAGTCCTTGAAGTCTGAGTTTCCAGAGGTCTTCAGCGAAGGACTGGGCAAGTATATGGGACCCCTATTGCTTTCAGCCTAGACCCCAAGGTGCCCCAATTTGTTTAAAGCCCAGGAGGGTTCCATTTGCTTTAAAGGAAAAATTGATGCACAATTAGATAAGCTCTTGCTCAAGGGGTTTTAGAGCCTACTGACCACTCCAGATGGGAAACACCCATAGTCACACCAGTCAAGGCTGATGGGTCAGTGAGAATCTGTGGACTATAAGGGGACACTTAACCATGCACTGCAGCAGAGCGCATACCCAGTACCAGTTGTGCATCATCTACTCCATTCCCTTGGCAGGGGTACAGTATTTGCCAAACTGGACTTGGCTCAGGCATATCAACAATTAACAGTTGATGATGCCACTGCAGAGGCACAAACAATTGTGACTCATAGAGGTGCCTTCAAATGTAAAAGACTACAATTTGGAGTAAGCGTGGCACCTGGCATTTTTCAAAGCCTTATGGAAAGAATGATGCTGCAAGGACTGCCAGGGGTAGTGCCTTATTTTGATGATGTGTTAATCTCTGCTGAAAATGACACTCAGCTTCAAGAGAGACTCAGAGAAGTCCTTACCAGATTCAGAAAGCGGGTTTAAAAGTCAAGGAAGAAAATGTACACTCAAAACAGACAGAGTTGAGTTCTGGGGTACATGATTGACAAGCATGGCATCCACCCTACTGATGCCAAGGTTAAAGCAATCAAGGAAGCCCCTAAACCTAGATGCAAGACAGATTTGCAAGCCTTCCTTGGACTTATTAACTTTTATCACATGTTCTACCACAAAGCAACCATTGCAGAACCATTACATAGAATACTGGACAAAAATCTGTTTGGGTCTGGGGCAGGAAGGAACAATCAGCATTTAACAATATTAAAGACTAATCACGCTGATGCTGTACTGATACAGTTCTCTGAGAATTTGCCTGTTGTACTGACTTGTGATGCATCCCCTTTGGAGTGGGGTGGTGGTGAGCCACAGGCTTCCCAGGGAGGAAGCCCCTATTGCATTTTACTCTCATTTTGACCAAAGCAGAGAGGAATTATGGCCAATTGGACAAGGAAGCATTGGCAATTGTTGCAGCTGTCAAGAAATTCCATGAGTGTTCTCCCATATGGGAGAACATTTACCATTGTCACAGATCACAAACCTTTGTTAGGCATTGTGGCAGGAGACAAACCTACACCCACCATCCTTTCACCAAGAATGCTGAGGTGGACTGAATTTCTTGTTGCTTATTCATACAAGCTCATCCATAAGCCTGGAAAAGACATTGGCCATGCTGATGCCTTGAGTCACTGCCCACTTCCGTTTCACACTGAGGACGTTGAACTTGAGGCGCACACCTTTTTCCTAGAAACTGTTGCCAAGCTTCCAGTACACGCTGCTGAAATTGCCAGAGAGACTGCCAAAGACACTTTATTGGCTCCTGTTATAGGCTGGATTAAGAAAGGTTGGCCTTTTCAAGATCTACCTCACCTTGCCCAACCTTTTAAATCCAGGCAAACTGAATTATAAGAGGATGTATTTTGTGGGGTAACAGGGTGGTTTTTCCTGCAAAACTGCAAAAAGAGGTTTTGGAAATGTTACATGAGGGTCATCCAGGTATTGTAAGGATGAAGGGATTGGCCAGGAGTTATGTATGGTGGTCAGGTATTGACAAAATGGTTGAAAACTGGGTTGCATCTTGTCCCAACTGTCAGGTAGTCAGGCCTGCCTCACCTCTTGCCCACAGGAATGGGAATGTCCTAGGGGCCCATGGTCTAGGATTCACATTGATTTTGCTGGCCCTACCAGAGGGCACACCTTCCTTATTATAGTAGATGCATATTCCAAATGGCTAGAGGTCATCCCTATGGCATCCACCACAACTGATGCTGTCATCAAGCAGCTTAAAAGCTTTTGTAACCCACGGTTACCTGATGTTCTTGTCTCTGACAATGGCCCTCAATTTACATCCAACCTCTTTGAATCCTATCTAGCACAACAGGGTATCAGACATGCCCTGACTGCCCCTGGGCACCCTTTGGCTAACAGCCAGGCTGAACGCATGGTACATTTTACCAAGGAAAAACTTCAGCAATTGGGTCCTGGGGACATCACTGAGAAAGTTGAAAAACTTCTTAGTGTTCAGGACATTGCTCCTAACTCATCAACTAACTTATCCCCAGCAGAGTTGTTGATGGGTAGGAAACTTAGGTCTCCCCTTGACCACCTTCATCCCACTTACGCACCCAACGCACCACCAGATTCCACTAGCAAAGTTTGCACGTTCAGTGTGGGTGATTCTGTTTATGCTAAGAACCTTATGGGTGAACCTTCATGGATTCCTGCTGAAATAACTCAAATCACAGGCCCTCGTTCTTACAGGGTGCAAACAGGATGGTGTCCTCTGGAGCAGGCACATTGATCAACTTAGATCCAGATTACTTCAGGAACATCGCAATTGTTCCTCTCTAGTTCCCATTCCTAATGCTTTTCTAGGGGGGAAGGGGAGGAACATGAGGATAATCAGCAAGCAAGAATCAACCCCATGTGTAACAAGTCATTATGACAGGAACCACCCCAAAACCTGTCACAATGCCAAAATCCATCCTTACAAGTGGAAGATTGCACATCACTAAAAAAAACTGATTTAAGGCAAGGAAACACCCCCACTCATCCCTCACCAATATTTCTGGTGGAAAGCTGTCTTGAGATTGAAACCCACATTTCAGGAATTATGCAGAATAAGCAAAGTCATCTTTTCCTTTAAATATATGATTTTAATCTCTCTTATTTCCACTGAAGTACTTTTATTTTACAAATTCATAAAGTTCCTTAATTTTTTTAAAAAAAAATATTGATTATGGATGAGTGTAGCTTCAATTCAATGACATGCTTTATTCATAGGAGTGGGGTCTATTTTATCATTTTGAAAGGATACGACACTGTAAGGTTTGAATAGCTCTGATTGTTCCTTATAATATGAACAGGACTGGTAGGAACTTTTCTCAGCCTTTGTTGAACGATTCCTTTTCAGTCTCAATGATAAAACATTTCCTATCTAGTTATACTGTATTCAGTTCCTTTAGCCTGTTTAAAGTAGAGGTATAACTAAAATTGTAATATAAAGTGTGGTGATGGGTAGATGACATAGCACAAAACACCATTCCTTATTTCCTGCTGAGAAAAGGAACAACACCATCAACCAAAACCTTTTCAATGTTTTTTATCCACTTGTTCTGAAATGAAACAATTTTATTTCAGCCTTACTATTGCTCTAAGAAAATTATTCTAGTATTCCCACTGATAAGAAACATATGGATGATGTCTCATCTAGATCAGGTCATTAGTGGCTTCTACCCTATTATTTTTACTTTTATACAAATAGCAATAAAGTAAAAGGTACAGAATAGTAGATGTTAAGGGTTATTATTTGTGCCTGGCTGCCTAGCCTTTACTTGCCTCTTGTTTAATGTATTTGACTTGCTAAGTTCTGGGAATTAGGATAAACAAGCAATAAATATGCAATTAAAATGCTTTTTAATTTATATGGAAGATAAGCAAATACAGCAATAACCAAGTACAATAATAAATGATTAAAAAGTTAAATTTGATCTGAACTCTGATTGAATTTGATACTGTGGTATAATTCAATATTTACGATGGCTGGTAAACTAGTTTTCAAAAATTCATGGACCAAAATTGCCAGTGATAAGCATTAACTTTTTGCTTTCCAAAAATATTTGAAGTTTTACAAACAATATAGACAATCTAAGGTTGCTCAGTTGCAATGTAATGTATACAATTAAAACATCTATTCACTGTTCAATTTGAGCTTGGTGCTTTAATTACACATCAGGTTTCTAAACTATTAATGTCATTAAAATGATGTTCCTATAATACAATTAAGTTGTATTAAGTTAGACGTACTATAGGTAATTTGCAGGTAATTTGGCATAATGACATAGAATATACTGCTGTAACAAATCAATGGGTTAGGGCCTTCAATAATGTCAAACTAAGAGCAAATATCTTAAAATTAATTTAACAAAAGATTCAACTATCTTGGACACTCAGAGTTTATACAGGAATGGTTGCATTGGAGGGTTTGCAAAATACGCTAAGAAAAATCTTGTTAGTTAATTTGTGGTTCAGTATGTCATATGAATACAATATTTGAGTCCTCTTAGATTTTAGGCACTCTTCAGTAGCAAATCCAGGAAAAACAGTAATAAAGCTAATCTGTACATGCACAACTTGAGCTGGCCAAATCCAACTCTGAAGGCAGAATGACAATTTATGTAATCAATAATTTCTCTGTCAAAGTCCTATTGCAATTAGACCACAACAAAGGGTGAAAATCTGGGTGGGGTGTAAGCATCATTCCAATACATCCTAAATGTCTAAAATTTAATAAGACATTTACAAGAAAGATAAACACTAAGCAGCATAGGTTTTGCATTTCAGTTTATTCTGCCATTCCTAAAAAAGTGTCCGACAGAAATCACACGCACAAAGGAAAGTCTTATACCTTTATTAAAAAAAAATTGAAACAGAACTCTAATTGCAGAAAGATTTAAATAGTTTTATAAAGTAGTTTGCCAAACCCAAAATTCCCAGCACACAAACACTCTACTAGCTTAAATTATAGGTGAGAGAATTCAGATTGTAAACAAGGTACTTAGAGGGTAAAACAAATGTGATATGAGAGCCCAGGATCGCTACTTAAGGAGTTGAAGAACATACTTGTGAAATAAATGGAGAGTTGTTACCAATTGATTTATGAGGCGTGAGTCCCTTATATAGGGACAACGTGACCTTGATTCAGAGGTGGTACTCAGCAGGTTCTGACCAGTTCTGGAGAACTGGTAGTGGAAATTTTGAGTAGTTCAGAGAACTGGCAAATACCACCTCTGACTGGAGATTTTACAGTATCCTTCCCCTGCCATGCCCACCAAGCCACACCCACAGAACCAGTAGTAAAAAAATGTGAATCCCACCACTGCCTTGATCTGTTCCTTTGGTGGGGTGGGGTTCTTTCTGGCCTATGATCTTGTTTTTGTTCATCCTTCCTCTTTTCCTGGTGAACCCATGCTTTGGAGAGATGTTAGCTCTACCTTTTCTGAGACCAGTGATTGGTGCTTCTCCTGGTTGCTAGGAAATGCTGCTTTCCTTACCTGCAACTCTTCCAGTTGAATCTTCTCAAGCTGATGACCTTCGCATGATCCCTCTTCATATTCTGAGTGAGCTGGCCATGACGGTAAGATAATAAGACCGAAAACACTCCTAGCCGAATCTCTGGAGATCTATTCTGATCAACTCTGAGAATACTAAAAGCAACCTTCTAAATTCTTCGTATTATGTGCTTTTCTATTGATTTCTTTCCAATCCTTGGCATCAGTGGAAGAATTCTTCAATTGCTAATTCAGTGTTTGCTCCTTTGGTTTTGTTAATGTTCCCCTGCACACATTTTGATATCAAATCCAAAGGGTTGTTTTCTACTTCCTCTTTATTGTGGGAAAATGGTCATATGATATTATCGGTGGGACAGTTCCACATAGACTCCTACAGCATTTTCATTTTCTATACATAATATTTTTACTATGCTGTGTGGAATTCTAAGTTAAATTGGATGGAGAAAGCTGCTTGGTCAGAAGTGAAAAAAATATATTTGATCCCTATATTATGGACGAGTAATATTCTAGTGCCAAATTCAGTGTTAAATTTCTTGATATATCTGTTATTCAACTAGATGAATGTTGCTTTCTAACTCCCACAGAAATAAGTATTTTTCCATTCATTTCAATTTTATTCTTCATAAGCTTTGCTTTCTACACAGCAAAGTTAACAGCAAGGTCCAGCAGCACAAATGAATAGAATCTGAATAGTAAATCCAGGATTAATTAAAACAGCACCTCTTAAATAGCTGCTTCTGTTGTGACAACATATATTGGAAACAACAGCAGCATTAAATCATAATGAGAACATAATGTTCTTTTAAATACATCATTATATGAATCATGGAATTGGCCTTTTGGCTTTGAAAAATCTTTGAATGATGTATTGTGCCTATAGATCTCCTTTTCATAGTTCACTAGTTATGAATCAAACTGTTTAATAGACAAGAACTGAGGCAGAATGTTAAGGATGTATTTATTTGGCCAGCCTAATTATGTTGGATTCAGAGCTGTTCCTATGTTAAGAAGCCAGCTGTGACTTTTTCAGTGAAAGGATGGAATGACATCTGTGCTTCAGTTTTTGATACCAAATATCCCTTACAAACAATGCAATAAAACCATGCATACACACACAAATCAAGCCACTAGTCTCTGATTCCCAAAGCCATTCATCATATTCAGGTGACATAGTTCATCATAGTATTCAAGGTAAGCCCCTGTATATGGACAAAATGTGTTCTCAAAGATGTTGGTATTTTTGCTCAAACTTTGCTCATTTAATGGACTGCAAATTTTTGTAATTTATTTTAAAACATACAATATGGCACCAATAAAGGAGAATATTTGTAGCTCAGGGTTGAAATGAGGGGTCCTTGGTACTCTCTAAGCTTGCTTGTTTTCTTGCAGACATTTAATTACCCTAACTAGGGAACATCATCAGTGCTAGTAAGGAGTGGTGTTTGCTGTCAATCTATCAGCATAGATCTATGCTGTAAGCAATACCCCAATCAAGAAACTGCCAAAGAGTCATCAGTAAACAGTCCAACCAAAGAATCTCTAAGATCACCCCTACCCACACAGACAGGCAAGACACCAGAATATAAACTGACAGCAAATAGCACTCCTTACTAGCACTGATGATGTTACCTAGTTAGGGTAATGAAATGTCTGCAAGAAAACAAGCAAACTCATAGAGCACCAAGGATCCCTCTTATAGTATAGCTTTGGAAAAAACTTTTAGGAAACTGATAACTGATGTGATTCATTTTTACATGATATTGGGCACATGCAGTAGGTGCTATGGCATCCAACTTCCCCCAGAGGGTGGGGTTTTGCATTAGAAGAGGGATCTCCCCAAGTCTTTAGCTCATCCTACATGCAAAGATGCCTGCTGTATGGTTTGATCAACAGAAAACTACATACTTGTTCCATGTTGTTCCATTTCACTGTTATCCCAGGATGTGAAATGGGCAGAGAATTGTTCAGACAACTGGATCCCTGCCCTATATCATGCCAAGATAACTATGTTGCAGGCAGGAAAGTTATAATTATAATTAATTATAATTGTAATGCTCATAACATGTAATTTTCTTGTATTAAATCTCATATTAATTTTATTTTTCAATTTTTGTAAACTGAAAAGGCTCTGGATATGTTCAGTTTACATTTTTGTAAACTGAAAAGGCTCTGGATATAACTAGCATGTCTTCTAAGCATGCCTTTTGCTTTAGTATGAATCCATTGAATAGCACTTTATTCAACTCATGGACTAACAAACTATTATTTGGATGTGTAAGCTCAACTGATGGAGGGCCTTTTTAAAGAAATTGCCTAGGATCCCACCAATGAAAATTTTCCATTAGAAGTATGTTGAATATTTGAAATGATTGATACTTGTTATTCAGATAATATAATCAATTCAAATTGAATTCTAAAAGTAATTGAAGTATTAACCAAATTATTCAGATGAGGGACACTGGAATTGTATGAGCTCTTTGTCCCAAGAACTGCTAATAGTGAGGTTGGCCTAAACATGATATGATTGATCAGATGTAAGTTGTAGAATAAAAACTTGAAGCAAGCATTACACAAAGGCTCTTCCTTAATTAACTTGCTACAATGAAGGCTGAGAATTTACTAGCAGTTTTCAAGATTCCACTTTTACCCAAATCTCTGTTGTTCTGACTTCCTTTGCTACCAGTAATTTATTTATTTAGCATATGGCAGTTACCAGTGGACTGGAACATGACAGCAAACAAGCTCCTAGCCTTTATATTCATCTACTGAAATCCCATTGAGTACTGCCTCCTGCAGCACTCTGCCTCCCTAGCTCCATTTTTGCTGGCAGAGAGACCACAAGTCGGTCCTTTGCTGTTTCCAGGCAGCTCCATGGGCCAGATCTAAGTACTCCATGGGCTGGATCAGGCCCACGGGCCTTGAGTTTGACACCCCTGGTTTAGTGTGTCATAGGACTTAGATTATAAATAAAGAACTAGGTATGCTTAAACTGCTTTAACTTCAGATAAAAGTTAAGCATTTGCTGTAGCAAAGACTTCCATTTCTCTTATGTTATTTTTCATTTTTACAGAGCACTGAGAATATTTTTCCTCCTTCATATTTGGAATGGAAAATCTCTTTGTCCACTTATGTAGCTCAGTGGATATTTTCTGAAGAGATTAAGTGCTTTAGACAGACACCTGAGACTGTTAGGAAGTTTATATTCAGAATGCTTAATGTTGGAGCCTGTCTGATTACAACAGCCCTGAGCTCAGCTGTGGCTTTTTCTTTGAAGATCTTTGTAAATCCAAAACATTACCAGAAATTACTGCTAGATGCAGAGCTGCTCTATGGAAGAATGCCATAAAATATGGTGAATTCAAAAGTCCAGAAAAGAGACATATCTTATCACAGAATCAAAATTTATCTGCAAGGGTTTTAAGTTTAGTCAAAAAAACCATCAAGGTTTGATCTTAATTTCTCTGGTTGCAATTTTGAATTCTGTGCAGAAAACACCAACATCCTTGAAGAGATACCATAAATGGCTCTTTCAGTTGATTAGCCCTTTGCTATTTTTGTTATATGCTTTCAATCTAATTTCCTCTCATCAATTTTGAAAGTGCAGCATAAAATACAGGAACATAGATAATTAGGAACCGATTATAATGGGTAGAATATCATTAATTTTTACACAGCCCACCTATACCTGAAAAGGATAATTGTTTTCCCAACAGGCAAGGGAGGGAATTATCAATGAGACAATAAAAGTATATGGCAATTGCCATTGTATATGGCAATATTGTTTGGTCACTGTGTGTTTTATAATGTTGTGACCCGCCAGTGGCTGGTGGAGCTGGCAACAGAGTCGGACAGTGAAGAGGTTGGGGAGGAACCTGGCCCAGTTCTGGAGGCCGAGGAAGTCTCGGACGAGGGATCTGCGTCAGAGGCAGAGATAGGGCCAAGGCAGGCTGGCAGTCATCATCTGCCTTCAGGCTCGGACAGTAGTGAGGCAGGGAAGCACTGGAACCGACTCCCAGCCTGCGCATGTGCACAGCTGCCAAAAGGAAAGAACAATTAAAAATTCAGGGGTGACATGGGAGTAAGGCCACAGGTGGACGATGAATGGCCCCTCCCATCAGGATTCAAAGAGGAGCAAAAGGGGAGGGGGCTTTTGCAGGAAACAATTCGTTCATTCGTTCCATCATTGTGAAGATCTGTCTGTGCATCCTAGAGGGACTCTGTGCTAAGCCCTTCCTTGTCAGCACTGTGTTTGGAAATATTTAATGAGCAGCTTTCCAAGATAGATAAGGTTTGAGCTCCTAATTGAAAGACTGTTTGCCAGGCCATTGGCTGAATGTGAATACAAGAAATTCACATTAGTTTAATAAAAGGTGTAGACTTTATACCCAGGACTGATATATTACTATGATGCCATGGTAAACACTAGATAGAAATCATTTTAATAACCTCCCAAATGTATTTAGAAAAAACGATCAGTGGTACAGATAACATAACAATAATCCATATAGCCAGGGGTGGGATTCAAATTTCTCAACAACTGGTTCTGTGGGCATGGCCTAAATTGTGGGTGTGGCTAGGTGGTCACATGACTAAATTGTGGGTATGGCTTGCTGACTGGGTGGGCATGGCTTGATGGTCATGTGACTGGGTGGGTGTGGCTTGTATGTAAATATTATAAATATTTATGTAAATATTGAATTTTTAATAAAAAAAGCAACTTTTACTCAAAATCAGGCAAAGCAGTCAGTCAGACTGAGTTGCTCATGAATCACATATTCACTCAGAGATCTACCATTCTACAATCTGCTAGCTGAGTTTGTCACGTAAAATTTGCTTGCAAGCAAACTCACAAAATTAACTCACAACACACCATGTCTGTAAATATTGAATTTTTTATAAAAAAAAGAGCAACATTTTACCCCAAATCAGGCAAAGCAGGCAGGCAGATTGAGTTGCTCACAGAATCACAGATTCACTTAGAGATCTATCTTTCTGCAGTCTGCTAGCTGAGTCTGCACTGAAAAATAGAAGCTTCAGTCCTAAGGAAGGTTCAGCTCTGCTTTTAGATTAGCTAGAAAGCAAGAAATCCAATGATTTCCTGTTTTCTAGCTAATCTAAATCTCCCGGCACAGCAGAACAGTTGATGGTCAGGGAAAAAAATAGAAGGAAAAATAGCAATTTAGCATGCAAGTTTGATGGCACATGTTATGTATGTAGGTTTGAATGTTATTGGTTTAGTTTGAATTGTTCTTGTAAAATGTCAAATATGATTGGTTTAAAAAGTGTGGGAAAACCCTACACTCTGATTGGCTGGCAACTACGGCTGCTGGCTATAAGTAGCAGCCGTAGCCTAGCCAAGTTTGGTCCATTCAAGCTGTAGTCACTAAATAAACTCTTCACTGAAGCTCTTCACGTCTGACTCTTCATGCAAACTTAACAGCATGCATGCCAGGTAAGGAGTGAGTGGATAGGGCAGAGTGGGGCCAGCCAGTGGTGCAATTTGCCAGTTCTCTGAACTGGCAGAATCATAACAATTGGTTCTATAGAACCGGTCTGACCAGGTAGACTCCCACCCCTGCATATAACCTTATGTTGCCTCCTGAAACACCCGAGTATGCATTATGTAGCAGTGGGGAAAAGGTGGCATTGTTGTTTAAGTGTTGTTTAGTATTCTATTACAATATTTTAAAAAGTGCTTTGAATTATTAAAGTTACATTGCTGATTCCTCCCCTTTTATTGTTACAAAATAGAGTTGGAAAAGTAATTATCATAAAACACCGAGAAGAAATGATTGGCAAGGAATGGAAAAGAAAAGAAGAAAGGGTGAATAATAAGATTAGCAATATAATAAGCTATTTAAATTGGAGAAAACAAACAGAATGCACAAGCTAGCAGAACTAAGCCACACAGTAGTAAAGAATTCAAAATGCTACTATTGTGAGACCAGCTAGTCAGAGGCACTCATTTCTCTTCACACAAATTCTTCCAAGAAGATAAAGATAAAATCCCTTCTAGTTGAGTTCAGCCTCTGGACACTACTATGCAGCTATCTTGAGAACATGATAGAACCCACTCCACTCACTCAAGTGGTCCCTTGCCCACATAATAATGAGATCTATTAAGCTTTTCAAGATCAGCCAAGCTGATCAGTTGTTTGAGGACAAAATCTATGCAGCTACTTTTGTGTACCCTGTTGCAGGACTCTAAGGAGTCAAATTGTGTTTGAAGCTTTCTGAAGATCCTGATTCTGGCTAGGACCACTTCACATTGATCCTGCTTTACTTTGAAACGGTGAATACTATCCAATTTTAGTACATACTCCTGTTATTTAGAGATAGCATTGCATCATTTCCTAGGGCTTTCAACATCTTTTCAGAGCCCTTTTGTTTCCATCACTCATTTTGATTTAAGGCTCTGATTCTTGGCCACAGTATTTAAATTCTGCCTCCTCCCTTTTAAATTCCTTGGATTAATCAAAACAACACATAATATATTACTCTCACCATCTTACATTAATTCTGATCTTTAAATCCAACAGTATAAATTGTGAAGAAACAAAAAAGAAAAAGAAAAGAAAAAAAAAGATTTGATGGGCATGCTTTGAGAATTCCTGGATCTTAGGAGACCTTATCAGCTATTCTTCCAGATTGTGGCAAAAAAGAACATGTCGCAATGTGTCACACACCAATATAACAAATACAGATCTGATAAATTGTTTGTATGCTTTCTGGAACTCAGGATCACTCAAGCAAAAAAGCAAACTTCTAGTAATTAGTGCATCTTTATATACAGTAAATCCAAAAATGATAAAATATTAAACCTTTACAAACCAATTGGCTTTAAATTACATTAGGGAGAAAAATGTATCTGTCAAACATGCAATCATACAGGTAGCCCTCGACTTACAATAGTTCATTTAAGTGAGCATTTGAAGTTACAACAGCACTGAAAAGAGTGACTTCTGACCGTTTTTCACACTTATGACCATTGCAGCATCCGCATGGTCATGTGATCAAAATTCAGTCACTTGGCAACTGAGTCATCTTTATGATTGTTGCAGCGTCCCAGGGTCATGTGTTCACCTTTAATGACCTTCTGACAAGTAAAGTCAATGGATTAGCCAGATTCACTTAACAACTAGGTTACTAATTTAACCACTGCAGTGATTCACTTAACAACTGTGAAAAGAAAGACTGTAAAATGGGGCAAAATTCATTTAACAAATGTCTCATTTAGCAACATAAATTGTGTGCTCAATTGTGGTCATAATTTGAGAACTTCCAGTACTTAATAATGTTCAGTTTCATGATATGTAGGTAGTATTCTATAGTCACTGAATACAACTGTCACATTTCATTTGTGTTTGTTGATAACTTTTAATGGATCTAGCCAAAATTAATCTTCAAAAATATTTATGATCAGAATAATCCTTTTATTGTAGAAATATAAACTTACATCATATCTATGTTTTCTCTTAGGTACATCATTCTTTCAGGAGAGGGAGGAGAGAGCTAAAACCAGAAATCAGTACCTTTTTATACTTAGTGGGAGGGAATATGCAGTGATGCATCATGGAACTTGTATGCTTAATATTAGGAACAACAATGAACATTTTTCTTATATGAATAAAGCAGTTTGGCATTTTACCTTAACAATTCCCCTTCTAAGGTCAAACTGATTTATCATTGGAGGAACATTAACATAGATATTATCATACATCATTTATATATTTATACACAGCTTCTTTGTCAGATATGAATGTTATTTTGAGGGAAGGGGCTTGGTCAAAATATCTGCAGTTTGTTCCTTAGTCTCACAATGTACAGCTTTTATGAATCCAATTTCTGACAACTGTCTCACATGTTTGTACTTAATGTCGATGTGTCTTGACCTGTGGCCTACAGCATCGGCTTTAGATATATCTATTGCTGCTTTGTTATCCTCCTGAATGATTATGGGGTATGAAGGTTCTTTCCAAATATCCATCACTAAATCGTCGAACCAAATTAAGTTATTTGTGGCCTTTGATAAACAAACAAATTCGGCTTCTGTAGTTGAAGTTGATACAAGTTTTTGTTTTCCGGTATACCAATGTATAGGACTATCATTCAGAAAAATAACATACCCTGAAGTACTTTTTCGTGTTTTGACATCTCCGGCCCAATCGGCATCTGCGTAACATGAAAGTCTAGGGGTGCTTGACATATTTGGATTAAGTGACAAAACCGCATCAGCGGTATGTTTCAGATATCTTAATAATCTTTTGATTGCATTCCAGTGGTACATTTTTGGGTTATTTACATGTCTTGAGAGTAAGTTGACAGATAATGCTATGTCAGGTCTAGTCCAATTGGCTATATAAAGTAGCGAACCAATTGTAGATCGATAAACTGTATTGTCCTTAAATATCTCATCATTATTAAACATGTTCTTTAGGAAGTCAGTCTGCATGGGGGTATCTGATGGTTTGGCATCAGACATATTGCATTTTTCCAGTAATTCTAATATCTTTTCCTTTTGCGACAGTATGAAACCATTTTGTGATTCGGTAATCTGAACCCCTAAATATTTATCGATTTTTCCCAAAGATTTCAATGAAAAATGTTTTTGAAGTTTTTGGCAAATTGGTCACATTTAAGTTTACTTTTACATATGTACAATATATCATCGACATAGACAAGTACTTTTTCACATATGCCTTGATCCCTTTTAATAAATACACATTTGTCAGCTGATGTGGCGGTGAAACCTATTAGCCTTAAAGTTTTGGAAAGACAATCGTACCATCTCTTACCCGATTGTCGCAGACCATAGAGACTTTTATGGAGCAGCCAGGTTTTCCCTTCATTACAGTCAATTCCTGGTGGTGCTCTGACGTATAATTCCTTATCTAGTGGTGCGTGTAGGTATGCTGTTTGTACATCGAATTGATACACGTGTTCATTTAGAATTGAGGCAATGACCAAGGCTGTCTTAACACTTTCTGCCCTCACAGTAGGAGAATATGTGTCTATGTAATCGTCTGGAAATTTTTGTGAGAAACCTTGTGCCACCAGTCTTGCTTTGTATAGATTTTGTTATCCTCTAGGGGTTTTATTTTGTATACCCACCTGGTACCGATAATTTTTTGTTCTCTGGAACTCTTGAGGGGTATATACTTCTAGTTTTTAATACTTTCCATCTCCCTCTGCATGGCCTCTTTCCATTTTAACTGTTCATCTGGTGGGAGTGCGAGTATGTCATTATAATTTTTGGGTGTGACGATGGTGGTATCAATAGACATCACATAGTCCCCTAAGGTATTGGGAATTTTGCCCTTATTAGTCCTTAGTGATCTCCTGGGTATGTTTTCGGTTGGAATATTTTTTTCTGATGAGTCATCTGAGCTGTACTCATCTGTACCTTTGGTTTTGAGTATGTGGTGACCTTCTTTCCATTAACCTTAATGCTATTTCTGTTGGGTTTTGTTTTTGTAGTGTGAGTGTGAAGTTGTGTTTGTTCCTGATCAGTTTTGAATGTGTTTTTGCCAATTATGATTTCATTTGAATGTATCTTAGTCCAGTTTGTGTTTTCATGAAAATTTGCTGATCTCGATATGATTATCTTGTGATTACTATCCATGAATCTGTAAGCTTTGGTTTTGGGTTCATAACCAACAAATTTGAGGTTTTTTGATACTTTATCTCCCTTTCGTCTGAGTTGCTTGGGTATGTGCACATCGGCAGTTACTCCAAAAACATGAAGATGTGCTAATTTGGGTTTCTGATCATACATTATTTTGTATGGGGTTTTCTGTATCACACTTGACCATATTCAATTAAGAGTACAGTTTGAATATAAGACGGCTTCTCCCAATATGAAAAGTTTAATCCGGCATCTTCTAATATGCATCTAACCATAGTTTGTAATACTCCATTCCTGCGTTCCACCACACCATTTTGAAAGGCAGAAAATGGTGAAGTTGTAAAATGTGTTAAACCATGTTTATTCATCCAGTCACTGAATTCTTTGGAAAGAAATTCAGAACCGGTCTGTCATGATCTGTTTGATCTTAATGTTATGTTGGATTTCTATCCTCTTATAGAATTCTTTAAATTTGGTGAATGTTTCCCCCTTGTGTTTGAGTGTGTATACAAAACCATATCTACTATGGTCATCAACAATTGTGAGAAATATTTTTGTGGCCAATAGAAGGCTTCAAGGGGCCTACTAGATCCATGTGTATCAGCTGAAAAATGTGTGTGGTGCTCCTTTCTGATTTCTTTGGTCGGGGTTTTTCTTTTGACTTTGAACTCTTACAAATGGAACATTCTAAATAATTTTCACAATTGTTCACTTTGAGTCCTCAGAACAATGCAACATTTTTTAACAACAGGAAAACCAATATGTGCTAGCTTCCTATGCAAGATATGTGCACAATTATTATGTAAAGGTTTACCAATTGAAATACGTTTTGAGTCATTCGTTTTGGTTACAACATTTTCAACACTTACATCGTTAACATCATTATCACTTTCCCTTCTATTTCCTCATCACTAGTATCACTGTCAGCATTATCATCCTCTTCTCCTTCTTCCTTCCCATTCTTAACACCATCATTTGAAAAATTGGCTATAACTTGTGCGGTGGTATTCATGGTGGGTATAAAATAAGCTAAACCACTGGTCACTATAACATCCCCTACCTCCTTGCCATCATTGGTAAGTTGGATGGTGCCATTATTAAATAACACCTCGATTTTGGTACCTTTGATTAATTTAATTATAGCTAGGACGTTATATGGTATTTCAGGTATGAAAAGGACTTCCTTGATTCTCCCAAGACCTGGGATGTGGACATCCCCCTTCCCAACCACCTGCACAAATTTTTGGTTGGCAATTTTAAACGACACCTCATCTAAAGAGGTGAACAGCTCTCTATTGCAAGATGTGTGTGTTGCCCTGGAGTCGATTAACCAACATTGTTCCCTTAAGTTTGCACCAAGATTTGGTTCTACTTCTCTGACCCCATTCACGGATTCAGTGTCAGTCCCATTGTTCTCCGACTGGATCTCCTGCTCCTTTTTGGGCTTGGTGATTTTCTATGTCTCAGGTTTACATCATGTCTTTGGCTACTGGGGTGTCTATCTTGATATCTTTGTCCATAGTCGACCTTTCTCTCTGATAACTTGTATAATAGGGCTGGGGATACTCAAAGGGTCCTCTGCCTTTAAAGGTCTTAGGACAATTCCTCTTAAAGTGGTCTTTCGAACCGCATGTATAACACCCTGGTAACGCATTTACCTGTTCCACAAAGTTAACTCTTTTCATAACCCTGGGTTCCTTGTGAAGTAAAGCTCGATCTTTTCTGAGATTATCCTCAGCCACCAGTCTTCCTGATAATGTTTCGAGTGAAATGTTGTCATAATTTAGATTATCCAATTGATTAAGAAAATAGTCCCAGCTAGAATCAAGGGAATTAATTATAATACTAATAAAACTTCCCTCTGTGATTGTCTCACCCCTTTGTAACAGATCAGATCTCATGGCGTTTAAGTTGAGCAGATGTTCACTCATGCTCACTCCTGGTCTTAGTCTAGCAGAATGAAACTCTCTAGATATTCTGCTAGTGGTACTCCTATTTTTGCTATAAAACAGGTTACATATCTTTTCCCAAATTTCAGAGATGGTGGACCCATTGGGTATGATGTGGTATATGGCTGGTTCGAGGGAACTCAGCATTAAGCAAAATGCCCATGGTGAATACAATCCACCTGTATAGACCATGGTTTTGGGGTGGATTCAGTATGAGGAAAAGGGCATTTTCCTTCATTAGTGCAATCTGAAATTGCTGCCCAGTCCATTAGATTATTACCTGTGGCACATAGCTTGGGGAAACCATTAGGTAAGATGTTGTGCTGGACAGGGGTGATATTCAGAAATTGCTGTTGTTGGTGCTCTGGAATATGTGCATACTGGCAGAAGGACATTGGTATGCACGCTGTTAAGTTCAAAAAACTTACTGTTCTTTTTTCTTTCAAGATGACTGGTGCATATGCATGGTGTTTTGAATTTGTGCCATGTTCATTTTATGTTGGTTTCCTGTGGAGGATGTTCCCTGAAGAGCTGCTGCAGGAGGTGAAGGGTTAAAAATTGCATTGGAGCTGTGGTTTCATTCTTAATTCCTGACTGGGGGGCTGTAGCATCCTGAAGCAGTGCTATTTGTGGGGCTAGCAAGTAATCTGGAGGCACTAGGACCGCTGCGGAAGTCAGAGAAGCTGTCGGGAGCGAGAAGTGCTTAATTGCTTGGAGATCAGCTTCTGGGAACATTGCAGCTGCTTCTGGAGCCTTTGGAATGTTGACTGAAGGTGCTGGGAGACTGCCTGTGGTTGCTGGGAGTTTGGTGCTCATTGTCTGTGATTGTTTTGGAGTCGGGGGTGTGAATGCAGCCCCAAATGCTTCTGTGAGTGTTTCAATCACTCTTGAGATTTCCTGTTCTGAGGGAGGTTTCTTGTTGACACATTTATTTTGGGTGTTAGTCTTTGGTTCTCTGTTATCTGGTGTTATTGGTCTTGTCAAATGAAGAACTGACCAGCCACCCTCACAGAATAGTTCATTAGTTTCATGATCATTCTGCCTGTTTCTCCCTTCCTCATTCTTTTCAGGGTTATCCTTTTCCTTTTTTCCCACCTTCCATTTTAAAATTCCTGCAGTGATTGGCTGCTGGTCAGCTGTTTCTATTGGCTGTGGCTCTGGGCTGTTTAGATCTGAAAATGGCGTCTCAGCATGTTTTCCCACCTCCAGTAAGTTTAAACAAGATTGTAAAGGACTTACTGGTTCAGCGCTTGCTGTTTTATTTTCTTTCTCTGTTTGCCTTTCTTCATTTTGAGGGTTGTCTATATTTTGAAAAAGTGCTCTTAATTCTGCGATCGGTCCTTGTTGCCTGTTGACATTTCAATGATTCTGAGTAGGGTTGATTTTAAATCTTCATTTTGTCAGTTATTTTGTCTTTCTCCTGGGTTTCATTTCTTTCAGCTGTAGGAGTTTTACTTTCTTCATCCAAGGCAGTTCCTATTATTGCTCCCATTGGTGTCAATTGAGCTGCCATCTGTCTGGTGAAGGCTCTCATATTAATTGTGGATTTTTTTTCTGATCCTGACATGTTTTGTTCAAGTTAATTTGGCAACCGATCTCTGCTACCATTTGTTGATAACTTTTAATGGATCTAGCCAAAATTAATCTTCAAAAATATTTGTGATCAGAATAATCCTTTTATTGTAGAAATATAAACTTATATCATATCTATGTTTTCTCTTAGGTACATCATTCTTTCAGGAGAGGGAGGAGAGAGAGCTAAAAACCAGAAATCAGTACCTTTTTATACTTAGTGGGAGGGGAATATGCAGTGATGCATCATGGAACTTGTATGCTTAATATTAGGAACAACAATGAACAAGGAGCCACTTAGGTGGTTCCGCCCCAGGTGCCTGATGGACCCTGAAAGGTTCCAGGCAGAACTGGGTTTTTTTCCCTCTTCCCTTGCCCACAGCTCTGCCGAGGATCTGGCAGTGGCCTGGCAACGGGCTGCGTCGGAAGCCCTCGACAGAGTTGTCCCCATGCGTCCCCTTACACGTCGTGGATCCCGGTTTGCTCCCTGGTATACTGAGGAGCTCCGGGAGATGAAACGTCGTCATAGGGGTTTAGAGAGCAGGTGGAGGTCTACCGTTCCCAATCCGATCGTGCCCAGCTAAGAGCCTACATTAGGACTTACCTGGTAGCTATGGGAGAGATGAGAAGGTCTTATCTCTCCACTCTCATAGCGTCCGCAGATAACCGCCCAGCCACCCTGTTTCGGGTTACCCGCTCCCTCCTTCGTTTCGGGGGAGGGCCGGACCCATTGCGGGGTAGGGCTGAGGAGTTTGGTCAATATCTGTCAGATAAGTTCGCCGATTCGGGCGGTTGTCCTCTGATTTGCAGTGGTCTGAGGAACGAGTTGCAGGCAGTCTGGCCACTGTTATCTGGGGTGAGTTTGATCCTGTCTCCGAGGATGAAGTGGACAGGATTATGCGGCGGCTGAGTTCCACCACATGTTTGTTGGACCCGTGTCCCTCCTGGCTGACTTATGCCACCAGGGAGGCCACCTGCGGTTGGCTCCGGGCAGTGATCAACACTTCATTGAGGGAGGGTGTCTTTCCCTCCGCCTTGAAGGAGGCGGTGGTGAGACCCCTCCTGAAGAAGCCTGCCCTGGACCCGACCGTGTTAGACAACTTTCGTCCGGTCTCCAACCTTCGCTTTTTGGAGAAGGTTGTTGAGAGTGTGGTGGCTCAGCAGGTTCCGCTTTTCCTGGATCCGTACCAATCGGGCTTCCGATCTGGTTATAGCACGGAGATGGCATTGGTCACGCTGATGGATGATCTCTGGAGGGCCCGGGACAGGGGTTTTTCCTCTGTCCTGGTCCTATTGGACCTCCCAGGGGCTTTCGATACCATTGACCATGGTATCCTTTTGCGTCGCCTCGGGGGGTTGGGAGTGGGGGGCACTGTTCTTCAGTGGTTCTCCTCCTACCTCTCAGTGCAGTCGCAATCGGTGTTGGTGGGAGGGGTTGGGTCGACCCCAAGGGCTCTCTCTTGTGGGGTCCCGCAGGGGTCGGTCCTTTCCCCTCTCTTATTTAACATCTACATGAAGCCACTGGGTGAGATCATCCGTGGTTTTGGGGTGAGATTCCATCAGTACGCTGATGACACTCAGCTGTACATTTCTACCCCAAACCAGATCAGCGATGCCCTCTCCCTGATGTCCCAGTGTTTGGATGTGGTACGGATCTGGATGAGTAGGAACATGCTCCGACTCAACCCGGCCAAGACTGAGTGGCTCTGCGTACCGGCGTCTCAGCCCAGTCAAGATTGTCCATCTTTGGCCATAGGGGGAGAGGTGTTGCCCCCTGTGGATAGGGCACAGAATCTGGGGGTCCTCCTGGATGCACGGCTCCGGTTGGAGGAGCAGGTGGGGGCCGTCACCAGGGGGGCCTTTGCCCAGCTCCGTCTTGTTTGACAACTTCGCCCTTTTCTGGACTGGGACGCCCTGCGCACAGTTACTCATGCCTTTGTCAACTCGAGACTCGACTACTGCAACGCTCTTTATTTAGGACTGCCCTTGCATACCATCCGGAGATTGCAGCTGGTGCAGAATGTGGCTGCGCGGGTGGTGATGGGAGTTTCCCGGTTCTCCCATGCTACCCCCCTCCTGCGCGGTCTGCATTGGCTACCGGTTGCGCTCCGGGTGAGATTCAAGATTTTAGTTTTGACATTCAAAGTCCTACATGACATGGGTCCTCAATATTTGAGGGAGCGTCTTCTTCCGATAGCTAGTGCCGGCTGCCCTGTGTGAGCTCATAGGCAAGGACTCCTCGGGGTTCCATCGGCGGGTCAATGCCGGCTGGTGACTCCCCGACGATGAGCCTTTTCTGTCGCGGCCCCTGACCTCTGGAATCAACTGCCTTTGGAGCTCCGTCTGGCCCCTGATCTCTGCACCTTCTGCCGTGAATTAAAGACCTGGTTATTTGACCAACCCGGGCTGTGACCCCTCCCTGGAGGAGGGACGGTTTTAATGTTTATTATCGTTATGTTTTAATATTTGGGCTTGTCTTTGGTTTAATGGTTTTTTAAATATTTATTGTTCTGTGTTTTTAGTTGTGAGCAGCCCCGAGTCTTCGGAGATGGGGTGGCATACAAGTTCAAATAAAATAAATAAAAAATAAAATAAATAAATAAATTTTTTCTTATATGAATAAAGCAGTTTGGCATTTTACCTTAACAGTGTTGGCTAGAACTGTCTGGTACTTTAAATGCATTTTTTTTGCAAAGCTATTCGAGTGAGTATATCAAGAGAGGCTTACAGCTCTCATAATATGAGTACTGAAAGTGGCAGAGATAAATAACATGCTACTCTAGTAGATAATGGCCCAAATAATGCTGAAGCACACCAGAAGTGGCCAATTATCTTTTGTCTAAATGTCTCATTTTGTTACCTATTTACATTGTTTGGAGAGGATTACAGGGATATGGTGATAATGTGTAGCATAGTGAGAGGGGTTGAGACTGTTTTTTTCTGCTTTAAGGGATGTTTGCAAATTTGAAAGGTTTATTTTCACTGATCATAAATGTGACAAATAGGTGTACCAAGCCTTATTTTGGACAAATACTCTCAATCAATCCATCAAAGAAAAAAACCTCCATAACCTACCAATTTTTTATGACACATCTTGGAGAGTTCTGAAGTTGCAAAATGGTTCCTTATGGAATCAAATATTGAATAAAGTCCAGTTTCTCAATAAATTATCTCTGCCACCTAAACCAAACTGAAGGAGACTATCTGGTTACTGGCACTCCTTGTGCCAAAAGAATCCTAGGATTTGAATCTCAGAAGCACTGTCCTTTATCCCTGAAGTTTGCTGTTGTTGTTAGCTGTGAAGTTGTGTCTGACCCATCGTGACCTCATGGACATTCCTCCAGGCCTTCCTGTCCTCTACCATCCCCCGGAGTCCATTTAAGTTCTTACCTACTGCTCTGTCCAGCCACCTCATTCTCATTCTTCTTCTTTTGGCCTCAGTTGTTCCCAGCATTAGGTTCTTTTCCAGTGAGTCCTTTCTTCTCATTAGGTGGCCAAACCCTAATCCTGAAGTTTATTTCCTGCAATTCATGCTGATGTCTAAAATTGAACTCTGCTTTTGGGAGGTGGACAGTGGTTGTACCAAGTATATTTGTAGGCAGCATTTATTTTTCCACTTGATTTGGAAAATAATTATTCCTTATTAGAATGTAATTGTAGATTAGGACAGACAAATTATGCTTAAAATTTGCTGCAGCTCTGCAAGATTATGGGTAAATTCATCATTTCACCATCTCTAGTATATATGCATGAAGCATTTTAAAACACTTACAACACATGTAAATGCAACTACTCACAAGTTAGTAAGCCCACAGGACTGGCAATTGAACATTTAATACTGCAATAAGATAGCATCTTCCACAACTCACAAGGACAGGCAGGTGGTTTTGTTGCACTCACAAACTTATCCATATCTAAATATCACCCCACAGTAATGTGTGACTTCAATCTTCTTGTGGTCTGAAAGGATGCAAAGAGTTGAAGCAAGGATTGGATGGGGGTGATGAAGTAATTCTAAATTTCTTGAACTGCTGGAACACACTGGAATCAGTGCTATCAAAAATAAAATACAGAGAAGAGAACTTTTGCCCAGGACTTCTAGCAGCTATATTTGATTTGAAGACAACACCGCTCAAATATGAAAAGTGATGGAAAGATGAAAGAAAATGTTAAGAAGGTCAATTATAAAAAATCTTCAGCTGTTATTTCCAAATTCAGTACAGAAGCAGCAATGTTGCTGGAAGATATTTTGCTGATAATTAAAAGACACCATCATTCCAAGAGGATTCCACATAAACAACTGCAGAAGGGAGCTGACATATTTGCAGATGATGAAACACGCGTTGAAATCCAAATCATATGAATAACATGCTTGCATACCACCACAAGATGCAAATAGGAAAGCCTTGGAGATACATTGATTTTGGAATGTATGTTTGTCATTTCCATGACATAGCAATTTGTATTGGATACCTATGGATATCAATGTGATTAGCAGAGTTAAGAAAGCTATCACACAAGCTAACCTGAAGCTGTAGTGTGATATAGTGAAAAGCACTTGTTGATTTTTTTTCTATTTGAATGCAGTCCAGACATTTGTATATCTGTGAAAGTAACAAATGGGAAGACCTGCTTCATTCTGGTCCATTTTGTGAATATGTTCTGTATCTGCTGTGCAGTTGATGGGGCAGGAAATCAGATGCAGAACAGATTAAAAAATGGTAACAACTGCAGTGTCTCATGCTTAATTAAGCATCTTGATGTGTTGCAGTGAATTTCAGAGTTGTTAACTTGACAGTTTGGAGCCCTTGTACTCAAAGTTGTCTCTTCCTCACTTAAGACCACAAACAGTGGAGCTGTTAAGCAATCTCAGGTTTTCAGAAGGACAGTAGCAATTTATCTACCTCAACGTTAAAATCATGTTATCCTCCTAGAACACTTACATGATATGAATCAGTAACGTTGAGTTGTAAGCCACCCCAGAGTCATTTGCTGAGGTGGGAGGTTAAATAAATAAATAGATAGATAGATGGATAGATAAATAAATAAATAAATAAATAAATAAATAAATAAATAAATAAATAAATCAGTTTTATCTTAACTCCAAAGAACAGGTCCACCCCATATCATGTTGTTTCATAAGGTGTGGATTTAGAGCAATCATTTAAGTAACATTGAAAACATGACACTTTTTTTGCTGCTCATTTCAGTGGGATATAAATTGTTCTTAATCGCACCTGTTTTACATAATTTACATGGATGTTCCAGTTTATCTCATGACACTAAGTCACAATGTTAATGTAAACAAGACTCTGTTTTTGCCTTTTTCAACACACACACACACACACGCACGCACAAAACAGGTTGGATCAAAGAAGGTTGATCATAATAGGCAAGGTATATACACATGCAGACAGTGGTCCATATTTAAAGCATGGTTGCTTTCCACATGTTTGATCCTAAGGCAGAATAGCATTGTTTTATTTGTTAGCTATGTGACTTTGTCTCACATCTGTTATAAACTCATGAAAAGCTTTAGGAGTACTCGTCCGCTGATGTATATGGAGAATTGATGTAACTTGACACTGCTGAACTAGCTTTGGAACTCCTGCATGAACACCCATTTGCGTTGGCTTCTTGTACTCCTTTCTTGCGCATAGACTTGCTGTTTTCACCATCAGCGGATTCAAACACTACTGACATGCTGGATTCCATCCTGGTAACTGTGTATAGGCTGCTTTGCCTGGTAGGATGGAATCTAGTTGTCTTAAGCTCCAGTTCATCATAACTAGATACTTCAATGAAAGGACACCATTGAAAAGCTCTCTTGAAACCAGCTCGGAACCTGAAAAACACATGCATGTATTTGATAGTGTATGTACTTGATATTTGACATATCTCATAGAAAACATTTTTTTTAGAGAAGAGTTAATCAAATATACATTTCTAGATATCTGAGTTTAGTTCTGGGCTTAACATTTTCAGAACTGTATACATACTGAAGTATGTCTAGAATAAGAAATAAATATGATAGAGATCGTCAATTCCAGTTCTACTAGGAATGGCTTAGAGATATTAAGCCTAGAGAAGAAAAAAAATTAAAAGAGGAACATGATAGCGACCTTTAAACATCAGAAGTCCTACAGGAGATGGAAGCAACTTGCTCTTGATTACTCCAGACGGTAGAATTAGAGCTAATGGATAAAAATTGTAATGAACTTGGCTCAACAATAGAAGAGACTTTCTAATTGTAACAGATGTGTAGAGACTTCTTAATAGCAGCATTGGAAAAAGGACTGGATTCCCATCTGTTGAAACTACTAGAAAAACCTAATAAAACAGAATGCAAATTCAGCTGCATCTCTGCATCTAATTTCAAAGAGAGTGTCAGACTGTGCTGCCCAGCTATCAGGGACTGATTCACAATTTCTTTAATACACAACGTCATCAGAAGAGTGGAATTAATCATCTGAAAAGTTATGGATTAAATGTTTTAGCAGCCCCTACTCCCTTTCTGCTGGTTAATTTAGAGCTGGTTTGCATACACAGTATATTAGATGTGATCTAAGAATAATATTGTTCTTAGATGGTACTTTTAAAAAATATATTTTATTAACTTTATTAACACACAATGTTACAATAACAAAAAGAAAGCATACTTTAACGAATAAAAAGAAAAACAAAAACAAAAAACCCAATCTTCCAAATTTTGTGTTTGAAGTGAAAAAATCCTGATACATATTTAATTCCAAATCTAGCCGACATTCTCAACGTGGAAAAACAGTAAAGAGCAAAGTTACGGAAGGACCCGCCGTAATACAGTATAAACGTACATCCTGTTTCTGTTAATAACTGTTCCATCGAGTGATTCCTGAAGTCTATCATCTTAGATGGTACTTCACAGGTGGTCCTAGTGACTACATTTGTAACAGGCAACCTGGTTGTTAGTGACAGGGTCACTAAATGAAACCACAACTGTGCTTATGATCTTCAGTATTTCTTTGCTTTACATACCTGTCAAGTTTGTAAATATAAGGACTGGTTGCAAAGTTTTTTTTATCATCATTGTCACTGTAAACAGTTGCTAAACATGGCAGTCACTAAACAAGGATTACCTGTATTTTCTGTGGATTAAACACTCTTCATATAGGTAAAAATGGGGCAAGACTGCTTGGAATTGTACAGACATGTACTTTCTTATACTTCTGTATGTGTGCAGAATTCCAAAAGGCCATTGCTCCATCCAAAAAAGCAATACAGTTGAAGAAAACATGTTTATAATTTGTAGCATTGCCATCATTATAAAAAAAAACAAAACCTATCACTTATTTCAAAATATGATAAAGCATCCCTGATGAACTGGATCCCTCCTGTCCTTTCTGCTAGCACGGCCTATTTTTGCCCTAAATATCTACCTTGAAATACCAAGTGAGAGACTGGATAATTCTGACTACAATTTGTTTTAAAAAGAACATAATTTGCAGTTCCCGACTAATATGTGGATCAGGTGGGTGTTATATAAGTTTAATAAAGAAATAAAAAGTGTGGATGAGAAGGCAGTTCAAACTGAACGCTTTGTCGAATTTTGCCATGCTAATTATAAAAGTGCCTATCTTGAAGAGGAATGTGTAGAAAATGTAATGTTTTAGCAGTAATTGTAAAAAAAAGATACTTATATATGGAAGTATTTAAAATACATGCAAACCTAGAGTAGATGACAATATAGCAAATTGAGTAAATCAAAATAAAACTTCATGCATATAGTTTGAAAGCAAACATTGAATGATTGAAGTTTGTTAAATGAAAATTATGAGAATGTTTATGGAATGGACTTAGACCTGAACACAACAAACATCGACTAATCCATTTCAATTACTGCTGAGCTACAGCTCAGTTGATTCAACTCATACCTAATTATAGCTTGAATGTGCAAAGCAATATTACAAATAACACTGCGGAACACAAAAATGCAAGGAAATGAAGCTCTCTTAAGATAAAGTACTTGCAATATAAATTCATCTTGAATTTTTGGGATAAATAATAAATATTTCAATACATTTTCAATTTGGATCGGAAGACAAAAAGAACAACACAACAGCATTTTTGTGCCAGATACAAATCCTGATGGGATTATGTGGGTGTTAAATAAGATTGCAACAGGCAGGTGTTTGAGCAAGATGCTGAAAGGTTGTGCTTGTTGTGTTTCTCCTATCATCTAAAAATGTTTGCATATATATGGCAGGAATTAATGTCTCCTTTGAAATGCCTATCAAAATGGAATTAGGTTCTGATTTTTGTTTGTGTACTAATTTTGCTTATATTGCACAGACAAGTAGCCTATGCGACCTCTCAATGGCAGCCGATCCAGGATGGCTCCCTGGTTTACCGAGGAGCTCCAGGAGATGAAATGCCAGAAGAGACGTCTAAAGCGATGCTGGAGGGCCAGTAGAATCTGACCAAACACTTTTAAGAGCCTTTATTAGGACTTATTTAGTGGTGATACGGGCAGCAAAATGTACTCATTTTTCCACACTTATTGCATCCGCAGACTCTCGCCCAGCCGCCCTGTTTAGGGTGACTCGCTCTCTTCTCAATTGAGAGGAAGTGGAGGAGCCCTTATGAGGGAGAGCTGAGGAATTTGTACAGTTTCTGTTGGATAAAGTTGCTCAGATCTGGATGGACCTGGATTCCGATTGGGCAATTCCGATTGAGATGACAGGGGTGGGTCTTAGTCCTATTATATGGAGTGAGTTTGATCCTGTGGCTCCTGAGGAAGTGGACAAGGCCATGGGAGTGATGAGTTCTTCCACTTGTTCACTGGACCCATGCCCTTCCTGGCTGGTCTTAGCCGGTAAGGAGGTGACACAGAGCTGGCTCAAGGTGTTGGTCAATGCTTCTTTGAGAGAGGGGTCCTTCCCGCAACTATTAAAAGAAATGGGGGTAAGGCCCCTCCTCAAGAAGCCTTTCCTGGACCCAGCTGAATTAAGGAACTTTCGTCCAGTTTCCAACCTCCCCTTTGTGGGGAAGGTTGTTGAAAAAGTGGTGGCACTCCAGCTCCTGTGGTCCTTGGATGAGATGGATTATCTAGACCCTTTTCAATCGAGTTTCAGGCCTGGCTACAGCATGGAGACTGCTTTGGTCACACTGTTTGATGATCTCTGGTGAGCCCGGGACAGGGGTCATTCCTCTATCCTGGTACTACTTGACCTCTCGGCGGCTTTCAATACCATTGACCATGGTATCCTTCTGCAGCGGCTGAGAGAGTTGGGAGTGGGAGGCATTGTGTTCACCTCCTATCTCTCTAGCTGGTCACAGTCAGTGTTGGTAGGAGAACAGAGGTTGACCCCCTGGCCCCTCATCTATGGGGTGCCTCAGGGCTCGGTCCTCTCTCCCCTCCTATTTAATATCTACATGAAACCGCTGGGTGAGATCCTCCGACAACATGGGGTAGGATATCAGCAATATGCGGATGACACCCAGCTGTATATCTCTGCCCCATGTCCGTTCAGTGAAGCAGTGGATGTGATGTGCCAGTGCCTGGAAGCTGTGAGGGTCTGGATGGGAGTCAACAGGCTCAGACTTAACCCAGACAAGACTGAGTGGCTGTGCATACTGCCCCCCAGGGACCATGTTGATTTTCCATCTTTGGCTCTGGGTGAGAAGTTGTGCCCCTAGCATGGGTTCACAATCTGGGTGTCCTCCTAGACCCATGGCTGAAATTGGAGCAACACCTACCGTGTTTCCCCGAAAATAAGACACTGTCTTATATTTTTTTTGGCTCCAAAACACACTAGGTCTTATTTTCGGGTAGGTCTTATATATTTATGGTGCCAAATAGTGGGTGTGAGTGTGTAGGGGGTGTTTCTGCATGGTTGCTCCCTGAAAAGTCTTCCTGGAACTGGAGATTTACACTAGGTCTTATTTTCGGGGTAGGTCTTATATTAGGGCAGGTTTAGAAAATAGTGCTAGGTCTTACTTTTGGGGTAGGTCTTATTTTCGGGGAAACACGGTATCAGTTGTGGCTAGGGGAACTTTTGCACAGGTCCACCTTGTGCACCAATTGCGACCCTACCTGGACCAGGAGGCTCTTCTCACAGTCACTCATGCCCTAGTCACCTCACGACTGGATTATTGCAACACACTCTACATAGGGTTACTCTTGAAAAGCATTTGGAGACTTCAGTTGGTCCAGAACGCAGCCGCGTGAGCTGTTGTGGGTGTCCCGAGATACACCCACATATCACCAATTCTCTGCGAGCTACACTGGCTTCCTATTAGTCTCCTGGTGCAATTCAAGGTGTTGGTCATTACCTATAAAGCCCTATATGGCTCAGGACCAGGTTATCTCCAGAATCGTCTCCTACCCTGTGTCTCCCTGTGGCCGGTAAGATCCCACAGAGTTGGTATCCTTCGGGTTCCGTCAGCTAAACAATGTCAGCTGGTGGGCCCGTGGAAGAGGGCCTTCTCTGTGGCTGCTCTGGCTCTCTGGGACCTCTCTGAGGTCCAGACTGCCTCCACCCTACTGACCTTCCAGAAAGCAGTTAAAACCTGGCTTTTCCGGCAGGCATGGGGCTGTTGATCTCGTGACTGAGATCTCGTGAGATCCGGCCCTCCTGTTGTTTGCTGTTTTTTAAACCATTTTAAAATTTTTATAATGTACTTTGTTGTTTTTTTTCCTTTTGCTGTGAGCTACCCGGAGTCCTTTGGGAGTTTGGCGGCATATAAGTTTAATAAATAAATAAATAAATAAATAAATAAATAAATAAATAAATAAATATTCCCATCTGTATTTTTGAATTTTGCTGGCTCTCAGGTAGGGTATCATGCAATGTTAGACAGATTCTCTCAGACAGCACCTTCTGCTTAAACGTCTGACCAAAAGAATCACAAGATTGATGATAGGTCTTATATCTCTTTAATATGTGAATTATTTTCCATTTATATTTTATTTATATCACATATAAATTTAATGCAATTGTTTTTATGTGTGGTAAGCATTTGCTATTTCATGTAAGTACTCAGAGAGTTACAGATTCAAGTAGCATTTAAAAAAATAACCACATAACATTGACTTTGAAGAAGATGGTGATAATGCCTTGTTACTACCATATTTTTTGGTATTGATTTTGGTGCTAGTAAATAAATCTTCTTGTATTTACTGTATGTTTTCCTGTTGTTTTAAGTTTCATGTATGAAATTCAGTTTGGTTTGAACATTATTTCAAAGGAGATAATTTCAAGTAAGTTTTCATAGGTCATATTGTACTTTCTTGGTTATAAGAGTTTACAGAAAAGCAAAATCAGCCTTTCTAACTTCATGAGATCTTACTTTTTTCTCGTGAGAAATTGGAAGCCTGATTTTACTTTTTTTTTTTAGTTCTATGAACTTTTTGGGTTTCCCTACATTCCCTTTCATTTGCAACCCAGCTTTTCCATTTCTCCAGTGAAATAAGACTTATATACCACTTCACAGTGCTTTACAGCCCTGTCTAAGCAGTTTACAGAGCCAGTATATTGCCCCCAACAATCTGGCTCATTTTACCCGCCTCGGAAGGATGGATGGCTGAGTCAACCTTGAGCCTGGTGGGATTTGAACTGCCAAATTGCAGGCAGCAGATAGTCAGCAGAAATGGCCTGCAGTACAGCACTCTAACCACTGCACCACCAAAGCTCCTCCACTGCATGGGCAGTGCAGGGCTGTCAGGCATGACACCAAAGGAACATGTTGCAGCCTCTCTGCCATCATTCATAAGTGCGAACGACTGCTATGATGCTGCAAAATATGTAACTTTGGGACCTGGTCGTAAGTACTTTTGGCAGGGATTTGTAACTTTGAATGATTACTAAGTGAACTGTTGTAACCCGAGGATTACCTGTAAATGGTGACAAAAAGAATAGGGGAGGAAATGAATATAGATTAAAGAATGTCAACAGAAATATATATTTCTAAACAACTGTTCTGAGCGTTTGAATAAATAAACTTTTTTACAATGTAGAAGGAGATCTATAGTACCCCTTTTCCTTCTCTCTTAATTTCCAGGATGAACAATGAATTAATGAAATTCATTTAATATAGAAGAATGAAAAAAGAAATGTCCAGGCTTCCCAACTTTAGATAGATTATTCTTAAATTAAAACCTTACCTTTTATTGAGACAGCAGTAGATAATGGGATTATACATAGTAGAACTCATAGCGAGCCAAAAGGTTGCTAGGTAGATCTGCTGAATGTATTTCCATCGATTCCAATTTTCATAGATTCCAGTAAGAATGAAGTAAATGTGATATGGCAACCAGCAGATGGCAAATGTCAATACAACCACAATCATCATTTTTACAACCTGGAAGTAAACAGATGGGGAAAGAAAAGAGGAGTTTCCTATTTTTTACAACTTTGTAGCCTGTAAGTGCCTTTTAATATTATCAACACTAGATACTAGGCTGCTATGGCTGGAGTGTTAAATTTATATAGATATTTAATAATTTGGAAAAACAAAACAGAATGCTATAAAAGGAATTAATCTATTTTGACATTTTTCCCTTTGCTTTGCTCAGATAACAGAGAGTGTTTTGATTTGGATTTGAGCATTCTGCACTTTACTTATGGCCTGAATGATTAAGTCTGACATATGGGTAGATAGCTGTTGTGCTTTAGAGGATAGCTGAATCAAATAACCATTGGTATACAGTGAATAAATAAAATAGCAGCTTAACATGTGGCACCACAGAAGACATCTCTTGGGAATATTCAGATAGATGGGAAATTCCAACAAAGAACATAATGTTGCTTAGAGTTGAACTATGGAATTCTTGGTGTAATCTGAGCTTGGTTGTTTGCAGATGTTTCATTATCCAGCTAGGTAATATCATAAGGGGCTTGCTCTGTTTATACGCAGTAGCTTGCCCTACCAGTTTGGGTGAGGGTGTGGTTTTCTTCTTGGTAGTTCATTGATTAGAATATTGTTTTCTGCTTGATTGTTTGGTGCTAATCTTTGCTTATCTGAGTGTTGGTTACTGGAAAGGATGAGTTCTGGTCTTTTTGTTTCTTAGCTTTTTATTGTTTCATTTGAATGGTATATAAATATGCTTTATCTCCATGTGTCTACTGACGTCTGATTTGTCAGAAAGCCAAATTTCCAAAAATTCCCTGGTGTTTTTGGATTTAGCTTTGTCTGGGATCAGTTTCCAAAAATTGAACACAACTGAAAAGAAGGAGGAGGAGGAGGAAGAGGAGAAGAAGAAGAAGAAGAAGAAGAAGAAGAAGGAGGAGGAGGAGGAGGAGGAGGAGGAGGAGGAGGAGGAGGAGGATGCTAATAGTTTCCCAGCTGAAGTTGTGAATGCTCCAACACTGGAAGTTTTAAAAAAGATGTTGGATAAGCATTTGTCTGAAGTGGTGTAGGGTTTGCTGCCTAAGCAAGGGGTTGGACTAGAAGACCTCCAAGGTCCCTTCCAATTCTGTTATTTTATTCTATAATTTTTCATCTGTCTTAATTTTCAGAAGTGTTTACTTTTCTGACTACATTATAGCATCTTTATTGAACAGAATAGTGCTGAAAATGATTTTGAGCATAAATCATAGCATAATTTCCAAGGTAAATTACATCTCTACACTCCATTACTCCTTGTCCCAAGAGGAAACATCATTCTGTGCATATAACTGGAAGAATTACAGCTTCATTCATCAAAATGAGAAAGCCTTTGGTGATCAGTCAAATTGATTCAATGGCTCTCCAAAATGCTTCCCCAGCTTTATTTTGTAAAAAAAACAGGCATTAACTGAACATTCAGATGTTTCAATTTAAAGCACAAAGTATGTAGAATATATTTCTCTATGCATACATTTCTTTTTTGCACAAGATTGTTCAAATCACCACTCAGTCTTCAAGGTCACAGAGCAACAATTTTGGGCCAATCACTATGTCATACCCTAATCTGTTTTGTGAAGCTGTGGTTATGACAGTTATTGCAAGATTAAATTGATGAGAATACAGAAAGTGAAGTTAGGAATGAAAGCTGTTCCAAAGATAACATTTCCCCTATGGTGGTGTACTGTACACTGCACTAAAAATATGCTTTATTCTTTTTCTAAAGAATAAGCAAAGAATGTTAGGGGACTCACTTACAATTTGCCCCACATAAACTTTATGAGAATGATTACCACAAAGAAATAAAATCTGAAGCAAACTTGAATAATAGTCCTCATTGCAAGCACATGCAAGGGAATGGATTTGGCAGAGCAGGCTCTGACTTAAAGCCAGCTAGGGCTGTAGAGAACTGTGAACAGGAGCCCTTACATGAAAAGAGTTTGCATGGAATCCTACTTAACTCAGTATCTCTGCTCATATTTAGGAACTTATGCACATATTTTATAATGTGCATAATGTCAGCTTTGAAATTCAGCTGCCAACATAATGGGAAGAGGGGTGGAAGAGTTGACAAGTTCAAGGTTATTCTGTATGTCGCACTAAGAAATTCCAGTTGCAGTTAATTGGTTCTCGTGATTTATGAGGTATAGAAGTGGGAGGAGAAAAAGGTGGATTCTGTGTAGTGCATGAAAATTCTTTCACTTTGGAAAATGCCTTAGACATACCAGATCTGTTTCTAATAAATCAATTGGAGAGAATATGTCTCAGAGTGATTGATATCCTGGATACTTTCTGGATGCCTTACATTTATTTTCCAAAGTCCACTTTTATTTTTTGAAGGGGCTTGGCTGGTCCCCCGAAGGTCTTTTCCCAGAGATGTAAAAAGATCAACAATCAGCCAAAGTTGGAGAGCTGCAGGAAGGGGCGTATGGGGGCCCTCCCTCTAGAGCATTAACTGAATCTGACAGCCCTGGTTTGGAGGAGTTGATGGATGCTTTCAGTATGGCAGTAGATGAAAGAGATTTGGGAGCTATACCTAAGCATTTCAACTCAAGAAGTTGTTATAACCCAGAAGTAACCCAGCTGTCTGAAGAGAAATCTTTTTCTAGCCCCAGGCATATTGCTATTCTGCCAGATTGGAGGGAAGAGAGACAATTGGGGTTGGAAATCTCTCAAGAAGACAAACCCAAGATTTATCCTGGGAGTCCATCGAAGGCAGATTTAAATCAACAGTTCCACAATCTAAAGGTGACAGGCTTGGTCTCACAGTCTGTTTGGATGGGTGGAAGCTTGAGACCACCCATGTTCACTTACCCAAGTATCGTGAGGGACGAGGAAACTATACAGATGCTAGTTGGAGGAGCCCAGCAAGAAGCATCAACTGACAGAGGTATGTTGCAGCCTCTGAGGCAATCCCTCATTTCCAAAAGGAATTTTGCCCCCTACAGAGAGTATCCCTCCAGGGTGGGGATTTTATCCAGGCCAGGGGTGGATTCAGTGCCAATGGCAGCCAGCACCAACATAGCCCTGGTCTGAAGGGGGGCTGCCCAGACAATAGACAGCAGCCCTGGCCTCCTGCAACAAGTTGCTGAACCAACCCAACCTTGGGAAGAGATCGCAATGGACTTTATTGTTGAATTATCTAAGAATAAAGGGAATACGATTATTTGGACTATAATTGACTTATTCTCTAAACAGGGCCATTTTATAGCCTGCAAAGGACTTCCATCTGCAAAAAAACTTGCAAAGCTGTTTGTGAAACATATCTATAGACTACATGGAGTACCTCATAGAATAATATCAGACAGAGGGGTACAATTTACTGCAAAATTTTGGAGGGAATTCCTGAAATCCATTGGTTCCTCTCAAGGATTATCCTCAGCTTTCCATCCTGCTTGTAATGGAGCAGCGGAGAGAGCTAATGCCATGATTGAACAATACATTAGATGCTATGTAAATTATCAACAAGAAAATTGGGCTGAGTTATTACCTTTTGCAGAGGTTGCTTACAATAATGCAGTACATAGCAGCACGGGATTGACTCCATTCCAAATCAACACTGGAATGGATTTTGTCCTGATGCCAGAGTTACCTAGACAACCTTCCACATCCATATCCCTAACAGAATGGATGAACTCATTAAAGAAAGGATGGGAAGATACAAAAAAAGCTTTGACCGAAGCTACAAAAAATTATAAAAAACAGGCAGATAAACATAGATCCCTTCAACTGCCTTTTAAAGTAGGAGACAAAGTATATTTGTCAACCAAGTATCTTAGGTTGAAACTGCTTAGTAAAAAGCTGGGTCCAAAATTCTTGGGTCCATTCGCCATTTCAAAGATAATCAATCAGGTCACTGTCCAATTAAGTCTTCCTCGACTATTGGGGAAAATTCATCCTGTGTTCCATTGTAGTTTACTAAAACCAGCTACTACATCAGTGTTAAGACCACTGCCAATTGCTCCCCCTAAACTGTTAACGGGACAGGGGGAAACACATTATGAAATTCAAAAAATTCTCGATTCTAGATTACACCGTGGCCGATTGTAATATTTGGTCTTATGGAAAGGATACCCCCCCTCAGATCCTAGTTGGGTGAAGAGTTGGGATGTTCATGCTGATCAGTTGGTTAACCAATTCCATGAGGATTTTCCCCACCAACCAAAGGGTCCTCGTGGAGGGGGGAGAGGAGGTTAAGGACAATGTTTTAACCCCTGTATCTGTTTTGTGTTTTGTTTTCTTTTAGGAGGAGGAGTTTTCAAGGGGGGACGCCTGTCAGCTTTGAAATTCAGCTGCCAACATAATGGGAAGCGGGGTGGAGGAGTTGACAAGTTCAAGGTTATTCTGTATGTCATACTAAGAAATTCCAGTTGCAGTTAATTGGTTCTTGTGATTTATGAAGTGTAGAAGTGGGAGGAGAAAAAGGTGGATTCTGTGTAGCGTGCAAAAATTCTTTCACTTTGGAAAATGCCTTAGACGTACCAGATCTGTTTCTAATAAATCAGTTGGAGAGAATATGTCTCGGAGTGATTGATATCCTGGATACTTTCTGGATGCCGTACACATAATGTACATTTTTCACTGTTGTCTGCCGTATGGCCTACAGCTCCCTCACACAACCTTTATTCCTCAAACACATATTTTTATTGGGTCAATGACCATATGTTGGGAAAGGCCTGTTGCAAATGGGATCATGAAACCAAAAATATTAAAACAAATGAATATAAAATGAACGAACAATGAATAATTAAATATTGTAATGACTTTATTTGTGAAGGTTTTTATTTACTTTCCCAACCACAATGCTTATTTTTTCATACATGTAGTCTCCCATAGATATGCAAATGTGCTTCATGAATGGAAGAGATAACAAAGAGAAAAATAAGGTGATGGGTTTGCTACTAGTTGGGGAAAAAATATGGGGGAAGATAAGGGTGTTGGGCAGACTGCAAGCTGTGCACATAAACCATAGTCTGAAGAACTTTTTATCTCTTTTAAGGAAGACACATCCATAAAATGGAATTCTCTCTCATTTAGCCCAATCTCTGGCCAAAGATACAAAACCAGCAAGCGAATAGTAAGAGAGTTATTATGGTATTCAAGCAGCTTCTTCTTCAAGAAAGTTGTCAAAATAGAGCAAAGGTTTCATTTCCCCATCCAATCATTTCAGGAAAAAAAATGCTTGTGTGATCTTTGCACCAGTCTTTGACTTTTTTATAGCTTCAATAAAATTAGTGATGGGCTGAATAAGTTACAAAAAAGTTTCAGGAAGGTAAAAACTAAAAGAATGAAGCTGCAAAACATGTACCATCTGAACTGGAAATGATGCTGATGCAGTAATGCTAGGGAGCAGACTTTCTCTTTGACACATATGTTATACCATCAATCCATTGGATCTCAATCTTTTCTTCACTTTGGATCCCTTTAAATAGCTTTTGTGGGCACAGACCACGGCCTCGGACCACCAAGACTTAACTCAAGATTTAAATCATAACATTTCTTCAAGCTTCAACAACAGTAAGCTCCCCTCCCTGGGATCTAACCAATCACAGATTGAAAATGCATTCACAAACGTATTCACCTTTGCCACAAGCATATTTGTTTATATGGTATGTCTATTAAAAGAGCTGTTTAATTAATAGAAAAGAATAGGCTTATTTCTATCCTATGGTCTCTGGGTCAGAAAGTCAGTAGGAGCTGCACCAGTTTCCAGTAGGTTTGTATATACAATTTAATGAGTAAATTCTATCTATAGAGAACTATAAAGATGGCGCCCAAGCTATCTTATCATGGCCTTTCCCTAGTAGAACATATATATATATATATATATATATATATATATATATATATGTATGTATGTATGTCTTGGTGTATTCGAGTCTTGTCCTGTGTAAGATTGAGAATACCTTGGCGACCTTTCAACGAGATCCCACTCGCCATCTTCAGGCTGGTGCTTTCGGCTTCGTTCTTCTGGGAGAAGTGTGTGATAGTGGCTGTTTTTCCCTTTTAAACTGCCAGAGTTGGCTGTGTTGTTACTTCTTGATTGGTTGATGGAGTTGATGTATGCAGATTGGTTGGCTTTACATACATACATCAACTCCATCAACCAATAAGAAGTAACAACACAGCCAACTCTGGCAGTTTAAAAGGGAAAAACAGCCACTATCACACACTTCTCCCAGAAGAACGAAGCTGAAGACACCAGCCTGAAGATGACAGATGAGATTTCGTCGAAACGTTGCCAAGATACTCTCAATCTTACATGGGACAAGACCCGAATACACCAAGACCTACATACCTTTACCTGTGAAAATCTACGAATATATGTATGTATGTATGTATGTATGTATATATATATATATATATATATATATATGTAGGTCTTGGTGTATTCGGGTCTTGTCCCGTGTAAGATTGAGAATACCTTGGCAACGTTTCGACAAAATCCCATCCGTCATCCTCAGGCTGGTGTCTTCAGCTTCGTTCTTCTGGGAGAATATATATATATATATATATTGTTTTCATAGATTTTCACGGGTAAAGGTATGTAGGTCTTGGTGTATTCGGGTCTTGTCCCGTGTAAGGTTGAGAATACCTTGGCAACGTTTCGACGAAATCTCATCCGTCATCTTCAGGCTGGTGTCTTCAGCTTCGTTCTCCTGGGAGAAGTGTGTGATTGTGGCTGTTTTCCCTTTTAAACTCTAGAGTTGGCTGGTTGTTACTTCTTGATTGGTTTGTGGAGTTGATGTATGCAGATTGGATGGCTTTTTCCTGAGACCCTGTGTGGCTGAGGTGCTGGCTGTGTGTCTCTCAGCCTTTTGTTGTAACGACCTGGGTAATGGGCTGTGTGATGACCTTCTGAGTTCTATTGTTGTGATGTCCTGGGTGTGGTGCTGTAATCTCCTGGGTCGTTGTCTGTGCTGCAACCTCCTGATGTTTTGTGTTGTGATTCCTGAGTTCTGTGATGTAGTATCCTGGGTGGAAGGCTGTGATGTGGCATTCTGGGCCTTGGTTTGGCTCCGAGTTTGAGGTCTGGCTATGTGTTTATAGCGTGTGTCAGTTTGCTTAGTTTGGGGGTTGGAGGGGGTGTAGCAGCTGGTGTTGCAGCCATGGTCTGGTTTCTGGATGGTGCCTTTCATCTGTGGCGTGGGCTTGGGTTTGAGTCTGGTGAAGGAGATTGGTGGTGGCATCATGTGTTATTTTGGGTCCGTGTTGGTTTTTGTGGCTGGGACTCGTTTGTTGATTAGGGCTAGTTTCCAGATGTCTGGTAGGCGGGAAGTATCATCCCGTTTATTCATGTTATGGGTTTCTATTTCGATGGCTTCCCTAATTATTCTCTTGTTGAAGTGTTCAGTATTGGAGATAAGTTTGGATCCTCAAAATCATTTCATGTCCTGTGGCTGAAAAGAAAGAAAAAAGAAAAAACTTCCTCCCTTTTCCAGCACCTTAAAGCCACAGGACATGAAATGATTTTGAGGATCCAAACTTATCTCCAATACTGAACACTTCAACAAGAGAATAATTAGGGAAGCCATCGAAATAGAGAAACACCCCCATAACATGAATAAACGGGATGACACTTCCCGCCTACCAGACATCTGGAAACTAGCCCTAATCAACAAACGAGTCCCAGCCACAAAAAACCAACACCGACCCAAAATAACACATGATGCCACCACCAATCTCCTTCACCAGACTCAAACCCAAGCCCACGCCACAGATGAAAGGCAACCACCATCCAGAAACCAGACCACGGCTGCAACACCAGCTGCTACACCCCCCTCCAACCCCCAAACTAAGCAAACTGACACACGCTATAAACACATAGCCAGACCTCAAACTCGGAGCCAAACCAAGGCCCAGAATGCCACATCACAGCCTTCCACCCAGGATACTACATCACAGAACTCAGGAAATCACAACACAAAACATCAGGAGGTTGCAGCACAGACAACGACCCAGGAGATTACAGCACCACACCCAGGACATCACAACAATAGAACTCAGAAGGTCATCACACAGCCCATTACCCAGGTCGTTACAACACAAAAGGCTGAGAGACACACAGCCAGCACCTCAGCCACACAGGGTCTCAGGAAAAAGCCATCCAATCTGCATACATCAACTCCACAAACCAATCAAGAAGTAACAACACAGCCAACTCTAGAGTTTAAAAGGGGAAAACAGCCACAATCACACACTTCTCCCAGGAGAACGAAGCTGAAGACACCAGCCTGAAGATGACGGATGAGATTTCGAAACGCTGCCAAGGTATTCTCAACCTTACACGGACAAGACCAATACACCAAGACCTACATACCTTTACCCGTGAAAATCTAAAAAAAAATATATATATATATATATATATATATATACATACACACACACATACATACATACATACACGCACACACATATTTGGGGTAATTAGGAAACACTCCCTAAGGCCATTACCTACCTAGCTACTACTACCAGATGTGGTATTCAGCAGGTTCTGACCAGTTTTGGAGAACCAGTAGCAGAAATTTTGAGTAGTTTGGAGAACCGGCAAATACCACCTCTGACTGGAGATTTCACAGTATCCTTCCCCTGCCACGCCCACCAAGCCATACCCACAGAACCCGTAGTAAAACAATTTGAATCCCACCACTGACTACTACTATGATAGTGAATGAGCATTCTCTGTAACAGTTCCTTACCTTTGGAGAGAGCTTGCTCTGTGAAGGTTCTTACTGTCATGGCCTTTGATTAGCCATTAAAAACTTGGCTTTCCTAGAAGCCTTTGATGATTAATTATAACCTACCAAACAAATTGTAGATTTCTCTCTGGAGAAATCTATAATGCTGGGAAAGGTAGAAAGAAAGAGCAGATGAGAATGATCAGCAGCAAAGTGGATGGGTTCAGTTTCATGGGCACTTTTGGAAAATCCAAAGGACTATCCTGGAGAAAATTTGCCTGTGATATTGACACCAATTTGCTGCACATAATCAATAGCAAGTTTTAACTCATTAATGTTGGTGCTTAACTTGGGAAAATACATTTTAGATTCTGCTTTCTTAAAATTACTTTGTACTGTATTTATAAGTTCCCTAAGCAGCTTAAAATCTGTTAGTCATCTGGTAATGGGCAACTTTACATAATAACAATAATAAACAAATGAGAGAAACCCAAGGATGTTACTTTGCTAATATTTTCATCTCAAGCAGATGTTTCCATGTTTAAAGAAGGAAATCCCCTGTTGGATTCCTCTCTACCCACCAGGGCTGGCATCCATGGTTGGCTGTTTCTGATAGCTAAAATGTAATTGCTGCACTGGTATTAAAAAAGACAAAGTAAAGTTGGCATAATGGATTAGTTAAAAATTTCTTTTCAAATGAAGACCCCCCTGCATTATTGTGTCCTCAATGTCATTTATTTTCCTTTAGAAACCTCCTGTACAAAGACTAGAGAGGTTTCCAGAGGTCTAGAACTGTTGGAGAAAGCCACGGAGGAGGAAGATATTTCAGAGTGAAGGAAATGTTTCATTTCACTCCAAGAAGCGAAAAAGATACCATATGTCATATTTCATAAAAGCAGTTTGTTTCCAAGTGTGCTTTCCCGAAGCCTTTGTTGAAACACCACCTTGAAAATTTATTCAGTCTTGGTAATTAGTCTAACTTTATTTCCTCTAATTGATTGGACTGAAAAAGTGACTATTCTTCCTACATTTCTAACCTGCCAATTTGCAGATAATAATTGGCATACTTGGGCATGCTGACCAAGTTTTTGCTGAAAGATGTGACAGTGGATTAAAAAAAACTTTTCAGTCAGGGATTCTTGACAGATGAGTTAGTCAGAAATTAAGGACAAAATTATGTATTTATATATGAAACTCTCTAGGTAAAGAAACTTTGTTAAGATATTATCAGAGGTTCTCCTTCCCTGAACAAACTCATCTCCTTATTAACTCTTACTTCTTAACAATATCTGTTTATGGGAAATATAGTACTGCCTCAATGTGGGATTTATCTACTTTGTATGTTGATTAGGAAGTTTTTACAATGTGAAACAATAGGCAGGAGAGGATATCCTACTTTTTATTCATCAGCATTTATCTCTTATAAATGCTGCCTGCAATTAGTGCAGGCTCGAATCCCACCAGGCTCAAGGTTGACTCAGCCTTCCATCCTCTCGGGGTAGGCAAAGTGAGGACCCAAGATTGTTGGGGGCAATAAGCTGACTTTGTAAAAATGCCGCTTAGTAATAAGCAGGCATATACAATGGAATGAAGGCTATTGCTGAGCACATTGGGTTGTGCTCCAAAAATTGTAAGCCGCCCTGAGTCTCTGGAGAAGGGCGGCATATAAATATGAATAATAATAATAATAATAATAATAATAATAATAATAATAATAAAAATCACCTCCAGAGGTGGTATTCAGCAGGTTCTGACCCGTTCTGGAGAACTGATAGCGGAAATTTTGAGTAGTTTGGAGAACCAGCAAATACCACCTCTGACTGGAGTTTTTATAATAACCTTCCCCTGCCACGCCCATCATGCCACACCCAAGAACTGGTAGTAAAATTTTTTGAATCCCACACTGATCACCTCCCATTGGTCTTAATTTTTCTTTCCTATGTAAAGTCAGATTAGATGGCCTGAAAGAGTCAGTGAGTGTACCTGGAGGACAGCAGTGATGATCAGATATTTGTTCGTATTCTTCTGCACCATGATAAGGTACATCTGTACCATCTTTTGTCTTATTTTATGATGACATTTATTTGGCAATGTGGAACTGCCCACCATGAGACATGTATCAGTTGCCAAAGAATACTGCAGAATGTTGCTCCCTATTTGAAACATTGCCAGTATGGATTCTACAAGGTTGATTCATTTTTTTCCCTTGCAGATGTGATTCATCACTGAAAACTGTGCTGATCTGACACACGTCCATCATTTATTTGGAATATTAATTGGAAGTTAAGATTGAATGGATAAAGCATTAAGAAATATATTCTCTTCCATTAATATTAGAGAATGTCAATGTGTGAAAACATATCTGCATTGTCATGCTTGAAAACAATTCAGTACCAAGTTACACATCAATGGCAAATTGCCTCATTAAGTGTATAAATCATAAATTAAATTCTGGAAATTTAATACATTGTTATTTTGTTTGCAGTTACAGATATCGGCATAATACAAGGAAATGATGTGCAAGGAGTGTGTAAGTTCAGAAATGAAGGAATTGACAAGCTGAAGTTGAATTAGAGATGAGAATGACAATGCAGACAATGACCCTCTAGTAGATTCTCTTGCCTTTCTAATACTTGGGATGAGAAATATAGAGGGTAGCTAATTAATATATAGAACTGAGTCCTGATCTTGGGGCAAGATAGGAGCAAAATCAATTCTTCCCAGGCATCTCCTCCACTGAGAGCACAAAAGACTGATGGAAATAAAAGCAGCACAAATAACTAACCATATTGTATCTGGAAGGATGAGCTTCCACAATTAGGTGGAAAAAACAACTCCTGGCCATAGACTAAATACAACCAGTATTACTGAAACAGAATGAATGTGCTTATAGATAGAAGCTGAAGTTTCCTTTGTTATTCCAAAGATAATGAGCATTATTGGAAGTCATTTCCTTGCTCTATTTCTTGTATGTATGTATGTATGTATGTATGTATGTATGTACGTATGCATGCATGCATGCATGCATTTCATTAATTAATTGGCTGCCCATAGGGTACTGGGTGACTTACAGTTATATCTTAGTTAAAATAAAAATGTTAAAAGCAAACCTTAAAACTAAAGACACATGGGGAGGGTGGAGGCAGAGTGGAGCGGGGTGGGGTGGGATTTGTTATTACTCAATCAACCATCTCCATTGTGCTGTTCCCTCACTGGGGCAGAACCATGTCACTAGGTACTTACAAAAAGGTAGGATGGTTGGGACCAATGTTATATCAGGGTGGGGTTGGGGGGAGAAAGATGTTCCAGAAGGCAGGAGCAACAGCAGAGAAGGTCCTCCTCCTCCTGGACCCTGCCAGCCGGAATAATCGAGCTGACAGGACCCACAGCTACCCTGTGGGCATGTCTCCTCGACCAGTACAAGCCAATCCCAGGGGGTGAGATGGTCAAGTAATCTGGACTCATGCCATGAAGGGCTTTAAAAGTGATCACCAACACCTTGAATTGCACCCAAAAGATTAATTGTTTGCCTCCCACTGAAACAACTGAAAATCCAATTTTATACTCTTGTACTATGCTATACTCTCTCCTTTTGGGTGGCTCTAGGGAAAAAGAGGTCTTGGAGCTCTAAATCCAAAGCTTCTGCCTAACAGTGTTGTTCCATGTTGTTTTCCTAGCTAGTTACCATCAACAGACCTGACCTCCTTCAATCTATCTATGCCTTATTTATAACCATCTAGGTGCACAGTGCCAACATCCATGAAATATTTGCTAGGCAGAAGCCCAGCTTGAGAGATTCATTCATAATTTTGTTAATATATTGTATGTTTTGTTAATATATTAATATATTTTTGTTAATATATTGTATGTTTATGTATGGCTGATCTTCCTATACAACTATTTATTCAGATACTTAAGAAGATGATGCAAAGCTTTTTTGGTTGGTCTCTCTCACACATCCATTAACCTGATCAGATTCAGCTGTATAATTCTTCCTAAACTACTCATAGAGCTGCATAATGACTATTATCGGTAGCAGTAATCAACAGAAGAAGTGTTTCAGTAAGAAAACTTGCCCTAAATCTCAAATATGTCATGTCTAAGTTAAATTATAATTCTATATTAGCTTCATGATCCTGTTTTGGTAAACTCTACTAGAATTAAGAACTGAAGAAAGTTTCACAATAACATGCCTTCCATAAGAATTGTAGGTGCTATTTCCTTGGTCAAATTCCTTCTGCCTGAAAAAGAAAGATCTCACACAAATGGTTCATGCACTTCCGGTGCTATGAACACATAGAGGAGAATATGAACACAGTTATGAACACAGTTCCAGCTTCTCAGTTATAGCCACTGCTTAAATCACTTCTAATCCAATGCACAATCTCATCATCTCCTTTCTGAGGTTGGCTAATTTTAAGCAAAATGATATCCAAACAAAACCTATTAATGCTTCAGAGAAAGGATTATGACCTGAAAATTTTTGAAAACAATATAGATGATCAGAAAAAAACCCACAAAAATACAGAGACAGCCCTTCTTTCAGAGAATGACCCTGCCAAAAAGACCATCTATAGTTAATAAGGGGATAGGAAATAGGGTTAGCCGAACCTAATCTGGTCATCCCCAGATTCTTGGACTTCAATTTCCTCAACTTCCAGCCAGAATGATAATTAAAAATGCCCACTGTGGGATTCTGCCAGTTGAAATCTAACAGATTTGGTGAACACCAGGCTTGGAAGTTGAAATACAAGAGAAGTACAGATGGAATTCATAAATAATGTGGCAAAGGAACATCCTGGTTTTCCTAATATAATTTAGGATTAGTTATTGTATCTCTTTAAATTTTGGACATTTCTAGGATGCTGTTTAAAGTTTTTGACAATCATCACTGTAGAATTATACAAGGGTTAATGTCTGCTAAACAAATGGCGCACGAGAGAGTAAAGAATAGTGCGTTAGCTCTGTTGTCTCCAATGCCTTTTGTTAAGTTTGCATGAAGAGTCAGACGCGAAGAGCTTCAGTGAAGAGTTTATAAGTGACTACAGCTCGAATAGACACGATTTGGCGGGGCTGCGGCTGCTACTTATAGCCAGCAGCCGCAGTTGCCAGCCAATCAGAATGCAGGATTTTCCCACACTTTTTAAACCAATCCTATTTGATATTTTACAAGAACAATTCAAACTAAACCAATTTCATTCAAACCTACATACATAACACCTTTTTTCATTATCTCTGGAAATTAGACAATAAATATTCAGAGAGAGAAACCTGCTACTCTCATATAATCTCCTGGAAAAAAATCTGTGTCCAAATTTATGCATGAGAGCTTATGACTAGAGTAAGGCTGTTGTTGTATGGTCACCTTTCAAATTACTCCAATGTTTAAGCAAAAGTGAATCAGCAAACTGCACTGTAGTGTAAACATGATGCATTTTTGATAGCATATTTAAGAGTTAGATAGATTTAATTAATTCCTTGTCTTGTAGGACTACCAAACTTAGACTGCAAAAATCTGGATGACTAGGAGGTGGCCCCACAGAATTAGACTTTTCTGCCTCTCTCTGCTCTATGTAATTGTTCTTCATATTTGGCAGCTCAGAGATAGTCCAAGAGTCTTATTCTTGTGAGGACCCATGGTAAACATTGAAATCTTGATCCATAATATATTTTCCTTTCATTCTCTGGCAATTAATGCAAAGGCTAAGCAAAGACTTAATAGCAGAGTAAGATCCACCAGCAAGAAAGAGGTCCTATACTCTGCCCAGTTCTGGAAACCTCACTTTAAAAAAAGATATTGATAAGATTGAGTGAATCCAGAGATGGGCAATGTTATGTATGCAGGTTTGAATGTCATTGGGTTAGTTTCAACTGTTCTTGTAAAATGTCAGAAATGATTGGTTTAAAAAGTGTGGGAAAATCCTGCATTCTGATTGGCTGGCAACTGCGGCTGCTGGCTATAAGTAGCAGCCGCAGCCCAGCCAAATCGGGTCTGTTATGAGCTGTAGTCACTAATAAACTCTTCACTGAAGCACTCTGCATCTGACTCTTCATGCAAACTTAACACTGGCGACGAAGGTGGGATCCTTCCTGAAGAGAAGACGACGCGGAAAACAAGCTGAGAGAGATGGCTGCGCTGAACACACCCCCAGCCCCGTTTGATCCGACGGCAGAAGACTGGGACTCGTATGCGGATCGTTTCCAAATGTATTTGGAGGGAAACGATCTCGCCGACATTTCCGAGAAGCGGAAGAGGGCGGTCTTTCTCACGCACTGTGGTTCGGCAGTTTTTAAGATGGCGAAGGCATTGTCGGGAGCTGCAGACATGAAGGTAATGGACTGGCCCAACTTAGAAAAGCTTTTAAGAGCCCATTACGCCCCAAAAGTATCGTGCCTCATTAAGAGACACGAGTTTTACCGTCGGGATCAAGGGAAAAGCGAAAACGTTAACGACTTCATGGCAAGTTTAAGAGACATTGGGGGTGCATGTGAGTTTAACAACTTGGAAGAGGCCATGCACGATCGATGTGTTCTAGGCCTCAAAGACAAGGTGCTTCAGAGCAAATTATTATTAAAACCTAAGATCACGTTGAAGGAAGCCATAGAAGAGGCCTCCTCAGCAGAAGCCACCAAGTCCTCAGCAGCAGCCATGAAGAAAATTAACAAGGTCTCAAGCCATCCTGATGTGGGAAAGTCCACAACAACTCATTGCGAGCAAATAGATTCTGAGTCAGACTGTAGTGAGGTGGAGGAAGGAATTTATAGACTCAGAATGGAGAAGAAAAGGAAAGACCTGGGAAGAAAGAGGCAAGATTTTTACTGCAGAGGTTGTGGGGGAAGCCACCCCCACACTGAATGCAAGTTCCTAGATACCATCTGCCTCCATTGTGAAAAAAGAGGACACCTAGCAAGAGTCTGCAAATCATCCAGAACTCCACCACACAGAAGGAAGTTTCCTGACAAAGAATTCAAGCCTAACAACTTCAGTGAGAAAATGGGGCACAACACAGAAGCAAATGGGAAGAATGAAACTCATCAAACAGTCACCATTGGTCATTCTTCACCCTTAAGAAGCAGAAAAGTACATGTGAAGGTACTAATTGAAGGAAGGCCTTGCGAAATGGAAGTGGACTCAGGCTCCTATTTATCTATGGTGTCATGGGACACTATTCACAGGCTACTTCCCAACAATTTGCCTGTTGTACTGACTTGTGATGCATCCCCTGGAGTGGGGGGTTGAGCCACAGGCTTCCCAGCAGGAGGGAAGCCCCTATTGCATTTTTACTCGCCACTTTGACCAAAGCAGAGGAATTACAGCCAATTGGACAAGGAAGCATTGGCAATTGTTGCAGCTGTCAAAAAATTCCATGAGTATCTATATGGGAAAACATTTACCATTGTCACAGATCACAAACCTTTGTTAGGCATTGTGGCAGGAGATAAACCTACACCTACTATCCTTTCACCAAGAATGCTGAGGTGGACTGAATTTCTTGCTGATTATTCTTACAAACTTATCCACAAGCCTGGCAAGGACATTGGACATGCTGATGCACTAAGTCGTTGCCCACTTCCTTGCCACAAGGAGGACGTTGTACCTGAAACACACACCTTTTTCCTAGAAACTGTTGCCAAGCTTCCAGTGGATGCTGCTGAAATTGCCAGAGAGCCTGCCAAAGACACTTTATTGGCTCCTGTTATAGGCTGGATTAAGAAAGGCTGGCCTCTTCAAGATCTACCTCACCGCTCAACCTTTAAGTCCAGGCAAACTGAATTATCTGTATTAGAGGATGTATTTTGTGGGGTAACAGGGTGGTTATTCCTGCAAAACTGCACAAAAAGAGGTTTTGGAAATGTTACATGAGGGTCATCAGGTATTGTCAGAATGAAGGGATTGGCCAGGAGCAGGAGTTATGTATGGTGGCCAGGTATTGACAAAATGGTTGAAAACTGGGTTGCATCTTGTCCCAACTGTCAGGTAGTCAGGCCTGCCCCACCTCGCGCCCCCACAGGAATGGGAATGTCCTAGGGGCCCATGGTCTAGAATTCACATTGATTTCGCAGGCCCTACCAGAGAGCACACCTTTCTTATCATAGTAGATGCATATTCCAAATGGCTAGAGGTAATTCCTATGGCATCCACCACAACTGATGCTGTCATCAAGCAGCTCAGAAAACTTTTTGTAACCCATGGGTTACCTGATGTTGTTGTCTTTGACAATGGCCCTCAATTTACATCCAACCTTTTTGAATCCTATTTAGCACAACAGGGTATCAGACATGCCCTGACTGCCCCTGGGCACCCTTTGGCTGAACGCATTGTACATTTTACCAAGGAGAAGCTTCAGCAACTGGGTCCTGGGGACATCACTGAGAAAGTTGAAAAACTTCTTAGTGTTCAGCACATCACTCCTAACCCATCTAATAACTTATCCCCAGCAGAGTTGTTGATGGGTAGGAAACTTAGGTCTTCCCTTGACCACCTTCATCCCACTTACGCACCCAACGCACCACTAGATTCCACTTCCAAAGTTCACACATTCAGTGTGGGTGATTCTGTTTATGCTAAGAACCTTATGGGTGAACCTTTGTGGATTCCTGCTGAGATAACTCAAATCACAGGGCCTCGTTCTTTCAGGTGCAAACAGAGGATGGACTCCTCTGGAGCAGGCACATTGATCAACTTAGATCCAGGTTCTCTCAGGAACATCGCACTTGTTCCTCTCTAGTTCCCTCCACCTGATGTCAATTCTAGGGGAAGGGAGGAACAGGAGGAAAATCAGCAAGCAAGAATCCACCCCATGTGTAATGAGCCATTATGACAGGAATCATCCCAAAGCCTGTCACAATGCCAGATTCCATCCTTAGAAGTGGAAGATTGTACATCAGTACCTGACTTGGGTGCTGACATTGGGCTGGAGATGGGTTGAGAGGAGAGACCAGATTCTAACAATCAAACAGGGTCTTCTTTCACAGGGAGTCCCAGAAGGGAAATGTCAGCAGACACATTTCCTCTCTCACTGGGTGAGAACATTAAAACTTCTGAACCACGAAGGTCTCAATGTACACGCAAGAGCCCCACCTATTTAAAAGAATACATTAGATAGGTTGGGGTTTGAGTATGGACTGAACCTAGTGGGGAGGGGTGTTATGTATGCAGGTTTGAATGTCATTGGTTTAGTTTGAACTGTTCTTGTAAAATGTCAGAAATGATTGGTTTAAAAAGTGTGGGAAAATCCTGCATTCTGATTGGCTGGCAACTGCGGCTGCTGGCTATAAGTAGCATCTGCAGCCCAGCCAAATCGGGTCTGTTATGAGCTGTAGTCACTAATAAACTCTTCACTGAAGCACTCCGCGTCTGACTCTTCATGCAAACTTAACAGGCAACAAAAATGGTGCAAGGTCTGAAGGACAAATTATGCAGGGAAGATTGGAGGAACTGAATACATGCAGTTTGGAGGACAGAAGGGAAAGGAATAACATGACTGAAATATTTAAATATATACAGGGAATGAATAAGGTTCTAGAAGGCAGAATTTTCAATATTATGAAAAAGGATGGGACTTTGAGAAGATTTCAGCAACTCTATTTAGCTCCATAATTGGGCACCTCAAGGAGATGGGGAACGATGACAAATGACATCATCTGACATGGCATGACATCATTGTGTAAACAACATGCTTTACATACTTGTATCAAACATCATGATGTAATTACTTCATAGTGTCACTTGTCTGATGTCGTAATGCATGCATCATCATTTTGTAATGAGTGCCTTTGTGTGATAACAAAACTGTACTATTGATATTCAGTTAATTTTATTACTTCCTATATATTTACTTAGTAAAGAATAAATTCTCCTATAGTAAAAATTGCACTTTTCTAGCAAAGTTTAGAAGGGCTTTAGGGACTACATCCAAACTCTGAAGCATCATAGTTGGTGCTCAAATGTAATGTCTCTTAGTTTGATTGGTAAGAATCTCAGAATAAGATATGTTGAGTGATTATATTTTTGTTACCCTTGGGTATACATGGCCCTAACCTTTTCCTAAATCAAGAATAAGGTACTTCTTGATTTCAAAAAACACTGTTCCTTCACAAACGTAATCTGTCACACCAAGTGCTCTTTTCACTTTATCTTCATAGTCAGCCCCCTGGTAATTCCTAGGAGCGGAAGGACTTTGGTACAAGAAAATAAGCTGATGGCAACAATCCAGAAAACTCTATTAAAAAAGAATTGGTTGTGACTTTTGTTACATTGCATGTCATTTTATAATCTGAAAAGGGTGGCATGTATTGTTATAGGGAAAATAGCAGAAGGAATGAATATTAGATTATTAGGTATGTTTGCAACCTTGAGTTTTTTTTCTAAAAATAATTTAGGCAGGATAAGAATAAATAAAACATAAATATATAAAACTTCAGTGTAGCACTCTTGATTGCAGATTCAGCATATATGTGAGATAACATGGATGATCAAGTATGGAATTAAACAAAATGGTCAGACTTTCAGAAATCATTTTCTCATGAGCAATATTTATATATGTTTATGTATGTATGTGTGTATCTGTCTGTCTGTCTGTCTGTCTGTCTGTCTGTCTGTCTGTCTGTCTTTCATTAGAACATGAGCAGTAGAAACTGGATTTTCATCCAAAAATGTTTATAATTGAATTTGAATAAGGGTGAAGTTTTCAGAGAGCCCTCACCTTTTTCTAACCAATACAGCACTGCTGTTTCTGTATCTAAGTTATTAAACTAGCTGCTCATCTTTTAAATGTCAAATTTATCAGCTAAGCAGAGGAAGCCTAAGGTCTTGCCTTAAGTTAAATGTTACTAAAATCATTTTCAGCAGCGTATCCGTGAAAATTTCAGCGTGAAAACAAGAGAGATAGACTTTGCATCAGGTACACCATATTTCAATGACCCGCTAAAAATAATGATCAATTTGCATCTGGTGTTCCTCAAGCTGCTGATATGCTACAAGATAAGAACCTTTGATCATCTTCCATGAACCTGGTCTCTTCTGATTGTGCTGAATTAGCTGCAAATACTATATGGGGCCAGAGAGATATTTGGAAACAGAAAAAATGTTTACTTTCATCAGTTCTATCTAGCCGGGTATCACTCATCTGTCTGATATATTAAATATGGACTATATGTCTGGGTTTGTTTTGGATCTTTCAAATTCATGCTGACTGCCTGTGGAAGCCCCTGAAATTTTCCTGGAAAGATTTTGTAAAATAATTTCCATTGCCTCCTTCATACTGTAGGGCTAAAAGACAGACTGGTCCAAGGCCATCCAGCCAGCTTTGTGCCTAAGTGGGGACATGAACTCACGGTCTCTTTAGCCTGATGGCTTAACACAACATCAGCCTGACTCTGAATGTATAACTCTGTTTAGTTTTGTTAGTTATTCCCAAGAAGAAAAGTTAATCTAGATAATAAATAAATAGTCAAGGTAATGCTCCATGAAAAGCATTAACAAAAATAGATATCCTCCTTAATTTTCTCCAGTTGAAGATTCGACAATGTGTACTCTTCTTGAATTCCCCATATTAAGTGATTTTCCGGGGTCCACTATCTTCTGCAGTCCCAATTCTCTTATATCAGTGTTTCTCAACCATGGCAACTTGAAGATGGGTGGTTTTTCAACTCCCAGATTTGCTGGCTGGGGAATTTTGGGAGTTGAAGGTTGAGAAACACCATCTTAGACTGTTTCACCCACATTGACAATACAGTTGAAGGAGAATAGGAGGGCCTTTTCCTACTACAAACCATTCACCAACCTTCCAAAACATCACCCCCATTCCTTTCTAGAAAATCAAAAGTTTTCAATTTTGATTGCTTAAAGTGATTTTTTTGGTATTTTTATAAAGCTCAGATCCAGATAAATTGTAGGAACTGTACATTTATTGCGGATCTGGATGGACAGGAACATGCTTCGACTCAATCCGGCCAAGACAGAGTGGCTGTGCATACTGACATCTCGGTCCAGTTTGGATATTCCATCTTTGGTCATGGGGAGGTGTTGCCCCGTGGACAGGGCATGGAATCTGGGGGTCCTCCTGGACTCACGGCTCAAATTGGAGGAGCAGGTGGGGGCCGTGGCCAGGGGTGCCTTTGCCCAGATCCGGCTGGTTCGCCAGTTACGCCCATTCCTGGACCGAGATGCCCTGCGCACAGTCACTCAGGCACTCGTTATTTCCCGACTCGACTACTGTAACGCTCTCTACCTAGGACTGCCCTTGCGTACCACTCGGAGGCTTCAACTGGTGCAGAATGCGGCCGTGCGGGTAGTGATGGAAGCCTCCCGATACTCCCATATTACACCCCTCCTGCGCGACCTACATTGGCTCCCAGTTGCCCTCCGGGTGAGATTCAAGGTTTTGGTATTAACATTCAAAGTCCAGCATGGCATGGGTCCAGGTTATTTACGAGATCGACTCCTCCCAACATCAAATACCAACCGCCCTGTACGGGCGCACAGATGGGGCCTCCTCGGGGTGCCATCTGAGACTCAATGTTGCTTGGCAGCGACCCGGGGGAGGGCCTACTCTGTAGCGGCTCCCACTTTGTGGAATCTTCTTCCGTTGGAGCTCCGGTTGGCCCCCAATCTTCGCACCTTCTGCCACAATTTGAAGACTTGGCTCTTTTTACAATCCGGGCTGTGCTGATTCTCTGGGGGTTGATTTTATTTAATTATGGGGTTTTAACTTTAATTCGGCTTTATTTTGTTTAATATGTTTTAATTAATTAATTTATTGTTGTATCTTCTTTTAGCTGTGAGCCACCCCGAGTCCTTTTGGAGAGGGGGCGGCGTATAAGTTGAAATAATAATAATAATAATAAATTGCTTCTCTCCAAAATTGTCGTTCTGCAATCAGTCACCAAATGCATGTTGAGACAGAAAAGTGCTAGCTGTGCTTCTGAAATTGACAATGTTTCATTAATGAAAATGGGGAAACCTATTACCCAAATCATCCCATGCATTATGCAAAAGGCCATATAACTATTCCTTCAAGAAGAAACAGGACGCCCTTTAAGCATGGAAAAAAAACCAAATTGATAAATGGGACCTGGGTTGATTTGCTCATTTTGTTGAGAGCATTTAAAAATCTATAGCTAAGCCACAGTCAGAGAAGTGCAGAGGGCTATGGACCAAGATCCTACATTATTAAAGTAGTAACTGAATATGAGTTCATTTTAAGCATAATTGGGACATTAAAAAAAATCTCTTCATCATAGAGACAAAAAGAAACAAAGAAATTTAATAAATGGAAAAAAGATAACAGTAAAATATTTTAGTCCTTTGCTCTTTATTCATATGATTATTTGGAATAATCCAGATAATTACATATTTCTTTAAAATCATGCATATTTTGGGGAATTCACACTTTACAACTGTTCATTACTGATCAAATGTTTAACGTATTTAAACATTTGCAGTAGAAGTTTGGATTGCCTGCAACAGTGTAATGGGGGAATATTTTATTAGCATTAGGGACATCTAAAACTCTTGATTTGTTCTCAATATTGAAATGCATTTTTAAAACAGAATATTAAAGACTATTTAATAATAGATAATAAACCATAAGATTAATACCAGCTACTTGCAATATTTCAAATAAATAGGATTTTACAATGGAAAGACAGTGCCATCCTGGTTTTACAATTTTAGATTGATTAAACGTGTTAGCTCTCTGTATAAACTTGTTCTTTATTGACAAAATGAAAAGACCAATCAATATTACTCTGCATGGTTAAGGTTTAATGCTGTCTGTATTGGAAAATAGTGACTTGGAGTGGAACTAGATGCTTTAGGGCAAGGGTCCCCAAACTTGGCAACTTTAGGACTTGTGGACTTCAACTCCCAGAATTCTCTAGCCAGCTATTGGCTGGAGAATTCTGGGAGTTGAAGTCCACAAGTCTTAGTGTTGCTAAGTTTGGAGACCTCTGCTTTAGGGAATGATTTAATATCAGTGTAGTCATGCATCTTCCTTTACAAAGGACAGGCTCTATTGGCAGATTCACTAGAGAAGAATCTTTCATTTGCAGAACCTTGTTTTGAAGGGTAGGGAATCTGGCACCCTCCAGATATTGAACTATGACCCATATTAACTCCACCTAGCATGGTCAATGGTAAGGCTCTGATAGCTGCAATTCAGCATCACCGCAAAGGTTGTAAGTGTCCCCATCCACCTTGACTATTTATTCCAAATACAATTGAATGATAAAGAGATTCTAAAGTTGTCTACTAATAATAAGTATTATGTATGCAGAGTTTGAATTGATTGGTTGTTCTTGTAAAGTGTTTGAAATCATTGGTTTAAAAGTGCGGGAAAACCCTGCACTCTGATTGGCTGTCAGCCGAGGCAGCCAGCTATATATAGCTGCCTCAGCTAAGCCAAATTGGGTGTGTTCTGAGCTGAAGTCACAATAAAACTAAGAGCTGAAGCACTCCGCGTCTGTATCTCTATGCAAACTTAACACTGGCAATGAAGGTGGGATACTCCTGAAGAGAAGACAACGCGGAACTGAAGAAGAGCGAGATGGCTACACTGAACACCCCCAGCCCGTTCGACCGAAGAACGAAGACTGGGAGTCGTATGCAGATCAGTTTCAGATGTACTTGGAAGGAAACGATCTGGCGGCCATTTCTGAGCAATGTAAGAGGGCGGTCTTTCTCACGTATTGTGGTCCGGCAGTTTTCAAGATGGCGAAGGCATTAGCTGGCAGCAGACGTTAAGGTAATGGCCTGGCCTGATTTGGAGAGACTTTTAAGGGCACACTACACGCCCCAAGTATCGTGCCTCATTAGAAGACACGAGTTTTATCGCCGCAATCAGGGGGAAGACGAAAGCGTAAATGAATTTGTGGCAAGCTTAAGAGACATTGGGGGTGCATGCGAATTCAGCAGTTTACAGGAGGCCATGCACAATTGTTTTGTGTTGGGCCTTAAAGACAAGGTCTTGCAGAGCAAATTGTTAATGAAGCCTAAAATCACGCTGAAGGAAGCCATAGAGGAAGCCTCTTCAGCAGAAGCCACTAAGTCCTCAGCTGCAGCCATGAGGAAGATGAACAAAACTACGGGCCATTCTGATGGGGAAAAGACCACCACAACTCATTTTGATGAACTTGACTCTGAGTCAGATTACAGTGGAGAAGAAGAAGGAATTAACAGACTCAGATTGGAGCGGAAGCGGAATGACCTGGGAAGGAAGAGGCGAGATTCCCACTGCATAGGTTGTGGGGGAAACCACCCCCGCACTGAATGCAAATTCCTGGACGCCATTTGCCTCCATTGTGAAAAAAGAGGGCACATTGCAAGAGTCTGCAAATCATCCAGAACTCCACCAAACAGAAGGAAGTTTGTTGTGAGCAACAGAGACAGAGAAGTCAAGCCTAACAACGCCAGCGAGAAGATGGGGCGCAACACAGAAGCAAATGAAAAAATGAAACTCATCACACAGTGACCATTGGTCATTCTTCCTCATTAAATAACAAGAAAGTGCATGTCAAGGTACTTATTGAAGGCAGGCCTTGCCAAATGGAAGTGGACTCAGGTTCATACCTCTCCATGGTGTCATGGGACACTATTCAAAGACTGATACCAGATATTCAGAAGACTCACTTCAAGAAACAAGTACTAACTCTTAAAGACTACCAAGGGAACAAGATTCCAGTAGTTGGAACAAGAGAATTCAACGTGAAATTCAAAGGCCACACCAAACGCCTGCCATTGACCATCGTAGGTAAAGATCACCCAAGCTTGCTGGGACTGGAGTGGTTCACCCCACTGGGCATCAAGTAACCGGCATCAATCATGTGGACAACACTGACTGGGAAGAAGCATTGAAGTCTGAGTTTCCAGAGGTCTTCAGCGACAGATTAGGCAAGTACTTGGGGACCCCTATCACTTTTAACTTAGATCCCAAGGTACAACCAATCCGTTTAAAGCCCAGGAGGGTACCCTTTGCCTTAAAGGAAAAAAATTGATGAACAATTAGATAAACTAATAGCTCAAGGGGTTCTAGAGCCCACAGACCACTCCAGGTGGGAGACACCCATAGTCACGCCAGTCAAGGCTGATGGGTCAGTGAGAATCTGCGGGGATTACAAGGGGACATTGAACCATGTGCTACAACAGAGCGCATATCCGGTTCCAGTGGTCCATCATTTATTACATTCTCTGGGCGGGGGCACAGTCTTCACCAAATTGGACTTGGCCCAAGCATACCAACAGTTAACAGTAGATGACTTAACTGCAGAAGCCCAAACCATTGTAACCCATCGGGGCACATTCAAATGCAAGAGGTTACAATTCGGAGTAAGTGTGGCACCTAGCATATTTCAAAGCCTTATGGAAAGAATGCTACAAGGATTGCCTGGGGTGGTGCCTTATTTTGATGACGTTTTAATCTCTGCTGAAAATGACAATCAGCTACTCAAGAAACTCAAAGAAGTTTTATCCAGATTTAAGAAAGCAGGATTAAAAGTCAAGAAAGAGAAATGCACGCTAAAAACTGACAAAGTAGAATTCTTGGGCTACATGAGTGATAAACAGGGTATCCACTCCACAGAAGCCAAGGTTCAGGCAATCAAGGAAGCCCCCAGACCAAAATGCAAAACTGACTTGCAAGCATTCCTGGGACTTATTAATTTCTATCATATGTTTCTACCTCAGAAAGCAACCACTGCAGAACCTTTGCATAGATTACTGGATAAGAAATCTGCATGGGTCTGGGGCAGAAAAGAAGAAGCTGCTTTTAACAATATCAAAAGACAAATCACTTCTGATTGTGTGCTGATACAGTTTTCTGAGAATTTACCTGTTGTACTAACTTGTGATGCATCCCCTTTTGGAGTGTGTGTGTGGGGGTGTTGAGCCACATGCTTCCCAGTGGAAGGGAAGCTCCTATTGCATTTTACTCTCGCACTTTGACTAAAGCGGAGAGAAATTACAGTCAACTGGACAAGAAGGCTTTGGCAATTGTGGCAGCTGTTAAGAAGTTCCATGAGTATGTTTATGGGAGAAGTTTCACCATTGTGACAGATCACAAACCTCTCTTAGGCATTGTAGCAGGAGACAGACCAACGCCCACAATCCTGTCACCAAGAATGCTGAGATGGACTGAATTTCTTGCTGCTTATTCATACAAACTCATCCACAGACCTGGAAAAGACATTGGGCACGCTGATGCTTTGAGTCACTGCCCACTTCCTTCACACATTGAGGACCCTGCTCCTGAATCTTACACCTTTTTTCTGGAAACTGTTGCCAAACTTCCAGTCCATGCTGCTGAAATTGCCAGAGAGACTGCCAAAGACACTTTATTAGCTCCTGTTATAGGCTGGATTAAGAAAGGGTGGCCACTTCAAGATCTACCTCAAGGTTCCCAACCTTTTAAGCCCAGACAAACTGAGTTATCTGTATTAAGAGGATGTATTTTGTGGGGTAACAGGGTGGTTATTCCTGCAAAACTACAGAAAGAGGTTTTGGAAATGTTACATGAGGGTCATCCAGGAATTGTCAGAATGAAGGAATTGGCCAGGAGTTATGTATGGTGGCCAGGGATTGACAAAATGGTTGAAAACTGGGTTGCATCCTGTCCCAACTGTCAGGAAGTCAGACCTGCTCCACCTCTCACCCCCCAAACAGGAATGGGAATGCCCTAGGGGCCCATGGTCCAGGATTCACATTGATTTTGCTGGCCCTACCAGAGGGCACACTTTCCTTATTGTGGTAGATGCATACTCCAGATGGTTAGAGGTTGTTCCTATGGCATCCACCACAGCAGATGCTGTTGTCAAACAGCTTAAGAAACTTTTTGTAACTCATGGGTTGCCAGATGTACTTGTTTCTGACAATGGTCCTCAATTTACTTCCAACCTTTTGAATCATATTTAGCACAGCAGGGTATCAGACACTTACAGCCCCTGGGCATCCTTCGGCTAATGTCCGGGCTGAACGCATGGTACAATTTACCAAGGAGAAACTCCAGCAATTGGGTCCAGGGGACATCACCGAGAAAGTTGAAAAACTACTCAGTGTCCAGCATATCACTCCCAACCCATCAACTAACTTAACCCCAGCCAAGTTGTTGATGGGTAGGAAACTCAGATCTCCCTTGACCGCCTTCATGCCACTTACGCACCCAACGCACCACTAGATTCCACTAGCAAAACTCACACATTCACTGTGGGTGATTCTGTTTATGCAAAAACCCTTGTGGGTGAACCATTATGGATTCCTGCAGAGATAACCCAAATTACAGGCCCCAGGTCTTACAGGGTTCAAACTGAGGATGGTGTCCTCTGGAGCAGGCACATAGATCAGTTATGGTCCAGACTACCTCAGGAGCATCGCCATTGCTCCTCTTTGGTTCCCATACCTACTGTCTCTCCTAGGGGAAGGGGGATTATGAAGGTAATCAGCAAGCAAGAATCAACCCCATGTGTGGCGAGCTAACACAACAGGAACCATCCCAAAACCTGTCACAGTGCCAACAACCATTTTTACAAATGGAAGATTGCACAACACTACCAGACTTAGGTGCTGACATTGGGTTGGAGATGGATTGGGAGGAGAGACCAGGTTGTAGTAACCAAACAGGTTATGACAATACTAGAAGTCCAAGTAAGGAGATGTTAACAGACACATTTCCTCCCTCACAATGTGAGAACCCCAAATCACCTGAACCACATAGGTCGCAACGTACACGTAAGAGCCCCACCTATTTGCAAGAGTATATTAGATAGATGGGGTTTGAGTATGGACCAAACCTAGTGGGGAGGGGTGTTATGTATGCAGAGTTTGAATTGATTGGTTGTTCTTGTAAAGTGTTTGAAATCATTGGTTTAAAAGTGCGGGAAAACCCTGCACTCTGATTGGCTGTCAGCCGAGGCAGCCGGCTATATATAGCTGCCTCGGCTAAGCTAAATTGGGTCTGTTCTGAGCTGAAGTCACAATAAAACTAAGAGCTAAAGCACTCTGCGTCTGTATCTCTATGCAAACTTAACAATAAGTGTTGGTGTTTTTGAATGTTGAAGTTGTGAAGGCCATGGACATCCAAGAAAACAAGCTAATGGATCACCGAAGAAATCTACCTAGAGTTGTCAATCAAGGCTCACATTACCCTACTTCTGACATATTATACAAGGACCTAGCTTTCAGGAAAAGTTCTCAAACTGGGAAAGTTGGAAGAAAGGAAGCAGAAGAAGATAACAGCTGGCATCAAGGTGGACAGACTCAGTTATACTGTTGGAAAGCTTAAAGACTAGGTTAGGGACACATTGTTATGAAGAAAATTTACCTAAGTGATCACTAGGAATAGAAAAAGACTTGATGGCACATAATCAATCACTGACCGGATAGGCAAGTCATCTAGCTAGTCTTCTCCTCTGTTGCAAGACACAATGTGTTTTAAATGAATAGTAATTTTTAAATTTATGAATGGATACAATCTACATATGCACATTTCAGGTGTCTAAATTATTACTTCCTATAAAACATAAAGTTTGCTGCTAAATATTTAAAAACCAGTTTTGCCACCTGTATTTCAATCACTGATTAGTGCACCTCAGATGACCTCAGCTGTCAGTTGGGCCACAACATTCCAGAATTAACAGTTGGCTCTAGTGAGCTGGTGGGAGCCAGATTCAGCACATCACTACATAAGACACTATATCTTCCTTTCTTGGAAAATAAGTAGTAAATCAAAATGGAAGATATGACAATATTATACTGCATTACCTGCCACTACCAGCAGCAACCACTAAAACATAACAAGACCACTTTTTATATTATACTAGGTTATAGCCAAGAGGAGAAAAGAGAACCATATGGCATTCTTAGAATATCAAGCTCTAGACCAGCTCTGTCAAATTCTGGCCTGTAGGCCGAATGCGTCACGTGCTGGCCACGCCCATGCCAGTCTTAGTGAAGGGAGAAAAAGTCCTGATACATTACGTAATGCCACCATGATGACATGAGTTTGACACCCCTGTTCTAGACTCTTGTTTATCACACTCAATGCAGAAAGGTCTATTTAATGATACAAAACTTAGAATTTTTGGACTTAAATCAGGAAATCATCGCATGAGGTTACACTGGAATGCACCATGAAATTAGTCAGTTACACTTCATAAAATTTGTATCACCTGATATTTTCAATTCCAAATGCATTAGAAAACTTTTATATGTAAGTGCCCACCAATATAACTAAATCCTGAAAATTTCATTAGAGTTTTTCTTTAAAAGTGAACTACACAACATGACAGCCAGAAAATAAATGAGACAATAAACAAATGAAACATAAGGCAATGTCAATACAGTATTCTAACTACCTTAAATCAAGTTTTATTATTTGCATGAAAAATGGTGTAGCAAGATGGAGAAAAAACACAATGGTTTTGAATGATAAAAAGTTCTGAAGATGCATAAATTATTGTTGCTACTAATCAGAGACTTTCTTACTGCATATGGCTCTTCCTGTCCATTCTGATCATTGAGAGGGCTTGCTGAACATCCCAACCTTAAATGAAGTAAGAAGTGTGTGGATCAGATGTCTTTTCTGCAGCTGCTCCTACATTGTGGAAAATATTCCCATTGGAGAACTACATGGTACCCATCCTTCTGAATTGCAGAAGATGCTGTAGGACCATTATGTTGCAGGTCTATGATAATTCAGCATGGCCAACTCTCCATGGCCAACTTGCCACTGCCAACTCACCACAGCCAATTCACTGAAAGACAACTCATCATGACCATCTTGCTACAAAACAACTCACTGTGGGAGAAGAGTTATACTAATATCAAAGAAATGGTGGAATACAATCATTAAAGGAGGTAAAAGGAGAGACAGAATAAAAATGTGAATGGCAAAAATTAAAATAATTTTTATTTATTTTAAATTATTAAATGGAATTGTCCTGCAGCAATTTGTCCTGCAGTGAATTGGATGTCATGAGTTGGGTACGGCAAGTTGCTGTGATGAGATGGCCATGTCATCTTGGCCGCATCAAGTTGGTTGTAGAGAGTTGTCCCATTCCCTATTTCTTCAATGAGTTTTTGACCAGGAGCAGCCATCCCTTATCTTATGCCCTTGTTTTTAATGATTTTCTAATATTTTGTACATTACTTACAGCCTGAAGATAGGGTAGCTTATAAATATTGTAAAATCCTTTAATAATTGCTAAATAAAAAAGCTGAAGTTTTACAGTACCTTTCTCTTAGCTTTCAGCTGCTCATGGTATTTGTCAGAAGTATCACCTGGGATTTCTCCACCCCACAGAGTAATTCCAACAATCGTATAAGTGATGCCCATGACAAGCAGGGGGAAACAATAGACTAACACGATCACAATGATATGATACCTAGAAGAGAAGAACATGAGCCTGACACCAGAAACATGTCTTTAAAAAAATGTTGTTATTTGTGCTCTTAAAAGCAACCAGCATTCTTCATGAATATAACATCAGAACTTGCATAGTTCAAAATCATTGGGGAATGATTCAAATAGTATTGATTTCAACATAGCTATCAGTGAATAAAATAATTACAAAGATTGATTTTTGTTACAAAAGTGTGGAATTAAGAATTTCAAAGATATAATATCTCATGGATTCACACAAAGACCCTGATTTGTTATAATATGCAAACCAGCTCACCAATTTAAGCATATCTGTATTATATTTACTACTTTGTTAATACTTACAATCTATTCTATACTTGGCACCATACTCCTTTCCCCTCCACATATCCAATTCACACACACAAATACAGTCACCTCTATAGCACAATATTCCATGCATCTGATGAATTGTAATATGCTACATTACTAGTTATACAGTAACAAACTGACTCCTATTTACAATGTACAGAATTCTATATGATTTTTCACAGATGGAAAAGCAAAGCCACGTACCACTTCTTTAAGATCTTATTTGGAAAGATCTTGTTCCACAACATCCGAGATTTGAAATCTACTTCTTCCACTACTATCACAATGAAGGACAACTATGAAAATGATGGACTTGGATGACACTTTCAGATCTCTCCAAGCTGTCATCTTTAGTTTGAACCACTATGTCAGGTATCATATTTCTATGCTTTTGTAGGGCAAAAGAAGCATGCAAAAATACACAACTATTTAAAGTATTGACTTACGTAAAACGTTGTTTCATACCACCTGGCCAGAAAACATAGCACAGAATCCGTCCTGGCACCACTTGAGTCTTAGCAAAGAGACACTGAGGAAATGCAAGGAGGAATGCTAGAATCCATATACTTGCAATCACTACTTTTGTAGCAGTGGCAGACAGCCTGGGCTTCAAAGGATCAATAATGGCCATGTATCTGTTAAAATAAACAAACAAGCAAGCAAAAACCAGTGAACAGCAAGGCATTATTATAGAAGTGCAGATAGTAGGAAATTGTAACTTGAGAGCTTCTGTTTTGTGCTGAATCACAATAGGTTTCTTCAAAGTGACCCTTGCAAAATGCCACATTGCAATTCTCTGCATGCCTAGTTCTGAGTTCAATTCCAACACATAGATGATTCTCTGATTATGTGTCTCATGATAATCTCTGACAATGTCACCAATCATCAGGCTTGGCTGAGGGCTGCCATTCACAAGACAATAGTTACTTTTTTGTATGAGTGAAGCCCATGAAAAATCATTAACACTATATACAAATATAAAAAAATGTTCTTTTGAACTTTTTTGGTTCATCTGTTTTCTTTTTATAATTCCCTTTCAAAACTTTTCTTTTTTATTTAGAAGATTTATAGGGCTGCCCATCTTGTAAAACATAACTGTTATGGAGTATCTTAATTTTTTTTCATTCCGGATATATTTTATTATCCTCTTTAGCAGTTCTTCTCTGAGTAGGTCTGAGAAGGGAGATACCGTATTGGAAAAGATACTTTTTAGTGATGGTATCCAACTTATGAAAATCATATCCCCAGAGCAACTTCCCTAATGTTCTGTTCATATACCATTCATTACTATTTTTATTTTCCAAGGCTTGTAAACATATGCACATTTTAACTAACTTAATTTTATATATACAATGTTGTATACCTTATTTATTGTTTTACTTACTAAATCCAATCTTTGTTTAATAGTTGCTAGATAGATTTTTTAAAAATAATAATTATAAATCTTTAAAGGGACACAGTATCTGCCCAGATGTTAATATCGTAAAATGTAAAAAAGAAACAACATTGTATTTTAAGCTGCCTTCATTATACTAATGTATGTGGAAGGCAGGATATAAATGGATGAAAACATAAACAAATCTTGGTTCTAATTCTTTCTCCATTCTTTCTATGTTACATTGGATTACTTCATTATACATTAAAAAACCTTGTTATCCAAGGCTTGTAACATAAATCTATAAAAATCAGGGGAATTCTACTTTCTCCATGACATATACATGTTGTAGCCCCGCCTCCTGAGCCTGTGCTGACAGAGGAAGAGGACTTGGGTGATGAAGGGGAGGAACGGGCAATGCCTTCCTCCCCAGGCCCTTCCTCCCTGACAATGCCTTCCTCCCCAGGACCTTCCTCCCTGGCAAGGCCTTCTTCCCCAGGACCTTCCTCCCTGGCAATACCTCAGGTTTCATCGGAAAGCCGAGAGGGACAGCCTGAGATACGCCAGGAGGGAAGTATATCGGCACAGCCACAGCTGGGGAGTGAGGAGGAGGATTCCTGGCCTGATCCCAGGCAGCGTCGGAGGGAGAAACATCAGCAGCAACGTAGGAGGCGTGGGAGGGCTAGAGAGTGAGCTGGACCACACCCCACAAAGTATAAAAGTGGGTGTGCCTACGTTGTGAACTCTGTGCGTGACAAAGTTCGAACAAACCAAGATTCCTGTTTGTGTTGTGGCTGGACTGTATCTGGATAAGCTCTTGTTCATGGACTTTGAGAATAAAAAGCCCATTCTGACTCAGTGAGTAATCCGATACTTGACAAATCTGAACTTGGCAGTCGGAACGTGTGTGATTGCCAAGAGCCTTATCAGCTGTAGCAGATTGGCTTTTGGAGACAAGCCAGCGTGACTCTCTGTGCTGGAGTTGGTGCCAAGTTCCTTACCTTCTGGGAGAAGGGAAGGGGAGACAGAACATATACATATGCCTCTTCTCATTCAGAGTAAAAGCCTATTTGAAGGCCTTGGCTTGCGTGGTCAGACTGGGGTTCTTGCTCTCCTATACTGCTCCAATATTTTCTGTTTGGGGATTTTAAATGCAGAACACTGTCAGAAAGAGCACACAGCAAGGGTCTTCATAGCCAGGCACTTACTAACACCTAGGATTTATACAGAATCTATTCTAGACCATCCCAATTCCTTTTCCTGTTGCTCCATTTACAAAGTCATTCTAGTCAGTTCTTATAATCCGATAGTTTTTGGCAAGAGAGGATGCAACACAACACTGAATATTCACGTGTCTGATTATTCTTTATCAGCATTTAATTCAGATGCAGTGGCAAGAAAAGTGAAAGGCCTTAGAAGACATCACATCTGAAACCTCCTCCCTTATTACTCCTTCCCAAATCCTTCTTTAGTGCTGTTCCCAATGCCTCATGCAAGCCAGAAATAGAGTGCTAGTTGTATTAATCCAGCTCTTCTTCCTGGTTAGAAGCTTTTTTCTCATCAATTGTGAATAAATACACTTTATCTTTAAGATAATGTCAATGTCTTTTCATAAAAAACCATGCTTCTAATTGTTAACCATTTTTTCTTTGAATTTACATATGATCATACAAGGAATGGTTAAAGAATTTGGCACACTTAGCATATAGAATAGAAAGCACAGGATAGGTGTGATAGCAGCCTTCAAATATCTAAAAGGCTGTCAAACAGAAGTTCACTTGTTATCTATTGCTGCAAAATGCAGGACCAGAACCATTGGATCAAAATTACAAGGAAACAGGTTTAGGTTGGACCTCAGAAAGAACTTTCCAACTATACAAGCTGTTAGTCTATTGAACAAGTGGAGCATGAGGTGATGAGTTCTCCTTCACTAAAGATCTTCAAACAGAGACTGGATGGTCATAGTGTATCATACAGTGAGCAGGTTCAATTCTGATGACCAGCATTGTCCTTTCCAGTTCTTACATTTTCTATGAATAATAAAATACTTCCAGTGAATCAAATGTAACATCAGGGTTCATGAAAACAGCATTCATGAGCCCCAAGGCACTTCTATGTCTCTAAATTTAATCACGGTCTCAAGATCAAAATAGATGACAAGGCTATCTGGGATTTTTAAAATACCCAAATCTCAAATTGAGCAGCCTCATGATTAACTTTTGGAATGCTTATGTCGTGGTCATTTTGTGACCAATTTGATGATGGCATTTGGGAACCCACAAAGTAGGTAACCTCTGACCTGGGAAATATATTATTTATAAGGACCTCCAGGAATGCTGAGAGCATTGAATGTGTTTAAAGGACAGACTTCCATCTGAACTGAAAAGTAAAAAATGAAAGATAATTTGCCTCAGAAAGGTAAATGTGTACAAAGGGGTAATTATGAAAAAAACTTAAATTGCGTGGCTCTTTTCTCAAAAGCAATATTTGCTATATCAGTAACTCCCCAGGTTATCTAAAGTATAGGATGTTTTTAGCCATTTTTGAAAGACACAATTGCTCAATATTAATTTTGTGAATTCAATGTTTCCCTGATCTAATTTGCTATATCTGCTTTAAAAATATGACATCTTAGTTCATTCCTGAGCAGATTGACTCAACAAACAAAATTTCAAAATGATTTTGAGAAATTATGTCCATTTTTGTACTACTATTTAAGTAACTTTCACAACTTTTTCCTTTCTAAGGAAAAGCTCTCCTCCTAAGATAGAAATGGCAATGTTAACACTCACAGTCTCCAGAATTTTCCCAATCCCTTTTGTTCTATCAAACTTCTTTATTATATTCATAAAGATTTAATTTTTTTCTGCTTTAGCTGCTACCTGCATTTCTATGGGCGATAAAATTTGCCAATAAAAACTGAATTTATACTTTGATAATGTAATACTCTGTTAGTGACTGTTTTATATGGATAAGCTAAAGCTACCTTATAAATATACATGGGGTGTATGGGATAAAGAGAGTTCATAAAATGGCAATCAATTATGTATTTTTGACAGCATCTACTTGAGTTATGTAATGTAACAAACATTGCATAACTATTGTCAGGAATGAAGCAGGTGAGGCAGGAAACAATGGTTGTGGAAAATAATCATAACTCGTCTCCCATGGATATGAAGAGAATTGTCAAATATACAGTAGCTTGGAAAGATGGGAGAAAAATACCTCAGAATCAAAACCCCTTTCTTCACATTCCTATATATGGGCTTTTGAGAGTGTACTGACATAAGCAGATCTTCTTTGTGTATGGTACCTTCAGTTTAGGCTGCAAAAAAGAAACTAATCTAGCATATTGGTTCTTTTCTTGAGAAGCAGATCCTTGAATATAGGGTTAAGTGTCTGGAATATGGAGATATAGTGTCTGAAGCCTAAAAGTTATGAACACAGAAGTGCTGTGGAACTGAACCTCCTCTCGAAATCCATTCTAGAGTCCAGTGGGACATAAAAGATATCAAATGAAATATTTTGTTCACAATTTTTTTGTCTTTTAATGCCTTGTATTGGGGTGGAGTCAAGGCAACTGAATGGAGCTGAGTGTTTATTGGCTGGGTGCCCTTCCTGTCATCAATGCAGAATTCACAGCTGATATTTACTCATTGTGCCCAGAGAATGAAATACCTGCCACTACCTAGGATCAAACTCACAGCCTCCTGATTGTCAGGTGAGAGCTTTAGGCCATTGCACCACTCCAAATATTTTGTTCACAATAAAATCTGAAAAACTGTATCATAAACTGCAATTGATAAAAATCACACCTTGGCTGTTTACAGAAAATGTATAACAATTAATTTGAAGTATTAGAATCAGTAAAATTTTGAGTAGCCATCTTTTGGGTCACAGTACTCTAAGCAAGAAGTTCTATTTTGATGGTAAAGGGCATAATATCATAGGTTCAATCTTGGATGGTAAGTACCACATGTTGGGAAAAAATGCTCTGTCTAAAATTCCTGAGAGCTCACAGCATTCCTCATACTGTGGATATCTGTGGATGCTGGAAATTATAGTTCAACAACATTCAGAAATCACAGCTGCCTAGCTCTATCACCTCTATCACTTGCGGATAAACATTAGGAAGGATGGAACAAATATCCCATCTGCACAATTTGTTGTCAAAGTTCTACACATCCAGATGAAATTTAAAAGTCCCAATTTTCCTTTTTATAGTTGTCATACATATATTTTGATAGAGACATCAACTCAAACCTACCAACATTTTCAAAAAAAGAAGCTGAGAATTTTTGCCCCCCATCTTCTCTAATGATATTACAATGTCATTCCCATAACTTTGGCATTCACAAATTGGTTTTTTTAAAGTGTGACTCCCTAACTTTATTTTTCTATTAATACAGGAGTTGAAACTATTCTTGGCCTGGGTAAGCTATACAAGAAATATTTTATCAATAGGTGTAGCCATATCAGAACAAAAATACCTCTTGGGCCTACAAAAGTATGCTTCAGAAATTACATTTTAGGATTTGAGGAGAGGGATAAACTTCCTCCCCAAATTATGTCCATGACAATTTTCTAGGAAAAATGAATTCTTATCTCCTCAACTGTTTTAACTCTTTTTCATTTTCCTCCTGACTGTTGTTATACTAGGTAGCTCTTATGAAGCTTCATGGTTATAAGTATATTACACCCCACTGGATGATGAAAAAGCCATACATTCTACAGACTGCTTTGCCCAGGCTAACATGTTGCACTCAATCATGCTTGAGCTAAAAATGGTTTGTATTAGTGACATTTTCAAAAGTCAGAATCCTCATGCTTTTTTTAAAGTATCAGTTTAGTTTTATCAGGTGTAGGGATGCTAAATCATATTAAGAATAACAAAGAATCTCATTTCCAGAGTAATCATATCTTTGCAAATAGGAGCATTTGACTATTTAAAAAGTCAGAAAAATCCATTATCATGTTCGCTCTTCCTTTCTGAGAAAGGAGTTTACACAATGATTTTTAAGGTGGGAGGGTGGCTAGAAAGGAAAGTAAAACAGATTGTGGCATTAGAAATTATAAATCCAGGAAAAGCTATAGATACAGCGCATGCATTGTTGCGCTGAGCAATTAATTAACAATGTTGATATGATCAGAAATACTTTCATGAATTCAATCTATGAGAAATTAGATCCATTTGTTAGTGTAAGAGGGAGTTATCAGACCTCGCTTGCAAAAGGCTGAATAACCTTAGATGTTAACAAAGAGATACACAAAACTCCAGTTGTTTGACCCCTGTATTAGTTCTCTATACTTCTCAGCCCAGAAGAGTAGGCTAGTTTAAGATACATGTAATGTTTTTTCTGAAAAATGAATGCATCATTTATTGAAATATGTTCTACACCATATTCCAAGTTTGAAATGCATACATTTCTTAGAAGAACCTCATGATAGCTAAGTTGCTCAAGAGGGAACAGATGCTACACACATTGACTTGGGTGTATTTCCAGGTAGGTGAAGAATGACTTGTGCAACCAAAGTTCATCAGATTTATGATTATAATGAATTGTCTGCTTTCACCTAAAGCTCTATCTTTCAAACTGCCATCTCTAATACCTAAAGGACAATAACTAACAACATAATAAGATGCAACCAAATATTGATATAGTAAGACAATGAAGTACATTCTATTAAGTTTAGTCACTTAACAATGGAAATTCTTTGAAGGTTCTCTCTGGTTCTGGGTAACTTACCTGAAACATGACAGTGTACCTAATGCTGTATTTTTTGATTGTATTCTTATCCCTGACTTCACCATACTACTTGTCCCTATTGTTCTATTGCCTACTGAAGTCCTAAGATCTGCAGCAGCGCCTCCTCCAATCTCCATTAAATTCCTAAGATTGGCATGGCTTTACAAGCTCACATGAATTGTACATATCTACCAATACATGCTTATTTTCTTACAAGCACTGCTACCTACATACTTCTCAGAAGAAACCACATATCTCACAGCTGGAAGTATGTCCTATGGATGCCTGGATCTGGAAGATTTGGAGTGGTGTGATTAGATCTGGTGACTGTCAACAGCTATGTAAAATTACAACTGATTTTGCTTGCTGCTCTTTCCTATCCTTTTATATGTGTGTACATGAAAAATCTACTTTTCCTTCCCTTAGGGGAATATTTCTAGGATTTTACTTTAATCTGTACTCTTCTAAGTATGTACTATCCATTGCAAGAATTAGAGCAAGCCACAGGTTCAAAATTATAGTGATACCCTGCTTCCTGACAATTTTTACAGTTTCATGAAAATAATACACTTGGAGAAACTAAGAGTGCTGGGATCAATGCTAAATACTACTATATTAAAAGCTCCATTTATTCCAGTACAAACAGGAATGAGCTTGCATCACATAATTTAAAAGAATGGAATAGTCTTCAAACACATAGGCTCAGATCCATCTAAACGTGGCTAAGATGCAGATGGAGCCTATGCTTGGGTCACATACCACTTATAATTTCTAAAATTCTTTATATATTTTTTCTTTTTGATGCCAACAGCAGGTAAGAATACAAATATTTTTCCCCAATACACCAGAAATTTAATGGTTGCAATTGCCATGGCACTAATAACACAACATGTTTCCTATTTTTCTGCAAGGAGACTAATCTCAAGCAATGAAGGAAGAGTTGTTAATGCCATATTTTTAATGTTTTAATGATTTGTGTTGGTGTGTCTGACAGTTTGTGTTTGGTGTGGGTTTGTTTGTGTGTTTTAATGTAATAAAAGTTAATAAAGTTTTTCTAAAAAAAAAGAAGAAGAAGGAAGAGAAAGGGGGAAAGGCATTCTTTACCATGTTCAGAGACCAGTGCTGCGATTCAACTGGCATAACAACTGGTTCGGTGAGTGTGCATGTTTTACACTTTAAAAAGCCCATTTTCAACTCAATTACTTACCTTTTGCTGCATCAGCAGTGAGTAAAACAGCTGATGTGCTGTTTTACTGCTCTGCCATGTGAATCAGCTGTGCTAAAAAACCAGGAAATAAAGATAGGAAAGAGCAGGAGTGGGTGGGTGGGGCCAAATGTTCACTGGAACTACCAGTTCGCCTGAACCGGTCCAAACTGGTAGAATTCCACCCTTGTCAGAGACCTGTAATCAATACCATGAGCATCAGATGGGTAGGTGGAGGGAAGGAAAGATGATCTTTATGAAGGCTTAACTTTGCTGTACCTAAATACCTAAAGATCTTATGAGACTGATTAGTTCCACTTAGAAAATGCATTAGAGCAGAACAAGCTATATTCAGAATAGTGAGGGAGATAAAAATAGATGTCTAGAACAAGTCACAATGATGCAAATATAATGAAACATATGCAATGTAATTGTGTAAACGTTCATGCTTGTATATAATATATAATATTTGAGTCATATAGTTTTCATCATAACATTGTAACACACATTTTGTCATGTGCCAAAAAATATACAAAAAAACCTGGCTGGATTTCTCTACTGTATTAAGACATGGTTTCCCTTACTAGTTTACTGAATATACCCCATTAGGGGTATGTAACTGCCTAAACCATAGTTGTGGTTTAGAGGTTGGATGAAGGGAACTAAAATAAACCTTATTACGGCATAGTGCACTGTATGAATCATATTAGTGTGAGATCTTTAAGATAAACTAGAACATACAGCCAACGTTAATAGAACCCATGACTTATGTGAATATATTTAATGTCTTGTTTATGCTCACACTACTATTCTGATTATACCAACTGTCTACTGATGTACAAGAACAATATATTGAAATTGAGAAGGCCAGAGAAGTAAATCTTTTTCAAATGCATCTTGTTTATATATGAAATTTATTATTTATTAATCACATTCCCATCTCACAAGAAGCAAAAGATGGCTGGCATATCGCAATCAATAAAAGCAGACATATCAAAACAATCATAAAACCCTAAAACATTAAAATATATGAGCATTTGCAAAGGTTATGGTACCTGGGAATTTTGGGAGTTGTACTCTCAACTAGTCTACATGGAATCAGGAAAAGTCTGTGAATAAAGCATCTGTTTGAAGCTTAAGCCAAAGGTTACTTACCTGAAGGCAACATTTTGCTTTTCCCAGGCAACTAAACCATCAACCATGCAATATACCTCAATTTTCTTCCCCAGGGGTACTTTAATACATATCAAAATGATTATGTGTGAAGCATTATAGAACAGCAAAATGGGCTGCAGATTTCTGTCTTGGTGAATTTTATTTGAAGAGAATTTGAGATAAATTATTGAACAATCATTTCCTTTGATTAGACAACTCACAACTGGGACATGTTTTAATTGAAGAGATTCTCATTCCAATGTTCTATGCATGAAGCATCAAATATATTTTCCCTTATCTTTTAAATTCCCCCCTTTTTGATTCTAGCAGTCAGTGGCTCATTCAGTTTTACTATTTGTAAAACACAAATGTTACTCATTCTCATTACTGTAAAGATCAGCAAAAGAGACACTCGTGATACCCATAGTGTACACTGGAGGGATATAAAACTAATTATGCATAAAACGATTTCTCATGAACAAAAACAATTGCAAGGATCTCAAGGGGGCATATTAAAAAAGAGAAAGAACCAATCTTCTTTAGCACCCATGTCTCTGAACATTTCATTTTAAAAAGTATGAATATTCTTCTCTCCAAATTCAGGAGAAATCATGAACTTAGGCTTCCCACAGCTTTAGCAATGTAAACATCAGGGACTTTGGCAAATTTTATTCTTTCAAAATCTGTGCATAACCATCTATATACAACTTGCAAGGAATAGAGAACTGCAAGAAAAAGAGGAAAATATATCACAGTTGGAAGGCTTGAATGTCATTCAAAAATAAGTCAAAAAATGCACATAAACCAGATGTAGGAAAAAAGAATTCGTCTCAAAAGAGCTTCCATACTTATCCAAACAGGATCTTATTTCTTTATATACAGTTTTTACTCTAGTGAGATTTATACTCCATGGCACCCAAAGCAGAAGAATTCCATTCTACTGATCTTTTCATTAAACAAATTGAAATATACAAACATGTATCAAAGAGGTATCAAAAATGGATTCTAACACCATCTTATATGTTCGCCAAGAATATCCGTATTGTAACTTGGATCATAGCCAGCAATGTTTCTTGGAATTGGCCAACTGATGGTTTTGTGAAGAAAAGCAAGACAAAGGAATACAATTTCTTAGCACAGTAACTGCTAGCTATGGTAATTCAGACCCATGTTGATCTATGTACCTGATGACTAAAGGACTATCAAAATGAATAAACATTAATGGTCTTATTTTCCATTTTTTATTGTTTATAATTACCTCTTTAAAGCTATGTTATACTTGGGCATTGCCACATATTGTTGCAGGGAAATATATCAATTATAACTACACAAGATGGTGACAAATGCATGTTTTGATGGTTTACTAGTGATGGCATACTAAAACAGAAATCTGATTGCAATTCTATCCCTCATAGCTACTTGTTAATTGCTGCCAAAATGAAAGATAAGGCAAATTTCTTTCTCTGCTATTGTCACAAGCTGAGCAATGTCACAGATTGATACCCTGGGCTTTGTCTTAGGAGATCAAGAGCAATGGCAGCTTGTCACATCCTCAGGGAGCTTCAGTGGTGCATAAAATCATAGGAAATGCAGAGACACTAATGTGATGTTTCCCAAACCAACTTTCATGCATGTGCTTGAATCCTTAAACTGTGCTACTCCGATATAGATGCAATACTTCATGGAGCCTAGCCAACCTAGAATTTTTCTAAGTAGAAATTGGAAGATTGAGCTGTATTTTCAGCAGTTGTCTCCTGACTTTACACTGATGTCAGCTCTGAAATGAATGCAGAAAGAGAAACATCTGATGGACAATGCTGAAAGTCAAAAGACTTTTGATGACATTAGCAAAATATTGTAGTGCATATAGTGCACCACACTGAGGTTTTGAAGGTAGAAATATGGCATAGAGCACCCATCAGAATGCATATAGCCTGTAAATTCTTCAGCCCAACAAATCTATTGCTGTAATTGTGGTGCAGTCAGTTGTACAACTGCTTTAAAGAGTTGCATGTGGATGCTATGTGCATACCATTGCACCTTCTGAAACTTCTTTTTACCTCTAACTCTGCAGTCCTAATGTGAGAATGGCAAATCTTGAGGATGATATTCATATAGCCATCAGGGGATGAGCTTCACCGTGATGTTGTTGTTTTTATATGAAAAATGATCCTCTTTAGTTAAAGCAGGGCTCTCCAAACTTGGCAACTTTAAGATTTATGGACTTCAATTCTCAGAATGCCTCAGCTAGTCATGCTGGCTGGGCAATTCTGGGAGTTGAAGTCCACAAGTTGCCAAGTTTGGAGACGCCTGAGTTAAAGAGTAGTACTCCTTATTACTTTATATGACATGTTGTAATGTGCTCTAAGAGTAACATTGAAGAATAGGAGAAAGAGCCACAACCAAGACAATGGTGAGAAAAAACCATTTGAGTTGGAGAAAAAAAGATAATTTGAGAAAGTGTCTCAGGTTTAACCCTTCCTAGTTCCCTTATAGATGAAGGGACAGGGGTTATTCAGACTTGCAAGTAACCCTATCATAAAAGTAGTGTTGGCATTCATAAGTTTGGCTTCCTAGTCTGGTCTACCTCAAAGGCCTACAACAAACTTAACCAAAATGCAACGATAGCCACAGGTATCCTGAATATTTATTTCAAAAATCATACTCTATCCTTTATTATATTAATGGCGGGGGTATTGATTTCACTATGCCCATAATCTTTCAAGTGCCATTCTGCACTTGCCTAACTATAACTAATATAACTATTTCCAAACTGTTACCAAACATTTCAGAAATAAGATCATCAATCCCCTGCTGTGTGGCACAAAGACTTGTTACACTTGTGACCTAAGTTCTAATGGGGCAGCACAGTCCAAATCCCTGCCCTGCTGAGATTGAAATCCAAGGCTTATCTCTTTGCATATCTACTTGCTGCTTTGCTGGATTGATGCCACGGGTTTAAATTACAGTGTGATTTTTCTGGGCAGCATCCTCACCTGATTGATTGTGTAGCATGTTTTCATATCCTTATAGAAGACAGATTGCTGCAGACTTAAATATTTAAAGACTTTCACTTCATTATTTGGCACCACTTAATTCCAGGAGAGGCTTGCCTGAACTGGAATGATGAGCCCTTCACACAGACATTCAATATGGTTTCAGTGAAGGCCCTTCCCACTTTGTGTATGCACCGATATTGCAATGGAGTTATTTATCTAATGCTAACTATTTAGCAAATATCTTTTGAAAACAGGAGACCTTTCCTCCTTTCTTGTTACAGCATCCTGTCAACTTTTCTGGAGGAATAAACCTTTCATAATATTCCTGTGTAAGACTGACTTTGTTCTTGTCTGCTGGAAGAAAGGGAGTTTCTTGTGAACTCTTGCAATGCCCCTTGTGCACAGTTTAGCAAGCTAAATTAATAATGCAGGGCTGTCAAACTGGATTTCTTTGAGGGCTGGATCAGCACTGAATTTCTCCTCCATGGGCTGGCGGGGGTGGAAGGGGGAAGACAGGATGGATGCCTCCTGCAGCACCCTGCTAGCCAAAACGGTGTGCAGGAGGCTGTGGAGCCTAAAAACAGGCTGTGTGTATGTGGGTAACACACGGCCTCCCTGCAGCCCATTTTGGCTGGCAGAAGCACCACAGGCCAATCCTTTGATATTTCTAGGCTGGCCCCGTGGGCCAGATCTAAGCACCCTGCAGGCCATATCCAGCCCACGGGTATTGAGTTTGACACCCTGTAATAATGCACCTCCATCTATAGCCATGTTAGTTCAGGGGAGGAGATTATTAGCTTCCTCTTCACTGACAAATCACCAGGTATTTCCAGAGGGATCATACAATGTGTTGTAATTGCTGCAGCTGTTAGACATTTAACTGTCTAGCAATTTTGTTAATTTGCATGTTTTTTTTAAAAATGATTTGCCTGTCTACATACATTTTTATTATTCTTTAGCTATATTAACATGAACATCTCTCTCTTTCTCTGGTTCATATGCTTTGCTCTTTTACCATAAAATCAATTAAAATAAAGTTGCTAGAAAATTAGTGTTCTTGCTACAACCTGCAGCAGTGGTCTTTCCTGTTCACTTTCATGCATTACAACTCAAGAAAAGCAATAATTTGGAAGAACTGCTGTGTTTTACATTGACTAGCAATATTTATTCTCTTTATCCTCCTGAAATGAACTCTTTAAATCTCTGCCCCCTTACTATTGGAAACAGAATAATGCTATTCAGACTTTTATCTTCCTTCTCCGTGAAATACACTATTATCCTGCCCTGTCACATGAAAAAATAAATAAATAAAAACAGCATTTGTGATTGACATGGTTGAAAATAAATCCCATTATTTTTAAAGCAAGCAATAAAAGAGGGCAGCTAAGAAAACCAATTACAATATCAAGACTCAAAACTTATCTGAATTTGAAAAGTTTCTTAGCTAGGCAGCTGAAAGAGATTGAGGGGCAAAGAAGTAAGAGTTTCATAACTTAGAAGCTGAACGTATACTGAGATATTCTACTGTAACCAGCCTTGGAGAGTTTAACAGAAATCATTAGCACTTTGAATTATAAAGGTTTTCCCTGTCCATTCATGTCCAATTCTAGGGATTGGTGCTCATCTCCATTTCTTAACCGAGGGAGTCCATATTGTCTGAAGACACTTCTGCGATGATGGTGCCAGCATGACTTGAATTACACCCTAAAAGAAATTTGGTAACCAATACAATTGTTTTCATTATATCCTTCCATATGGGAGCATCAGCTAACTTTCTATTCAGTCTGGACCAACTAAATGCAGCTTGTTAGGGAATGTATAACAATAACTGAGTCTAAAAGAAATGTGCCACCAAGGCTAAATAGAAGCAGATTCTTGTAGTTGGCACATTGGGCAAAACTGGATAAAACCTATCTGGCCATTTGCAAACTCTGTGATAAATGAACAATGATTAAGGATCAATAAGCTGTGATGTTTGATTCTAAAGATAAATGCTATCTCATCCAAAAATCTTCATATCCTGAAAAACCTGTCTTGCCTAGATTAAGGTAGAATTTGTCTGAAATAAGCTTCAATTTGCCCTCATTAAGCTGTAATTACAACCAGTAATAATTCAGAATACAAACAGACTCTCTAGAATGTGATGGAAAGAAGAGAGTGTGCTGTAGCTTGCATGCCAGTTAAAGCTCAATCTAGTTCTCCAGCTGATGTCTCCAAGTATTTTGTGCAGTTTTAAGAACGGCTGTGAAGGGAGTTCTCTTACCAGCCTGTGTGTTTTGTGTGGTGTGGCAGAATGAATTTTACAGTTTTGGGGCTGAAGGTAATAAAAGTGGGCATGTCTCACTTAACATCTGCCATGTTTAGCAATAGACATTCTGGTCCCAATTATGATCATAAGGCAAGGACTACTTGTACTGGCAAGTACTAACATGTTAAGACTTTTTAAAAGGATTTTAAAACTTTATTAAGGACATTTGTTGTAGGCAATCAAAGGTGGCCTTGGCAAAGGTCCTTCATTCAAAACAAAGGAATTATCTTAGCAGAATAACAGATGTTGGAAGGGACCTTGGAGGTTTTCTAGTCTAACCCTTGCTCAGGAAATCCTATACTATTTCAGACAAATGGTTGTCCAATCTCTTCTTAAAAACCTTCAGCGATAGAGCACCTACAACTTCTGGAGGGAAATTGTTCCACTAATTAATTGTTCTGTGTTAGGAAATTCTCCTTAGTTTTCATTTGCTTCTCTCCTTGATTAGTTTCCATCCATTGCTTCTTGTCCTGCCCTCAGATGCTTTGGAGAATAAGTTGACCTCATTGTCCTTCTGGCAGCCCCTTAGATATTGGAACATTGCTATTGTACCACCCCTCGTCCTTCTTTTCATTAAACTAGGCATGTCCAATTCTTGCAACTTTTCTTCTTCCTCCAGTCCCCTAATCATCTTTGATGCTCTTCTCCACACTCTTTCTAGAGTCTCAACATCTTTTTTCATATGAACATCTATAAGAAAATATCTATAAGAACATTTGCAAAAACAACCAAACTCAGAGAGCACCAAGGACCCACAGAATACTATTTCTGAGATCACTATCCAGAGCCAGCAATAAAACTGATGCAAAAGACTTACTCCATTCTAGCTGGAAAGCTTCACTGTCTTCACAATAAAAGAACATTTTTTCCATGTATAATGCATAATCCTGACTATGCCAAAACCAATCTTTTTGAAAAAAAATCAAAAGGAACTAAGTATATATTACAATGAGAAAGACTGGGAGACAAATGCATTATCAGATGGCAACGTTCACACTGGAACTTACACTGCTGTTATTTTAAACCTTTAAGAATTACTCCTGGAGGTTGGGGACAGTCTTCCATAATTTCTGATTTTCTTGCCTGAGCCTGGAAATTGTTCTCAGTATTTTGGCTTACAGAATATGCAGAATTTTAACTAGGGCTTCCCCTCCTTAAGGGCTGGGAGGACAAGGAAAAAAAAGAGATACCCATCAATAAAAATGTATTGTTGGAGACAACAATCATATTAATGCTAAAGTTGAGCACTGTAGCAATATAAAATTTTCCCCCTCCTTCCTTACTCTGCACACAACTGGAATAAATAATTTCAAGAGGCTATGGGTACACGTATTACAAAAAAATATAAATTTTAATATCAACAAAACGAGAGAAGGCTCAAACACTATTATTCTCTATCAATACTTCAAGCCAATTCAATATAGATTAATTGGATACTTTCTTTTATGTTTTTAAGATATTTTATTTTTATGAGCTTCTATGAACTTGGGGGAAATTGAGGGCTCCTTGGTACAGATAAATCAAGCTACCAAGGAATGAATGAATATAAGAGGAATGAATATATGAGGATTTAGTGTTGACTTAGTGCAGATCTTAAGCATCATCTATCATTAACAATAGCTGATTTTCTCACTACCAATATAAGGAAATAAAAAAGAGGAAATATCATTAAAAAAGACATCAGATTGGTTTTATCAGCAAACAGTATGCTGAGTTCTGAGAATATTGTTTTGATCCATTAAAAGCACTCCCTATTTTAACCTACCAATCAGTGGCAATGCAGCAGAACAAACTGGTCTGTTTGTAAGCTTAATGGTCCATATGACATTGCATCTGGATCTAGAAAAGAAAATTATTCCTGGATAAAAACCATATCTCTCAGCATGATTGTAGAATAATTAACTTGATGAAGCATACTTCATAATCCTTTCCTTTATATCGATGTAGTAAGCTGTGCAAGATTACAGAAATATAGCAGAATCAGCTAAATATTTGAAAGACACAGCAACATTCATCTTTGTGTCAAATAAGGATCTACATTCAGCCTTCTTGGTTGGCAGCTATTGCCAATAAGGTGGCTGAAGGGAATGTATTGCTGAACTGTTTTTTCTCTGGTGGGACCGGTCTATCAGGGCAACCTGGTCTACCCAATTATGGAGCATACTGCTTCCATTTTTGCCTTTCAGCCCCAATCCTGCTGAACTGACTTACAGAGAGTCATAATTTAGACCCCACAGCTGGGACCTGCAACTTGTCATTAAGTGAAGTGGTCACCAAGTGAAACTGTGACTGTGGCTTATGATTTTACTTCAGCTTTCCTTTGTTTTACAGACCCATGAAGGTCCTACAGTAAATGCAAAGATTGGCCAGTTATTATTACATCACTGTCATAACTGTCATCAGTCACTAAATGAGGCAGTTGCTAAACATGGGCCTCCTGTATTTGTTCACCATTCATTCACCATTTATGACATAGGACAAAGTGATGCAATTAATACTTTTCCTTCGGCTATAGTGATGATACAGAGCACATTTTTGCATAAAGAAAATTCCTATTTCAGTTTCTGCCATCACCAATATAAAGTGGCTCAAAGGGAAGGAATGGGAAAGATCATTCCATGAAAACATGAATGAGCAATTGCTGCTAACATATATACTGAATTCCTTGCATGTTCAAATCTGACTGCTTTACCTAAAGCATTTACTGCATTTTAATAACAAGCAACAAAAACTGTAGTTTTAGCTGCATATCTCCAAGACACTGTCCAACCACAAGTAAAACTAATGAATGAACATTAATACTGGTATCAAAATGGCCCCAAACCCTGATACACACACACACACACACACACACACACACACTGGTAAAAATAAACCTTATACAGTGATAAAACCCTCAATCTATACTCCCAGTTTTCCCTGACAGCTAGAAATACTTATAACAAATGAGCCCCATCACCTTACTTTACTAACTACCATTCTCAACACCTGCTTATAATCAGTCTGTCTTATTAAATAAATTTAGAAATCTTTCTCAAATGCATCAAGCAGTTTGAAGCCAGAATGGCTCAGGAAGATAATCCCATTGATCAAAAATTGGCCCTACCATTAGGCAAACTACCAGATGCCTTAAGCAGCAACTGCTATAAAGAGGGATATGGCAATGATGTTAAAGAACAGAAGAATATATGCAACAGAAAAGCTAACCTGCACCTTCTACCAACTGTCAACCAGAAGTCATTCTAGCTCCTTTCTGGATGTAGAATCATGGCAGACAACAATTTCTTTGTGCTTGGCTTCAAAAACTGTTGTGTTGATTGAGTTAATGACTATTACAAAATATTTATTATATTTGCTTTCAACTTTCCTTCAAACCGAAAACAAGGCAGTGGGTGTGAGGTTTGCAAGTTATTTAGCATCCCGGCATAGACTGCAGCTATTTTGCTTGACTTCATCAAGGGAGCGTATGCATATCTTGTGCTTTTAATCCAGAATCTTAAATTATGCTGCTATTGTTATTGCATAAGTATTTAAAAAGTGAGCAATTGGTTAAGGCTCTTCTCTGACACACTTCTTTCATCCTGGAACTCAAAGTGGCATAAAAGAGATAGGAATATGTCTTGGTATAAAAATCTGGGACAGCTCAAGAACACCATTTTAATATATTTCATTATAATGTGTCTTTGTTCCATCTCTCAGCTCAATGAAATCTTCACGTCTTCAGGGTGAACATTAGACAGACTTATTCTAGTACTCTTAAAAACTGAATAACAGGAGGGTGGGGCTTGTGTCCCAGTGATACTACGTGCGATCGGGAAGCTCCTGGATTGCCGTAGATATCTTCTCAGCTGGACGGTCCATTTGGACCTAAACTGTCCCAAAGAGACGGTGAAGGAAAGAGTTAATGCCCTGTTTGATCCCAGGGACATCACAAAGTCCCTGGTTGATCCAGGAGAAGGTGTGTTGGTTTGGTGAGAGGTTCTTTTTTATTTACTTATTTCTGAAGAGAACACCCCAATAACTGGAAAGTGGACTTAAAAAGTAAAGAGAACAGTTTATAAGTGGCGAGATTAAGCTTTTCTTAAGATTGATGGCTTTTTTCTTCCTTTGTATCTCTTCTGGAACTATTTGATTTTAAAAGGACTGGCTTTTCCTCTATGTAAAATAATCTTTTGTTCTGATGGTCTTTTTCCTTTTTTTTCCACCAATATTTTTTGGATTAAACGCTGTTTATGATTTTAAGAACTTTTTAGAAAAGAGAGCAATACCAATGTGCCTTTCTTTTTTTTTTTTTCCCTTTTTCTTGCTCTTGAGGGGAGGAGTGAAAGTGAAAGCACTGCCATTTAGAGGCTTGGATATACTGTATTCCTTTTTCTTCTTCGTTTGTTTATCTATGTGAGCTGCATTCAAGGACATAGAGTTCCTTCTTGAAAGAGATAGGTGAGCATGACGGATTGTATACACAGGTGCCCATCTGTGAACTATTGATAGCGAACCCAGAGTTGGAACTGAAAGAAAGAAGACTAAAGTGACCTTGAAAATATATTCTACTGGAAATTTGACTTGATATTCTAAAAAGCCTTGGACATCTGGTGGCAGTAGTTTTCTTTTTTCTCTTTGGCTGGATTTGTGGCTGCTCTATCTTTTCCACTCCCCCATTGATTGAATTTTTTATTGTTTGATTATCCTTTTTCAATTTTTAGCCAGGAATTTTTCTTTTTCCCTTTCTGCCTATGATTTGCTTCTTTTCGCTTTTTTTTTTTTTATCTTGTTGATTCGCCATTGATTAGGGTATATAAATACCTGAAGTCTCTTCCCCTTTTTTTCCTTTTTTTTTTTGAACTGGTAACCACCTGTTGTTGCTTTTTGACCTTCCTTTTTTCTTTTTACTTTTTTTTCTATTTTTGTATACAAGTGGAACCAACTGGATTAAGGTGTACAAGAACCTGAAGAATTTTTTTGTTTCTTTTAATTTTTTATATTCCTTAATATTTTACTTTTTTTTTTTACTTTTTCCCCTTGTCTAATTTATACTTTTATTCTCCAAGCTCTCAATCAACTCTGCTTCTTCACCATCTGGAGGTCAGCGATCAATACAGGCAATGTTGCAACAGGAAAAGGAAAAAGAGAAGGAGGATACATTACAGAAGATTTTGCAAGGAATTCAAATTCTACAGACAAAAGTAGAAAATGTTGAAAAGAGAAGAGAATATCTCCCAAAAAATTGAACAACAAATCAAAAGGTGGAGAAGATTCAGCAGAAAAAGATAAGACGGATGAAAAGTTGAAAATATTCAACAGAAAATTGGAAAGACAGATGAGAAAGTGGAAAATATCCAAGAGATGATGACCAAATATGATGAAAAGATTAAGAAAATTGAAGAGCAGGATGAACAAAAAAAGAGATAAGGAAATTGGAAATATCAATATCAGATTGAGTGAAGAAAAGACAGGATTGAATCATTGAGAGGAGAGAGAGATGATAGATCAGAATTTTACTTGAGATTTCAAAATGGAGGAAGAAAAGGGTGAAACCTCGTTGGAAAAATGATAGAAATATTATGAAGCACTAGAAATAACGAAAGAGAAAATGATGGATGGAATGGATGAAGTGTTTTGTACATACAAGATATGCAATGAGGAATAAGCTACCAAGAGAAGTCCATATTAGATTTACTAAGAAAATTATTAAAACACAAATTTTGCAAATGACAAGAGAAAAGACATTAAAGTATAAAGACAAAGAAATTGTGGTGCTGAAACAGGTACCAAGAAGAGTAAGGAGACGAGGAGAGAATTCCTTTTCTAACCAAAGAACTGCTTAGAAAGGAATAAATTATAGATGGCTGATACCAGAAGGCCTTCTGTTTACATGGCAGGAACAAAGACATAGAATTGACACGGTTGAAAAGGCTGAATCATTTTATTATGAATATATTAGAGGAAAGGAGGAAGATACAAGAAAAGAAGAGCCCCTGATTGAACCTCAAAAGGAGTTGATAGCAGTAATTGAAAAGAAAAGGAAAAGAAGAAGGCACAGTAGGCGGGCGCCCAGAGAACAAAGAAGAGAAATAAGATCCACCAGAGCAATAAATCCTCTTACAAAATCTAAAATGGAGGAAAGAAAACTGGTTATGATGAATATAAATGGACTCAATTCAATCATTAAAAGAAGGAAAGTATTTCACAAATTGGAGAAATTAAAATTTGATATAATTTGCCTACAAGAGGTACATATTAAAAAACAACATGAACACGACTGAAACAAAAAAAATAGGAAAATGTTTACTTCATTGGCACAATGTAAAAAAAGAGGCGTGGTTCTATATATTAAAGAAACAATTTCGCTGAATTAATTTATACAGATGATGATGGAAGAATCTTAATGGTAGAAATAATGGACAATAATACTAAAATACTTTTAATAGCAATATATGCTCCAAATGACCACCAAGAGGAATTTTATAATAAACTCATAAAAAATAATTGAACTGGACTACGTTAATTTATGCATGATGGGAGATTTTAATGGAATAATTAATGAGCAGCTGGATTATAAATCACAAAAAGCCACAAAGAAAGCTAGAAAGAAACTACCAAAACCCTTTTTTCAAATGATAGAAGAAATAAATTTAAAAGATGCATGGAGAGAGAAATATAGGAAATAAACAATATACATTTTACTCAAACAGGCATGAATCATGGTCAAGAATAGATATGATATGGACATCAGCTGATCTATTTTTAATATACAAAAAATTGAAATAGAAGCAAGTATTTGGGCCATCATAATCCAATGATTATTATTTGAAAGGACAAAAGATGAGATCTAGATGGACATTAAACAATAAGATATTAAAGGAAGAAGATTTTAAACAGAAAATGAGAGAGAACTGGTATTTTTTTTTAAAGAAAATAAGAAGAGGATACATCGTTACAGAATCTCTGGGACACGATGAAGGCCTATACAAGAGGCTTGATAATTGATTATACAAGGAAAAGAAATATCAAACAAAAAAGACTTTTAAAACATTAGAAGAAGAATATAAAAAACTGAAAAAGAACTACAGAAATTTCCACAAAAAAGATGTTAAAATCAAAATGGATATAACCAAACATAAAATGGAATTAATGGAAAAGAAGAGCTAGCCCAAAAGATTAAAAATGCTAAACAGAATTATTTTGTGAGGACAAACAAACCAGGAAGATGGTTAGCCTATAAATTAAGAAAGGAAAGAGAATCAAGGAAAATTAGCCATTTAATAGATGAAGAAGGACATCCTTGTTATGGAAATGAAAGGAAAAAGAATTATACAAGACTATTATGGAAAATTGTACTATCAAGAGAGTATTCAAGAAGAAAAAATTAAACAATATATACAAAAGGCAAAGTTACCACAGATACCTAAAGATATCGAAATAATGTTAGAAGAGAATATAACAATGATGGAGTTAACAGAAGCCTTAAAGAAACAAAATACAGGAAAGCACCAGGCCCGATGGTTTACCAGTGGAATTTTATAAGACTTTTCAGGAGGTGTTAAACCTCCAATTATTAGAAGTTATGAATGAAGTCATGCAAGAGAAGAGAATACCAAAGACTTGGTCAGAAGCTTATATCACACTTATACTGAAGGAAGACACAGACTTACAAGTTAAAATTATAGGCCTATTTCCTATTAAATTCAGACTATAAAATTTTTGCTTCAATTTTGGCAGAAAGACTGAAAAGATACTTAAACAACTTTATACATGTTGACCAAAATGGGTTTCTGCCAAAAAGACAAATCAAACATATGAGAATAATCCTGGACACTCTGGAGTACTATGAGGCACATCCTGAAAAGCAAATCTTGATGTTTCTGGATGCTCAAAAAGCCTTTGATAACGTGAGTTGGCGCTTCATGTTACTACAATTGACACAAATGGGCTTTGGCAAAAATTTTATACGTGCTATTGAGACTATATATTCTGAACAAACCAAGGGTTTTGATAAATGGAGAATTGACAGAGATATATATAAGAAAGAAAGGACAAGGCTGCCCACTGTCGCCCTGCTGTTTGTGTTAACCTTAGAAGTGTTAAACAGGTGTATTAGAGAAGATAAACAAATAAAAGGAATGAAAATTAAAAGAGAAGAATATAAGTTACAAGCCTTTGCAGATGACCTGGTATTTATATTAGAGGACCCACTGGAATCAGCTTAAGCTAATTGAAAGAATAGAAGAGTATGGAGAAGTAGCAGGATTGAAAATTAATAAAGACAAAACAAAGATATTAACAAAGAATATGTTAAGAGATGGAAGAAAGAATTGGAAGAAGCTTTAGAAATACAGGTCACAAGTAAGGTTAAGTATCTAGGGATATATATTACAGCAAGATGTAGTACACTGAAGGAGGATAATTACATTAAACTTAAACAGCAGATAGGACAGACTTGGAAAAATGGAAAAACTTACAACTATCGTTGATTGGGAGAATATCAACAATCAAGATGAATGTATTGCCTAGAATTCTATACTTATTCCAGACAATTCCAATCAGATTAGGGAAAGTTTTTCGAAGACCTAAATCGAATGATGTTGAAATATATATGGCAAGGCAAAAAAGCAAGAATAAAACTTAAGTTATTGCAGGATGCAAGATTAAGAGGAGGGTTTGCTTTGCCCAATTGGGAACTATACTATCAGGCGGCAAATTTGATGTGGGTAAAAGATTGGATAACACTAAGGAATACTAGATTATTGACTCTAGGACATGACTTGCTATTGGGGTGGCATGCATTCCTTTGGTATAAGGGAACTAAAACACAAGGGTATTTTAGAAGACATTATATTCGAGAAGCTTTGTTTTTAAACTGGGAGAAGATTAAAAACAACATTACTTGAAAATTCCAATATGGATATCTACTATTGAAGCCTTTTCATATCCAGTAATATATAAAAAGGAACAAACAGTTAGATATGGTGAGATATTGAATGAAAGGTGAACTTAAATCTATGCAGTTGGAAGAACAAGGTATAAAAATGAATTGGTTTTCATATTTGCAAGTACAATCTAGATTTGATAAGGATATTAAAGTAGAAGGTATTTATAACAAGCAGATTGGGCTAGACAAAATATTGATGGGTACTGATGAAAAGGTGATTAAAAAACTTTATGGATATTTTTTAGAAATTAAAATGGAAGAGGAACAAGTTAAAGAAACAATGATTGCTTGGGGGGAAAATTTTGGATATGGGATTGATCTAGAGAAATGGGAAAATTATGGTCCCAGAATTATAAAATGACAATGTCAACTGCTTATAAAGAAAATTTGTATAAGATGTTTTACAGGTGGCACTTACCCCCGATGAGAATTGCAAGAATGTTTAAGAATAAATCGGATAAATGTTGGAAATGTCATCAGATACCTGGATCATATTACCATATGTGGTGGACTTGTTCGATGCAAAAGATATTGGACTAAAATCCACATATGGTTGGAAAAAATGATACAACAACACATAGACTTGAAACCAGAAATATTTTTATTGGGAATTATACCAGATATCTACAATAAAGAGTTGAAATATTTGATTGTAAATGTTTTAACAGCAGCTAGAATTGTATTTGCCAAAAATTGGAAGAATGATAAAATACCTATGCAGGAGGAAGTGATTAGGAAAATTATGGACTGTGCTGAAATGAGTAAATTGACATTTGAAATTAGAGAACAAGAAGATAAACAATTTTACAAGATATGGGATTTGTTTTATCAATGGTTGGATAAAAGACTTGGTAATGCAATAGACTATATAATTTTGTAATAGAAATATAATAGGCTGATATAAAATATAATGTTGATATATATAACCATTGGATGAAAGTATAACATAAATTTTAGATTAAAAATATATCTCGTATATATGATGAAATAAATAGTTTAATTGTACACAAGTAATAATTGATAAATACATAATGTTTTATTGATAATATGAGAAATTTTCTTTTTGATAAATTGTGAGTGATGAATATGAAAGGATGACACAAAGGATTTGTAACCAACTGACACACTGTATGTATATATGGAAGATGGTTTTTATGTTTTGTATGTCCTGTTTGTATGTTTGTATCAAAAATAAAAAACTTTTTTATAAAAAACTGAATAACAGAGTACACTTAATACTGGATCTTCTAATCATTTCTCATTTTCTGCGATTGTGTAATCAAAATTGCGTTTGTTGCCTTGTCACTTCATCTGCAATGTTCTTTAGGACTTCAGCATTCAATTCCAGCTACACTTCATTATTTAAAAACAGAAAAAGGAACCCTCCACAACATGAAATGAATCTGGATACACACACACACACACACAATGTTAAAATAGACACTTATGTCTATTTTACAAATGATTCATTCAGAACAGTATCAGCAGGCAGTGAGGTCAGCAATCACCGTGTATTCATTTGAAAGGAAAATATATGCCTATTCATAAGAAACTCATTATTTCCATTGATCTGCTAGTTAGAAATTAGGCTGAGTTAGATATGCAGATGCCCTTGAATGTCCTCCATTTCCATCTATAAGACTGAGTTATAGTAGTGTTCTGCTTATGTAATAAAACTTCACAGAGTAAACCACTTTTAGAAAAAGTAATTTGAGAATGTGGAATAAGGTGGACTTTTGTCTGATCTGACATTTTCATTTTCAGCACTTTTTTTCAAGTGGGAGGGAAGAGTCCAAGATCCAGCAACCCACAGAATTGCTGGGTATTATTTCAGCTCCCAAAATGGGGTTAGAATATACAGGCGTGCACATGTACTATGTCTTTGCATCTCCCAAAGGACATGAGTCATTCATGGGACATCTTCTAGACTGCGGTACGGAGTTCCAAAGAGGGGCTAATTTTCAGCATTTCAAAGTATGTTTCAGAATCAAATCCAAAGCACTGCAGAGTCCTAATTATTAGTTCCAAGTGAAGAAAAACAAAACTAAGATACTTTTGAGAACTTGAAAGTACCTGAGTGGAAAATCCAGTCATAAATATCAAAACCTGTCTAGCTTCTCCAGCAATAAACATGTACAAACTGGATTATTTATCAGTTAGCAGTATATTTTAGAAATAGAAGTATTTCTTCGTATCAGAGATAACAGAACTTTCTGAATCATGACGTTTACTGCCTTTTTGCTTTTGATTTAAAAGGAAATAATAGGCACAAGTGTAAAAGATGTAACATATGAGTGGCAACCAAGAACCACAAATCTCCTTCAGCCCTCCCTCAACTCCTCAAACCAGGATCCAGGCTTACTTCCTTTTACCAGCACAACACTCCTGAGAGGTAGTTTTAGGCAGCGAGATTTCTCATTTCCAAGAGAAACCCATAGGCATTGTCCTACCGTAGTTTTAGCCTGATCCACTATCTGCAATCCTGATTTATGCATTTGCAAGATAACAATGCCTACCACTTGGTCTATAAAGAATTCATCTCCTTTATTACCTAGATATAATTGCAATATGTTTAACTTCAATTAAAACAAGGGAAGCTATTATTCTGTTTGCAATTTGCATAAACACCAGGATGGTATTACAGTCCAGGTAATTGTAAGGAGTTACGGAGGGGAGGGGAGGAGCCACTAATTCAGCAGATCTCCAAGTGGGGTAAATGGGACCAAGAAAAGAAATGAGAACAACTGCAGTAGAAAAACGAACATAGAAACCTATGTTGGTGAAGCTATTTAAGTTCAGTTTAAATCAACAATTCCCCCTCCCTATAGTTTCAAAGGGGTGGATTCTAGCTCTGTTAAGAAATATGACATTGACAAGGGGGAAATTTGAATGCCTTGGACTTCTAGAACTGATCGGTGTTGGTCCATCAGATCCAGATCTTCTTCAAGCTATGCAGAATGTTCAGCCTCTTCTCCTTCCACCCGAAGCCTTTTTCAGCACCTTTTCTCGGACTGATTAGTCCTCACTCGCTATTGAAGCACCCACAGTCAGTCCGGAGAAAAGATGCTGAAAGGGCTTCGGCTGGAAGGAGAAGAGGCTGAACATACTACAGAGCTTGAAGAAGATCTGGATCTGATGTATCAACTGTCCCGGCGATTATATACAGCTTCCTAGGACGGGTGGGGTGTACCTCTGAATTAGAGCCTCCTAAGAGAAGAGGGGGAGGTTCGCCTCCTCGCACCTCTTCGTGGTCCCACGTGCTCAACCGCCAAAACGCTGGTCCAGAAAAAAGAGCTGTCCTCCCCACGAAACGCACCCTGGTTTTTCTAAGCTCTGGGGCGCCCAGGTGATGCAAACTCAGGGCTCCAGGTCTGCCGTATAAAAAGAAAGGCAGGGAAGGCGGCATGATGCCAGCAAACACGCTGGCGGACCGAGATCGATCGGGTCCGTCCGCCCTCCTGCCCCTTCCCAAGTGCGCGGACCGTGGGTCTTCCCGACCCTGCCCGCCGCCCCGCTCTCACCTGTCCACCGCGATGACCGTCATGGAGTAGATGCTGGCGAAGACGGCGGTGATGGGGAAGAAGTTCTGGAAGCGGCAGTAAGCCTCCCCGAAGTACCAGTCGCCGTGAAGCGCGTAGATAAAGTTGACCAGCGTGTTGAAGGCGGCCACCGAGGCGTCGGAGAAGGCCAGGTTGACCAGAAAGGAGTTGGTCACTGTCCGCATGCGCTTGTGGGCCAGAATGATCCAGATCACCACCAGGTTGCCGAAGACGGCCACGGCCACCACCACGCCGTAAGCCAAGGACCAGAGCGCCAAGCACCAGGCCGGCTGCACGAACTGGTTGGAAAAGTTGGCCCGCGGCGACGACCAGTTACTCCCCGCTGGCGCGGACAGGCTCCCGTTCCAGCCGCCCAGCTCGGCGCCGCTCCAGTTGACTGCGGGGATGGAAGTCATTCTGGCTCGGAGTCCGGCCAAGCTTGGGAAGTCAGAGGGTGCCCTCCCTCCGCTGCGGTTGCTCTTCGCCTGAATGCCGGTCGGAGAAAGGAGCGAGTGACCGTCGAAGCCTCTTATATAGCCTTGCGGAATCCGGAGTGGAGGAGGATCGACTCCATAGGCTGCTGGGGCGGCTTCTCCCCTCCCTCCCTTTCTTCGGTCCCTCCCCTTGGCTGGCTTTGGCCAGCGGCGGGCGCTTTGAGCTCGGACGCCTCTTCGAGGAAACCCCAACAAAACGCTTTCGATGGTCCTTTAACTGAAGCCCCTGCGGAAAGTTCCGTCCCCCCCCTCGAAAGTCTTTCCCACCGCCGGCGCAACACAGCTTCTCACCTGTCTCCCCCTTCCGCCCATCTAAAATCTCGTGCGGCTCTTAACTCGCCCGGACATCGGAGCCAAGGATCCCGGGAGGAATGCGAACCGCCAAAGATGTTCCCGAATTCTACCTAAAAGATGCTCAAACTTCACAGAGTGAACATGGAATCTGGTCAAATATGCTGTCCACCTAGATGAATAAACACCTGGTGGATACTTGAACGGGAAATTTGGGCTCCAGAATGATTAAAAACTGCCCCTCTTTCCTTTAGAAGCCAATCCATGAATGGGCCAAGAGTCAGGTAGGACTTGAAGGAGATTTTATTTTATAGAACTCTGATCATTCCAAAACATATTTTTTCAGACATTCTCTCTTGCTCTATTCAATGGAATCCATGCTCAAGTAAGTTTTCCATTTACACTTCCTCTGGTTTTCCTCTGGTTTTCCTTCCTCTGGTTTTCTCAAGCATATTGTTTAATTCTCCTGAATAACAGCTTCTTCTTCTTTTGTTCTTTTTTTTAAAAATTACATTTATATGCCGCCCTTCTCCGAAGACTCAGGGAGGTTTACAATTTTTGGGATACAACCCAATGTGCTCAGCAATAGCCTTCATTCCATTGTATATGCCTGCTTATTACTAAGCGGCATTTTTACAAAGTCAGCTTATTGCCCCCAACAATCTTGGGTCCTCAATTTACCTACCCTGAGAGGATGGAAGGCTGAGTCAACCTTGAGCCTGGTGGGATTTGAGCCTGCGGTAATTGCAGACAGCTGGAACTTAAGTGCTAGGCATTTAACAGCCTGCACCACCAAGGCTCTTTTATGATCTAAAATCTAAGAACATCTAAGAACATATTATGTTCTAAAATCTAAGAACATATGACATGTTCTTCATGATTTAAAATGTGTCCTATAAAAACCAATAGGGAAACCTCATACTGTACTCTATTAAAATGCCTTTAAATTCAAGGTAGAAGTCATCATTGTGATAGAGATAAAATAGCAGCTGTAATATTCCATTGGGATAGGCAGAAGCTCAGTTAGGAATTCAAGCAGAATTTCTTAAGGAGTAAGGAAAGCTCCAAGCCTTTGCCACCCGAGTTCTGTCTTATTAGATGTTTAATGGATGATACAAGTCACCTTTGTCACCCTCAGTTCCTCAGCTAATCATTGTGAAATCAAACTTAGTGAATATTTGCTTTGGTGTCTAAGATTAGCTCTTATTTCTCATGAAAATATTATAAAGAGGGACAAGAGCTGCTTTATATCTCTCCCATGTTTAAATGTGTATGCAAGTATCAACAAGGGAAGCTTTTCAGAGCAAAATAACAATAATATGATCATTAATAGGACAGGTTCTCTATAGCCATTTGACATTTAGGAAATTTTAGAATCTCACCAAAATTCAAAACCCAGGCTGGTTTGTTTCTGGGAAGAGCAGGATGATGCAGCTGCCCAGGAAATTTTGTTCCCTAGAGCAGGAAGGTAGATTGGTGACTCTCCAGATATTGCTAAACAAAACTCCAGGATCTCTTAAAAATGGTCATGTTGGCTTAGGCAAATTGGCAATGTACTGTAGTTCAACAATATCTGGAAGGTCACTGATTTTTGCCCTGCTCTAAAACAGAATACTGTAAATCTATATCATCGTCTACTCAGGGGTGTCAAAATCACATGCTGGCAGGTTTAGCGAAGGGGGGAAAAGTCACGATATGCCATGTGATGATGAAACATCGCGAGTTGGACACCCGTGTTCTACTTGATCACTTTTAAAGATAGCCATGCCTCACTTTAATCTTCTCTGTTAAATGTAGTCTGTTCTTTTACATCTTCCTTCTAGGGCAGGAAAGCAAACTTGAGCCCTACAATGTTTTCTCATCACCTTCACATCTACTGTGTTCACATAACACACACACACATTTATTCATATTATTTAACTAAATCAATAGTCTGCATTCACAGAACACAATAAGCCATAAACAAATTGCATTTACTGGGTTTGTGTAGCACATTGACACACAAACTCGTCCACTGTAGGTTAGCTTAGTGTATTCTGGAAATAGTTTAGCATATTATGGAGATTAGAGAAATAACACCAGCTGAGCTTCTGCTCCTTTTCTGCTCCTTGACTATCATACCTTTTAAGCATCTCTGCCTTTTTTTAACAAAATTAAAAAAAAACTTTTTAGATGTTGTCTTTTGATTTTTCTCATATTGTCATGAGTTGCTTTTGAGACTACTCGACAACCAGAAAGGTATTATATAAATATTTAAATAATTGGCAAATGGCATCTGAAGACATAGAATTTGTTCAAAAGTTGGCTGTCTCAGTTGGCATCTGAAATATTTCAAGAAATAAGGGAAATAGCATTTTTCAAGCTGAAGCGTTAATTTGAGCAGTAGTGAGAGAAGGGTGGCTACCAATTATAAGACAAATAGTAATCAGAAGGCATTTCAAACTAATCAGTAATTAATTGTGGCCATCAAGATGAACAGAATGGTTGGTTTTCTGTGTCTGGGATGGCTGAATTTACTTCACTATCATATCACTCAAGTAATTTATAGAATGGGTTGGGCCTCGATATGGAATGGTTCTATTCTGTTAAAGCAAATTATAATAATTCATTATAATTATAAATATTTTAGTGATACGTAAATAGATATTCAGTTATTGTTTCTATAAATATTAATAAAACTCAAGCAGCTGTTTAGACAATAGTACAGAGGTTCAATAATCTAATGTGGTAATTTAAGAACAGCAAGGAAAAAGAACATGAAACAAAGCACAGCAGCACAACTTTTTCTTTCTTTCTCAGCTAGTACCCTTACAACTCTTTAAATTATTGTCACTTTCTGGGACTGTGCGTGGGTGTGCAATGAATGTCTACAGTTAACCTACAAATCTTAACTGACTGACACATGTTTCACCATTCTTGGCAAGTTCTACATCCAGCTCTCATTAGTTCTTTCCTCTCCATCCATTCTAGAAGCAAGCATCAGTCTGGAGCAAATCCAAAGGAGAAGCAAAGTAATTTAAGGCAATTTGCTTGGTGTCCCAAGGCAAAAATAAAGCCAAGCCAATATGGGCTGTCAGAGATATCTGGTCTAGATTTACATCTCTGCAGCTTAGGAAAGCTCCTGTCTTGAACAACAGAGATAGACTGCAGCAATGAGCACAATATTGGATTTCAATAAGTAGCAAATGTTTTTTCAAGCTGTGGTGTGCTTGGCAATCAGGGAAATGGGGCTAAATCAATGCCAGCATTGTAGGGATGGATTGTGATACAAACCACGGCAAAGTCTGTGCTCATTCTGACTTAGGAAAATCTCACAAAATGATTCTTCTGGAAGTTAGATTTTTTAGCTTGCTGTGCTAATTCTTTTCCTTTGTACTTTCTTTTTCCCTCGTTCTGTACCTCCGCTAGTATATCCTTACAACTCTTTGGCTGGTTATGAGTTGTGATGTTTACTTTTATATAATTCTATACTACTTTTGCCTTTTATAACTATCATTGCTAATTGTCCCAGATAAGTCATCAATTTTATATTCTTACATGATGGATATTCATAATTTCAAGTCCCAACAATCACAAATCAGGAAGTTAGACAGTTTTTCCTTCCAAAATAATCTTCCTTTGGCTTCATAGACTCCTATCAGTTTAAAAGTGCCCAAAGGTTCTCCAAAGACAATTCTGAAAATGAGTCAAAATGAGAGATAGAGGGAGAGAGAGAGGGAGGGAGGGAGAGGGAGAGAGAGAGAGAGACAGAGAGACAGAGAGAGAAGCATATATCTCAAAAACTACTGATTTTGATTTATACATAAGGTTGGATTCATCCTGTTTGGGGTTCATTATACAGACAGATCTTTCTATGGATTTTCAATCCTCTACCAGAAATCAAACCCAGGGGTCATTTTATACTTGTGGCTCCTTTATCAGATTTGATTTTAACATTAAAAAGTGCCCGCAAATATCATCCCTTGGTTCAGTCTAGGATGACTTGGATCACTTCCTAAACTCTAGGTCAGGTTCCTAAGTGAATTTTATCAATGTAATAACCATGTTTCAAAATCCTAGGCCTCATTTATAGAGCTTTTAATTGCCCTTGAGATGGTGTTTGCTATTTTATACCAATTATACATTGCCAAATTCCAAGACAGAGCCAAAAAAAAAAATAGCAAAAGGCTGGGTAAATAAAAACCTCCTAGACTCTTAGTTTTACCTCAGAGTTTCCCTGGCTCAGAAACAGAATGGTTTATTGCAGAGGTGTCAAACTCAATTTCATTGAGGGCCTCATTAAGGTTGTATTTGAACTCAGTGGACCAGGATGGTCACGGCCAGCTTGACGTGACACTTGTCGGGGTCACCTCTGATGGCCCGAGTGCTCTGCCAGCACAGTTGGCCTCCCAAGCTCCATTTTCAGCTGGGATGGCCTCCTGCAACTCTCTGCCAATGAAAATAGAGCTTGTGAGGGTCACACATTGCCCTCCTGAGCTCTGCTTTCACTGGCAGAGGCACTGTGGGCTGGTCCTTTGCTGTTTCCAGGACGGCCCTGCAGGCCAGATTAAGCATCCCGTGGGCCGGATCCAGCCTATGGGCCTTGAGTTTGACACCCCTGGTTTAGTGGATTGAGAATGATTTTGATTCCAATTTAATCTCAGAGGTCACTGAGCGATTGGGGGCCTGTCGTTATCTCTCAGTCACTATCAACTTTGTAGGATTGTCACTGAGTGTCTAAAAAAGGGGTAGTCCCAGAAGGGAAAGCATAATAAAAATGTAACTTAGTATCAATTTGGGCAAGATGATTTATAATTAAGAACTAATTATTCTCAGGAAATGACTAAATCCATGCAAGTGCAGTATAATTCTCCTTAGGAGCAGGATTCAAATGGGTATGTTGCATGGAAAAGTAACCTGCCATCTTCCCACTTTCTTCATAGCAAAGGATAAGGGCAAAACATTAAATGAATGAATAGTAAGTCAAAACAGATAAATAAGATGATTTGAAGGATCGATTCCTAATTTAAACCACCCACTATCTGACTTGCCATTTTGGACTAGCATGTCTTTGACAATATTCCAAGCTTTTGCCCTGCCAAATTATCTATTTATGGTTCAGTTTTTCTCCTGTAAGCTGCGTTAAATCCCTTGTCTTCTTCTCCTCTGGCCAAATGACAGGTTAGGGAATTTGAAATACAATCTCTCTCTTGGCAGGAGAACTGATTGATGAAAAAATTCTCACACTTTTGGGGATGTTTTCACCCTGCTTCACTTTCAGAATTGGCTTATCTACTTTATTCACAAACATTCCCACAAGACCTTATTTGTTATGGCACCTTATTCGTGTGAAATTATTCTCTTGAGCTTGTTACTTGCTTTCCACTGTGGAGCTGTTCTCCTAAAACAGCAAGATGTCATGGATGCTATTTTTCCTAGGGTTTCCCCACCCCTCTTGTGTATGTATTTTTTAAAGCCCTTCTTGTTATGTATGGTTTGAAGTCATTGGTTTAGTTTGAACTGTTGTTGTAAAATGTTGGAAATGATTGGTTTAAAAAGTGCGGGAAAACCCTGCACTCTGATTGGTTGGCAATTGCGGCTGCTGGCTATAAGTAGCAGCCGCAGCCCAGCCAAATTGGGTCCGTTCTGAGCTGTAGTCACTAATAAACTAAGAGCTTGAAGCACTCCGCATCTGTCTCTTCATGAATACTTAACACTGGCGACGAAGGTGGGATTCCCCTGAAGAAGACGGCAGTGCGGAACAGAAGGAGAGCGAGATGGCTGCACTGAACACCCCCCCGCAGCCCCGTTCGATCCGACGGCAGAAGACTGGGAGTCGTATGCAGATCGTTTCCAAATGTATCTGGAGGGAAACAATCTTGCCGACATTTCCAAGAAGCGGAAGAGGGCAGTCTTTCTCACGCACTGCGGTCCAGCAGTTTTCAAGATGGCGAAGGCATTGGTGGGAGCTGCAGATGTGAAGGTAATGGACTGGCCTGACTTAGAAAAACTGTTAAGAGCCCATTACGCGCCACAAGTATCGTGCCTCATTAAGAGACACGAGTTTTACCATCGTGATCAAGGGGAAAACAAAAACGTAAACAACTTTGTGGCAAGTTTAAGAGACATTGGGGGTGCATGCGAATTTAACAATTTAGAAGAGGCCATGCACGATCGATTTGTTCTGGGCCTTAAACACAATGTGCTACAGAGCAAGTTATTACTGAAACCTAAGATCACGCTGAAGGAAGCAATAGAAGAGGCCTCTTCAGCAGAAGCTACCAAGTCCTCAGCAGCAGCCATGAAGAAAATCAAGGCCACAAGCCATCCTGATGTGGAAAAATCCACAACAACTCATTGTGAGCAAATAGATTCTGAGTCAGACTGTAGTGAGGTGGAGGAAGGAATTTACAGACTCAGAATGGAGCAGAAAAAGAAAGACCTGGGAAGAAAGAGGCAAGATTTCTACTGCAGAGGTTGTGGGGGAAGCCACCCCCATACTGAATGCAAGTTTTTAGACACCATTTGCCTCCATTGTGATAAAAGAGGACACCTAGCAAGAGTCTGCAAATCATCCAGAACTCCACCCAACAGAAGAAAGTTTGCTACAAGCAAAGACAAAGAATTCAGGCCCAACAATCTCAGTGAGAAAATGGGGCGCAGCACAGAAGCAAATGGGAAGAATGAAACTCATCAAACAGTAACTATTGGTCATTCATCACCTTTAAGAAGCAGAAAAGTGCATGTCAAGGTACTTATTGAAGGAAGGCCTTGCCAAATGGAAGTGGACTCAGGCTCATACCTATCTATGGTGTCATGGGACACTATTCACAGACTTCTTCCCAACATCCAGAAGAAGCACTTCAAGAAGCAAGCATTGACTCTTAAAGACTACCAAGGGAACAAGATTCCAGTAGTTGGAACAAGAGAATTCAACGTGAAATTCAAGGACCACACCAAATGCCTACCACTGACCATCGTGGACAAGGACCGCCCAAGTCTGCTGGGCCTTGAGTGGTTCAACCCGTTGGGCATCGAGGTGACTGACATCAATCATGTGAGCAACACTGAGTGGGAAGAAGCCTTGAAGTCTGAGTTTCCAGAGGTCTTCAGCGACGGATTAGGCAAGTACTTGGGGACCCCCATCACATTTAACCTAGATCCCAAGGTACAACCAATCCGTTTAAAATGCAGAAGGTCCCATTTGCCTTAAAGGAAAAAATTGATGCACAATTAGATAAACTAATAGCCCAAGGGGTTTTAGAGCCTACTGATCACTCCAGGTGGGAGACACCCATAGTCACACCAGTCAAGGCTGATGGGTCTGTGAGAATCTGCGGAGACTACAAGGGGACATTGAACCATGCGCTACAACAGAGCGCATATCCAGTTCCAGTAGTGCATCATTTATTACACTCTCTTGGAGGGGGCACAGTTTTTGCCAAGTTGGACCTGGCACAGGCATATCAACAATGAACAGTTGATGATGCCACTGCTGAAGCCCAAATCATTGTAACCCATAAAGGTGCCTTCAAATGCAAAAGATTGCAATTTGGAGTAAGCGTGGCACCAGGTATCTTCCAAAGCCTTATGGAAAGAATGTAACAAGGGTTGCCAGGGGTGGTGCCTATTTTGATGATGTTTTAATTTCTGCTGAAAATGACACTCAATTACACGAGAGACTCAGGGAAGTCTTAACTAGATTCAAAAAAGCAGGGTTAAAAGTCAAAGAAGAAAAATGCACACTTAGAACAGATAAAGTGGAATTCTTGGGTTACATGATTGATAAACATGGCATCCACCCCACAGAGGCAAAGGGTCAGGCAATCAAAGAAGCCCCCAGGCCAAAATGCAAAACAGATTTGTAAGCATTCTTGGGACTCATTAACTTCTATCATATGTTTCTACCTCAGAAGGCAACCATTGCAGAACCCCTACATAGGTTGCTGGACAAAAAATCTGCTTGGGTCTGGGGGAGGAAGGAACAAGCTGCATTTAACAATATCAAGAGACTAATCACATCTGATGCTGTGCTGATACAGTTCTCTGAGAACTTTCCTGTTGTTCTGACTTGTGATGCCTCCCCTTTTGGAGTGGGGGGTGGGGTTTGAGCCACATGCTTCCCAGTGGGAGGGAAGCTCCTATTGCATTTTACTCTCACACCTTGACTAAAGCAGAGAGGAACTACAGCCAACTGGACAAGGAAGCCTTGGCGATTATAGCAGCTGTCAAAAAATTCCATGAGTATTTATATGGGAGAACATTTACTGTTGTCACAGATCACAAACCTCTTTTAGGCATTGTGGCAGGGGACAAACCAACGCCCACGATCCTGTCACCAAGAATGCTGAGATGGACTGAATTTCTTGCTGCTTATTCATACAAACTGATCCACAGACCTGGTAAAGACATTGGGCATGCAGATGCTTTGAGTTGCTGCCCACTTCCTTCACACATTGAGGACCCTGTTCCTGAGACTCACACCTTTTTCTAGAAACTGTTGCCAAACTTCCAGTACATGCTGCTCAAATTGCCAGAGAGACTGCCAAAGACACTTTATTGGCTCCTGTCATAGGCTGGATTAAGAAAGGTTGGCCACTTCAAGATCTACCTCAACTCACCCAACCTTTTAAATCCAGGCAAACTGAATTATCTGTATTAAGAGGATGTATTTTGTGGGGTAACAGGGTGGTTATTCCTGCAAAACTACAAAAAGAGGTTTTGGAAATGTTACATGAGGGTCATCCAGGTATTGTCAGAATGAAGGGATTGGCCAGGAGTTATGTATGGTGGCCAGGTATTGACAAAATGGTTGAAAACTGGGTTGTATCCTGTCCCAACTGTCAGGTAGTCAGGCCTGCCCCACCTCTCGCCCCCACACAGGAATGGGAATGTCCTAGGGGCCCATGGTCCAGGATTCACATTGATTTTGCTGGCCCTACCAGAGGGCACACTTTCCTTATTATAGTTGATGCATATTCCAAATGGCTGGAGGTTATCCCTATGGCATCCACCACAATTGAAGCTGTCATCAAACAGCTTAAAAAGCTTTTTGTAACTCACGGGTTATCTGATGTGCTTGTTTCTGACAATGGCCCTCAATTTACATCCAACCTTTTTGAATCATATCTAGCACAACTGGGTATCAGACATGCCCTCACATCCCCTGGGCATTCTTCAGCTAACAGCCGGGCTGAACGTATGGTACAATTTACCAAGGAAAAACTTCAGCAATTGGGTCCAGGGGATATCACTGAGAGAGTTGAAAAACTTCTCAGTGTTCAGCATATCACTCCCAACCCCTCAACTAATTTAACCCCAGCTGAATTGTTGATGGGTAGGAAACTCAGGTCTCCCCTTGACCGCCTTCATCCCACTTACGCACCCAACGCACCACTAGATTCCACTAGTAAAATTCGCACTTTCACTGTGGGTGATTCTGTTTATGCTAAGAACCTCATGGGTGAACCATTATGGATTCCTGCTGAGATAACCCAAATCACAGGCCCCAGGTCTTACAGGGTACAAACAGAGGATGGTGTCCTCTGGAGCAGGCACATTGATCAGTTAAGATCCAGATTGCCTCAGGAGCATCGCTTTTGCTCTCTCTGGTTCCCATATCTACTGCCTCTTCTAGGGGAAAGGGAGGATTATGAGAGTAATCAGCAAGTAAGAATCAACCCCATGTGTAACGAACTAACATGACAGGAACCATCCCAAAACCTGTCACAATACCAACAACCATTTTCACAAATGGAAGATTGCACATCACTACCTGATTTAGGTGCTGACATTGGGTTGGAGATGGATTGGGAGGAGAGACCAGGTTGTAGTAACCAAACAGGTTCTACCATTACTACAAGTCCAAGTAAGGAAATGTCAGCAGACACATTTCCTCTCTCACAAGGTGAGAACCTTAAAACATCTGAACCACATAGGTCTCAACGCATACGTAAGAGCCCCACCTATTTAAAAGAATACATTAGATAGGTTGGGGTTTGAGTATGGACTGAACCTAGTGGGGAGGGGTGTTATGTATGTAGGTTTGAAGTCATTGGTTTAGTTTGAACTGTTCTTGTAAAATGTTGGAAATGATTGGTTTAAAAAGTGCGGGAAAACCCTGCACTCTGATTGGCTGGCAACTGCGGCTGCTGGCTATAAGTAGCAGCCGCAGCCCAGCCAAATTGGGTCCGTTCTGAGCTGTAGTCACTAATAAACTAAGAGGTTGAAGCACTCCATGTCTGTCTCTTCATGCAAACTTAACACTTCTCATAATGCTTAAACAACTATGATGCATGTGAAACAAGCTGATGAAAAGGAAAAAGAGAGGCATTCATTATAATTACAGCCATCTGTACAATTAACCTGAGAAATGAATTAATCAGTTCCATTGTAGCTTGTTTTCCTTTCCTCTTGCCTTGGAATAAGGAAACAGCCTGGGCTAAAAGCAAGCCACCATGAATTCTGAAAACTGATGGGAAAGATTCTTATCATTCTGTGGTGGAAAATATGTAAACACAGTACTAAGTTATTAAAATACACCTGTCCCATTAATCAGCAAAGAAAAAATCCTACCCAGAACATTCCGTCCTGCCATTTGTGACTGATAGACCCCAAGGGCATCCTGAAAGGAAGTCAAAATGGTGGGTATGATCGGGTAGCTGAAGCCTCACCTCTTAACATGCATCACAAATGTAGGCATAAAAAGGAGCAGGACTTAATTGTCTGGTTGTACCTGCCATTTTGATCTTGTTTGACTACTCAATTCTTGCCCCTGGAGGCCCCACTCAATTCTTGCCCCTCAACCCCTGCAAAGCCTCACACAGGACCCCTGCCCAATAAAAGGTTGTCCAGCTTTCCCGTAGAGCAAAGGCAGTGAACGTTTCTGCAGATAATCATTCAGGAACTGTTTTTCATCAGTAAGTCAGCGAAACCCAGCATGGCTTTAGCCAAAGACTAAAGTATTCTTCGTTTCTGTTACTTTTTTTTCTCTTTCATGTTCTGACATTGTCTTGCATCCTTTCCCCTTTTCCTCCTTTTCCTCCTGCCCAGTGAGAAAATGAGAAAGGCATAAGTTGTTTTTGTAGGAAACCGTAAGGAGCATCTGCAGTGGGTTTGAGAAGTTAAGAGAACCACTTGCACTACTGAGTTACCTTTCATTGGAAACATGAGTTGTTGGACAAGAAGGTCCAACAAAAGTCAATCTCAGGGTTTCAAGTAATAACTCCATAAAAAGCAGAACTCCGAGGCAAGCAAGTTCCTCAAAGAACAATTTTATTGGAGATATCATATTGGCACAAACTGGTGAAAACCAACTCTGAAAGTTCCCATGGTTTTCACCTGATTAAAAAGCAAAAATTTTCCCTTTGCCCAAACAATCAATCACATTGTTCAATCAAGTTGCTGGCTGGTCGCTTGGTAACCAGACCCCTCCTCTCCCCAGACACCTGTTGGAATATCCTTGGTTCTCACAGGAAACTATTTTATTTATTTATTTATTATTTGGACTTGTATGCGGCCCCATCTCCGAAGATTCGGGGCAGCTCACAACTAAAACCAACAATAAGAATAAGTTACTTAAAAAAATATTAAATAATCACAAGTACAATTTTGCTAAAACACCAGAATACATTATAAAATTTAACACCCCCCCAGGAGATCAGCACAGCCCGGCCTGTTCGAATAACCATGTTTTCAGGTTCATGACGGAAGGTGCGGAGGTCAGGGGCCAGACGGAGCCCCAGGGGTAGTTGATTCCACAGGGCAGGAACCGCCACAGAGTAGGCCCGTCCCCGGGGCACTGTCAACTGGCATTGGGTTGCCGACGGCACCCTGAGAAGCCCCTGTCTCTGCGCTCGCACAGGGCGGTTGGCACTCGATATCGGCAGGAGACGCTCCCGTAAATATCCCGGACCCATGCCTTGTAGGACTTTGAATGTTAATACTAAAACCTTGAATCTCACCCGGAGGGCAACTGGCAACCAATGCAGGTCACACAGGAGGGGGTGTAACATGGGAGTATAGGGAAACTCCCATCACCACCCGCGTGGCCGCATTTTGCACCAGCTGCAATCTCCGGATGGTATGCAAGGGCAGTCCTAAATAGAGAGCGTTGCAGTAGTCGAGTCGGGAGGTAACAAGTATTTCATTTTGACTACAAACCCCCATCTAACTATGTCCCCACCACCCTATTCCTTCTTTGCACTGTGGCAACCCTGAAACCTCCAAAATGGTCCCAGTCAGGTTCGCTTCAGAGTTGACATCAACCTTTATATTGAGGAGAAAAAAAATCCTTAGAGTGGAAAACTTTATTAGAAAAAGTTGAGAGGCAGAGGGACATTTGGCAAATTCAAAGTCAATACAAAAGAATTGGGTTGGTGGAGCCTCAGTTACAATTTCATCCCTGCTATGCAATTTTTATCTAGGTAGCAGGGAAAAAAGATTTTACAGACTCTTGTTGAATATAAGAAACTGTTATGAAATCTATTTACAAGTTATAGCCCTTTGCTTCTTCTTTGGATACTCTTAATAAGATTTTAGCTATAGTAGTAAGTGGTCAATATTTGGTAATTGTTTATATTTATACTATTTATACAATCTTAATATTTTATGTCATCAAAGGCGCACAGAGAGTCCTTTGTTCTAGGATGGGAAATTGTATGCACCTGGAATTTCTTTTTACCCAATCTACTTATCAGGATTAGTAAACCCTTTGTAATTTCTCTTTCTTCTGCCACAGTTTAAGGAAAAGATGTCTTGCCAACCTTAGCCCTAAATTTTTTTTCTCCAGAATTGTCTCCAGTTTTCCACAGCTGCCATTTTTGCCCTTAAAGTTCACTGAAAAGAACCCTTCTCTGCTCGATCATTACTAGGGTTACAAATTGTGCACTTTTATTTTGTGACTCTTTCATCATAACATAAAAACCTAGTAATAACTGTTATTAAAACATTTTTGATTAGAACTGAAGCTGTGAATTTATTACAGGAAATGGAAGAGATCAGAAGTTCTGAAATAAAAGGGGATTTGATCTACATTCTAGGCTATATGAGAAGAAACTTTGTACTTTATACAAAAAAAGAAATATTGGGGATCAGATAAGCCATCCCACTGCAATACTCTACAGTATGTCACCAGAATGTTATGTTTAGAAACAGTGCTGTCCATGCCACCCGTTTTAATCCCACAACAAGCCATTCTTTGTTTATTGACTACTGTATAACAGGAGACACTCAACAACACCTTTAAAAATGATCAGCACCTTACACCTTCCAAATTTGCTGAAGCCAAGAGCTATTGGATTTGTCTTCCCCAATCCAGTGTCCTTGATGGATAACAGTACACTTCAACCTGACCTGTCACAGTGATGTTATCTGGAGTAGGGATCTCCAACCTTGGCCACTTTATGACTTATGGACTACAACTCCCAGAATTCCTCAGCCAGTGCTGGCTGAGGAATTCTGGAAGTTGAAGTCCACAAGTCATAAAGTGGCCAAGGTTGGAGACCCCTGATCTGGAGGATTTATTTTATTTATTTTATTTTAATTGGTTTTATATACCGCCCTTCTCCCCAAAGGGACTCAGGGTGGTTTACAGGGCATTAAAAAACATACAATACAAATATTAAAATAAAATTAAACTCAATTAAGCTCCACCCATATCAATTTTAAAAATTTAAAAACAATGGTTAAAAACGATAATTCCAATCAAAAAATTTAAAATATCTCATGGGGATAGATTGGCTTGCTTAAACAGCCATGTTTTAAGGGCGCGGCGAAAGGCTCTCAGGTTGGGGACAATCCAGATCTCTACCGGTAGCTCATTCCAGAGGGCAGGGGCAGCCACAGAGAAGGCCCTTCCCCTGGGGGCTGCCAGCCAACATTGTTTGGCAGACGGCACCCTGAGGAGGCCAACTCTGTGGGCCCGCACTGGTTGTCATCGGCAGTAGGTGGTCTTGCAAGTACCCTGGGCCTAAGCCATGGAGCACTTTAAAGATCATAACCATCACCTTGAATCGCACCTGGCAGACCACCGGTAGCTAGTGCAAGCTGTGCAGGAGAGGTATTACATGGGCATGCTGAGGCCTCCCATAAATAACCCGTGCAGCCGCATTCTGCACCAGTTGGAGCCTCTGGGTGCTCTTCAAGGGGAGCTCCATGTAGACAGCATTATAGTAGTCCAACTGGGAGGTGACAAGGGCATGAGTGACCGTGCGTAGGGTGTCCTGGTCTAGAAAGGGGCGCAACTGGTAAATCAGGCAGACCTGATAAAAAGCCCCCCTGGCGGCAGCCAAAAGATGGTCCTCTAAAGACAGCTATACATCCAGGAGGACACCCAAGTTGTGGGCCTTCTCCGATGGGGTCAAGATCTCACCCCCAATCGTCAATGATGGAACAACTTGACCAAACCAGGACGCCGGAAACCACAGCCACTCAGTCTTGGAAGGGTTGAGTCTGAGCCTGTTCATCCCCATCCAGATCCGAACAACCTCCAGGCACCGGGACATCACATCAAGGGCATCGTTGGGGTGGTTCGGGGTGGAGATGTATAATTGGGTATCATCAGCATACTGATGATACCGCACCCTGAAACCACGGATGATCTCACCCAGCATAATAATAATAGGAAATGGTCATCAGAAATCTCAGATTGAGGAAGACAGCAATGAGCTGTTGCATTGACTATGATATGCCAAACATATTGATGAGCTCACATAAAGAAGTTAAGTGTTATATAAATTCCGTATTCTATTGTACATTTTATGTTAGGTCTATATAGGGCTTTTTATTTTTTAGATACATTTTAATAATGTCTCCCACTGATTATGTGTTTAACTGTTTTAATAATTTTTATTACTTTAATTGCATTTTGTTAGTATGATTTTGCTTAATTTTTTGTAAATTTTGGGAAAGAGAGTTATACTGGTGAAATGGATGGCTATATAAATTGAATGGATGAATGAATGAATGAATGAATGAAATATAAGACATCTTCTAAAAGCAAAATATATTATTCCTGATTGTTGAATTAAAAGAAACACTCTAACTGCTAGCTATCAATAATACTTGGTGGATGGAGAACAATTCATTCAGTTTTTATGTTTAGCATGAAGTTGGCTAACAGTTATTGGACTGAACAGTTATGGGACTGAATTAAAGTATTTGCTTGTAGACCACAAGTGGAAATAATAAAATATATCATTATTATTATTTCTGTAACTCTCTGAGTATGCATGGTATGTTACAAATAAAAGGAGTCAAATCCTTCCCTCAGTAAGATTATGCACTAAAACTTGATTTGATTGAACAACAGAGAAAAATAATGCAGGAGAAGAATGTGTGATTATTACTCATATTTTTAGGTTAAGTTGTACAGAGACCTTTTGACATTATTCAAAAAATCAAGGGATCCAATCAAAATTCTAAAGGGAATAAATTCATAGTTAGGAATAAAAGCTACCTTGAATAAAAGCTACTCTCTCATTCTGCAACAGCTCTCCATCTATTATGTTCAAGAACTTAGCCAATTCATTTCTAGCCTTGCCCTAATATATTTGAAAATGCAGTTGATTTTTTTAAAACTTGCAGCTATGTTGTGCTTGCGGATGTTGTTGTTAGTTGCAAAGTCATGTCCGACCCATCACGACCCCTTGGACCATGTTCCTCCAAGCCTTCCTGTCCTCTACCATCCCCCTTGCTCACATCGACTGCTTCTGTGACTCCATCCAGCCACCTCATTCTCTGTCGTCCCCTTCTTCTTTTGCTCTCAACCATTCCCAGCATTAGGCTCTTCTCCAGTGAGTCCTTCCTTCTCATTAGGTGGCCAAAGTATTTGAGTTTCATCTTCAGGATCTGGCCTTCTAAAGAGCCGTCAGGGTTGATCCCCTCTAGGACTGACCGGTTTGATCGCCTTGCAGTCCAAGGGACTCGCAGGAGTCTTCTCCAGCACCATAGTTCAAAGGCCTCCATTCTTTGGCACTCAGCCTTTCTTATGATCCAACTTTCACAGCCATACATTGCAACTGGGAAAACCATAGCCTTGACTATACGCACTTTTGTTGGCAGGGTGATGTCTCTGCTTTTTAGTATGCTGTCTAGATTTATCATAGCTTTCCTCCCCAGGAGCAAACGTCTTTTAATTTCTTGGCTGTAGTCCCCATCTGCGGTGATCTTGAAAATAAAATCTGCCACTACCTCCATTTCTTCTCCATCTATTTGCCAGGAATTGAGAGGTCTGGATGCCATGATCTTAGTGTTCTTAATGTTGAGTTTCAAGCCAACTTTTGCACTATCCTCCTTTACCCACATCAAGAGGCTCTTTAGTTCCTCTTTACTTTCTGCCATTAGAATAGTATCATCTGCATATCTGAGGTTGATATTTCTCCCTGCAATCTTAATTCCAACTTGTGATTCATCTAGCCCCGCCTTTCTCATTATGTGCTCTGCATATAAGATAAATAGGCAGGGCGACAGTATACAGCCTTGCCAAACCCCTTTCCCAATTTTGAGCCAATCAGTGGTTCCGTCTCCAGTTCTCACTGTTGCTTCTTGACCTGTATATAAGTTTCTCAAGAGACAAATAAGATGGCCTGGTACTCCCATCTCTTTAAGAACTTGCCACAATTTGTTGTGATCCACGTAATCAAAGGCTTTAGCATAGCCAATGAAGCAGAAGTAGATGTTTTTCTGGAACTCCCTAGCTTTCTCCATGATCCAGTGTATGTTGGCAAGTCCAGGTAACTGGACTTTGTTTTTCCTTGAAGATGTTCCACATCTCATCCAAGAAGCTTCTTTATTTCAGACTGAAAAAGCACCATTGGACAACCATGACCCTGATTAGTGGTGGGATTCAAATTTTTTTTACTACCGGTTCTGTGGGCATGGCAAGGGAAGGATAGTGTAAAATCTCCAGTCAGAGGTGATATTTGCTGGTTCTCTGAACTACTCAAGATTTCTGCTTTTGGGTTCTCCAGAACTGGTGAATCCTACTGAATACCACCTCTGCCCTGGATGACTAAGAACCTCCATAAACAATGTGGATAGTTCAAGTACACATTGAAAAGAATTCTTGCTTACCTCATGAAAATATTAACACTCAGTGAATTTGGCTGGTGAAGAGATTAATTTGCACTAAAAATGGCAGGTGTTTTCAGGATTGTATAAATGTTAGTCTAGGCAACTAAAATTCTACAAAGCAGTTATGTGTAGCACAAACCTCTACCTTGTTTTCTTATCATGTTTTATTTATTCTATTACTGTCAATTACAGGAAAAGGGCAAGTGGCAGTCCAGTATATTGAAGATCTTCTATTAGTTATAAAACTTACTCAGTGACCTATCTGTATTTTGCACTTGTAGCTGGTCTTTCTAACACTTTCAAGTGCAAATTCACTTGAAGGATTAGAAACTTTTTTTTTAATCAGTGAAGATTCTGAAGAAACCAAATTATGCTGCTACCACTGCCACTAACAAAATAGGCTGTTTGTGTAAACACAGCACATATACCCTGGCTAGGCTGTGTTTATCTTATCATGCCATATTTCTAATCTGTATCTTTTTTTATATGAAATAGACTTCACTCTACAAAAGAGAAATATCTAATTATACAAATTCTATAACCAGCATGATGGTTTCATGGTGAGTGCACCAGATAAAGAAGAGGAAGACTAGGTTTATTCGTTCCAAATCTGGCAAATAAAATGAAAAAGAAACATCAAGAGGCATCAGCACTTACTGGTGCTGAAAAACTAATAGTGTGTATTTATTTTATGCATTCCACAAGCCTGAGGTTCCTTTTGCTTCTAAACAATGTAACATCAGCTTTGTTGAATGTTTAGCAGTCTGAAAAATGGCAAAGCTATTGATATTCTTTGGCTGTCCCCACATGGCAAGATGTTCTCAGCAGAGAGTGGTAAGTCATCAACTTCAGTTGTTCAATCTTGCGTTGCCATCTGCACAAGCAATCATCTTCTAGTTGCCAGTTACTTTAACACTTCTTAATCAGGTATCTTAAATTCCACTCAAATCAATAGCCCAGATCAGCACATGAAATCTGAGCAGCCTAATCAGCCTCCAGGACTGATCCTTTCATTCAATAGTGGCCTGTTCCCACTGAGCTAATGTGGCAATGGGCAGGCCCAAGCCCAAAGGTGGATCCATACTCCTTCACTTTTAATTTCATCATTTCTCCCTTAGACATCCCATTCTCTTTATTTCCTTTTGATCATGTCTTTCATGATCAAAAGTATTTTTTTCCTGATATTTTGGAGAATTTTGCCATTGAAGGAAAAGTGAAGGAGAGTTGCATTTTTTTGGTCTCTTGGATTAGTTTTTGTTCATTTATTCAATTTCTGTCTCCCTTGTTGCATATACCAATGACTGCATCTCAAATGTTCCATCTGCTAAAATACTTTTGCAGGTGATATAACAGTGATTGGTCTCATTTGAGACAACGATCAGTCCGCATACAGATAGGAGGTTGTACAACTTGCCTCGTGGTGTGACCGGAACAATCTGGAACTGAACACACTCAAAACCATAGAAATGGTGGTAAACTTTAGAAAAAAACCTCCCATACTACCACCTCTTACAATACTAGACAACACAGTATCAACAGTAGAGACCTTCAAATTTCTAGGTCCTATCTTATCACAAGACCTAAAATGGACAGCTAACATCAAAAACGTCATCAAAAAAGCACAACAAAGAATGTTCTTTCTGCGCCAACTCAGAAAGCTCCAACTGCCCAAGGAGCTGCTCATACAGTTCTACAGAGGAATCACTGAGACTGTCATCTGCACCTCTATAACTGTCTGGTTTGGTTCTGCACCCCAACAAGATAGACACAGACTTCAGAGAGTACTTAGGACAGCAGAAAAAACAATTACTACCAACCTGCTTTCAATCAAGTACCTGTATACTGCATGAGTCAAAAAGAGGGCTGTGAAAATATTTACAGACCCCTCACATCCCGGACATAAACTGTTTCAACTCCTACCCTCAAAATGATGCTACAGAGCACTGCACACCAGAACATCTAGACACAAGGACAGTTTTTTCCCAAATGCCATCACTCTGCTAAACAAATAATTCCCTTCAACACTGTCTAACTATTTACAAAGTCTGCACTACTATTACTATTAATCTTCTCATCACTCCTTATCACCCATACCTTCCCACTTATAACTGTATGACTGTAACTTTGTCGCTTGTATCCTTATGATTTATATTGATTGTTTCCTAGTATGAATTGATTGCTTATTGTACCCTATGACTATTATTAAGTGTTGTGTCTTATGATTCTTGACTCTTGATGAATGTATCTTTTCTTTTATGTACACTGAGAGCATTTGCACCAAGACAAATTCCTTGTGTGTCCAATCACACTTGGCCAAGAAAGAATTCAATTCTATTCTATCTATGATGTGTCTTGGGGAGAGGGCTAATTTGGGACTAAAATATTATTAAGAGGTGCTAGAACATCAGAAATGAAAGCACAGTGAAACCAATCTTATTCAAATCCACTAATTCCTAAAGGTAGGCTACTCCAGTTTCTGGCCAATGCCCAAGGGAAAAACAAAATTTTCAATGTCTTATGAAAGATTGGAAGAATTGGGACCATTCTGATATCAGGGGTTATGTTGTTCCTGAGGCCAGATAATGAGAGAAAGGGCAAGTCTCTTGGGTCTCAATAAAATAAACACAGAGATGACCACAACATGCTTATTCTATTGGATTTTGTGGTTCCCATGCAGAAATATTCAGAGAGAGAGGCAGTCCCATTAGTAACCGGGCTGGTTTATGCAATGGTTTTGCATGGACATACTAAGAAGCATCCATAAGCATCTGCATCACTGCATTCTGGACCAGTTATAGTTTTAAGTGGTCTTCAGGACAGATGACCAAAGCATGAATGCCTATGAACTGGGCCATTCCTGTATCTAAGAACTGGTATGAAGGCTTGCAAAGGCTTGCAAAGGTTTTTCTGATCACAGTTGCCACCTATTCCTCAAACTGGATCCAAGAGTTCAGAGGAACTCCCAATTGTGTATTACTTCTATCTGGAGGACTGCTACCCAAATCCAGAACTAATAAGGGAATCTACTCTGATTTTAGGGGATCCTAAAACTCACAATCACTTACTCTTGTTAGCATTAAGCTGAAGCCTGTTCTTTCCATCCAGTCCTTCACAGCTTTAGACAATGAAAGAGAATCTTGGTAGAATTACTTGATCATCCAGAGGTAAAGATATATAGCTGAGCATCATCAACATCTTGATTAATCTCATGCCAATGAATGGCCTCAACCAGTTGTTTCCTGTAGAGGTTCAATAATACCAAGGAGAGAGTAGAGTCCCGAAGAACTCCACAAAAATTATTTTAAGACTAAGGTTCTGTCTCCATCAACACTACCTGGAATGACCTTGGAGAAAGGAGGAAAATCACAGTCCCAGAAAATGGTAATATCAAACCATTCCAAGATTTTCTCAAGAGAATATTTTTAATGTCTAGAGTAGTGTTTCTCAACCTTGACAACTTTAAGATGTGTGAACTTCAACTGCCATAATTCCACGTTGCCAAGTTGAGAAACACATTTCTAGAGTAGGCAGCATACTTGACATGATGGCTACAGTTCTTGCTCTAGTGATATCGTTTTAAGGATGATAGATTAGACCAGAACCAAACCACCTTTTGCGGTCATGTAGTTTAATTATTAGTGACCTTTGAGAGGGATTTTGACAAGATACAGATTGAGATTAATCAATTCATAACTGAACCTTTTTCAGGATGAAAAATGCTTTCATTTTATCATTTTATTTCATTTTATTTGTAAATTAGAACAAATGGACAGCAACATAAAAAGGTTTCTTCATAAATTAAAATGTGTCAATTAAATGCTTAGCTCTTCTGTTGAATGATAACTTTTGTTGGCGTGTTGCAAATGACATGTAATCTACTACTACTATCAGGGAATATAACAGTACTGTGGGCAAATTGCAGGCTAATCTTTGGCTTGGTTTTATTAATATCTATTCAGCATGCTTGGTGAAAACAAAAGCTTCATGCTCCTTTTAGTAAAGGAGCTAGATTGGCCCATTCACATATACGCTTTTGGCTAACATCTGAATCCCATTATATACACATGCATATGCACATACACATACACCTATATTTATGTTTACTTCCTCTGATGGATAGCTGTTGTAATATTCTAAATTTCTTGAACCTACAGTTTCCAACATCTTTCATAAATGCAAATGCTTTTTAGGGGCATTGGAAGATTTAGTACACCAAGATTAGGCTGACTAACCTTCTGTATGAATAGTATGCAAATTAGTGCTTCAAAAGCTAACCTTACTTATGTAGGGAGCCTGCCCAAAAGAAATATCAGCTGGGGAACAGTCTTTTCAAAATAGGAAGAAGGCTCCCTTGAAATAAAAGCCAACTCTGATCCTCTCGCTAACAGGGAAATTGGCCGAAAAAGTTTTCACAATAAGCTGAGGGCCCTTTCCATTCATAAAAGCAAAGCGCACCTTCTGAATGGATACTCAGTATCTGGACAGCACCTTTCATAAACAAAATGCTGCTAGTTTCAACTCATTCATAAGCAAAGAACTACTGTCTGCTGCTTTCACAAGAAGCTGAAATTGAACAGATTAAGGATACAAAAACAGTAACACTAAAATCTACGCTTCTCTACTCAACCTCAAGGACAGGGCATGACTTCCCAACCAAAATATGAACCAACTTACTACAATTAGAATATTAAAAGGCACACATTCAAGTCTATTGCACAACAAACCCAGATATCTCAATCACAAAGCCCAAAAATCATATAAAAATCCATCTACCTACCAAACCTGGTTGTCAACTGCCCCAGAACCAATTGCTGTATGCCTCTTCATTTCTGTTACAATAAAGAGACCTCCTTTCCAGCAACTGACTTTGCATCCTCATCTCATTGTGGTGACATTATCGCATTCCTTTTCCCAGATGGAGAAGCAAGCCCTTTTCTTCCAACACTTGAAACTGTTTACATCCAACCACAATACCTTTAACACTATTAAACAACAATATCTGCTTATGCCAGTTCCTTGAGAAGGACTCAATTGGTGGATAAAAAATGATAAGTCCAGTTTAAACATCTGGTTGACAGTGCGATCAACCATAATAAATTTATAAATGAAAAATTAATAAATGATTTGTTCAGAGAACAACAGAGCTCAATGGAGGGGGAAGATTAAAGCCTGTATTTCAGTTAGGTGACCTAGTCTCCAGAGAATGTAACATTAATGCATTAGAAGTAGATGTACAAAGAGGATGCTACTAACACCTAAAATGTTTACATGGAACAATTTAACACACTCGCTTCCCATATTAGCATTCCATTAAAATAAATGATTAGGCAGAGATCTTGAACTAAACTATCTGTGAAAATGAAGATCTGGGTAATGATGCAGAAGTAGTATCTCTTCTACAGTAATAGTACCATCATTCATAGCTGGAAGCAGAAGCAAGCAATTGTAAATCAAGTGTTGAAATTTGAAGCTCCTGATCAAATACTTATTTCAAATCTGCCTACTCCTTAAATGTTGAACAGCCTTAGCCTTTAAGTGGGTTACCTATTATAGAAGTGTGTTGGATCTAGTCTTGAATCTACTACTTCCAAAGACTTGGATCATATACTCTCTCAGCTGAGGTTGAATAATAGGGTTATCATTCAGGGGCAGTGGGATTCAAAACAACAAATATAACATATAACATGGTAAGATGGTAAGATGGTGGCTGGATTCCCATCAGTGCTAGTTATAGATTTTATTTTCTTTGTTGAGTTTTTTAAAACTAAAGTTAGCATTACCAGTATGAAATGGGCAGTCATATACATTGAACACAATAAATAGATATATGAACTACAAACTCTCCAAATCATTTTAGCTAATATGTTTCACAGACTCTAAAAAGAGAAGAAGGTGAAGGAATAGGTGGAATCCTTTAGTCTAGGGAGACTTTTCCAGAGAGTACAAGATTTCAATCTAAATACTCATGAATTATATTGTTGCACATTTTCTGTTGGTAGATACTGCTTTCAAAAACAATGGATTTAACAGTCTGACATAATATCTTAACTTTAAGACTCCATAGTTTAACTGGCCCATTCAAGCCCATAGGTTAAACTGAAGCAGGAACTAGAGTAAGCTAATTGAGAGAAATAGATATGCATTGGCTGTATATTTTGGTGAAAAGCTATAATTGTTAAATTTCCAGTACAGCGATGCTAGGGTTTAAGCAGGGTGGGTTTCTACTAGTTCTGTCTGGTTCTGTAGAACTGGTAGCTCTGAAGAGCAGCAGACATAGAGCCAGTTCTATGTCTGCTGATGTTTTTGCCCACCTGGGCTCTTACCTGACCTTTATTTCCTGCTTTTTCAACTTCAGCTGCCATGTGAGGCACAGCTGCAGTTAAAAAAGCAGGAAAAAAGGTGCTTTTTCAAAGGCTGCTTCTCTGCATGCAGTGCTGCTCAGCTGTCCAGGCATCAAGCTGATGACGATTTACAGGCACGCGCAGCATGCAGGGAAGCACATCGTAAATCACCGAACCTCGTAAATCACTGAATTGGTAATTAACCCTGTCGGATCCCACCCCTGGGTTTAAGTGAAGAAAGTTTTACTCTATGACCAAAGGGAGGTGATAAGAAAATATGGGACAACCAACCATGATAAGTCCCATCATGGTTGGTTGTCCCATATATCAAGAAAGGGAAGGAGCCTCAATTAAGGCTTCATAAACAAGATTAGTTCTTCATTCCTAAATTAAATTAAATGGCAGTCAGGTTTATCTCAGACAAAACCTGGAACAACCAAGGTGGTCTGAGTTTCAGTTCACATGTCAGGCTGTATTTTCAATCTACAATTTGTTCTAAAGAAAACCCATTTCTCATTGAGCACCTTACAGTATAGAGGTAACACTGATGGAAACCATGAAAGAAAATTCTTAGTAGAATTATTGATTGATTGATTGATTGATTGATTGATTGGACTTATATGCTACCCTATCTCCCAAAGGACTCAGGGCAGCTCACATCAATCAATAAAAACACACAATACAAAATTTAAAAATTAATTAAAAAATTATTAAACCACAAAAGCCAAACCAATATCTAAAACCCATAACAAAATTAACATAAAACCCATAAAACCCACCCCCTCAGTCCAGGCCAGCCTGTTGGAAAAACCATGTCTTCAGGTTTCACTAATACAGTGAAAGAAAGTGCTAATGAGAAAAAAAATCATTTACAAGAATGATTGCTGCAAAAAATGAAAATCAGAGAAAGACATTGCCGAATGTGTAGAGAAACAAATCAATAATTGTGCAATGTGTTGCCAAAGAGAGAAAAGAATAGCTTAGACAGCATACTGGAGAAATTGTATAATATGGACATTATTTGTTTATGTTGTGGCCATAAACTTGTTTGTATATGAAGATTGAATCTGTGCCTGATGTCTGGAAGAATGCTGCAAATGTCCATGAATACAAAGGGTAAAATAATATATGAACACAACTTGCATGGTGGAATTTATTTTCTAGATGTTCCTGAGATAGTGTTGAGCAGAATTCTGATTGAAAGGCTGTGAAAGATGGCAATGAATAAAAATTGAGAAGTTTCATGCAGCTTTATGTCAGACAGGGAACATTCAGATCTGATTTTGGCTTGTGAGCAGATCATTGAAAAATGGATAGATGCAAGAAAGAGAGTTGATTATTCAGCTTTTGATATGGGCAAAACATCCATAATCAAGCAAATATATTTGAATGATGGGACATTTTACAGGAATATGTGGATATGATTACCATCCAGGTTCTAACCAGGAGCAACCATGTTTAGTTTCCAAGGTTGGTTAGGTGCGCTAGCAGATGAGACAGAACAAAGCATTAGAGGAGAAGCCATTCTTCCAGCATTTTACACAAGATGTTCTAGTACTTCTCCTCCAACAGAGCTAACAAGTAGATAAATTAAAGGTACTGCTAATTGGAGGGTCATACTGTGTAGCTTTTATTACAGAACATGCACACACTGTGCAACCTTTAATAATAATGCTGTTGATTTTCCCTTTGTCTCTGATTGAATCATGAACACTAAGTCCAGGAGTTTAGTTATTGCAAGATTCTGCAGGAGAATTTAAAATTTGAAACCTTCCGCTTTCCAATTACAGAAGTCCAGCAATAAATCTCCTTCTTTTTCTGTCTGTCTCTCTTTCCCCTCTCCTCCTCTCTCTCTTTCTGTTTCATATATTCCTGAGGCCTAGTGCCAGACCTAGGACATATTACATGCTGTTTTACAAGATCAGCAACATTGTTTACTTTGGTTCCTTGAAGACTTTCAGGTAGTGGCCATGAGGCTGTAGCAATATATTTATTCTGAACTTCAGTATGTTCTAGCACCTGATTTTATGATATACCTCTTTGCCATCGGTGCCTAGACCTACTCTCTAAACATTGGTTCAAGCATCTGTATTCATTTATCTGAGACCTCCATGGTGAAGGCAGATGCAAATCACTCATTAGTTTATTCACTATCTCCACATCCTCTATAAACTGTCCTTTCATTCATTTATCACTTCCTGGACCAGCAATGCACTGGTCAGTTTTCTGCTTTTAATGTAGCTGAATTATAGTTGGCTTTTATATTTCTAGCCAAGTGCTCTTCAAACTCTTTTTTTCTTTTTGGTTCTTCCTTGTTACTGTCTTACATATACTAATTTAGCCTGTGCTTATGTTTACTTCAAAGTTTGGGACTTTAGATTCACTGAAAGAGTTCTTCTTATGTTTTTACAACCAGCTTGATAGTATTTGTCAGCCACATGTTCTCCTCCCTTTTCTGCACTGAGATATACCTTCTGCCCAGACTTCCAGGGCTGAAGTTTTAAATAGCTTTCATGCAGGTAGAAGTGATTGGATCTTGTTAATTTTCCCCTAAACTTCCTCTTTTTTTAAATTAATGTCCTAATTTGTGGGAGATTTCCTTTCCTGAAATCTAGGATTTCAATACTAGACTTCCACTGATTCATTTGCATTTTTCAAAATTAATATACAATTGATACCAGAGGTTTATCTTTCAGGATTGATGGACAAACAGTTGGGAAAAAGTTATGGAACTTTGTTTTTGTGCATGATAACTGCATGAAGATTGTTGTATGTGCAAAGATAGAAAGATTCGACTTTATCCACAAAAGAGGAATGGTTGGTGAAGATAACAGAATTTGCTGTGATGGCTAAATTGACTTTTTGACCAGAAGAACAATAGTATCTATGTTTGCTGCTGGCTGGCTAGATTTTTTTTTGTCAATAGCAAAGGGAGAAGTGAGGTCAGAACCCAGACTGGCTTGTATGTGAATGTTACCAGAAGCTTCAGATTAAATCTCACTCTAAACCACGGTTGCTTAATCTAAATCTATTTTATTGCCATAATTTGTTTGACTTGAAAAATGAGACTTGAAATATGTTTTAAAAATTGAAGTGATCACAACATGTTAAGCAATATTATAATTTGCTGTCTTTTGGTTTAGTATAATAAACCCAGCCATAAACTACATACATACATACATACATTTTTTTACAATGAATGGCCCCTAGTTTAGCAAGAAAAGTTCATAAAACTGAAGAGGAAAAAGAAAGCCAGATATTAATATTTGTGTGACAATATCTTGGGATTTTATCTGAATAAACCAACTAAAATAAAAACATTTCATTAACTTTTGAGAATGTGAATGACCTACACAATATCATCAAGAAGAAATAAACAATGTGATGTGAAAATGAAATTCAGCACCAACCTTGTGGAAATAGTAAATATTTTGTATTGGTGCCTGGCAGTAAAAAGAAAATATTGACAAAGGGCATTTTACTACTTCCTTTGACAATTGATCTGCTGATTAAATCTATGCAATCTTTTCTGTATTTTATGTCAGAAAGTCATTGGCTTTTGACTTCTCTAGCTGATAAAATCTATGAGCTCTATAAGATCCAGGATTTGATGAGTTACCAGTGAACATGGATCCTGAATAAATGAATGGATGGATGAGTGAGTGAATGAATGGATGTAGGGACTCATTGACTCCTAATAACTCTGGGTGGATTACAGTTTAAAAAGCAAGTTGGTGAAATGAAGAGTTAGTTGATATGCACCCAGAAAGAAAGAAAGAAAGAACAATACAGAACAAACAGAAAAGCTTATAAGGACTTGCCAATCCTTACCCTAAGGCCTGGGAGAATAGTCAACATTTCAATATCTTTGAAATGTCATCAGGGTGGAAACCATGCAGATCTTGAGTGTATGCTGTTCTGGAAGGAAGATGTCTTATGAAAGGGAAGATGCACATCTGAGGTCCCAATAGGTGACACTGATTAATTGAGGGTACCTGAAGCACATCCACTTTGCCAGAATTTATCTGATGGGCAGAAAGTGTTGGAGATAAGCATCCCCAGAAATAAACTGGCCCTATGCCATGAAGTCCTTCCTAGAAGAAAAACAGGGATTACAGAATCAGTGGACTCAAGTTCTGGCTAATGTTTTGTCTGGGCTTTTGACTTCAGATCCCCTGCTTCAAATGCACACCCACATTTGCTCAGCTGTCTCATGTGAACAAGTACCCCTTCTGCAACAGTCAATTATTGTTAATCTTCAAGTCTCCCTGACAAGATTTTCAACAGCCAGGAGTGTTTATGCACATAAAAGCTCCAAATGATCGTATGATGAAGATTGTATCAAGGCCAAAAAGGCTCTCTTAAAAGGAATAAACTCCTTTTGTCAGGAAAATTCTTTGAGTGCTTCTCAATTACCTTAGACTCAGAAAAAAATTATAAAGACCCTTTGAAGATAAAGAAAAGACAGGTGATGAGAGAAAATTGGAGGAATTTAATTTCGGCAGAAAAACTTATGAACTCCTTATACACCTACAAATTTAAGGTGTCATAGCCAATATTTATCTTATTTTTCCAAAAAGGTTCACTCCTATTTAGGATTCAGAATTTTGTGGTGATGATTCAATAGAAACTCTCAGCTATATGCTACATGCTGCTCCCTCTCTCTCTCTAAGAACTCTTAGACATTTCTACATTTATATCATCTTCAAAAAATTTCATGGTAGGGTGTTTGGTTTCCATTTAATGTAACTTCTGTCAGACAAGGACTCAAAAATGTTTCCCAAGTCAACCACTTTTGTGCCATCATCTCTATAATATGCATGCCATCAATTAAGTTCTGCACTTCTTATAATACTATTTTTAATCTGTTTTATATCACTATCTGTTCTTAATTATTTTTAGATTCTATTACAGTTAACTAGTTTTCTGTATTATACATAGACATATGTAACAGTTCTACTATTATTTTATTGTGTCTAGCCTTAGGTCTGTAATGAAATGATTTGATTTTGGGCACCTTGAAGCACACTGGAAGCTAGTTGCCAATCAGTGCAGTTTTCAGAGCAGTAACATCATTCTGGACCAGCTGTAACTTCTGGGGGCAGCTCCATGTAGAAAGCAGTAGTGAGGGACTGTCTGGAGGTCTCCCCAGTTCTGGAAGTGGTGCAATTGATTCACAAGATGGATCTGTGTGAAAACCTTCTTAGTCATAGTTGCTACCTATTCTTCAAGCAGGAGCTGTTGTGGTTCACCGGCAGCAGGTGTGGGTGGCAGAGGTCTCTGATAGCGAGGACTCAGATGAGGGGCCTGCATATGATGCAGGGATGGGGCCAGGACTATCGGAGAGTGGGGTGCTGCCTTCAGAGCTTGTGGAGTCTGGAAGCAATGATGCAGAGGACCCCAGGGAGCCTGTGCCAGTGCGTGTGCGCGCAGGGCTGCTCAAAGGAAAGAACAGCTGAAGTAGCAAGGGTGACTCCGGAGTAAGGTTTGGAAGGTGATGGCCCTTCCCATAAGGGATAAAAACCAACTCTTGGGATGTGTTCTTTGCAGGAAGCGAAGAAGTTCTTTAGAACAGTCCTCGTTGAAGCCCTGCTTATTCCGGTTTGTTTTTGAAACTTCTGTCAGTGGATATTTAATCAGTAATTAGTCTTCTGTTCTTGGCAGCCTTTTGCAACCTTGAAAGGGTTTGCTTTTGATATCGGACAATTAGGTTTAAATGTTTCTTGGCTGGGAATGCATTGAATTCCCAGCGCCACATTAAAAAAGGTTTGCTTTTATACACAGTTTGTGTTTATTTAATTTGAACAAGGCTTGGGTCAGAACAGGAGCTGTGAACTGATGAAGACTCCAAGATTGGTCTCAAATGGGAAAGCACTGCCCCATCCAAGACTAAATGTTGAGAAACCCCAGGACCTAGGGATTCTAAATAATCCCAGTCACTTGGTCTTCTCCAGATTGATCCTGAGTCTGTTCCTTTGTGGTCAGACCCACACTTGGATGGCCTGTAATCAATATACACTATTGGGTATTTTAAGTATACAGATAGCAGCAGACCCAAACTGACAGATGACTTCAACTAGTGGTTTTATATAAATGTTAAACATTAGAATAGAGAACAAATGGAGGGCCATGGACTCAACTTTCCTCTTCTTCAATGCCAAGTGAAACCAACCACAAAGAATGGAAAAGAATGATTGTTGGATGGTGCTCCTTTCTGCACCCATCTGGAGAATAGAAATGGATATGCACTTGTACCACAAGTCAAGTGTGAGGTGGTTTCCCACTCTAAATTGCTTCTTCTTCCTCTTTTCTGAAATCACACAAGACTAGAGAAGTAGCTATCATCAGCTCCTGATATTGTTGTGCAGACCTGTCAGAAATGGCCTGTCAGATGACAATATTTGAAGAGTATGTTTAAATGTTATTTGTAAAAAAGGTAAATTGTATGAACTACAGGTAAGTAGATATATTTATCAGTATCAGAGTAGACATGAAATAGAATTTAAAAATTTTCTGTGACCTCAGGAAAATGTCTTCCACAGAGATGATCCTTTTCTGGGGGAAAATCCACCTGGTTCCTAATCAAGGCAACTACAGAGGATGCCTGTTTCTTCCTTGGACAAAAGTTCTAATATCCTCTGAAGAAGGAATTATATTGTCAAGAGATGGCTGTCAAAATGTAATTATATATCAGCTATTATTAAATTCTAGCATGTTACAAGTAAGACCTAACAGTGTAATTAGGTCTAGTATTCTAGGAAAAGTAATAGTAATACAATTAATTGGAACAAATGTATAGCTTTGAATTACCAGTAACAGCAGAAGAACTTTCTGATAAATAATGGCTAGCCTTAAGTCATAATGTTCACTCAAGGGTTTCTGAAAGATAAGTTTTTCCTGCTAACAATCTGATTCAGGAATTCTGTTCGCAAGTCTGATAGTGTTTTGGACACCTGCTCTGTGATCTTCTGAAGATGTCTGATTATTATTTCTGTGGGAAAATCATTTGAGGGCTTCTGAATAAATCTTCAGAAAGGTCCTTGAGGTTATCTTAATATAGGCAAATGTTTCTCAACATTTAGGGAAAAAGTATATATGTACAAGATAGAATATGGGAGAAAAGTTTAACATGAAGAAAGTAACACCTTATCAGGTATGCCTTATTAACTCAAGAACTGCTTCCACCTAGACCAACTGAGAATTAGTAACAATTAGTAACAAATGTGCACTTGTGTTCTTAATAGTGCCAATTAACTATAAAAGAAGTTATGTGCTGTATTTATCAGCTCTTACAAGGTAATTGACACAAAAAACACCACAATGAATACTAAGTCTATTTTTATTGTAAGGTTACATTAACAGATCTTGCAAGATTGAATGTATTTCTACCCTTGTTTCCTTTCAGTCTCCAGAAAACTAGGGGTGGTTCTTTCTTGAAGTTTCCTATCCTATGCCATCTCCCCATCTGAGAGGTGAGAAATCTTTAACATGCTGGTGTCCGGTATGTTGCTCTTCTTCCTGTCTCCCAAGATTATTCTCACATACCATTACACAGAAAAAATATGTTCCCAATTAATATAGCAATTGACTCTTTTACCATCTTAATAACAGACCACATGTTTTCTTCAATGCTGACGTTGACAAAGAAACCATAGATTAGCATTGTAGTAAAACAAAATAGAGACTACCCTCTTTCTCCCAAACTCTGTAGACATGACTTGAGCAAAGTCCAATTCCCTGTTCTGCATAATCCCATCAGAACCAGAAAATACCATTTTGCCTTTAGACCAAACTTCAGTGGTCCAGTTAGATCAGAAGAGTTAGTTAGTTTACTATGTTGATTTGCCCTTGGGTTAGTGCAGAGTTCCAGATACACATTATTACTAAAATCTGATAGTTTCAAATGAAATTGGATAAAATACAATTTAAAATGAAATTGGAATAAAATAAAATATAATAATTTAATATATAGATAAATAAAATATGATAAAATTATATTTCGGTACCTTACAATCTGCCCCAATCAGTCCTACATATGCTGATCTTAACCGAACCATTTTGCTCAAGTACTGTGCTGTGTTAAATGTTATCTTCAGATTCTGGCTGCAGTAAGGTAAATTGTTTAGGTCAGAAGAGAATAAACCCCACATACCACTCACACACTATAACCCAAATGGGCAGTCATAATAAGGAAACTGCAACACAGTAACTTACAGATATTTCATTCCTAATCAAGAGGATATACCTGATTATCTTAGCATTCCATCTCCAATTGTTTCCTCCCGTTTCTCTGCAAATTGCAGCTTTTCTTTTACAACAGAAATAGATTCTATTTACATTAGGGACTCTGCCCAGCTTCCCCCAAATTTGCTAAAGAATCAGAGCCCCAGGATTCCCATCCAGAGTGTTCAGTTCTTGTCAAAGTCTTCACCTTTTCATTATTCTGTTCATTTCTCTTGTAAAGCTCTGCCGCAGTTGAATAAACTGTTGGCTATTTCTCCCCATTGTTGTGTATCTTTCTTCTGAAATTTTCCACAGCACAATAAAGTCTAATAAACTGCTGTGTAAAAGTTGATTCATGGAGAAAATCTATTTATATGGCCCCTAAGAAGTGACACTGAGTTGATGGCACATAATCAGTCAATCAATAAAAGGAGATGATACTGAAGTTACAAAGTAGATGCCCTTCCACATCTAGTGTTCCCTGAGACCAAGAGAAAAGATTCTGGAGGATATGATGCTTAATTTGTAGTGCAACTGTTCAATATGGCTTGAACTAATTTGTATCTCAAACTGTCAGGCAATATGCCAGTGCTTGGCAGTAAATCATGGCTATTCATCATTTCACCCCTTACTATGTTGCAGATTGCTTTAGAAGATTCTCAGATATTACTTTGCTACATTACAGTGGTGGGATTCAAACATTTTTACTACTGGTTCTGTGGGCGTGGCTTGGTGGGTGTGGCTTAGTGGGCATGGCAGGGGAAGGATACTGCAAAATTTCCATTCCCACCCCAATCCAGGGCAAGGATACTGTAAAATCTCCATTCCCTCCTCACTTCTGGGGGAAGGTTACTGCAAAATCCCGTTCCCTTCCCCACCCGTTTCCAACTTCGTTCTCCTGTGCAGGGCAACAAAAGAAGACCCAGTCAATCAGCTGGGACTCAGGAGGCAGAGAATAGATGGGGGTGGGGCCAGTCAGAGCTGGTATTTGCCAGTTCTCCAAACTACTCAAAATTTCCGGTACTGGTTCTCCAGAAATGGTCAGAACCTGCTGAATACCACCTCTGCTACACTAGTTACACTAGTTACTTCATTTCAGAGACGGATGAAGCTTATAATACAATTGCTAATTGCATCTAGAACTTTCTAATTCTGCTTCAATTTTTAGACTTGATCATTTCATCTTGCTTTTCCAAGTCATGTGGCCAGCCTCTTGATGGTTTCAGAAGTCAGCTGTGATATAATTCCATAATGGTTCTCTGTCGCCTGAAAATGACTGGTCCCAGACTTGCAGTTTCAAGTCATTTTGCTTCTAGTTTTGACTTTTGAAGCTCTTCATACTTGGAATTAATGTACACATGGAATTACATCTTTCCACAAGCATTTTCACCAGATACTTTGTTCATATTTCTGTCTTTTTGCAGATGATTGTGAAACATGGTAACCAGGGAGGGGCAATTTTCAGATGGGACAACCACATTATAAATGCTTTCTTGAACAATTCCATTCTTTTCTTTAGTCTGTGGTTATGTTGAAAATAAGGATATATTTAAGTCTTTTAGTTTGATCTGTTTTTATATGAATTTGTTTTCTTATGTATTCTGCAATATTCTCATGATGATTTAAACTTTGCAGATCAGATGCTGCTAATCCAGATTTGAGATTAGATCAACTGTGCTTACAAAATAGGCTTTTTGCCCTTATAAAAAAACTAGTAGACCTTGGCAAGTACCTACTGTAAGATTGCCAGACTGGCATAATGATAGAGAGCAGTGCATGGCATACTATTATTAAAATCGACTTTGGATGGGATTTGAATTGTGGCAGTTTATGAAGGCTTTAATCCTGAAGTTTGAAAAAAATTGTACCTGCTCCAAAATGATATGGCAATGAAAGATGCATTACACAAAAACTTGTGTTGACTTTCAGCTTTTGCTAAAAAAAATCTAAAAAATCTTCCAAATTCATTTGTCAGGAGATATCCCAGGATTCTGTTTTTATTGTATGTCATTGCTTTCCCAATGAGAAAACGTAGTGGTGTTTTCTCCTAAACATTTAAACATTTTCTACAACTTCTTTCTTGCTGAAGGCAAATAAAAAAAAGTAGCAGTTTGGTTAGTTTGTAAACCCTCTGAGTGCAAGCCTTAATTGTTAGCATGAAAACAGTATTCATTTCGGTTCTAACTCTGAAAGTTGGGGGCTGAGAAGCAATAAATGCTACAAAGTTAACATTGCCGTAAGGCAGTGGTTCTGACCTTTTCTTCCCCATGGATCCCCTTTGAATACTTTTTGTGGCCACAGACCCCCAAGATTTAAGATTTAAATCATACCATTTCTTCAAGCCTTTGTGACCCCTTGTGACCACATCATGATGGCCCTACAGGGGTACACGGACTACAGATAGCCATAAGGATTTTTTTTAATCCCAAGGAAGGGGAACAATATGGTCTAGCATTAGATAAGGTGAGGTAATTGCTTCAGGCCACAGAGGTAGTGTATGTTAACAGCACGTTACTAGAAGAGAGAATTATATGCCATGTGGCTTCTCTTTATTCCCAAACCCAACATGCAATCTTCAAGTTCTGTGAAAGATGCCATGCCATCATCAGTGTTGGAAAAAAAACATATAAAGTGCAAGTTCGGTTAGCTTTATAAAAGACTAGGAATAAGTTATTTGCCAACAAAATGTCTTGAGATGGCCAAGGAAAACAATAGCTAATCACACTTCATGTTATTATAGCATTTTTATAATTGAAGGGCTTTTAACAAGGAGCCCGTGCTATCATTAAATGCTGATTCAGGAGGAAATAAGATAGGATAGAGAGTCTTCTGCAGCTTTGTCACTCCAGATTTTTTAGCGTTATCACTCCCAGAATTTTCATTGATGATGCTTGATGGGAATTTTTGTGAGTTGTTATTCAACACATCTGAAGGTTACTAGACTGAGGAAGAGTGGCCTAAAGGTGCTTTCATACTGTTTGAGAGATATAGCACTCACAACTTTCTGAGATTTATTATTTTGGTCATAAATCAGTGAATACAGTAGTGGGGAAAGAAATAATGCTCCAACTGAGGGATATAAATTAGGCAGAGGTTTGTATGTACTGTAGTTAAAGTCGGTGTTCTTGCCTGGAGTCTTAGCACAGCATCATAATAAATCTGTTTGATGAGAATTGCCAAAGAATTACAAGAAAGGTTGTTATTGTTCAGCTGGTGAGACCCCTTCTGGAGCATCTTCAGCAAACCTGTGGGAATGGGAGGGGTGAGATAGAGATAGCTGGGGATGTGTAGCCAAAATAAAATTCTTTTCCCTGGGAATCAAGGATGTTCTCACCAGGTGCTGTGAAGGTGTGGACTGAAACCAACTGCAGTTGGGACTGTGACCTGATTGGATCACATGATGGATGTGTGACCTGGGGGCAATGACTTTGGGTTTTAGTTTGGGTGGGGAAAACCTTGGATCTTTCAGAGTTGGATTTTTACCAGCTGTGCCAATATGACATTCCTAATAAATTCATACTTTAAGGAAACTCCAGGCCTCAGAGTTTTGATTGCTTTGCGTCTGTTACTTGGAACCCTGACATATAGATCAAGTAGAGAGAGAGTTATATCCAACAAGAATGGAAACTTGAGGGAATGTTGATTTATGACCAGAGTAATTAAAGGAATTAACACCCTTTCTTCGCAGTAGCTAATTATCTCAGCTCTTTTAAATAAACCACGTTCTTGGATTTGACACTTGCCCAAGTCAAAGTCTGAATCCTTACCAAAGTCAGGACTCATCCATTTTGAGTCTGAGTTATTAATTTTAGGAATTGCTTAAGAACTGACCATTAGTGTCCCAATTATAAGCTGACAATGCACCAGGTTCTCCCTATTTTTCTCTCCAGCCTCACAGTCTGAAAAGGCTATGATAGCTTTGCAATTCATGGCTCTGAATTGAATCACTAGCATTAAAAAAAAAATGCCAGGTAGCTTCTGGTGGCTGAAATTCCTATAGTCCAGGCGTCCCCAAGCTATGCTGGCTGGAGAATTCTGGGAGTTGAAGTCCCTAAGTCTTAAAGTTGCCAAGTTTGGAAACCTCTGCTATAGTCTTATAACAATCTTTTGAGTTATGTTATTTGCTTTGCCTTGGATAGAGAGAGATAGTATGGCCCTTGCACTGTTTCAGCCAAGTTGAATCCATGGGTTATCTGCAGAAAAAGCCTGCTAGTGATCTTTAAGAAATCTGCAATTTGATTTTATTGGATTATGATTGTACAATTTTCTGGGGAGTTCTTTGTTTTGTCAGGACATATAAACTCAATAGCGCACCTAAAAGTCAACACAGGGATATGCTTTAAAGATATATTTTCCATTTCTTTAGAAATTATCCCCCCCTTTTTTGAAGGTTTTGTTTTATTTAGCATATAATTTTAGCATAAATGTCACCTATATTTTTAATATATATTTTAAAAAAATCAAAGGGAGAAAGTTAAATGAAGAATTAGCAAGGATGAGGAGCACCAACGTCATTATTATTTTGGGTATTTCTATTTTCCATTTTCAAGACATAGATTTCCAGATATTCTTGCTTTTCCTTATCTTCCTCATCTTTGTTGCCTTATCTTATCATCTTTTATTTTGTGAATTTCTTTTCCATCTGAATGGTTGCACCATTAAATATCAATGATTTTGTCAAGAATATGCGGTATATAAATATTTATTATTTATGGGTACTGTAACTTGCTCCAGTTTATAAATGGAGAAAAACATCAAATGTCCCCCGCCCTAAAAAGATATTAATAACTTCCCTCTACCTCCCAATGATATTACTAAACAATTGCTATATATTAAAAACCTAGTCATGAAGGGCTGGCTGTTTTAAGGGAATTTATGCAATGCTAGTTGGAGATGGAAAGGTCATATAAGGGCAGAGTTACAATGCAGGGGAGCCACAACAAAAAAGATTTGCTAACTTGTCAATATCTTCCTATTTGAATGGAAAATCCATATGAAATCCATATGAAATCCTCTTGTCTTTAGAAAAATATTTTCATGGTCAAGAATTCATGGCAATATATAATTCTGCTAGCATGGATAGTAGGCTTTATATTCTGCCCTTTTGCTTAGTTGATGGAATTAAGTACTAGTTAGGTCCTGTTTCCTCTTTATTCTAATTCATCCTTGTTTATATGAGTTGCTTATATACATTGTGTGTGCTTGGCTGCCAAAGAAATGGATGTACACTTGAAAAGCAACTTATTAAGATGGTGGCATGTTAACTTGAATTGATTGAGAAATGAAGTAAATGAGGTTAAATTGCTGTTACGGATCTTGGGCTAAATTAACAATCATAAACATATAATTTAAATTTTAAATATTGTCTACCATCCTTTAGAATTTGCTTTAAAATAATATCCAGGACGTCTTTAGTTCTTTATGGCACCAATTAAATTCTTTGCATATTCAAAAACAATTGTTTCCAATTTTGAGCTAATTAATATTTTGTTGCTGTTGCTTTTAATGTGCATTTGTTTTGGAAACAAATTAAAAGCAAAGCAGCAGAATAAATGGAAAGAGAACATATATAAAAGTGAAATAGTTACAATATACATATATCAGCAATCAATCATTCATTGTGGTTCTACTTAACTGCAATTTATGATTAAAAAATGGAGCCTAAGATAATAAAAGAAATAATGCATGGTTCTCATATATTTGTACTTGCTTTTCCTTTTCAAAATTATTGTAAACACAAAGCAAAGAAAAAGGAATTAATTCTAATGCACAAATTTAGAGATGACAGTGTTTCTGTAGGAAGTGACATTAAAAAAACCTGATTGCTAATCTGATCATGCTAGAGATATTCAAAACACCATACTTGATTTCCCCTTAATTTACATCTTCTCTATTTGTTTTCTAGTATCCTTGGTTTGGGCATGATTTCAGCCATATTGGTTATATATCCATCATGCGACACAAATATCCTGCTTTTAAATAAATTGTCACAATATGAATTTTATAATACAGGTATGTTATAGAATTTGTAGTTCTCCTTTTTGAGTTCATTACAGAGGCCTCAAATGCAAAACATCTGTTTCTCTTGCTGAATGAGTTATTTCAACCACGCTGAAAATGTTTTGAGATTAAAACTGGGTTTTCAATTCAAAACAAAGCTGTTTTAAACTAAAAACTTCCATAGCGTTTGAGACAGGCATTTCTGAAAATGAAACAATTTTCACAGTCAGAAAAACTGTAAGGTTATAAATTTGAAATGTTCTGCAGTCCCCGTCATAACATTCTTTCTTCTTTTAATTAATATTTAGATTATTTACAAAATATGAAAACTGTGCCAAAGAATAACTCTGCCTACATTTAATTAGCCTACATAATCCTTCCTTCTGCTATCATTTCTCTCTCCTTTATGGGCAGGAGCAACATGCTCAGTCCAAATACAGGAGTAATTTAAACAACACAATTTCTGGATGTGCCTGAAAAGATGATGACTCTGAATTTATGACCCAACCATAGAGTACACATAAACATTATAAACACAGACCCCAATTCTATGCAATGAAAGCTTCTGTATCTTCTTAGTCTATGCTGATATTCCAAAATGAAACCAACCCTTTCTTATAGATATATAAATGTGGTACAATTCTAGGCACATAGACAGTGTCACGGCCCTGGTGGAGACTGACTCTAAGGGAGAGGAGGAACAGCTGACAGGGAGTGGAAGTGTGGCTCTGGAGGTTGTGGAGGAGGCTGGGGAAGGGCAGAGGCCGGCTGAGCAGTCAGAGGAGGACCCAGGCCCATTCCCTATCCATCCTAGGGCACGCAGGGAGGAGAGGATAAGGGAGAGATGTGGTCTACTCGGGAGGAGAGGGTCTTGATCCTCTTCATGGGCTGCAGGTGTGAGAACTGCATAAGAGTTTGGACCTGTGTTCTGGCAAACCCTGGAGACAAAGCGTGTTTTATTTTGGTTTGAGGTTATCTTGGTTGGCGTCTTTCCAACACTGTGCCTTGTTATCTTCTTGAATTTGGTAAATACTTCTCCTGTTCCGTTGTGGAAATTTCATCATTGTAGTTGGTTTGATTTTTATTTTCACCTCTATCTGCTCATTAAATTCGAACTGTGTTGCTTTCTTTTGAAGACTATTTTTGAGTATGTTTTATCTCCAACTGAGAATTGTTGAACAGTGGGGCCAAGTTGGAGGCATTAAAGGACATTTATTTATGTTTTGGATTTTGTTACATTTGTGTTACACTCTGGGTCATCACAGACAGTATGCATGTGCCTATATGTATATCGGAAACTACACTCAAAAAAGAACAAGAGCAAAGGGAGAGCAATTGAGAAAGATTTCAAATGAATGAATTAAAATGAATGAATTAAAATTAATTGCCTGTAAAGCATTGCCCATTACAAAATTAACTGAACAACCATCTGCATATACCAATCAATTTCTCTTTCATGCACAAACCCACTCCTAATAATAATAAGTATGTGCACAGAAATTCCCTCTTTTGTCCTCCAAGCAGAAACCATTAAAAAGCGTATGACGATAATAGCAATAATATTAATTTGGATTTATAACTTTATCATATCAAAAGACCTAGGCTGTCATCATAAAAATGCAAATACAAAATCAAATATACAGAGGCAGTACATTAGAGATAATGTATAAATGCAGAGATCGGTTGGGGCAGGGAGGATGAAAAATGGAATCACGGGATCAGACAAATAACCAGGCAGGGGAAAAAGGTAAAGAAATAGAATTTTGCTACAGTAAGAGTTGAATTCTACAGCCCCTTTTATGTAGCTAACTCTTAAAAGGTATCCCATGTTCTGAGCAGCACATTCTATACAGGTAGTCCTCGACTTACAACTGTTCGTTTAGTGACCATTCAAAGTTACAATGGCACTGAAAAAAGTGACTTATGACCATTTTTCACACTTATGACCTTTGCAGTTTCCCCGCAGTCATGTGAATAAAATTCGGATGCTTGGCAACTGACTCATATTTATGATGGTTGCAGTATCCCAAAGTCACGTAATCCCCTTTTAATAACTGCAGTGATTCACTTAACAAAAGTGGCAAGAAAAATCATAAAATGGGTCAAAACTCACTTAACAAATTTCTCACTTAACAACATAAATGTTGGGCTCAATTGTGGTGGTACGCTGAGGACTACCCATAATCATTGCTCCTTCCTGCAAATTCCTTTGTTTTCAACAGCTCCTTCTACTGTTATTGGGAACTATTAAGACAATATCCTCAATTCACGAAAACTAATTATTTGAGGTGCCAGAGAAGCATAATTCTAATGAGCAAATATGTAATATATATAATAACTGCATTTAGTATCTTCTTTGGAGTCCTTGGTGCTCTTTGTGTTTCGTTGTTTTCTTGCAGAAGAAAAAAGAAGAAGAAGTGACCTCTGTGATTATATTAAGAGCAACTGCATTCTCTTCACTGATGATGTAAAGCTATTCAACACCACAGACAATACTGCTACACTTCAAAAAGACCTCTACTATGTATCAGAATGGTCAAACAAATGGCAACTTCAAATCTCAACAAATAAATGCTCTGTCTTACATATTGGCAAAAAAAAAATCAGAAAATAAAATACAGGCTAAATAGTCAAGACCTTGTTGATGATCCGAACTCCGTCAAGGACCTTGGAATACTCATCTCTAATGATCTAAGTGCTAGAGCCCACTGTAACTACATAGCCAAAAAGGCGTTAAGAGTTGTTAACCTAATCCTGTGTAGCTTTTTCTCCGGCAATATCACATTACTAACTACAGCATACAAAACATTTGCTAGACCAATACTTGAATACAGCTCATCAATCTGGAACCCAACATTACGTATCTGATATTAATACAGTTGAGAAAGTCCAGAAATATTTCACAAGAAGAGTTCTACACTCTTCTACTCATTGCAGAATACCTTATGCCAACAGACTTGAAATTCTAGACCTAGAAAACCTAGAAGTATGCCACCTTCAGTCCGATCTAAGTATAGTATATAAAATCATACATTGCAATGTCCTAATGGTCAATGAATACTTCAGCTTCAGCCATAACAATACAAGAGCACACAATAGATACAAACTCAAGGTAAACCACACCAAACTTGATTGCAGGAAATACGACTTCAGCAACAGAGTGGTCAATGTCTGGAATACTCTACCTGACTCTGTGGTTTCTTCCCCAAACCCCAAAAACTTTAACCTTAGACTGTCTACTATTGACCTCACCCCTTTCCTAAGAGGTCTGTAGGGGGCGTGCATAAGTGCACCAATGTGCCTACCATCCCTGTCCTATTGTTTCCTTTATTTTTCTTATATATATTCATTTCATGTATTCACAACTATGTTCATCCTTATACGTATTATCTTGTAAGCGATTGACAAAATAAATAAATAAATAAATAATAAAGTTTCATTATCCAATGCACTAAAGATGGGTAATGAAACCTCTGCAAGAAACCAGCCAAGCTTAGAGAGCCCTAAGGATTCCAAAGTTCAACCCAGAATTATAAATATTGTTTTCTATTAATTTCTTCCTTTTCTTACTTGTCCCTTCATTTCCCTTTATCTTTATTATTTCTCAGAACATTGGTTAATCTTCAGATGCCATAACAAGTTCATTCTGTTGCTGTTGTTTTGTAGAGTTTTCTGTCTCTTTAGAATTACCAGATATGGACTGCAAAGATCTAGAGGGCTAGTAGAAGATGGCAATGGGAATATGAAAATTCTAGCTGTTTTTTTGCAGCCCAGGTCTGGTAACTCTAACTTTTTTTTCCTTTTCTCAATTTAATATAATAATACAATATGCACAAAAATTCAAAGCAAGTAAGATATGCTGCTAACAAAGTAGAGTAATGCCATCCTTCAACATGGTAAAGCTATGAAAATATAAATATAAAAACATGAATATGAAAATATGAATGTAAACTATGAGATGAGAAAGGCAGGATCAAAGCTTATCATTTGGCTCCTGGCAAGTAGATACAATTTATGCTGAGATGCGTAAACCTCTCCATTATCAGAAGGAAGAAAGGAAACATGAGGGACCTCTATGTGTGCGCTTAGTCCTGCCCACTTCATGTCTATACAGGTTGCCTTTAAGGACACAAATTTCTTCATGAGGTATTTTTCTGAGCCATTTATGTGAAGCAGCTCTTCTCTTAAGCACACCAGCAAAGCTCCTCTTTTGAAAGAGCATTTTACTTACAAGCTTAGAATCAATACAATCCATGCAGGAATTGTTTTATATGAATGGATTCCCCACTGGAAATGCAGCCATGTGGTTTTTCTTCACCATGGTAACTAATGCTACAATGTGAAATGGGACTTGCTGTTCTAAAGTATGAATGAAGCATGTAGACAGCAACTTAGACTTATCTATTGTGTTTATTGGGGCATGTTATGAAATGGTAAATGCTTAGTTCCTCTTATAATCAATACCAGAACAGTAATTTTCTTACCAGTCTCATGGAAAATGTGAAAATAAATAGCAGTATATAACAATATGCATTTTTATATAATATGTATTTATGTACATGTATGTATATAAATTATATATTTATGTAAGTCTTGGTGTATTCGGGTCTTGTCCTGTGTAAGATTGAGAACACTTTGGTGACGTTTCGACGAGATCCCACTCGCCATCTTCAGGCTGGTGTCTTCGGCTTTGTGCTTGTGCCAGCAAAGCATGATCTGCGCTGCCTTCTCTCTATAAATACTGGAGGGGAGGTGTAGTGTGCTGGCTCTGCTATAAGCGGGTTGGTTGGCTGTGTTTTTGGCTGTGTTGTCACTTCTTGATTGGTTGATGGAATTGGTGTTTGCTGATTGGTTGGCTTTTTCATAAGAGCCTGTGTGGCTGAGGTAGTGGCTGTGTGTCCTTCAGCCTTTGTGTTTAGCTACCTGGGTAGTGGGCTGTGTGATGACCTTCTGAGTTTAATCGTTGTGACATCCTGGGACTTGTGCTGTTATCTCCTGGGTCGTTGTCTGTGTTGCAACCTCCTGAGGTTTTGTGTTGTAATCTCCTGAGTTCCATGATGTAGTATCCTGGGTGGAAGGCTGTGGTGTGACATTCCGGGCCTTGGTTTGGCTCCGAGTTTGAGGTCTGGCTATGTGTTTATAGCGTGTGTCAGTTTGCTTAGTTTGGGGGTCGGGGGGGGGTCTGGCAGCTGGAGTTGCAGCTATGGTCTGGTTTCTGGACGGTGGTTGCGTTTTGTCTGTGGGGTGGGCTTGGGTTTGAGTCTGGTGAGGAGATTGGTGGTGGCATCATGTGTTATTTTGGGTACGGTGTTGGTTTTCGTGGCTGGGACTCATTTGTTGATTAGGGCTTGTTTCCAGATGTCTGGTAGGTGGGAAGTATCATCCCGTTTATTCATGTTATGGGGTGTTTCTATTTTGATGGCTTCCCTAATTATTCTCTTGTTGAAGTGTTCAGTGTTGGAGATAAGTTTGGATCCCTCAAAATCAATTTCATGTCCTGTGGCTTTAAGGTGCTGGAAAAGGAGGAAGTTTTTCTTCTTTTCTGATCATGCTTGTGTTCTATGCGATGCGAGCATTTATTCTCCTGTTGGTTTGTCCAATGTATGTGGCTGGGCAAATTTTGCATGGTATTTCATAAACTCCTTGGTTTTCTAGCTGGATCTTGTCTTTGGGGTTTTTAAGATGTTGGCTATTTTTGGTCAGTGCCAAAGGCTGTCCTGATATTGTGTTTGTGGAGAATTTTGCTGATTTTATCTGTGGTGCCTTTGATGTAAGGGAGGAGGGCATGCCATTGTCCTGTTCTGTGTCTTGGTTTTTGGGGAGTCTCCCTTAGGATTAGGTTGGTGATTGTGCTTCTTTGGAATCCATTGGACATCGTTAGTGAGGGTGTGTAATTCTGTTCTCAAGTGGTCTTTGTCAGCTAGGCGTTGGTTCTGGAGATGAGGGTCTTGGCCAAGTTGATCTGTGCAGGTGGTGATGGGATTGTGCATTTAAGTAGTGGTTAGTGTGTGTCTTTTCTGGTAGATGGTGTGTCCTAGGAGCCATTGGGTTTTTGTAAATTAGGACGTCCAGGAACAGAAGTTGGTTGTTGTTTTCTGTTTCCATGGTAAATTGTATTTTGGGGTGTAGGCTGTTGAGATGTGTGAGGAAGTTGTCCAGTTTTTTTCCATGTGGCCAAATTACAGAAAGTGTCATCTACATATCTAAGCCAGAGTTTGGTTTGTATTGGATTTGTCTAGAGCATTGGTTTCAAAATGTTCCATGTATAGGTTAGCGATGACGGTGAGAAGGGTGATCCCATAGGTGCTCCTTCTATCTGTTTATATCTTGTCCATTGTGGATGAAGTATGTGTTGGAAAGGCAATGGTTGGTCAGATCTAGATGTGCTTAGGGGTTGTATTTGTTTTGGATAGCTGTCAAGGCTTCTTTAATAGGTACTTGGGTGAAGAGGGATATGACATGGAAGCTCACAAGTAGGTCACTGGGTTGTAGGTTTTGTTTCTTTATTGTTTCTATGAAGTGGAAAGAGTTTTGTATGTGTGAGGTGATGGATTCTGTGGGCTGGAGTTGTTTGGCGAGAAATTTGGCAAGGTTCTGTAGAGGTGAGCCTATGGAGCTGACTATGGGTCTGAGTGGTGTTCCTTCTTTGTGTATCTTGGGAGGCCAGAGCTTAGGGCATCTAGATGATTTTTCTGGGGATGATTCGTTGGATCTCTTCAGTGATGGGCGAGGCTTTTATTTTGGATTTGGTGGTTTTCTCCAGGTAGGTGGTGGGGTCTGTGTTTAGAGGTTTGTAAGCGGGTCTTGGAGTAGGTTGGATAGTTTGATTGGTAGTCAGATGTGTTCATCACGACTGGCGTTGCCTTTGTCTGCTGGGAGGATGATTATGTTGTTGTCTTTCCCTGTTGCTGAGTGCTTTTTGTTCTTCTTTGTGTAAGTTGCTTCTGGGTGGACTGCTGGAGCAGAGGACGTTGGTGACTTCAAGTCTGATTTTATTGGCTGTATCTGGGTTAATTTTGGTTAGGCTAGCTTCAACTCCACATATGATGTTTTCAGTGGGGATGCGTTGGGGCGACAGCAAAGTTGAATCCTTTGGAAAGGACATTGGTTTCTGCCATGGTGAGGGTTCTGTCTGATATGTTGTGTACTGGTTTCAGAGTGGGGGGGCAAGGCATTTCTACTGCAGAGGTTGTGGGGAAGCTGCACTGAATGCAAGTTTTAGACACCATTTGCCTCCGTTGTGATAAAAGAGGACACCTAGCAAGAGTCTGCAAATCATCCAGAACTCCACCCAACAGAAGGAAGTTTGCTGCAAGCAAAGACAAAGAATTCAAGCCTAACAACCTCAGTGAGAAAGGGGCAGCAGAAGCAAATGGGAAGAATGAAACTCATCAAACAGTAACTATTGGTCATTCTTCCCCATTAAAAGCAGAAAAGTGCATGTCAAGGTACTTATTGAAGGAAGGCCTTGCCAAATGGAAGTGGACTCAGGCTCATACCTTTCTATGGTGTCATGGGACACTATTCACAGACTACTTCCTAACATCCAAAAGAATCACTTCAAGAAGCAAGCATTGACTCTTAAAGACTACCAAGGGAACAAGATTCCAGTAGTTGGAACAAGAGAATTCAACGTGAAATTCAAGGGCCACACCAAGCCTACCACTGACCATCGTGGACAAGGACCCCAAGTCTGCTGGGCCTTGAATGGTTCAACCCGCTGGGCATCGAGGTGACTGGCATCAATCACGTGAGCAACACTGAATGGGAAGAGGCCTTGAAGTCTGAGTTTCCAGAGGTCTTCAGCGATGGATTAGGCAAGTACTTGGGGACCCCTATCCTTTAACCTAGATCCCAAGGTACAACCAATCCATTTAAAACCCAGAAGGGTTCCATTTGCATTAAAGGAAAAAATTGATGCACAATTAGATAAACTAATAGCCCAAGGGGTTTTAGAGCCCACTGACCACTCCAGGTGGGAGACACCCATAGTCACACCAGTCAAGGCTGATGGGTCTGTAAGAATCTGTGGAGACTACAAGGGGACATTGAACCATGCGCTACAACAGAGCGCATATCCAGTTCCAGTAGTGCATCATTTATTACATTCTCTTGGAGGGGCACAGTTTTTGCCAAATTGGACCTGGCACAGGCATATCAACAGTTAACAGTTGATGATGCCACTGCAGAAGCCCAAACCATTGTGACCCATAGAGGTGCTTTCAAATGCAAAAGGTTGCAATTTGGAGTAAGCGTGGCACCAGGCATCTTCCAAAGCCTTATGGAAAGAATGTTACAAGGGTTGCCAGGGTGGTGCCCTATTTTGATGACGTTTTAATTTCTGCTGAAAATGACACTCAGTTACAAGAGAGACTCAGAGAAGTCTTGATCAGATTCAAAAAGCGGGTTAAAAGTCAAAGAAGAAAAATGCACACTTAGAACAGATAAAGTGGAATTCTTGGGTTACATGATTGATAAACATGGCATCCACCCCACAGAGGCCAAAGTTCAGGCAATCAAAGAAGCCCCCAGGCCAAAATGCAAAACAGATTTACAAGCATTCTTGGGACTCATTAACTTCTATCATATGTTTCTACCTCAGAAGGCAACCATTGCAGAACCCCTACATAGGTTGCTGGACAAAAATCTGCATGGGTCTGGGGCAGGAAGGAACAAGCTGCATTTAACAATATCAAGAGACAAATCACGTCTGATTCTGTACTGATACAGTTCTCTGAGAACTTGCCTGTTGTTCTGACTTGTGATGCCTCCCCTTTGGAGTGGGGGTGTTGAGCCACATGCTTCCCAGCGGGAGGGAAGCCCCTATTGCATTTTACTCTCGCACCTTGACTAAAGCAGAGAGGAACTACAGCCAACTGGACAAGGAAGCCTTGGCAATTGTAGCAGCTGTCAAGAAATTCCATGAGTATCTATATGGGAGAACATTTACTGTTGTCACAGATCACAAACCTCTTTTAGGCATTGTGGCAGGGGACAAACCAACGCCCACGATCCTGTCACCAAGAATGCTGAGATGGACTGAATTTCTTGCTGCTTATTCATACAAACTGATCCACAGACCTGGTAAAGACATTGGGCATGCAGATGCTTTGAGTCGCTGCCCACTTCCTTCACACATTGAGGACCCTGTTCCTGAGACTCACACCTTTTTTCTAGAAACTGTTGCCAAGCTTCCAGTACATGCTGCTGAAATTGCCAGAGAGACTGCCAAAGACACTTTATTGGCTCCTGTTATAGGCTGGATTAAGAAAGGTTGGCCACTTCAAGATCTACCTCAACTTGCCCAACCTTTTAAATCCAGGCAAACTGAATTATCTGTATTAAGAGGATGTATTTTGTGGGGTAACAGGGTGGTTATTCCTGCAAAACTACAAAAGAGGTTTTGGAAATGTTACATGAGGGTCATCCGGAATTGTCAGAATGAAGGGATTGGCCAGGAGTTATGTATGGTGGCCAGGTATTGACAAAATGGTTGAAAACTGGGTTGCATCTTGTCCCAACTGTCAGGTAGTCAGGCCTGCCCCACCTCTCGCCCCCACACAGGAATGGGAATGTCCTAGGGGCCCATGGTCCAGGATTCACATTGATTTTGCTGGCCCTACCAGAGGGCACACTTTCCTTATTATAGTAGATGCATATTCCAAATGGCTAGAGGTTATCCCTATGGCATCCACCACAACTGAAGCTGTCATCAAACAGCTTAAAAGCTTTTGTAACTCATGGGTTACCTGATGTGCTTGTTTCTGACAATGGTCCTCAATTTACATCCAACCTTTTTGAATCATATCTAGCACAGCAGGGTATCAGACATGCCCTGACAGCCCCTGGGCATCCTTCGCTAACGGCCGGGCTGAACGTATGGTACGATTTACCAAGGAAAAACTTCAGCAATTGGGTCCAGGGGACATCACTGAGAAAGTTGAAAAACTACTCAGTGTCCAGCATATCACTCCCAACCCCTCAACTAATTTAACCCCAGCTGAATTGTTGATGGGTAGGAAACTCAGGTCTCCCTTGACCGCCTTCATCCCACTTACGCACCCAACGCACCACTAGATTCCACTAGCAAAATTCGCACATTCACTGTGGGTGATTCTGTTTATGCTAAGAACCTTATGGGTGAACCATTATGGATTCCTGCTGAGATAACCCAAATCACAGGCCCCAGGTCTTACAGGGTACAAACAGAGGATGGTGTCCTCTGGAGCAGGCACATTGATCAGTTAAGATCCAGATTACCTCAGGAGCATCGCCTTGCTCCTCTCTGGTTCCCATACCTACTGCCTCTTCTAGGGGAAGGGAGGATTATGAGAGTAATCAGCAAGCAAGAATCAACCCCATGTGTAACGAGCTAACACGACAGGAACCATCCCAAAACCTGTCACAGTACCAACAACCATTTTCACAAATGGAAGATTGCACATCACTACCTGACTTAGGTGCTGACATTGGGTTGGAGATGGATTGGGAGGAGAGACCAGGTTGTAGTAACCAAACAGGTTCTACCATTACTAGAAGTCCAAGTAAGGAAATGTCAGCAGACACATTTCTCTCTCACAAGGTGAGAACCTTAAAACATCTGAACCACGTAGGTCTCAACGCACGTAAGAGCCCCACCTATTTAAAAGAATACATTAGATAGATTGGGGTTTGAGTATGGACTGAACCTAGTGGGGAGGGGTTATGTATGCAGGTTTGAAATCATTGGTTTAGTTTGAATTGTTCTTGTAAAGTGTTGGAAATGATTGGTTTAAAAGTGCGGAAAACCCTGCACTCTGATTGGCTGTCAGCCTGCTGGCTATAAGTAGCAGCCGCAGCAAAGCCATTTGGGTCCGTTCTGAGCTGTAGTCACTAATAAACTAAAGAGCTTGAAGCACTGTGTCTGTCTCTTCATGCAAACTTAACAAATTTAGTCAGAAAAGAAGAAAAACCTCTCCCTTTTAAAGTACCTTAAAAGCCACAGGACATGAAATTGATTCTGAGGGATCCAAACTTATCTCCAACACCGAACACTTCAACAAGAGAATAATTAGGAAGCCATTCATCATAATAGAGAAACATTCCCCATAACATGAATAAACGGATGATACTCTCCCACCTACCAGACATCTGAAATCTGAAGCCCTCTAATCAACAAACGAGTCCTAGCCACGAAAAACCAACACCGACCCAAAATAACACATGATGCCACCACCAATCTCCCTCACCAGACTCAAACCCAAGCCCACCCCACAGACAAAAGCAACCACCATCCAGAAACCAGACCATAGCTGCAACTCCAGCTGCCAGACCCCCCCCCCCCCAAACTAAGCAAACTGACACACGCTATAAACACATAGCCAGACCTCAAACTCGAGCCAAACCAAGGCCGGAATGTCACACCACAGCCTTCCACCCAGGATACTACATCATGGAACTCAGGAGATTACAACACAAAACCTCAGGAGGTTGCAACACAGACAACGACCCAGGAGATAACAGCACAAGTCCCAGGATGTCACAACATAAACTCAGAAGGTCATCACACAGCCCACTACCCAGGTAGCTAAAACACAAAAGGCTGAAGGACACACAGCCACTACCTCAGCCACACAGGCTCTTATGAAAAGCCAACCAATCAGCAAACACCAATTCCATCAACCAATCAAGGCGACAACACAGCCAAAACACAGCCAACCAACCCGCTTACAGCAGAGCCAGCACACCACACCTCCCCTCCAGTATTTATAGAGAGAAGGCAGCTCAGATCATGCTTTGCTGGCACAAGCACAAAGCCGAAGACACCAGCCTGAAGATGGCAAGTGGGATCTCGAAACGCGCCAAGGTATTCTCAATCTTACACGGGACAAGACCCGAATACACCAAGACCTACATACCTTTACCCGTGAAAATCTACAAAAACATTATATATTTATGTATCCATATAAGCATAATGTGCGTAAATTATGTTTGTATATATCTATATACAATAGATATAGATTTATATATATATATAGATGATATAGATATAGATATAAGGTTTTGCTGTAATACAGGAATAGATAAATAAATGGGGAAATTGTTCACTGCAGAAAAGCAAGTATTTAAACTGTTTATAAGGGTATACAAGTTTAGCAAGTATCATAGTGTCAGCTGCTTAGCTTCTTGATAATTAATTTGCTAATTATAGAATATAGAACTAACATCTGCTATGCACTTAAATTATTGACTTGCAGACGGTGATGCTTAATCAAGAGGAACAGTTAGCATTGTCCTGCTGATGGTAATAGAAAGGGTATCCTTTCACAAGAGGATATTGCCTGCAGCACTGGGTATATCAGTGATCCATACCAGTGTTCTTCTCACAGCCTAATCACTTCTCAACAGCATCACATTTTCTTGCAGACAGTAAGGCAGCCCTATCATAAATTTCATGAGCAATTTTAGAAAGTAGAGATGGCAGAATGCCTGCAATACAGTGTTTTCTCTGGAAGTGTACCCTCTTATCCATAAAAGAAATGTTTATTTGGTAGCTGACCATCATTGCAGCCATTTGAAAATAGGCATGCCTGTCCAAAAATACTCACAAAAATGCTCAGCTCTTCCAATATACCACTTATCCACAAGCTTTGTTAAACTGAAGTTAATCTGAGCTTCCAGCTTCAGTGGTAGTATATTGCTTAGATTAGAATGATACTTTGCAAGTAAAGAAAGGGATATGCTGGTAGGCAGAAAATCCCATAAATAATTCTTCCATCCTCTTTCAATAAAAATACAACAAAAATAATTATTGCTGCTCTCTCAGACTTGCTTATCTTGATGTCTGCATCTGATTTGTGCTGCCCAATGTAATACTGATTGCAAAAATGGGATTCCTTAGGGGCAGAAATAGAATTTCAGATTTGTATGGGATACACATTTCACCTTTAGAAGAAATAAAAGAAGAATAGCTGGTATTGCACTTGAAAAGAGCCTGGAATAGCTGAGCTTTAAATTATGGGTTTTGCATTAATTTAGCAATGATGGATTTTACCTACATTATACATTTGCTTCATTCTTACAAGTTGTTTGGCAGTGTATAAGTATGTGTTCTCAAAAGATTCTTCAATGTCTAGATTTTTTTTTAAAAAAACTAACGATTACAAATGCTGTGTCTGCTCTTGTAGTTTTAGTAGTATTTTTCTGATGGCATCTCCCTGTGGCAGTTAAAACTTAAGTAACTGTGCACTAGGGTAAGGAATTGATCATCTGAGCAACAGCAGTCAAAAAGTCATTAAAATATTACTGTATATTGAGATCTAAATAGTGATTTTTCAAGGATAATTTTTTCTTTGTCAGATAAGAGCAGTACAGCATTTTCATTTCATTTGTTTTAACAGATCAGAGACATCTTTCACAGCACTGGTTCTTTCACATAATTTTACATTACAGTTTGTCCTTGAATCTTTCATGGAAGGGCAACAAAGATGATTAGGAGACTGAAATCTAAAACGTATGAAGAAGATGTTAAACACAAGATTGCAGTTTAACTTTTAAGCACATTCTTTAAGCCAAAATATTGAGAACAATTTCCGGGCTCAGGCCAGAAAATTGGAAATTATGGAAGACTGTTTCCAACCTCCAGAAATAACTCTTACAGGCTTTAAATAACGTTAGTGTAACTTCCAGGTGAATGTTGCCATCTGATAATGCATTTCTTTCCCGTCTTCCTCATTGTAATATATACTTACTTCCTTTTGCTTTTTAATAAAAGGGTGTTTTTGGCCTGGTCAGGATCATGCATTATACATGAAAAAATGTTTTTGTGTGTGGAGACAGTAACGCTTTCCAGCTAGAATGAAGTAAGTCTTTTACATCTGTCTTATTGCTGGCTCTGGATAGTGATCTCAGAAATAGGATTCTGTGGGTCCTTGGTGCTCTCTGAGCTTGGTTGTTTTCTTGTAGATGTTTCATATAAAAAAGATGTTGAGATTCTAAAAAGAGTGCAGAGAAGAGCAACAAAGATGATTAGGGGACTGGGGATAAAACATATGAAGAGCAGTTGCAAGAATTGGGCATGCCTAATTTAATGAAAAGAAGGACTAGGGGTGATATGATAGCAGTGTTCCAATATCTCAGGGGTTGCCACAAAGAAGAGGGAGTCAAGCTATTCTCCAAAGCACCTGAAGTCAGGATAAGAAGCAATGGATGGAAACTAATCCAGGAGAGAACCAACCTAGAACTAAGAAGAAATTTCCTGTCAATTAGAACAATTAATTAGTGAAACAACTTGCCTCCAGAAGGTGTGGGTGCTCCAACACTGGAGGTTTTTAAGAAGAGATTGGACAACAATTTGTCTGAATGAGATTTCCTGCTTGAGCATCCCCTGTTCTGTGGACTGGCACTGGTCTGCAGCATGCCAGAAACCAAGCCACACAAAGAATTGAATCTGTGGGATGCAGGCAGCACACAAAACTGTGACCCTTTGGTCTATGGAAAAATGTCTCTCCATGGAACCGGTCCCTGGTGCCCAAAATATTGGGAGCCACTGGACTAGAAGACTTCCAAGGTCTCTTCCAACTCTGTTATACTATTAGGAAGAGGAGCAGTGGTGGGATTCAATTTTTTTTACTACCGGTTCTGTGGGCGTGGCTTGGTGGACGTGGCAGGGGAAGGAGACTGTAAAATCTCCAGTCAGAGGTGGTACTTGCCGGTTCTCCAAACTACTCAAAATTTCTGCTACCCATTCTGCAGAACTGGTCAGAACCTGCTGAATACCACCTCTGAATAGGAGAAGAGAAATTCATTCTAATGGAAATTTCTTATCCCAGAAGCATCCCATGTTTTTTTTGATATAGCTAAATAAAAATATCACCAAATGCAGTGGCACTGAAGAGCTTTTCTTTGAGATATTTAACAACACAGATGGAAGTGCCATAGGTCATAAAAATAACAAGCATGAAAAAAGAGCTTAAATTAACACTGCTTCTATGCTTGTTGTTATAGGTATCCAAGTCTGATCAGAGACCTTTAAGCACAACTTTCACTGACAATTTCCCAGACTGACAGAGGGCTGGATCAGTCTATTTGCAGCTTTGGGCATTTTTACCTGTTTCTAATTTTATCTTTGCAGAGTCCTATTTCTTTCATTTTGTTAAATAGAAAGAATTTATAACTACATCCTCCCTGAAAAAGACATGGTGAGTAGTCAGAGGGCTGCTTTTACATATCTATCTATTTTCTTTTGCAGATCTTTTTCAACACTTGGCTAGGATGAAATTGCATGCATTAACCATATTATGCATTTTATGAATAAATTTATGAATGTGGGGATTTTTATTAAAAAATCAAAGTGCATAAAAGTCTTATCTATCTCCATTACTACCTTTTTGCTAAATTCTTCCATTATTGAAGAATTCCAGATTCATTTGTCATAATTCTTATTTGTTTCAATGATACTGTTTTGGCCACATGTAAATGTGCCTCAGAATACAATAAGGATAATGATCCTATCTTAGTTATAAGGATCCCCAAAGAAGATGGAAGAGTTCAAATAAGAAAGAATTCCAAAAGAGAAGAACAGGTTATTTACTGCATAAAGAAAAGACAGGGCTGACTTTCATGCTACAACATAATAATAATATGACTTTCAGGACCTTGGATAGTTCATGAGGGATTGACATTCCTTCCAACAAGGTTCTTGTCTTCTCTCAGAACTCTTTTCTCGCCCCCCAAATATGTTCTTTTTGAACCCCATTCCCTAAATGGGTGCTTAAAGATTCAGATGCAGTACTATTCATATTTTAATTGGGTTTATTTAAAACTAATGTTAAGTTTGAAGATTAATTTTCTATCACTTTCCTTTACACTGATGAAGGGTAAAGGTGTTCCAAGATGGTCAGGAAAGTTTATCTGGTCTGGAATCAACTGGAATCAACTGCCCTTGGAGTTGCAGATGGCTCCTGACCTTCGATCCTTCCGTCGTGACCTGAAGACATGGCTCTTCCAACAGGTTGACCTGGACTGAGAGGGGTTTTTTAATGGTTTTTATTGGTTACTGTCAGTTTTAATTATAATTATTGGGATTCTTGTTTAATATTTTTTAAATTTTAAACTTTTGTATTGTATGTTTTTACTGTTGTGAGCCACCCTGAGTTCTTCGGGAGATAGGGCAGCGTATAAATCCCATTATTAAATTAAATTAAATTAAACATGTCCCAAAGGTGCTGTTTGCAGAAGGCAACTGGACCTTCTTGTTTTTTTCTTTGAAGACATTTCTTCAAGAAGCTTCTTCAGTTCTGACAGGACCGAGGGGAATGGAAGGAGCTGAAGAAGCTCCTTGGATGAGAATCGAAATGTCGTCAAAGAAAATAAAAACCAAGAAAGACCAATTGCCTCCTGAATAAAGCACCTTTGCAATAACCATGACCTGGATGACTGAGAATCTCTACAGATTATGAGCTCAACAGTTTTTAGTTTACTTGAAAGGTGAGTGGTTGGGTCTAAAATAATACTGATCCTGCAAACCTTTGGTTTGTGTTTATATACTCAAATTTCAGCATCTCTGGCAAAAGGTCAATGACATCACAGGATCTCATAAAGATGGTGAGTTTTTAGATTAAATCCTATGATGATGGATTGAAGTAACTAAATTAATTCAGTTATACAAGAAGAGGCAATCAAGAATGATATGATAGCCTCTTCAAACATTAAAACAGCAAAACAAGACTACCTGATGTTATAAGTAGTTTAATGACAGACCCAACTGCCTCTGAGGTTGATAGATTATCCCTCATTATGGGATGTAAACCAGAAGCTGAACATTCACTGAGAAATGTAAATTACTATTTTTAAAAGGAGAACATTATTTCTTTGTAGCAATTCTTGCTGTACTAAAGAGTAATAATCCCTTTGTACTTCAAAACACATTTTACTTTAAGAATCTAACATAACCCTTTTTCTAGAAGGTGGGGAGAAAATGATTTTAAGTATTTACAAACTGTACAGATGTTTTGTCAAATAAAGGCTAGGGCATTATCATTCTTTGCAAATATTTTTGGGAATGTTAGAATGCATTGTCTATGGAGATTCTCAGACATCCAGGTCATGCTTGTCCTCAAAGGTTCCTTTATCAAAAGGCAACTGAAGTTTGTTTTTTTTCTTGAAGGCACTTTACTTCTCATCCAAGATGCTTCTTCAGTTCTGACTCAGTGGTGGAGGATGGAAGGATTTATATTCCTAGCAGTCATGTGGTCATTAGCACTCATTCTGAGAGTTGTTGAGGCCACTTGGAGGTTTATTTGTGCCCTCAGGATCACAAGCAGATATATTAGGTTTCATGCTGCTTTGGTAAAATAGGAATGTTTGTGTTAAATGGAACTGACTGACTATTTTTACATTTTGCAAGCTAGAGCAGCAGCCATCTAAATGTATTGTGTGGTATGTCTGCCTTACCAGTGGTGCTGAAGGACTTTATGGATGTGTGTTTTAGCAGCTGCTCCCTGGAATTCTAAAAAGGAACTGCCAAGAACGAATTTAAGTTTTTCCACCTGCAGAACACACACTTCTCATTGCAAAGCTCCTGGCAGGGCCTTAGACAAGTTATAATCTTCACTCCAGCATTTTCTTTTTCTGGAAGATACTGTGACTCTCAAATGCACTCTGATTGATGATGCTATTTCAGAACAACTGGTGGAAAGCAGAAGAGCTAAATTGCCTACCTTTAAGAAAATCTTTGATAGAAATGCATTAAAAATAACAATTATTTCAATGAAAGTAATAGAAACAGTGACACAAACTGCAGGACCATGAACTGTGGTGAACAGTTCATATGCAGCAACCTGAACAAATTACATAGAAATAGCAAATGGAATGAAGAGCAAGTAAAAAAATACATGAGGTAAAATACAGAAATATTAGTAATTTGAACAATCAGTTTCAGGCAATAAATACGATTAAATAGTTTAGAAATTACAGGTTGGATGGATCTTGGATGTCTTCTAGACCAATCTCTTTAAAATAAATAAAATAATGCAGAATTTTCAGTACAAAATGAAATTATGTCATCCTTGAGAAATGACTAGCCAGTTTCAGGTCAAGGTATATCTTGGATGAGGTAGTCTGTCATAATCACTTATAAGGGAGATGATTTTTGATTGCTTATCAATTTATCTCTTGAGTTTTTGTTATGATTATTTTCCAGAATTAAGGTGAGGTATATAGCACTCCTTGCTCTATTTTTCCCCTCAATAACAAATCTGTCACAGGGATAATAAGTCAAAGATATCCAAGGGTAAGCTGGGTGATGAATAGAAATGTCTGAAATGAGACAAGATGTTTCTTTCATGGTTCCCTTTCGTGCACACCTTCTTCACTGACAAACTGCAGCCAATCATTTGATGGTTGCTGGCCATGTGTCATTATTTTTTAAGATGTTCCCATTTTCCCTCTCCATATCAGTCATCCATTCTTCTTTCAGGACTATATCTTATCAGAATCTAACTGTCAAGCCTGAATTTAGTTTGGTGGTGGAAACATACGAATTCAGTTTGACACACTTGAGAACTGAAAAGGGGGAGAACCGAGGTGGATGAAGCTCCAGCCAAAACAACATAGCTGGGTGATGAGTCAGCTGCTTTTCAACTGCTGCTGGGCCAGAGGAAGGAAGAGCAGAGTTGCCAGGAAACAATTTCATATCCTGGTTGGGCAATGTGATATATTGTTTTGGAAAAATGAGAAAATTCTAGTTATAGTGAGGTGGAAGCCCAGGAAACTTTAATACTGGCTTCCACCAGTTAGTGCCAAGATGTGTAGTTAAATATAATAGTTCTTTGAGGAATTAAAATGCCTCTGAGTTCATTTTATGATGATTGCATTACTTGGAACCTGACATTAACATAATCTCTACGTTAGTTCCATAACAACAAAGTGAATACAACTTATGCTTTGATATCTGCAACAAGTCATGGCTGAAGGCTGGTGGTAGGCAGAAGAATCTGAGCTATTCTGAAGGTCCTGCCTATTCCATATTCTTTCCTGTGTTGTGTTTTATTTTATTTTATGTGATTTTATACCAACTTTCAACCCAAATTTTGATGTTTTTAGAAAAGTATGCTATTCATGGAGATGTGGCAAATGTGTATTTGCTTCCGTTTCTGCTCTTATTGCAATGGGTTATTTTAATACCAATGTCTACCAGCCTACTTACCAGAACTGGAAATATATGTTCTTTATAGATTTGTTTAACTGATGGAATGCTTTCACAGGACCCTTGCATATTTTCTTGTGCTCTCATAATGAAGTGTTCTTTATTACACAGGGGACAAAGCTCTTTTTAAAAAAATAATTGTGAACAGAATGAAAAAAACTTGGACCTGAATGCCAAACAATATCTGAATGTACTAATAGAAATTTGCTTTCAATCAGGGCAGGACTTTTAAGTTTTTGAGGCTACACCCTGGGGCTGTTTCATGGAACTATTTTATTTGCTTTTTCTTCCTTCCTTCCTTCCTTCCTTCCTTCCTTCCTTCCTTCCTTCCTTCCTTCCTTCCTAGTTGCTATTGCTATACTGATTAAATAAATATCAGGTATGAGATTGTATTATTTATTTATTTACATTTTATTGACTGCGCAACTCCAGTAGACTCTGTAATGTACAATATATTTAGCTATTAGATATGAATTCTGCATGTTCTTTTCCATTGAGACTTCAATCCTCAAGAGAAAATGTATATAGCAATAAATCCAGAATGCTTGGCTAAATAAAAGTGCTTTATTCTACCTTGATTGAAAAAAAAATGTAGAAAAAACTGTCAATTGCATAGACATGGCTCAAGTGTCCTACATTCATTTTATAATTGTTTCACTGACTGGCAACATTTTATGGTGGCAAGAGAATGTCTGATGGAGAAAGTTAATCTTTAAAAGCAGGTAAACAAAAAGAAACAAATGATAGTTGTCTTAACTGGGCAACTTTAATAGAATACGCTTTTGACATTTTCTAGGACAGTGATGACTAACTTTTTCCATGTTGCGTGCCAAAAGTGCTTGCATGTGCATGTTCACTTGTGCTCACGTGCCTGCACCCATGATGCAATGCACGTGTGACTTCCCCTGCCCCCTGTGCATGCGTGCCACCTGTACTGCATGCCTCACTTGCCGCATGCCTCTGCGCATGCACGTGCATCTCCCACGCACGCATCTCCCCCCACGCATGCACAGCAGATACCCGACAATCAGCTGCCTGGCAGGGGGCACGCACGCATACACAGTGAGGCTCTTCTAGGCGACCTCTCATGTGCCAGCAGAAGTGGCTCTATGTACCACTTCCAGCACGTGTGCCATTGGTTCTCCAACACAGTTCTAGGAGAATAGCATTTAGTGAGTTGGATAATAGGATATTTAAATTAATGGGCTTTATGGATAAAGGACAGATTTCATGAAGGTTAGAATAGAAACCTAGAACCAGTAAGGAGTAAATCATAAAATTGCTGGATATAGATTTACAGTGTAGTCTACCGGCATAATACTTCACTATATGTACTCAAAAGACCTCAGATAACTAACTCCACGTCTTACACAAAGGTCAATTTTTCTTTTTTCTTTTCTTTCTCAATCCTATAACAATTTACAAGGTATTTGTAAATTTGGAGATGCCCCAGGCAGTGGATCAAATGATTCTTCCCATCTAATCTGTGCTTTCTCCTACTTTTATTTTTCATTGGCACAAGTGAAATTTGAAGGAGACATATTTCTGACAAGGAAGATAAGGGAGGGCAATGGAAAGGGCTTTTTCCAGATTAACTGCTGTATGGCAAGTAATTTTGGAGACTGTCTTCAACCTGCTGTGTTACAGCATTCCATCAAAATGTCACCTATGCCCATTGCAGTTGATCTTGAAAGCAGTTTTACTCTGTAATATATGGAAAATATAACTAAACATCTCCAATAAAATATTCTATAAGTGTGGTGACAAAACTAAGGAGATCCTATCCTTGGGTAATAATCAATCCAGACAATTTGAAGCACTTGGACTAAGACTATGAAAGTGCTTTCATTTACCTTTGTGACTTATAGGGAATTTAGAGCAGTGTAACCACTATCCCATACTAGTTACCTGATATATTATTTCCTTTTAAAGTCACTGAAAAGTCACAGAATTAGAACTTCAACATGTTTGTGAAGTTTGTAACTTTAAATGGATTCTAGTGCTTGAAAATTTATTTTTCTACTAAATAGGCTTGGGGAGAAAAGGGGGGTGCCTTTAGGGTGTCAAAAATGACAACACATTGACAAATCGGCATCTTTTGTACAGAGAAGCTGCTAATTTTGGATGCAGTTTTAAAATGCAATTAATTCTTTGTATCCAATTAATAGCAGCTGGAACACCCAGAGTCTCCCAACCCTGCAATTTATGATGTGCAATGATTTAGTTCATTTGCAATTGCCCAAATCCTGAATAGTACACATGAATGCAAATGAATCGGAGGTATAGATGGAGTCTGAAACAATGTTACTGTATAGAACTCAACTGATATATAGAACTTTATCCAAAACCTGGAATATCTCAAATATGTGCCCATTGCCACCAGTAGCAGTAGGAAATGCATAGCCAATGCAGTTTTCAAGCCATTGTTTTTCTTCCCTATAAAGAAACCATGTTAGATTTTAAATGGATTCTGTCCTAATAAAAGCAATTCTCTTTTTAAAAATGAACATTTTATTTTATATAAAATAATGTTATTAAAATTCTATATATAAAATAAAAATAAAACAAAAGACAAACACACACATACACACATACACATATAAAAACATAAAGCAGCAAATACAAAACTAAGCATATACTGTAATATATAGGCCACATCTGCATTTCACTTTCCTCATGGATCCATTAACAATTTCTTGTTCTTTATAGTTGAAATCACTATTTAAATTTTCTGCTATCTTACCTTATTTAATATATAAAAGCCTTTATTATCAGGCTATTTTTTCTACTTTTGTAATATAATCCATAAACAGACACCAATATGTAATAAAAACCTCTGTAGATTTATTTCTCATTAGACACATCAGTAAGTCATTTCTCCCAAGTCCATAGCTTTAAATATCCAATCTTCAACATTTTGAGCTTCCTTATTTTTTCCATTTCTGCACTTAACAATAATAATTTTGCCCTAATTATAACAATAAGACACCGTGATTTTTACTCAGTTATTCTTCCATACACCCTAACAAATATAATTGTAGTTTCATCTGAAAAAGGATTCCAGGTCCACTATATATAATAATAGGTTCTTTATATAATAGAAAAATTATATATTATTTTAAATAAAATATTATATAATATTTTATGTTATTAATGATATGATATATAGTGATACGATATTTATTTCCCCCCTTTTCTGCATTTCCAATGTTTTCTTGATATGTTCTAACACATTTTTTAAGGTTACACAGGTGTCAAAAGCCATCTATACATCATTTTATGAAAACAGTCTCTTAAATTATTGCAGTAAATTTTATATTTTTTAGTCTATATAGAATTTTATATGGAATTTATAGAAATATATTCTTTTTCAGATTCATCTCACACTCATATTTATTTGTTAGTTTTAGAATAGAATGGAATGGAACAGAATGGAATGGAATGGAGAATAGAATAGAACAACAGAATTGGAAGGGACCTTCTAGTCCAACTACCTACCTAGGCAGGAAACCCTACACCACTTCAGACAAATGGTTATCCAACATCTTTTTAAAAAGATGGATTCAAAAAGATGGATTTAAAAACAATCCATCATTTTGACCAAAGAAAGATGGATGCCATTTTTGCTGTCTTCCTTGAAAAAACCCCCGTCTCCTAATGAGATCTAGAATGGATTTTTAAATTACTGTTATTCAGTCTTATTCTCTGCCTTGCTGGGAAATCAGCTTCTAAGTGTTTGCTTTGTTTGAAGAACCCTGTGAGTTCTGGATTAAACTTTCTAAAGTGGTTCTTCCACTAAGTGCTTACAAGAAATGCTACGTTCCCCTTATATTGCTTTTGAGGATCTAAAGCACTGCCTACTTTTTTTTAAATAAAGTTTTATTTGAGTTTTACAAAACATACAAATACAAATAAAATGTCTTTTTTGGATGCCTAATTTTGAGAATCAAAGCCAGGCTGACTTTCTCATCTCCAGCGTATTGCTGTGTTAGTCTGTTTGGTTAAGCTTTCTTTTCCATTTCTTTCATCCCCCACAGTGGCAACTCTGCTAATTACAGTAAAAACATGGTGAATTCTGGGAACCATTGTTTCCCCAAACCTGATGCCCACCAGAATACAGATATCTGATTTTAAGCCAAAGAGAGCTTCTAAGAGGAAATTCAATGAAATAAGAGAACAAAAAAAGTATACAATTTCTTCCCAAAGTGGAAAGCTTAAAATAGTTTCTGGGAAGGTCTGACTCTTCAGAAAGTTCTCTCCATGGTCACTGTAACTCATACCTTCTGATGAGGATCATGCTGTTCATTTCCTACCTAACTCATCATACTCCGAAAATAAGCCACCTCTGACTCCTGTTGTATGGGGATATATAGAGACTTGGCATTCTGAATCTTCAGTGTGATACTATAATGTCTCCCAGAAGCTGTATGCATTTTTTTCTTTGCCAAAGAAGAGAAATAAGAACATTGGTGGCAAGGTCACAACAAGGATGGAACTATTGGATTTTACTGTTGTGTGAGGCTGGGGCAGAGCTTAGGAGCTATTGTGATGCTGAACCTATTGGGTTGGGTACCTACTGAGAAATTGTATACCCATGAAGGAAAATAATAATCATATACCATTCTAAGGATGTGCAATGGAAAGTATGAAGTGCTTTTCAGAAGATGGGAAATAAAGAATGGGTTCCAAGTAAGGCTTATAAAAATGAATGCCTCTATATGTAGATGTATAACTGGTCAATAAAATCATGGATAAAAACATGTGAAATTACAGGGACAAATAAATTGACACATTTGTTCATTAAAGACTAGATAAAGTCATAACTGGTGAAATGAAGATGTGATCAAAATAGGGCGAGACCAACATTTCCTGTCTTTTTTGCCTTGGATTCCAGGAATATTTTATAATTTTAATTTTGAAGATTAGAACTAGGATAGAATCATTTTGAACTCTACTTGTTTCTACCCTGTTTTTCCCCCAGAAAAATGGTTAAAAACTGTGTCACTGATTTGCAGCTTTTATTGTGAAAAGGGACTATAGGGGCTACAGAAAAAGGCCCTGCTATCATGTTGCTCCATTCAGTAAAAAGCTGCAAGTTCTTAGTTATTCAGTCTTCAGTTTGGACTGCTGTAGATTTATGCATATTACTGCTATAGAAACAAAAATCACGCTGAGTTATAATTGTAAAAGAAAGTCTCCTATGAATAGAATTTGATTTCTTCTGATTTCAGGGAGATATTCATGTTTTTAGGCAATAGTACTAAGTGGCTTTTCTATGCATTCTCCAAGTAGTCTATACAATATTCCTAAGATTTCCTGGTAGTCTCCCTTCCAAACACTAATCATTACTTAGCTTTCTGAGATGTCAGGATTAAGTAGGTTTATCTGGGCTGAATTAGAATGGCCTTTCCCCTTCACTGATAGCACAATGCCAATTATAAAGCAATTTGGTCTTTTAATTTTGGAATAGATGTACTAATGACTTATTTTTTTCAGGACTTCTCTCATTTCCCAACTTTTTTTCTTATAAATCTTTCATTTATTCAGTTGTTTCCTCCCCCACCCCCTAAAATTGGCTTGCAATAAATGTTAACATTTCATGGTAATACAGTGTAGTAGTTCTCTTTAATTTCCTGTTTGGAATAAATTTCATTCTTATCCCAAATTGAACAGTGTCTGCTTCTGCTCATCTTTCTTTACTCTGCATTTATGCTAAAAATTCACTCATTCCTCTGTGAATGATATATCCATACAAGTGGTATTGAAAACTATCTATAAAATAGGTAATTGTGATAAAATATGAAAGTATCTTTCTGTGAAATTTATGTACCATAAGAAGGACTAATAATGGGATTGTGCATTTCAAAGGATTTTGCTGGGGGATCTATGCAAAAGAAAAATAGATATTAGGTGAAGTTCTACCCCAAAATTCTGTACATCAAGGAGAATTATGAATGAAAACTGATGTATTTCTAAGACAATGATAGAGCAGAATACCACCAAACTAATGTGAATAATATATTTGTAATGCAGATGGTAAAATGGACTATTTATATTGATCTGCTCATCTCTGCTGTTGACTGTTGAAAAAGGAGCAGCATCTGGAGATGGATAACAAAGACCTTTTAATGTTATCTATCAAATTTACATGTAGACCATTTCTCTGAACCTCTACAGCAGAACAAGGAAGACAAACTTTTTGTTATGTATGCAGGTTTAAAGTCATTGGTTTAGTTTGAACTGTTCTTGTAAAATGTAAGAAATGATTGGTTTAAAAAGTGCGGGAAAACCCTGCACTCTGATTGGCTGGCAACTGCAGCTGCTGGCTATAAGTAGCAGCCGCAGCCCAGCCAAAGTGGGTTCATTCTGAGCTGTAGTCACTAATAAACAAAGAGCTTGAAGCACTCAGCGTCTGTCTCTTCATACAAACTTAACACTTTTCATCAAATTTTCAAGGATATAAATCAATGATACCATCTCTGAAGAAGGCTGGGTGGGAGGAGTTTTCTCTTGACATGATGATAGTGGAAGTAAAACGAACATTCATGTACATGCAGCTTGGCTATCTGGTAACTAGAAATGCCATATTCCATCCTGCTGATATCTCAAAAATTCTTTTCTCTTTGAAATAATTTCTAAAGCAAATTCTTTTATTATAAACCAATTGGGAACTAATCAAAAGAAATGCACCTGGCCTTTTCTGCCCAGCATTGTTATAAGCTGAAAGCACAAACTGGGAGTAGCTGTCAGTGCAGTTTCAAGTGTGTTCATAGCTGTCTGAACTAGTTTCACAATCCCTTGCAAATCCAGACAAAGAAGAAGGAAAGTGGATGATGGAAGGCAGAAGAATGAACAGCAGAAAAAGAGGCAAGTATTGCAAATTTGCTTACAAATGAAAACAGCTGCCTAAAGAAATGGAAAATAGATTGGAATTATAGTGTGTATGTATGTAATTGATATATGACGACATAGGCTATCTCATCAATCTGACAGTAAAACAAAGTAGAAATAAAATATAAATAGCACTTATTTGACTGGAGATCTTTTTTTATGTAGTGCAGCCACAATAATTATTGCAGGAAACAAATGGCTCTTAATGTCTTCCTTCACTGATTTCCAGTTTAGGTAAATTGGAATAGTTGGGCTCTGGAGCAATCTAGTGAATCTAATGAGTACGACTAATTATTATAACTAAATTTCATCTTGTAGATATTAATATCAGTTAATTAAAGTATAACTATTGGAGATTCTACCAGATTTATTTATTTATTTATTTATTTATTTATTTATTTATGAGATTTATATGCCGCCCTATCTCCCTAAGGACTCAGGGCGGCTTACAATACTAAAAACAGTACAATATAAATATTTAAAAAATTAATTAAACCAAGAACCTCATAAATCGATTAAAAATTTAAAAACAACCACTAAAACCACTAAAAAAACCCTCCCCCCCTCCTTCAGTCCAGGTAGGCTAGTTGGAACAGCCAAGCTTTTAGGCCACAGCGGAAGGATCGGAGGTCAGGGGCCACCTGGATCTCCAGGGGTAGTTGGTTCCAAAGGGTGGGTGCCCCCACAGAGAAGGCCCTACCCCTGGGACCTGTCAGCCAGCATTGCCTGGCTGACGGCACCCTGAACAGGCTCTGCCAGTGGGAGCGCACAGGTTGTCAGGAAGCTGTTATCAGCAGCAGGGTTTCCTGCAAATACCCTGGTCCAATGCCATGAAGGGCTTTATAGGTGAACACCAGCACCTTGAATCTATAATATAGATTATATAGACATTATATAGATAATATATCCTCATTCATTCTCATTCTCATTCACATTCTCTCTCTCTCTTCCTCCCTCCTCCCTCTCTCTTGTTGTTACAATATTGGACTAGTTGCAGTTATTATTAGATTTTATTTTTTATTTTTTTATATATATATCTGCATTAATCTTACATTTTTCTTCTGAAAAATCCCCATGGAAAAAGTTTGCTTCAGATGTTTGTCCTTTGGATTTAATTGATTCATGAAGTGCCAGGGAAGGTGCAGATTATTGTGAAATGAAAGATGTGACATTCAGCAAACTGCCACTCACCCATCTTTTAATTAAAAGAATTTTTATGTGATAGTTTTCACTTTTTCCCCTACCTAATCCTTCAAATACTGGTCTGGAGGTGTCCGGCTTTTGAGAAGAAGCATAAACTATGACTACTAACACCTCATTTATTGTAAGGTTATAGGAAGAGTATATTGGAAGTCTGAAAACATTTCTCTTCTCTTTTACTTTTAATTTCCAGTAAACTTATGTAGGTTCCCTTGTGAGATGCTTTTCATATTCCTTCTGCTTTTGTAATCTGTGATATCTTTTTCATGAAAGATATTTAGACCATTTCTCTTCTTCCTGTCTCTCAAGGTCATTCTCACATGCCATTAAAAGAGGTTACTGAAGTGTCGTTCATTCTTTTTGGGCCCAGAAAGCTAATAAAACAAAGCACCATAAGCCAATATGTTTTCCATTCTTTCTTGATTAGAAGAATTAAGTTGGATACATTGACAAGATTGAACAAAGTCTTCTTCTTCTTCTTCTTCTTCTTCTTCTTCTTCTTCTTCTTCTTCTTCTTCTTCTTCTTCTTCTTCTTCCTCCTCCTCCTCCTCCTTCCTCCTCCTCCTCCTTTCTCCTCCTCTTCCTCCCCCTTCCTCTTCTCCTCCCTCCTCCCATCTTATGCTGAAATACATTTTGCAACATGAGGACTTTTAGCAGATGATCTTCATATCTACTCTCTATTTAAGGGCTAATGATTGATAGGCAACTTTAAAGTCTGTTTTTAATCTTTTCTGTAAACATACAGGTATTTCTGAGATATAACAACAAAGCTATGATAAAGTACAACCAAAATTATAAATATAGTGGTAATAAAATCAGCAGATAATACAGAATAGCAATTAACAAGTGACATATAAAGAAACTAAAACTGTATCCATACAGACAACTTTAAGTAGCTCAGTTCTTCAACCTATTATTAAATCTAGCCATACAAATAATCTATTTCTCCATGCTCTTAGTTTTGATACAATATATTATTTTAATACCAAGATATTTTATAATATAGAACAAACCAGCAGTTGGAAGAAGAGGTGAAATAAGAGTAAAGGCAATTGAAAAACAGACCAGAAACTCTAGTATTGCTCGCCCCAAAATAATTTGTGAAGAATTAATTTTCTAACAGTTTTTAAAGGGTGGAGGTACCAATGGGATCAGGGTGTGAAGAGAGCTTCTGACAGACTCAGGATCTTCTGTTTTCTAATCAGTAGGCATCAGCCTTGCTGTAAGAATTGAGATATAACTGCTTCCCATTCATTGTATTCTTTCAAAAAATGACCATCTCAAGTATTTGAGCTTCCTCTGTTTCATTTCAGCACAATCCTGTGTCTCAAGCAGCTTCTGTTTAAAAAAAAAAACATTAATCTTCACAATGGGACTATATGGCTTGTAAATTTTTAACTGCAGATAAACTGTTTATATTTTTCTGTATAGCAGCCACTGATGTGAGTAATCGAACTTTACAACATAGAAGAGGCATTTGAAAGAACAGACCTAGCTGCAAAAGGAAAATACCACATTCTCACAGAAAAAATAAAAAATAAAAAACATTATTGCTAGAGACAGTAAATTTAATTTGAAAGTTGAAAAGGGGAAAATCTTTCTAAAATAGAAAATGTTCTTCTCAGTTGTACCATAGACATCTCAATCAGATGCCATGAAAAGATAGCATAACAGTAAAAGCTGTTCATAAATGGGCAATATATTTCCGACTTATGTTTATCGTATGATAAATCACTGTTATCACTTAATTTGAGCTTTTCAGCTTTTGCTACATTTTAAACTGCATTGCATCATCACCTTCATCTGTGCTGGGCAGCATATGCACTGAAAAAAGAATTAAAATAAAGACAAAACTCCCTCTGAAGATTGATCCTTAGGAATAATTATTTTTATTTTTATTTTTATTCATATTTATATCCCGCCCTTCTCCGGAGACTCAGGGTGGCTTACAATTTTTTGGGATACAACCCAATGCGCTCAGCAATAGCCTTCCTTCCATTGTATATGCCTGCTTATTATTACTAAGCGGCATTTTTACAAAGGCAGCTTATTGCCCCCAACTATCTTGGGTCCTCAGTTTACCTACCCCGAGAGGATGGAAGGCTCAGTCAACCTTGAGCCTGGTGGGATTCGAGCCTGCAATAATTACAGGCAGCTGGAACTAAGTGTTAGGCTATTAACAGCCTGCACCACCAAGGCCCTGATTATTATGACTGATAACCTTATTCTCCATCAGTTTGTTAAATGTAATTTAATCATGGTCACTATAATCAAATAGTATGAAACCAAATCAATTTAATGATCCATTTCTTTTTTCTGTCTAAAATGTCCCATTGTTCATCTTCATTGGATGTACTTAGTTTTAACATCATAACTATGATTGATATGTTTGTTTGTTTAGAAAGATGACTAAGTAGACATAGAGGATTACCTTGAATTTAAGTGGCAGTTCCTATTCTATTGAACTGTTATTCATTGTTTATTCATTGTCTGTGATATATTTATTATGAATTATGAATTATTATGAATTATTATTATGAATTATGAACATTTTTCACATGGTGAAGTTATACCATACAGCAATTTTCCAGAATAAATGATGATAATTTTATCCTTAAAATCTTTGAGTATAATCTGCAGTGTGTTGGGTAATCATGCTAATTTGTTTTTTTAGGTAACATTGAAACGCTACAGAATTATATCAGCATGATATATTTTTTAGGGAAAAAAGTTTACTATTGAGTCATATCAACTGAGGCTACTTCAAGTTCAATAAAATATAGATAGTCATGTACCTCAGAACTTAAAAATTCAGTAATGTTGTGAAATAGGAAAAAGAGGCTTATTGCTAAGAATCTCATAAGACTCAAACGTTAAAATTGTATTTCAAAACTAGCTGGAAATTTGTACAATGCACAGGCCTACACATTTGTAGGACTTTAACACCAGCTGGGCTAATTAGAGTCAGAGTGCTTGGGGCAGAAAGCCAGAATCTCAGATCTCTTGGGCACACATTCTTCCAGAGAGAAAAATGAAGGTATAAATAAAGTGGTTTAACTGAATTGCCTTTAAATCTGAAGCAATAATCTCCTAGACACTAGAGCTTTAATTTTGAATAGAGAACAGCTTCTTAAGGATATCCATCCTTAGTTATGCATTATCTAAGACAAGAAGTTGCAAAAGTTTATAAAAGCTAATGCGACTAGGATGAAATAGGCATGAGGACCAATACCTAAGGGTGAAACACTTCGGATGCAATTCATTTACAATATTTCAGACAGGATAACATGTATACTGCAGGCAAGATTACAAAAGGAAATGAAACTTTGACATAGTTGGATCTCTCTAATATTCAAGCTTGCTAGGATTTTAAAATGTAACTTAGGGGCATCTCAAATGAAAAGTTGGATATCTAAGCCATCAGGTCCAACATGGGCTGGTGCTTCTCAATATTGTCATGTATGAATTTGTTTATAATTTCAGTGTTTATGGATATACACGGCACTATTCTATTTCTTATGTGATCTGTGTGTGGTTAATATCAGGCATTAAAGGAGGATGATAAAGCCAGTTTCAGGGCAAAACAGCAGGAAAGAGAAACAAGAGGTACAAGCAAGTTTAATCTTGCAAATATTTCCTGATGAATATATAAATAATTCCTGTAGCTCAATATTGTTACCTTACACTCTATGATTTCAATGCATAAACTTGGATTATATTCAAACCAAAATTCTTGCTCCTTGGACTAGTTTTGGATGCTGCTGGCCACAATCCCACTGTCATTCCTTTAGCACACTTATTGAATTGGGCTATTTGGGAAATGGAAGGAAGCTGACAAGAATTCTGCCTATGTCCTCTTTTTATGCCTGAGTAACTATCAGTATTGCTGAAGATAAAGCAGAAGGGAGACTGCCATCTTGTCTCTCTTTGCATCTGTCCTCTGCTTCAACTTGTTAGCCTGATTCTTTGTGGCCATGGGTGTAATGCTCCTCCAGAAGAGTGATAGACCATATTTCAAATCGCTTGAATGACAGGCCAGCAATATGAAAAGTTCACTAGTGACCTGTCATTCTGTCAAGTTGAAAAATGCCAAAGCACTCACACATAGTTACCCAAGCCAGCCCTATCACATGTAAAAGGCAGTCATTTATGTATGTGTTTCTCACTGGCAAGTTATACTATATAGGGGAGGAAATACAGCCACAAAAATCCACTAGTCCCTTGAACTGTGCTGTAAAGCTGTAAGGCCAACCATAATTGCCAATCTCATCATTGAGGCAGAGTAAAATTTGATTATCAGGCTAGCCCAATTTAAACTGGTTATTTTCTGCTGATTCAAGGACTGTAAGAATGCATGTCAATGTGTAAATGCCTGCAGAATGGACACTTATAATGATGCTTTTACACCTCGTTATCTCTAGTGCCAACAAAATGATTAATCTCAAGTTAAGAGTAAAAAAAAAGTCTTATACCTTAACTGGCAGCCTTGCAGCCGCTAATGAATTAGCAATTATTTATTACCCTACAGGTTTTCATGGACCACTGCTATGATCATTAGTATCAGGATGTTAAGATCGATAAGGAAAATAATAGTAACATCAGAGAGAAATAAAATGTAGAAACTATAGACAATGTAATTTAGAAATTAGAGACTCATTGACAATAGACAATGATAATCCCTACCTTCTGTTTAAATTTGATATTCAGACAAATCCATCACCAACAAACATAGAGAAACCATATTTACATGCCATTCAAAGGAGACCTAGGAAGGAAACAAGATAAGAAACCTAGGAAGGAAACAAGAAGACTAGATATATCCAGTAATGAACACTCAGATAAACATGGATTAACAGAATCTAGCAGAAAACAATATATAATCAAGGAACCACCAGGGAAGAAACCATACACCCTCAGCAAAACTGGTAGAATAAGCATATAATCAGGGAGCAACCCCACATCACTTGCACTGATGAGGTTACCTAGTTCAGGGGTTGCCAACCTTTTTGACCTTGGGGATTACCAAACTCATAATTTTAAATCCTGAGGACCACTAATATGAATTTTAAAAAAAAGATAATATATTTAATATAAAAATTTTATTTTTATATCAAATATAAATTTAATATTAAATTTTTATTATATATATATATATATATATATATATATATATATATATATATATATACTTGTTTTCGTAGATTTCACGGGTAAGGTATGGAGTCTTTGTGTTGGTTTGTCCCGTGTAAGATTGAGAATACTTGGCAATGTTCGATGAAATTCACCCGTCATCTTGGCTGGTGTCTTCAGCTTCGTTCCCAGAAGAACGAAGCTGAAGACACCAGCCTGAAGATGACGGATGAGATTTCGTCAAACGCTGCAAGGTATTCTCAATCTTACACGGGACAAGACCCGAATACACCAAGACCTACATATATACATACATACATACATACATACATACATACATACATACATATATGTTCTGTCTCCCCTTCCCTTCCCCAGAAGGTAAGGAACTTGGCAGCAACACTAGCACAGAGAGTCACGCTGGCCTGTCTCCAAAATCCAAGTTATCTCTCCCGATAAGAGTGTTGGCAGTCACCCAGGCTCTCACTACCAAATTTGGAGCTAACAAGAAATGAAGTACTCACCGAAGGACTGATTTATTCTCAAAGTCCAGAAACCAAATCAGGCACACAGACGGAATCCTCGGCTTATTCCACACTTTGTCACGTACAGAGTTTGTAACGTAGGCACACCCACTTTTATACCTGGTGGGGTGTGGTCCAGCTCAATCTCTGGCCCTCCCATGCCCTCTACATTGCTGCTGACATTTCTCCCTCCGACGTTGCCTGGGATCAAGCCAGGAATCCTCCTCCTCCCTCCCTCGCCATGGCCGTACTGATACGCATCTCTCAGGCTGTTCCTCTTGGCTTTCCGAAGACACCTGAGGCATTGCCAGGGAGGAAGGTCCTGGGGAGGGAGGCCTTGCCAGGGAGGAAGGTCCTGGGGAGGGAGACCTTGCCAGGGAGGAAGGTCCTGGGGAGGAAGGCCCTGGTGAGGAAGGCATTGCCCGTTCCTCCTCTTCTTCATCATCCAGGTCCTCTTCCTCTGTCAGCACAGGCTCACGAGGCGGGGCCACAACATATATATATATATACATACATATATATGTTGTTTTCTTATGTTTTAATGGGTATTTATATGTAAGGTATTTAGCTTTGTTTGGGTATTTTCCCACGTCTTTATAATTATGCTTTTAAAGTTATAGTGACATTTCAGCAGAATCTGATAAGCATGAATAAAAGAGATGACTCCACCAGACTGTCAATTATCTGGAAGCCTGCACTCACAAACAAAAAAATCTCCATACCACAAGCCAAACAAACACCTGGACACAAACAGACCCTCCCTGATACCTCCAGCCCAAACACACCCCAGCCAGCCACCCAGATGAAACCAAGCTTCCTAATAAACGATGGCCGCCATTCACCTGAAGCCAAGCCACGCTGAAAGACCCCGATACACAAAACACAATGTTGCTAGCCAATCAAGTTTTAAAAAGCTACAAAACAGACAGAAGACATTAGAAACACCAATCAAGCAGAACACAATGAACTCTAAGACCAATAAACACAGACCAAGACTCCCAACCAATCAGGATGAAGAAAAAACCATTCTAACAAAGCATGAGGTTAGCACCAAATTTAAAACAGAAATGGCTGTGAAAGCCTGACACACACAACTAAGATGAATTCAATACACAAGCCTGATGATGGCAGATGAGATTCTGCCGAAACGTCACTATAACTTTAAAAGCACAACTATAAAGATGTTGGAAAATACCCGAACAAAGCTAAATACCACACACACACACACACACACACACACACACACGCAAATGCTTATTTAATTATAACTAAATCGTAAATGCTTAATCATAACTGTGGGGCAGAGCGAAGGGAAAGGAGGGGCCTTTCTCATACTTTGAGGGGGAAAGAGGGAGGATTTAAGAAGCCACATGATCCTGGAGGCTGGGAAGATCTGGACTGGGAGGAACCGGCTTCCCCACAAATGGAAGAAAAGCAGAGCCATCTCATATGTCCCCCAAGTCAAAGGAAACCTCTCCCTCCTTTTCCAGGTGTGGCTGCCTGGAGTTAGTTGGGGGAGGGAAGGAGGGCCAGGCTTGAATCGCCAACGGGCTCCTAATAGCCAGGCAACACCCGCCCCCCTTCAGCTTCCACATAAGAAGAGGCTAAGCTCCAGGTTTCTCCTGTCGCTTCCAAGCAGAGAAAGATCCCTCCCTGTGTGCAGGCTGAAGGGGTGGGGGTGACGAGTCCAGAAAAGCTGCAGCTCTCATCTGCACTAACAGGCTGGTTATTAGGAGCCCATCTTCCTCAGCGCTTTTTTGGTCTGGGCATTTGGTCTCTCCCCCCACCACATGCCAAAGGAAAGCCAGCCTTCCAAAGGAAGCTTCTCCTTCTCTCCTTCCCTTCCCCCCACTCAATCTTAGTTTGGGACAGAGGAGAACACGCTGGAAATGTGTGTTGGCTTTTCCAACATGCCTTTTTCCAGCGCTCACTCGCAATTCTTCACATTCCTCAGCAAGGCCTGGCTTGCTGAGTGGGGAGAGCAGCCTTGATGTCTCTGCTGCCCCCACCCTCCCACCCCCGAGAAAAGAAAGCAAGCAGAAACAGCAGAAAAAGAAACAGCAGAGATCGGAAGGCACAGGCAACAGAAAGCGGTGCTTTTCAAAGGCAGCAGCTTCTGTCTTCTCTTGCCTGTGACTTCCTCAACGTCAGCTCTTTTGCCCGAGCAAGAGCTGTTTCTGCTCACTTTTCCTGTGCTTTCCCTGGGCAGCGATGGCTTGGGCCGTGGGGGGGAGCGGCAGCAAAGCAGAGCGCTGAGAGGGATGAGGAAACTGATGCCACCCCCGCCACCCCATTCCGGACCTCTGAACTGGATGGTGAGTGCAGACTTGCCCACTCTGCCCCCTCCCATCACCACCAGCCAGTATTTTTCCTGCCCTGGGCCGACCCTACAGCCCGTGGCCATTGAGGAAGAACTCAGGCCAGGAGAGGCAAACTGTAAGGTGCGGGAGTGCCACGCAAATGCGAGTAGTGTGGCACTCCTGCACCTTCTGGCCATCTCCATTTCTGCTTCAGCCCCCCCTGTGCCACCAGATCCCTCTTGCTGCAACAGCGCCATTACCTCATCCTGCCTGGTGAGGATTGTGCTGCTTTTTGCAGGTTTGCGCTGGGCCAAAGGGTGGGAGCCAGAGGGTGGGCAGGCTTTGGAGGGTGCTTTGGGGAGCATTTCTCTGTGGCCCACCAAAAACAGAGCTCGGGAGAGCTGCACACAGCCCTTCCGGCCCACTGGTTGGCACCACGACCAGTCCTTCATGTTTCCAGGATAGCCCCACAGGCCAGATCTAAGCACCCCACAGGCCTTGAGTTTGACACCCCTGGACTAAGGCATTCATGCACATGAATGCTCATATATGGACAAAGAATATCAATAAACTTCTAATCCCTAGATTTAACTCAATCTGGACCTATAGGACTCTGCAGAAAACTCAAAATTATGACAACAGGATACATGTGGTGGTAAAAGAAACCACATGTCTTGGTGATATGCCTAGTTTCTCCATCCCTTTCTCATTTTCACTGGCAACAAGATGTGTTGACTTTAACTTCCAGAAATCTGCAGCCAGCATGTATTCATTGACTTGGGACAACTGCAAAGACAGAAAACAGGAAGTAGAAACTCAGTCAAAAATATTTTTTTCCATAAATATATAGTAAGTATTGTGTTAGTTGTTGTGCCTTTATAAACAACTACAAATGTAATTGTTGCACTGAATGAAAACTGTAAGATCAGCATTGTTGAGGCATGGAGATTCTATAGGTCATGTCATTAAGATGTGGAGGGAACATGATCTGTCCCATCAATGTGCTTGGAATCATTCCAAGGCCTACCCCAGAAATATAAAGATGCACAGAAGACTCTGTCAACAACTGGAACTGGATGACACCCCAGAGAAAGGCAAAGCAAGTATGATCCCTTCATTTTGACAAATAAGACCGTCTATGTCAAAATTGAACACCCTCTCTCAGTAGACGGGGAGGGGCACAACATCATCTATCTTCAATCTACAACACAGTCCTTTCCACAGTTCTAAGAAGGCTCCACCAATATGCACCCCTCAGGTGACCCTGATGACACAGATAAACCTCCTGCTGACCTTAACGACCCACTAAAAGGATGCAAATGTCCAGCTGTTTGCAAGAAGTATAAATCCTTCCATTCCCCACCATCCAGTCAGAGCTGAACAAGATTCTTGGATGAGAAGTGAAATGTCTTCAAAGAGAAACCAGAAAGTCCAGTTGCCTATTGAATAAAAGCACCTTTGCGACAACCATGACCTGGAGGACTGAGATTACCAGACATTCATTTTGACAAGTTATCTTCACAAAATGTTGCTTTATGAAAAAGCTTTACATGGGTGCCTTGTGTGAACCATCATTGAAGTAAAGCATCTCTGTATAACTGTACAGCCTTATTATTTATAGCACTGTTGAGAGATGGTTCTCCTTAATTTTGTAACTCCCATTATAATCTATTTTTGAAATTAATTATGATGTATGATTCAAATCACCTGCTCATAAAATTGAAAGGAAGATTTATGCTGTTTTTCTGATCAAGCATCAGAATGACTATAAGGTAAACACTTTAATGATACTCTAATGTATCCTGGACTTATGAAGTATTATTAAGGAAAGTAATGAAAGAGATATTTCTTCTATGGTATAGTAATGGGCTGCTTTCCGTACTCTGAGAATCATGAGAGTAAGCAACAGGTAATATATGAGCTGGATTTAGAAATTGCAGTGGAGGTTTTGGCATGCAGAATGATTGTATGCTATTCTTAGAAGATATGAATAGAGAACATCTATGCATGATTATAGTAATAAGATAATTAATTTAGATAAACATATTTAATCCATTTGAACTGTACAGGTACTGTACAGGAACTGTAGCATTAAACACTACTTCCAAAGTAAAGTAATTAAAAACAGGGACTGATAAAAATGCTGTGTCAAGAACAAGATTTAAATGTACTGCTATGGTTTGGGCATTGGACTAAGATTAGTGGGATCCTGACACAGATGAATACTCAGTCTTGAAAGCTCATTTAGTAATTGTGAATCACTGTTTTTCAGGAAAACCTACTGCATGCTGCTTTGAGCTCCTGAAGGAAAAGCAGGCTATACATCTACTATTATTTAAATTATATTTGGGCAGTGTTAATTTTCCGCTATATTGATCTCTTTTTGTTATAGCTTATAGCCAAACAAATGTGTGTGTTTGTGTATGTTTACATCTATAAACAACTCAAACTAATCAGTTCAAAGCCAGGCAAAGGTCTTTTCACTGAAAGTAGAGACTGAAATTTATTCTTATTTATTTCTCACATTTATATAGCTGCCCTTCTCACAAATCTACCCCACTGATCCAGTGTAGATTAGTAGATATGTTTTCTTGATTTCCAGATTAGGGCTGAGAGAGAACAATTGACCCAAAGTGACCCAGCTGGTTTTCATGCCTAAGACAGAACTAGAACCCAGCACCTTAATAATTATACCATGATGTTTCTCATATATATTATGTATGTGTGTATGTGTGTATGTGTATATGTATGTATGTATGTATCCATGCATGCATGCATGTGTGCAAGAAGCTGACTATTTTTAGAGAAACAACAATTGAGAGACAGTGAAACAGTATCCTGGAAGAAAGTATTGTTTGCTGGCTGGGATCCTATGCTGGAGCACTTATGCTACAGTGTCACATGTTGTCCATTCAACTTTAGTTTTTCCAGAACATGCACTTTTATACAACCTATTCTAACCTTAGTGGGTAATAACTTTAGGGATCTTTTCCCTCACCCAAACATCATCACTGAAAGCAAGCCAAATTCATCACCAGTTCAACATCTTTGAAAAGCCTCTTAAGAAATTAAGGGAAAAGCAACCACAAATAAAAAGATATGTAATTATGTATGTAGCAACTTCAGCAAAGCATTTATCCTGCTGATAAGGATATGTAATTAGTCATTTCCATCCTTTTTTAACAGGGTCTGATTTTCCCTACAATGATATTGGCATAACAATAGAGGTATTAAAAAGCAAATGAAAGTAGTCATTAGCATCAGATTGGAACATGTCTGTTTAAATTTTGGATGTTTCTTTTGTAAGAAAGATTAGAGATCATGCTGTCTGGGGCTTTTGCTTCACTGCCATTTTTCTTCTTTAATTAAACTATTTGTACCTAGACTTTCAAAAATACTTGATCGATTTATGTATAAATTAATTTTTAAAAAGAAGAGAAGTAATTTCCAAGATTAGCTGCAAATTGGAGCAGTTGGTGGAATCAGATTGCAATCCTTTCCTTAATTTATCCTCCCTTCAGAGACTGGAAACCATGCATAGTTGCAAGTATGGTGAGATGTTTTCCAGTACTCAGAGTAGGTTTAGAAGTATAGATTTAATCGGCTGCATAAGAATAGATCTCTGGAAAAATTTCTAACGCTGGGAAAGGTGGAAGGAAAGGGAAGAAGAGGAGGCCAGCAGCAAGGTGATTGGAGTCAGTTACAATGGCAGTCAGGGCACTGATGGAATGGCTAAACAATCAGGTTAGGGACAGATCATCATGGAGAAAATCTATGTGGTTGCTAAGACAGCTATGACACATAATAAAACAAGCAACAAGGATGGAACTGACTCTTCATGATGGATTAAATTCTTGGCTTGAGAGGTGAAAGTTTCTAGATAGTTGGCTTCTGGGAGACTTTATAGCTACTGGAGAAAAGAGAAGGGAAAAGCATAAGGACTAGCTACAAAGAGATTTTAAACTATTCATTTTCTAGAATGAAATGGAAATAGCTTTGTAAAGGTGTCATATAAATGCAAATATAAGAGCCTTGGTGGTGCAGGCTGTTAAACGCCTAGCACTTAGTTCCAGCTGCCTGCAATTACTGCAGGCTCAAATCCCACCAGGCTCAAGGTTGACTGAGCCTTCCATCCTCTCGGGGTAGGTAAATTGAGGACCCAAGATTGTTGGGGGCAATAAGCTGACTTTGTAAAAATGCCACTTGGGGAGGGGCAAAAAAGCCCTAGTAATAAGTAGGCATATACAATGGAATGAAGGCTATTGCTGAGCACATTGGGTTGTGCTCCAAAAACAATTGTAAGCCGCCCTGAGTCTCCGGAGAAGGGCAGGATATAAATATGAAATATATATATTTGTGCTTCTGCCAGCACAAAGCCGAAGACACCAGCCTGAAGATGGCGAGTGGGATCTCGTCGAAACGTCACCAAGGTATTCTCAATCTTACACGGGACAAGACCCGAATACACCAAGACCTACATATATATATATATATATATATATATATATATATATATATATATATGTAGGTCTTGGTGTAGTCTTGTCCAAGATTGAGAATACTTAATTCGACGAAATCTCATCCGTCATCTTCAGGCTGTGTCTTCAGCTTCGTTCTCCTGGGAGAACGAAGCTGAAGACACCAGCCTGAAGATGACGGATGAGATTTCGTCAAACGCTGCCAAGGTATTCTCAATCCTACACGGACAAGACCCGAATACACCAAGACCTACATACCTTTACCCGTGAAAATCTACAAAACATATATATATATATATATATATATATATATATATATATATATATATATATGAATATTTTTATGGCTAAGTTTGTTTACTGCCTATTTGCTTACACAATCTTTTTCCTGAAAGTTTTCTTTGGATGAAAGCCATTCTGTGCAAATTAAAACAAGTGTTTCTGATCCCAAGCTAAGTGATTCAATGAGGGCTATCCCTGTTATTGCCATACATTGGCAAGACCTAACAATCAGGTTTTCCAAATTCAATTTAATCTCTGAATGTTAAATGGATTTTCTGATTTCTCCAGAATAATCGCTCCCTCAACTTCCTTCAAAGGATGAAGCTGCCAACTCAGGATTGCATCTCTGAAGTGTTCTGGCTGATACCTGGCTGGAAAAAAGTCTACGAGTTCTAACCATGAAAAAGGAATAAGTGACTGAGGACAAGTTTTACTCCATTCCACTATTCAACAGATAGAAGTCTTTGCAAGATCAAAGAATCATCTTCAAGGAATGGACTCAAAAAGCCATAGCAGTCCAGAGGCCTCCAAACTTGGCAACTTTAAGACTTATGGACTTCAACTCCCAGAATTCTCCAGCCAGCCAGCCAGTCTTAAAGTTGCCAAGTTTGGGGACCCCTGTAGCAGTCCATCAATCTCAAAGAGGATTTGAAACCTATGGATGAGTTTGAGTACCCTAAGAAGCATGCAAATAAGACATCTTTTCCCCAAACACCTTGCAAAACATTTCAGGAATGCCTCTATTGTTAAAATGAATTTAGATTCATTTAGTTGGAAATTATGAAAACAGACATCACTTTTCTTTATACGTAATTGAAATTATATGTGACAGTTTGATCATACACTCAGGGTTGATTAATAGGCAATCGCCTTTTATAACCCCTGCAGAGAACAAAAACAACAATAAACCTCTGAATTGCAACTTGGTATATTTTCATAGCATTATCTGGAATGAATTTACCAGCACTATTACTTCAAGAAAGCAACAAAGTCTCAAATGAAATGTAACTCACAATTTATATTGTCCATGTAATATTTGCATCAAAGCCAAAATTTGTTTTTAAATCACTAGCTGCCAAGAGAAAAAGACATTGCATATTTGCTAATACTGAACTTTTGCAGAGACAAATCCTGTTGAGGGCATATTGATCAAAATATGTCTGGGCCAGTAACATTTTTATGATAGATAATAGCTTTCTGCTTTGACAACATGTTAGGAAATCTGTGATTCAAAATATACTTGGTATGAGTGCCAAGTATATCTGGTGCAGAAGGAATACTGCACAAACTAAATCCAGGGTTTTTATAAAAAAATATTTTATATTTTATCTATTTTCCTGAGCAGTAACCTATTTCAGTAATGCCACACACCACAGCTTCTGGTGACTAAGAAATTATAGGAATTCTGTAGTTACAACTCACCATCCTAAGAGTGGGCATTCCTTCTTCACCTAGATATGCACATTTTTTGGGGTTGGACACAGGTCTTAAAATAACCGTAGCTTTCCTTTTATGAAGTATAGTATCTGTGTAGGGGTGGTGACAAAGTTGTTGGGATAATAAAGGCAGAATACAAATAAAATGAATAAATAGTGGTAACAATAATAATGATAATGATGATGATAGTAATAGAACCTTGGGTGAAATCCCAAAACAACTGTAGTGCCAAATAAACACCATCTGCAAAGTCATCATCAGTCAATTGCAAAAGTAGCTTTGTTTGCAACAATTTACATCCTACAATGATAACTTTAATGTTATTGAACAACAACATCTCCCTATCCCAGGTCCTTCAATAGGTGAAGAAAAATGCCAAATCCAATCTAAACATCTGGCTGACTATGCAACCAACCATAACAATGATATTATTAAACAACATCTGCCTACCCCAGGTCCTAGGAGTATCTCAATAGATCATCAAATCCATAAACTTCTGGCTGGCTGTAACAACACCACCACCATGCCTGACATCACTATTGTGGAAAAGAAAAAATCTGGGTCAACTAGAAAAAATAATGAAATACTGCAATCTGCAAATTGAAGTTGAGCAATTGTGGAAGAATAAATCAATGGTTGTACCAATAGTAATAGGAGCCCTTGGAGTAATACTCAAAGGGTTGCCTAGATACTTGGAAATTTTTATTAGACCTGAATATTCTGACTTTGCAAAAAAGCACCTTATTCGGAACCGCCTATATACTCGGACGTTACCTTAACAGCTCTTAAGTCTTGGTTAGGATTTAAACTGTTACATTTTTCCCAGTCCCAGACTATGAATTAAATTTAAGATTATAATAACAAAAACAACAACATGAATAGATTTATGTGCTGCCTGACTCCAAGCAACTTACAATGATTAAAACATAATACAGTGTGAAAGCAAAATAAGACAAAGGACAGCAATGACAGAGGAAAACAGGAAGGAAGAAAGGCATCAATTGTCATGTCCAAAGACTGGATGAAGAATCAGGTCTTTAGGGCTCTTTAAAATCCCAGTTGGGTGGGAGCTGTTAAAATTTCTAGGGAGTGCTGAGCTCAGAGGGATAAGGATGTCTCTAACACTGTAGGATTCAAGATTCAACACATAGGTAAACCAAAATTGGCAGAAGTCCTAGAAGCACTACCCAGACAATGACGACATTGTCCTCCTGGGAAGCAAATTGAAGCAAAATAAGCATCAGAAAGCCCGTGGAGCAATAGTTGGTCAGTGGTTTTTAGACCTGGCTGTGGTGAGCTGCAGTGTGGAAAGTCTGATTGGATTCAAGAGATGGTATAACTCACTGTATGCAAGAGTTTTCTTTATGGATTTAAAAGGGCAAAATGGAAGTCATTTGCCTGGATGGGCCATTAGAACACTTGATTGCTCTATTACAGAACTAGTAAAAAGAAAACATTAAAGAATCTAAAAGAGGGAGCTTAGATTCTATTTTTTTTTGTCAAACGTGGAGTGTAAGTTGCAAGCCAAATGGAAACCTCTCTACAGAGTCCTAAACAGAACATGGTATGCAGATTTATCAGTGGAAATTGGTAGGGCATGGGAAGTAATATCTGTCACCACGATAACAAAAGCCTGTGAGACATCTCCAGGAAGATGAAACTGTGAGTGCTGGGGATAGGAAACTGTTAAGTTTGCATGAAGAGACAGAGGTGGAGTGCTTCAAGCTCTTTGTTTATTAGTGACTACAGCTCAGAACGAACCCACTTTGGCTGGGCTGCGGCTGCTACTTATAGCCAGCAGCTGCAGTTGCCAGCCAATCAGAGTGCAGGGTTTTCCCGCACTTTTTAAACCAATCATTTCTTACATTTTACAAGAACAGTTCAAACTAAACCAATGACTTTAAACCTGCATACATAACAGAAATAATCCAATGTCTATGGAGATTGTCAATCATCCAGGTCATGGTTGTCCCAAAAGTGCTTTTCAGAACTGAAGAAACTTCTTGAATGAGAAGTGAAACACTTCAAAGAAAAAGAAAAAGAATGTCCAGTTGCCTTTTGGAAAAGCACCTTTGGGAAATGATCCAATATTTTGCTGTCTTAAAAAAGTGAAAAGGGAGAAACATGAAGGCTGGCAAGAGTTAACAGACTCTAATTGGTAACAAGAGCCAAGGAAACTGTCAAGAGATACCATAACCCTGAGACACCGCATATAGTAAATTCAAAACTAAAGAAAACATAGACAAAATAAAATACAAGAGGGGATAGGAATATAGAATTAAGTTTAAAACAACAGATTACAGAAATATAGAAATAGGCATTCAGAAATAAAAAACCATGTCATACTCACCACTTCCAGATCCTGGACAGCTTTACATTTTTAAAAAATCACTTCTGATGGGGCAACATCAATCAAATCTTGTATCTAGGGCCCATATCAAGAAAAGTCATCGTGGAAATATCTATACTGAAAATAAAAGAAGGCATATGTAATTAAGAACAGCTGAATCTAACAAACATGGTTAAACAGATATGATTTATTCTCAGCATGAAGTGTGATTTGATTCTGTTATTAGATTGTAGATGGAATCTGTGCTTTGTTTCTTATTTATCCTGTTATTTATTGTATTATATTCTTGCATGATTTTTCAGAGGCTTATTCATAAATGAGGTTTAGAATCCATAAATTCTTTTAGTTGAATTAGGTTTCATTTTTTTAGTTTATTCTTACATTATTCTAACTCTTTAGTCTTAATGTTTTCTGTTCTTATTTTTTAAATTAAAAATCTTTATATGTAAACTTTATTTTTATTATTAATCTTATCAATATAACCTATAGAACTATAGTTATATTTACTTTATAATGTGATTTGTGTAGGGTAATAACATTATAAGGATAAATGATTATAGTGAATATAGATGGAAGGACAGCTTAAATATAGTTAAAATTCACTGCTATAGTATTAAAAGTCAGCTCACTCATTTTCCTTCTCCTTTTCAGTGCAAATTACAGTCATTTGTAATTCTTTTCAAGCAAACACACTAGCTAAAATGGGAAATTATCATCTGTCTTAATTCCCATCATCAAGATGTTGCTTGTAAATTACCTCAGTTAGTTATATGTGGCCTGCCAACCTCTAATCTAACAATAGCAAGGCAACAATTTATTCATTCTGTCATAAGTGTATTCCATGAATTTTATTATAATCCTTTTGCTGTAATGTAATATAACACTACTATAACCCCCACATTACATCTGTATATGTGAATGAACACCTGTGTGAATTGATTGGGAAATGCAGAGCTGATATGGTATTATTCACAAAAAGTAAGCTTGAATGAAGTAAGATTTCTCCATTGTATACTATTAGTTTAGAAAAGTTTCTTAGCTATATACAGGGGCTTTTTGAATATGGTTCAGAAGCTTGGCCAGACCAACTTTACAAAGGGTACTAATTTCCTTGGCATTACATAAAGTATTTTAATAATTGATTATATTCTTAAAATTATTGTACAGCATGAAAAAGGAAAATAAAAATAAAGTGCTTGTTCTTCTTTCTTTCTGCTGTTTATTCCTTCACAATGTATCTTTGCCCAGCTCTGCTAAATGTCTTTGCCCCATCATATGAAAAAAATGAAATGTGCCTTGAGTAAGTCCTGGTGACTTGAATGGAAATTTGCTTTCATATAAGTGTGCTTCCCAATTGATTATAGTTTCATTTAGTTCTTCCATGAAACTACAAACAAACTTTGTGTTGTTTTACCTGAATGACATTATGACATATTATCATGTTTCTATTGGTAGTTGGGGTAGGAGAGAGAACAACAAAAACAATAAACATTCAATAAGCATTTAAAAGACATTTAATTATCTAAAGTGAGTGTCTAAATCAGTGTTCCTTAACTTTGGCAAGTGTAGGATGTATGGGTTACAGCTCCCAGAAATCCTCAGCATGCTGAGGAATTTATGATTCTAAGCCACCCAAAGTTACACCGAGGTCAAATAGCTGGCCAAAAATTTGAACAAATCAAAATGGGAATAAAAACCTACTCTTTCAATTGTCTTCTAGACATCTCTGCTGATTTTCCCAAGATAAGAAAGGTAGAAGATTATTTTGGGGAAGAAGAAAAAGATGGTGTGAAGGATTCATCAAGTTTCTAGAAACTTGAGGAACAAGCTATAATTTCTCAAAATGATTTATTTATTGCTTTCATATGCCTGTCCAACTCAGAGAAGGTCACTCTTGGTGGCATTTAAAAAAAACATCCACAAACAAGTATAAAAGAAAAACAGTTACCATTAAAGCCAACTAATATAATATAATGATGTTAAGAATTAAAATTTATTATAACTTGGCATTTTATTTTTTTGCACTAGGTCCACTTGCTGTGGATTTTGCAACACAGCCACAGCCATTCTGATTGCCCAGTCTATTTTGAGATAATTGTTGCTGTTGTTATACATTCAGTAGTGTAATGCTGAAACAACTTTGCTTTTGTTTTAGCTGGATGAAATTGACTAGAATTTTGTCAGATTTTCCCATTAGCTCACCTGACAGGAAGAACTGTAATAATAAACCTGGCTTTATTATTATTATTTTCTTCTCCAGGTTTCAAAAGAAATGTCACAGAAAAGCAAAAAACTGGTGCTTACTTTTCTGGCCTGGGTGGGAAGCAAAAAGGAACAAGGAATCCATTGATTAGGGGTTCTGTTAGCCATTGCTTATCACCAAGCTGTGGTCAAAACGGATTTAGGAGGTTGAAATAGGTTGGTTAAACCAGATTCATTTCTACCCAACCTAAGCAAGAAAGTCAAGCAGTTGAAAATTGCTGGATGGAAAAGCCTTAACTACTATATAAATATAGTAGTTTGCACAAGACAAAGGAGCTGATTGGGGTGTTAGTTTAGTTTCAAACAAGACTGGATCCCTTTCAGATCAACTAACCTGCTCTGGATTAGTTGAATGGATGTTGGTTTGGGTATTTTATTTATTTATTTATTTTATTAGACTTGTATGCCGCCCTCTCTCCCTAGGGACTCAGGGTGTCTCACAATATAAAATCACAATACAATAAATTAGTTAAAAAGTAATTAAATCACAAGTCCAATAAGTCAAAACCTGTAAAATTTAATTAAAATATCCTTAAAAAACCACCCCACCTCATTTCAGTCCAGGCCTGCCTGCTGAAACAGCTAAGTCTTCAGGTTGCGGCGGAAGGAGTGGAGGTCGGGGCCAAACAGAGCCCCAAGGGAAGCTGATTCCAAAGGGTGGGTGCTCCCACAGAGAAGGCCCTAGCCCTGGGTGCCGCCAGCTGACATTGTCTGGCCGACGGCACCCCAAGGAGGGCCTGCCTGTGGGAGCACACAGGATGATGGAATGCGATGCTGGCAGGAGATGCTCCCGCAAGTACCCCAGACCCAAGCCATGGAGGACTTTGTACGTTAACATCAACACCTTGAATCTCACTCGGAGGGCAAATGACAGCCAATGCAGCTCACACAGGAGGGGTGTAATATGGGAGTATTGGGTTACTCCCATCACAACCCGCGTGGCCGCATTCTGCACCAGCTGTAGCCTCTGAGTGGTCCGCAAGGGCAGTCCCATGTAGAGAGAGTTACAGTAGTTGATTCGGGAAGTGACAAGGGCATGGGTGACCGTGCGCAGGGCATCTCGGTCCAGATAAGGGCACCACTGGTGCACCAGGTGGACCTGGGTGAACACCCCCCTGGTCACAGCTCCCACCTGCTCCTCCAAACTGAGCTGTGTATCCAGGAGGACACCCAAGTTGTGAACCCTATCCACAGGGGGCAACACCTCTCCCCTTATGACCAAAGATGGAATATCCTGGAGACTCCGAGATGCCATGCACAGCCACTTAGTCTTGGCCGGGTTGAGTTGAAGCCTGTTCCTCCCCATCCAGATCTGCACCACATCCAGACAATGGGACATCATGGAGAGGGCATCACTGATGCAGTGGAGATGAAGAGCTGAGTATCATCCACATATTGATGATACCTCACCCCAAATCCATGGATGATCTCACCCAGCGGCTTCATGTAGATGTGGGAACAGGAGGGTGAGAGGACCACCCTGAGGCACCCCACAAGTGAGGGCCTGGGCTCAACCTCTGCCCTCCCACCAACACCGATTGCGAGTGACCCGAGAGGTAGGAGAACCACCATAGAACAGTGCCTCCCACCCCCAACCCCCTGAGCCACCACAACAGAATACCATGGTCGATGGTATCAAAAGCCGCCAAGAGATCTAATAGGACTAGGACAGAGGAGAATCCCCTGTCCCAAGCCATCCAGAGATCATCCACTAGCCATCTCTGTGCCGTCTCCATGCTGTACCCGGGCTGGAAGCCTGATTGGTAATCGGCTTCCTCCAGGAACCCCGGCAGCTGCTGAACCACCACACTCTCAACAACAATTTGCATCAACACACTCTCTACTTTCCTCTCTTTCTCCCCCCCACCCCAATGTACCCACTTAAACATATCCTGCAGGCTGAGTTATGATGCTATGTCTCTTCATAGCAGTAGTAGGAAGCACAAGTCAAAGAGGACTACCTGGAATACTTGCTCTAGAGCAGGGCTGTCAAACTCAAGGCCCGCAGGCTGGATACGGCCTGTCGGGTGCTTAGATCTGGCCTGTGGGGTTGAAGAAACAGCAAAGGACAGGCCTGCTGTGCCTCTGCCAGCAAAAACAGAGGTTGGGTGGGGCGTGCATGGCCCCCAGGCCCTGTTTTTGGCCACGATGACCTCCTACAGCCCTCTGCCAGCGAAAACAGATATTCCCAATTATTGTTTCTTTAACAAGAAAACAGATGAAAAATTTATCTTCCAAGTGCAAGAAAAAAATAGTTTTTTTTTCCATAGAGAAGATAATAAATACTTTTATATATTGGAAAGCTCTTAGGTATGTAAGAACCTGATTTGACTCTAGATAAACAGGACCAAAATTGCTGTAATGCCACAACTAGGAAACTCTCCAAGCACATCTCAAAGTGGTAGTAGGAGAGAAAACCAATCGCCCAGTGTGCCCACAGACAGGGCCTCCTTGGGGTACCTTTGGCCAGACAGTGTCAGCTGGCAGTCCCTAGGGGGAGGGCCTTCTCTGTGGGAGCACCCACTTTGTGGAACCAGCTTCCCCTGGAGCTATGATTGGCCCCTGACCTCTGCTCCTTTCGCTGCGGCTATTTGAACAAGCCGGCCTGGACTAAGGGGGGGGGGCGTTGTTTTAAATGTTTGTGGTAGGGTTTTAAATATTTATTTGGTCCTAATTGATTTAATATTTTTTAATTTCTTTTAACTTTTGTATTCGTTGTTTTTTTATGTGAGCCACCCTGAGTCCTTCGGGAGATGGGGCAGCATATAAGACCAAATTAAAAAAAAGAAAAGGAAAGAAAAAGAAAGAGGAAGACACATAGAGAGAAATGAGGTAGGGGGGAAACAGAGAGGTGGGGAGAGGGACAGAGAGGGGGGGTATGCATGCATTGTTCTTATCAGGCCAACAAGAAGATACAAAAGACAGAAAACCAATGTATTGTGACAGCCCTTTTTTTCAAAGAATAATTTGTTCAGACAGTATTAGGCTTATAGGCAAATCATTTTTTAACTTGTGCAGAGATAAAAATAACAATAAAAATTGCATTAGCCTATCATGTTTACACAGACAAAAGTACAGCTTGTTGCAGAAAATTGGAATTGAAGACCCCTCCCCCCATTAGAAAGAGACTTGAAATTGTATCATTTTCCTTTATGGACTTATTAACCAATCAGAACTGATTGATTGTGATATCAACAGCTACACAACCCTTAATTAACTAAGGTTATGGAGGTTGTTAGGTTTTTTTTAAAAAAAATTGAAATATCATCCAATTAGGAATGGAGGCAATTGGGCAATATTTTGAGGCATTCAAACATGTGTTTTCACACTGACAGTGCTCTGCAAGGAAAACTGACAATTATGTGATCTGTTCCAAAGTAGTATGCTGACCTCATAAATCTGATAGGTCTCAGGACTAACTCGAACGCACAATTTCTGAAATTTTACAGCAGGGTCATCAATATCTATGAAAGTTTGCTTATTGTACTTTGGGTTCTAAATACCCCAACCTGCCAAAAAGCTACTGTCCTGGTATTAGCAATCATGTTAAAATGAGACAGGTTTACAGTTAAAGAAGCACACAATAGAATTGTGTACACTGCCATAAAACCTTGACATACAGTTGTTCATCTGCATCCTGAGACCATAGATTCATTATATAATACGTTTTCACCTTACATTTACACTAAAGATTTCCTGATGATTGAATGTCAAATATATGTAAAACAAGTAACCCTTTAATTCATATTCTTTCTCTCACTTCCCACTCAGCTTTCAGAGTCAGGAAACAAAATTGTATTTTCCAATTTTCTTATTGGAAAAGGTATTTTTCTATTCACAATTCAAATACTCTGTGGGTGGAAGAGTCAGATCTGAAGATCTCTCAGATCTCTCACATACCATTTGTCCTAATTCAGGGTTGTTGTTATTTTGTTCTATAATTTTTTTGTGCTATAAACAAGGAACATTTAAAGGGTTAGTAATGGGATATTTTTCTTCAAAGGTGAAAAGTGATGACTCATAGATTACTTCAACACCATCAAAACTCAGCAACTATTTATCATCCATAACTTTAAAACAAAGTCATGGATAATCAATCCATAGCCAATTAATTGCCCAATCTGACAGCAAGCAATGGGCAAATGTATAGGTTAATATCCTGAAATGAAAATGCATTAAATTATTAATAAAAAACCAGAACCTGAAATTATTTTTCAGATTAATTGCCTCATAAATTGGGGAAGCAGGGTAGGGATTCTATAGAAAAAAGCAAATAGGTTACAATGAATATATGATTTTGTAGATACAATACTTCTCATTGATATACAATTGTTTTCTCTCAGTACTACTACTTGGCTTATTCTGGTGAAACAGTTTTCCTCTCCAATTAAAACACTTTTTCCACTTGAGAAACCTAATAGTGTCTTTACCTTTTGTGCAGAAAGGATTCTCTTTCTAGGGATCCCTAATGAATTTTATGCCATTTAAAAATGAATACAATCAAATGCCTAGGGGGCATAGTTTTCTAAATATATTATGAATTGGTCTAAAATGCTGATGTTTGGGCAGACCCATCCTATTTCTTAATATCCTGATCATTATGAAATCCCATTAGGGAGGAAAGCAAGCTCTTATAGTCCCAATTCATCAAGAATTCAGGTTTTACCCATACCTCATTTAAATGCCTCTCCAGGCATTTAATAAGATGCTCAAACTCATTTGGTGGAAGACATTCTAAATAAGGTCTATTTAGGAATTGCAAGTGAGACAGAAGAGGAACAAAAGTATGCTATATGTGTTAGCTGTGCCATCAGTGTTCTTGTGTTTGCTATCCTATTCTTTTTATTTTTCGTCCTTCCCCTCCCTCTCCTCTCTCTGGTTCATGAGGAAGAGGCCAGTGGTGTTATGGAGTATTATCAGTATTCTCCTGTGATATCAGGCGTTAGAGCAGTGTGTACTTTGAAAATGATTTGGAAGAAGTGCTTTGGAACTTGAACATTTCTTTGTTGTCCATTAAAGCAGCTACACCATTGCTAAGGTTTCCAGTAGAAAAAAGATTATTATTATTATTATTATTATTATTATTATTATTATTATTATTTAGATTTATGCAGCCTATTCCCAAAGGACTCAGGGCGGCGAACATACAAAAAGATATACAGTAACACAACTAAAAACAAGTCCAAATTACCAAAGTTAAAACAATAAAATCACAAATAAACAAACAAATTAAAACTACCCACCCCAGGGTCAATCCAGGCTGGCCTGCTGAAACAGCCAGGTCTTCAAGTCTCGACGAAAGGAGCGGAGATCAGGGGCCAAACAGATCCGCAGGAAGCTGGTTCCACAGGGCGGCCCCACAGAAAAGGCCCTAGCTCTGGGAGCCGCCAGCCGACAATGCCTGACCGACAGTATTCCCAGAAGGCCCCTCCTATGGGAGCGACGGGCGATGGACTGTGATGCAGGCAGGAGGCGATCCCAAGTACCCTGCACCCAAGCCATTAAGGGCTTTGTAAGTTGTTACTAACACCTTGAAGGAAACCCGAAGGCAACCAGCAACCAATGCAGGTCGCAGGAGGGGTGTAACATGGGAGTATCGGGATACCCCATCACAGCCCCGCATTCTGCACCAGCTGCAACCTCCGGTAATCCGCAAGGGAAGCCCCATGTAGAGAGCATTGCAGTAGTCGATCCTGGACGTGACAAGCATGAGTGACCGCTCAAGAGCATCTCGTCCAGGTAAGGGCTGCTGGCGAACCAGCCGAACCTGGGCAAAGCCCCCTGGCCACAGCTCCCACCTGCTCCTCCAAACTGAGCTGTGCATCCAGGAGGACGCCCAGATTCCTCGCCCTATCCACGAGGGGTAACACCTCCCCCCCCATGACCAAAGATGGCACATCAACTGAAACCCGAGATGCCGGTAAGAACAGCCACTCAGTCTTGGCCGGGTTGAGTCTGAGCCTATTACTCCCCATCCAGGCCTGCACCGCCTCCAGACACCGGGACATCACCGAGAGAGCATCACTGATTTGGTCTGGGGTGGAGATATACAGCTGGGTATCATCTGCATATTGATGATACCTCACCCCAAAACCACGGATGATCTCGCCCAGCGGTTTCATGTAGATATTAAACAGGAGAGGTGAGAGAACCGACCCCTGAGGCACTCCACAACTAAGAGGCCTCAGGGAGGACCTCTGCTCTCCCATCAACACCGACTGTGAATGGTCCGAAAGGTAAGAGGAGAACCACCGTAACACGGTGCCCCCCACTCCCAACCCCCGGAGCCAGAAGGATACCATGGTCGATGGTATCGAAAGCCGCTGAGAGATCTAAAAGGACCAGAACAGAGGAAAACCCCTGTCCCGAGCCCTCCAGAGATCATCCACCAATGCGACCAATGCTGTCTCGTGCTGTGCCCGGGCCTGAAACCCGATTGGTACAGGTCAAGGTAATCAGTTTCCTCCAGGAACAGCGAAGCTGCTGAACCACCACGCTCTCAACAACCTTCGCTAAAAAGCGAAGGTTGGAGACTGGACGATAGTTATTCAAAACGGTTGGGTCCAGAGCAGGCTTCTTAGGAGGGTCTCACCACTGCCTCTTTAAGGGTGGCAGGAAAAACCCCTTCACTCAAAGAAGCGTTGATAACTGCCTGGAGCCAACAGGTAACCTCCCTGGAGGCATAAACCAACCAGGAAGGACACGGGTCCAATAAACACGTGGTGGAAGACAGCCTCCGCATGATCCTGTCCACTTCATCCAGGGAGACAGAGTCAAACTCAACCCAAACAGGATCCACAAGACTCGCCGCCACGCCATCGTCAACATCCTGCCAGTCAGAGTCTAAGCCAGCCCGAATCTGAGACCTTATCCGCCAGATGTAAACTAAAATCCTCTGCTCTGCCCGGGGTCCCTCCCCTCAATTGCAAGAGGGAGCGAGTGACCCTAAACAGGGCCGCAGGGCGGTCATCTGGGGCGATCAGAGCGAGAAGTAAGTACATCTCGCTGCTCTAATCGCTTCCAGGTAAGTCCTAATATAGGCTCTTAACTGGAGACGGTCAGACTCAGAGCGACTAGTCCTCCACCTACTCTCTAGGCGTCTCCTCTGCCGCTTCATTCCCCGAAGCTCCTCTGAGAACCAAGGAGCTAAACGAGGTCTCCGGCAAGGGAGAGGCCGCAAGGGGACAACCCGGTCGAGCGCTGCCGAGGCCGCCTCTTGCCAGGCGGCCACCAAAGTCTCGGCCGGGCTGTGGACAAGGGAGGTGGGCAAAAACCCCAGGGCTGTCTGGAACCTCTCCGGGTCCATTAGGCACCTGGGGCGGAACCATCGTGTCGGTTCCTCATCCCAGCAGCGAGGAGCAGCATATTAGAAGACCAGCCTCAGGAGATAATGATCTGTCCATGATAGGGGTAGAATAACCGGAGATCCAACCCCCAGATCACTACACCACTGCCCCGAGATAAAAACCAGGTCGAGCGCGTTCCCCCCCCTCATGGGTAGGCCCCTGAATCACCTGGGTCAGGTCCATGGCTGTCATGGATGCCAAGAACTCCCGAGCCAATCCAGACGCCACCCCCAGGGAGGGCAAGTTGAAGTCCCCCAGAACAATAAGTCTGATGTGGCTATTTTAATGAGTAGCATAAGTTCTGAAATACTTTAATGAGTAGCATAAGTTCTGAAATACTTTTGCAACATTTTCATGTGGTACATAAGCTATTTGGTGTTTGGATGTGTGTGTGAGAAAATGGGATGTGACTTGGTTTTCTCCAAACTGTCACTTTTTTTACCTTTCTAGTCCTTAAAAAGGGACTAGAATTCACTGTCTCCTTGTTTCTAGGCCAGCATCTGAATCACTACACCAAGCTGGTTCTTTTATAGATTTATGATAACTTTTGCAGAAATGACTTGCATTGCTTTCTTCCATGGATTAAGAGAGGGACTGGTCCACAGTAACGCAGTTGGTTTAGGCCTAAAGTGGGACTAGAACTCACAGTCTCTCAGTTTCTAATCTTGTGCTTTAATCACTATATCAACTAGCTCTCCATGGAAGGTAGGTAAGCCAACAAATAACTTGATCTTATGTCAGTTCTCTCTCTCTTTCTCCCTCTTTCTCTCTTTTTGGAGTAATTGTTGAAAGCAATACAGTATTGGCTTGGCATGATTAGGTAGATAGATGGTTTTGTGCTTGCAGTCAAGGCCAAAGTAAAATGACTGATCCAAAATCATCCAGTCAGCATCTGTGCCTAAGGGAAAACTAAGAACTACAATCTGAATTTCCCTACTTCTATTCCACCAGCTCGACACACATAATATAAAAGGAACTATTCATGCAGACAATGTGGCTATAAAGAATGAGTTTTTAAAAATTATCTTTGAAGTTTAAGGTTGGAGAAAAACCTTTCTTTAAATGAAACTTTATTTTAGGAATGAAGCTGCAGTCTCAGAAAGAAAAGCAGTTTTGATATCTATTCTTCAGCAGGTTCTTTTAGTATGGCTTATTAAGAAAAATATACTTCCTCAAAAGATGTCCTTGCTATAAACTTACTTGCGTCAAATGAAAGCAAACTAATTAACATTGTAAAATGAGATGTTCCATATCATAAGGACTTGGAGCCACCTGTCAGGACATTCAATAGCCCAGCCAGTTTTTTTTTTTGCAGAAGACAGAAATTAAGCTAGTATGGAGATAAAGTGCAGAATATATTTGAAATATTCATAGAGTGTGAATGTTTTATCATATAGAATCAAACAGTAACCTGTGCAGTTCAATATATTCTAGTTTCAATTAATTAAAGAAGCTGCATTCAATTAAGATTAGGATCATATTTTGCTGGGAATGAAGATTTAATCTTCTTCTTTTCCATCTGTGATAAACCTACCCACTATTCAGCAGGTACTGTTAATAAAAAGCATCCTGTTATGTCACAGTGGAAAGAATTACAACACACGCAGGTCCAAAACACAGTTATTCTTTACAGTCAAACTGGCAAGACTGCTGACCAAAATTGTACAACAGCAACAGCTCTTTCAAAACAACATGGGCCAAAAGTTATTACTCTATTACCAACACAGTAATGCTTCTAGTGTGTATAACAGGTCCCTTTATGTGTAACAAATTTGGGTCACTGAAGATTAAGGGCTGATCCAGACTTTCTGCTTGCTCCATTGCTAATATGGGCCACTCATTGTTGGATTCAATGATGAACTATTAAGTTGATGAACTTTACTTGCTGGTGGGTTTTCCTATCCCTTCTAGAAACTTATTGCATGAAGAACAGTTTCAGGAACTGGAAATGTCTAGTATAAGGAAAAAAAGGATTAAGAGTGACATGATAGCAGTGTTCTAACATCTAAGGAACTGTCACAAGGAAGAAGAGGTCAACCTATTCTCCAAAGCACCTGAAGACAGGACAAGAAGCAATGGATGGAAACTAATCAAGGACAGAACAACCTAGAACTAAGGAGAAATTTCCTGGCAGTTAGCCCAATCAATCAGTGGAACAACTTGCCTTCAGAAGTTGTAGATGCTCTATCACTAGAGGTTTTAAAGAAGAGATTGGATAGCCATTTGTCTTAAATGATACAGGGTCTCCTGCTTGAGTAGGGGGTTGAACTAGAAGACCTCCAAGAAATAGCAATAGCATTTAGACTTATATACTGCTGCATTGTACTTTACAGCCTCTCTAATCGGTTTACGGAGTCAGCATATTGTCCTCAACAATCTGGGTCCTCATTTTACCCACCTCAGAAGGATGGAAGGCTGAGCCAACCTTGGGTCATTCAGAATCAAACTCCTGGAGTGAGCAGTGAATTAGCCTGCAGTACTGCATTCTAGTCACTGCACCATTAACTCTGTTATTCTGTTATCTCTCCTTTTTGTTCCTGCCAGGCTGAATGAAGGATGTTCTTTTTTTTACTTTTCTACCTGTTGTCCAGATTTTGGAAACCTTCCTTCCCCTTCCTTCCCTTTTTCAGAATCTTCAAGTTGCGATATAGTAAATAAAACAGCAAAGTTTCAGTTGATGCTGCTTTGCTTCAGCTATGAAACTAAATCATCAGTTCTTTCATCCTACAAAGTTTTTATCGGTCTACAGTGGAACATAGGAATGAAAGAAAACTTTTAGCTCTTTATCACTGCAACACAGCAACAGTAATACAATTACTGGGGGGAAATCCCAAAATAAACAATAAAAGAGTCTATGCTATTCTCAAAGTAGAGAATGTGAAAAAGGAGTATAAAGGTACAAACATCTGAGGAGCAAAGGAAAAGTATGGGGCTAATTCAAAAGGGACAATCCCTAAAAGACAAAATTGGGGATTGGCAGGTTCACCCACATAGAAGTCAGCCAGCAAATCTTGCTTTCCCTGGGTGGATGGGAAGGACAAGAACAAGATGACAGAGAGCAAGAGAGACAAGCTGCTTAGATGGAATTGGCCTAAGTCTCTCTTCCCATGCTATGGTGATCTCCACTTTGAGTTGGTCCTTCTATTTCTAATCTACAGTATTTTGTAGTTTTCTGTTGAATTTTAAAACTCTATTTATTTTTAAGAATCAGTGATGTTCATTTCCACTCATTTCCTTCTTCTTTCAGTCCTGTGACATTCAGATCATACATCTGATTCCGTTATATATTAGCCACCTAGGATTTTTTGTTGGATGAACAAGATGGTAAAAAAATATTTTCAATAAACAGTATGATTAAGGGACCATGAGTCACAAACTGACCTTTGAGAGAAGAACTACAACACAGCATGGAGAAAATTGGTTCCATTCCTGACATTGAGTTGGGGAATCAGAAATAATTCCAATAAATTACTTGGCACTAAAGCCCAAACAGATATTAGATGTTGGAAAATTCTTCCCTTGTTTAAGGCTGGAGGATCTAGAGGTAAAATCTTGCCTTTGCTATCAGCAACTTCACTCAAACTTGTTTCTAAGCTACCTTTTATTAGGTAGGTTGATTTCAGAACTTTCTGTTCAAAATATCATGAAGAATGAAGATACTACCATAACAATGAAAAGTAGCTGTAACATTCTCCATATAAAACCTATAAATAATATTTTTTCTGAAGTATCTTTCAGTCAATGAATAAATCAAGGTGTTTCATACCTAATCAGCATAATACTTTACTGTCACTATTGGCTGAGTTGGTTGTGTTAGTTAATTTCTGGTACATCATCATGACATTATGCCAGACTTCTGAATCCTGGACTTTGACAATCCCTTGATGCTCTTGTATAACATCATCTTTTGGAAAATTCAACCACAGCAGAGCTAATTAATGATTTATGAGGACTGACACTCCCATTTCTGCCAAGGCTGGTGAAACATGCTTTATATTGCCTATCAGGGAATTGTGCAGCAGGTGTCCAAATGAAGTCAGAAACCCTGACACAAACTTGTAGTTTTATATAAATAAATATATTTGGCATCTATATATAGAGCAAACTAGGTAGTCAGGCAAACAGGAGCATCATCAGGTAAGTCAGCACAGTAGGAACTCATGAGGTAAATTATAGAGCAAGGGTCGCCAACCTTTTGGACCTCAGGAACCACCAAACTCATAATTTTAAATCCCAGGGACCAGTAACTGGTTCTATGGGTGTGGCCTAATTTGTGGGTGTGGCTTGATGGTCATGTGACTGGCTGGGCATGGCTTGTATGTAAATATTATAAATATTTATATAAATATTGATTTTTTATTAAAAAAAGAGCAACTTTTACCTAAAATCAGGCAAAGCAGGCAGGCAGATTGAGTTGCTCATAGAATCACAGATTCACTCAGAGATCTATCTATCTGCCATTGGCTAGCTTAGTCTGTCACATAAAATTTGCTTGCAAGCAAACTCATAAAATTTGCTAGCAAGCAAACTCACAACACACCATGTATGTAAATATTGAAATTTTTATTAAAAAAAGAGCAACTTTTACCCAAAATCAGGCAAAGCAAACAGGCAGACTGAATTGCTCACAGAATCATTCAGTGATTTATCTATCTGCCATCAGCTAGCTCAGTCTCTCAAATTTGCTTGCCGTGAGTCTGCACTGAATAATATAACCTTCAGTCCTAAGGGAGGTTCGGCTGTGCTTAAAAGTAGAGCCGAAGATCTAAAGACTAGGTAGAAAGCAAAAAATCAAACCGTTTCCTGCTTCCTAGCTAATCTAAATCTCCTGGCAGAGCAGAACAGCTGATGGTTGGGGGGGAAGGAAAAATAGCAATTTAGCAGGCAATTTTGCTGGGTAAGGAGTGGGCGGGGAGGGTTCCCGTGGGCCATGTGGGTGGCGCAGCCTTGTGTTCCCCCACAGCCTGGATTAATTGCTTTGGGGGTGCTCTGGGGGTGACATTTCTCTGTGGCCCACCAAAGTTTTCTCACGGACCACCAATGGGCCACAGCCCACCAGTTGGCAACCACTGTTATAGAGCACATAGAGGAAAAAGGCAGGAAAAAGGGACCCCCACCCAATACCCACAGCAACTAATCACAGCACAGATTGCCTCATGCAGGAGCCAGCAATCTTCAATCAATCAACCACAACTGTGTGTTCTGGCTCATTGCAGAACCCTACTGCTCCAGCTACTAAATTTAAATATCTTAGCATTACACTGCTTACTATTACAATTTCTAATTCAAAAGTAGAATATGGGCAGCCATAGAAGGTTCATGGCAGAACCTTAATTCAACTAAATGTCTATGGAGATTCTCAGTCATCCAGGTCATGGTTGTCCCAAAGGTTATTTTTCAAGGAGCAACTGGACTTTCTTGTTTTTCTTTGAAGATGTTTCGCTTCTCATCTAAGAAGCTTCTTCAACTCTTCTTCAACAGAAGAAGCTTCTTGGATGAGAAGCGAAATGTCTTCAAAGAAAAACAAAAAAGCCCAGTTACCTCTTGAAAAAGCACCTTTGGGACTTAATTCAACTACTGTACCATCCACTTCCCATCCAGAATACAGCCTTTCATTTATATAAGTACCTGGGTATTTTGTCTGAGACACTGGATATGTTCTTTTCTTAAATGACATGCATTAAATTAATATATAGAAAGTAATTAATTAACATTATACAATAATTATTTTAATTGTTTTTATTTTAATTGTTTTAATTATTTTAACTGACTGTTTAGACTTGTATTTGTTTAATTATTTTTTATCGTAATTGTTTGAGATTTTTAATGTTCGCCGCCCTGAGTCCTTAGGGAGAAGGGCAGCACACAAGTCTAATAAATTATTATTATTATTATTAAAGTTCAATAGCTTGCAGTCTTTCATCTTTGTTCTTGCAAATACACTATTAGAATTGTAATTGATCACAGACTGTATGCAGATCTGCAGTGTGATATGACTATAAATGAGGCAGATACAATTTTAGACGGCATCAAGAGAGTTTCCAAATCACAGGAACATTTATTTCCTGTCTATTGTGCATTAGTTAAACCCAGTGGTGGGATTCAAATAATTTAACTCTGCCCTAATGATTTCTTCCAACAACCAATTCACCAAACTGCTCAGGAAGTTAATAACCGGTTCTCCTGAAGTGGTGTGAACTGGCTGAATCCCACCACTGGTTAAACCCCGTTGCAAAGACTGTGTTGAGACAATAATTTTCAAAAGATTCAAACAACTGAATAGGCTAAAAGTAGAGCAATGAGGATGATTGTCTGGAGATTAACTTCTGTGAAAAAAAGATGAATTCTGAATATGTAGACTTGAAAAGAGAAGAATGAGGGGAATATAATAGGTCTCTTCAACTAAATACAGTGATTTCACACAGAAGGAAGTCAGGATTTCTTTTGTATTATCCCAGATTGGAAGCAAAGGAACAGTGGCTTTAAGTTACAGGAAGACAAATTCTGTTGAATGTCAGGAAGAATTTCTTTAATGGTAAAAGCAAGTGGTAGAATGTATTTTCTAGAGATGGTACCTGCTTCATTGGATGTGTTTAAGCAGCAGCAGGATAGCTGTCTGAAAGAATTCCTGCACTGGGGGCCTAAATGGCTGCTTCCTGTCATACCAAACCCAAGGATGACATAGTGAAATCCAATCAAGTCTAATCCTTTATTTGCTTATATCTAATGGTCAGAAACTTGCCAGATTAAAACCAAAAGCTTCTAATCAAATAGGTATACCCTGAAAGATTTCAGAGTGCAACAACTCTGAAACTCTCTCCCCTCACCCATTTATAACACTCTTTGGGCACTTTACAATGTCAACATATTGCCCCCAACAATATGGATTCTCATTTTTCTGACCTTGAAAGGCTGGAAAGCTGAGTTAATATTGAGTTCCATCAGAAGTGAACTCCAGGCCGGGGGCAAAGTTTGCGGGCAATACTACATTCTAACCACTCTGTCACCAGCGCGCTATGCAGTCTCTTAATTTGGGGTTTTCTCTACTGCTTCCTCCCTGAGGAACAGTGATGCTTCCAAGACTCTCCTCCACTGTGTCTCCAAGTGCACATTCCATTTCCATCTAATATAATCCAACGATTCTGTCTTTTGGTGATTTCCAGCGAGTTCAAGTTCTTGTATCCACCCTTTAGGGAAACAAATAAATTGTGGGAGACAGAGGAAAGAACTTAAATGTTTTGGTTCCTTTTAGTTGGTAATTTCATTAAATATGACTGCTCAATGTCAGTTTTCCCAATCTACTACCTCCAAAATATATTGTATAACAATCCCATTTTCTCCATTCGACACTAGGAAAGGTTGTCCTACATTATTATTTGTTGCTATCAATACTTTGCTGAACACTTTTTTTCCTTTCATGAAAAGATAGGCACCCTCTAGTCCAATACTGTTATTTTATCCTTCATTATAAATAAAACAATTGAACAATAATGATGCTTCAGAAACTATCTAGGGATTTATTAAAAATGGTTGGAAAGTACTTCTAATGGTTTCTTAAAGGTCAAATCAAACTATGGGGGGAAACTCTGAAGAGACGTCTAGTGAAGGTCAAGTATTTAAAATACTTGATATATGCCACTACCTTTTGTTATTTTAAAGAAAAGAGATTTGAAGATTATCAAGGTTATTGAAATTACAAGAGGGAGATACCGTATTAATTGACAGTGCAGCCATACAAAAATAATTTCATCAATATTGTTTAATTTGTATAAAGGAAGTGATATCTCTGTAAATGAATATCTAAAGAAACAAAATTTACCAAGGATTTCATTGACCGAGACAAAGGACCTATGACAATAGGGAAAATTTCTGAAGTTATAAAAATATTATAAGAAAACATGCCAGATGCATTATCAGGTTTTTATTATAAATGTTTTGAGGACGAACTTTTACAATCTTTATAAAATACGATTAATTTTACAGAGAGGAAGGATGTCAGAGAGATGGAAAGAGGCTAATATAGCCTTAATACCCAAGGAGGGGTGAGATTTAATAAGAAACTATAGCCAATATCATTGAACAACAACTACAAGTTGTTCATATTGATCCCCACCTGGATTATGTATCCTGTAATGCACAGAGATCTACATCAGTCCTTCAAATTTACTATTTTTTCAGGGGAGCACAGTTTATCCTTGCTGCAATTAAGCTGTTTGCAGCTAAATCCCAAGCAAAATTATTACACAGGGTACAATTAGGACCATATAACAGCATGATTAACATAGAAATAATTAAAACAAAAATTTTAGGAAGCATTTTCCAGGTTACCTGCTGTGCTCCAAATGCAATATTTTGATGGGAAGCTGGAGTCAGTAAACTTGAATTCAATGTCTGGAAAAACATCTTTACTACTGGTTAAAACTACACCACTGTCCTATTGAACTGACCCATCTATAATTGGCAGACAACTTCAAATCTTGGGAAACAGCTGTTCAAAAGGAACTGAACCAATATGGCTTTCCAGTAATACCATTTAAACCTTAGGGCAAGACCAAGCTAGATCAATAAGGCAGAAGACTTTATAGAAGGAAAACAGAAATTGCTGGTTTTTTTCTCACATAAACTGGTAAATAACCAGATACCCATGTTTTCCCCAAAAATAATACTGAGTCTTATTTTCTTTTGCATCCCGAAATAAGCACTAGGGCTTATTTTCAGAGGATGTCTTATTTTTTCCCATGTACAGGAGGCCCACTTCTTCTGCTTGCTTGTGGGGGGCAGGAGGCTGCGTGGTGCACTAGTGCCACCTCCATGAGGCAGGGGGTTGGAGCTGCCTCACATGCCCTGCACCAGCTTACCTTAGGGCCCCTGCAGCAGGCCACCCATGCCCCGACACCTGCCTTGCCTTGCAGAGGCAGCTCCAGCAACACCATCCAGCACGACCCTGCATGGTCACCGGCCCACTTCTTTTGCTTGCTCGTGACCCCAATGGAGCAGGAGGTCAAGCAACACACCACTGCCACGACCATGAGATGAGGCGGGGGTGGAGCTGCTCCATGCACCATGCACTGGCTTACCACAGGGCCCCCACAGCCAGGCCATTCACACCCCGACACATGCCTCACCTTGTGACCGCAGCACCAACACCAGCACACCACTATGCCTCTTGCTCTGTTGCAGCTGCAAGCAAGTAGAAGAAGTGGACCTAGTGAGGAGGGGTATTATGTATGTAGGTTTGAATGTCATTGGTTTAGTTTGAACTATTCTTGTAAAATGTTAAATATGATTGGTTTAAAAAGTGTGGGAAAACCCTGCACTCTGATTGACTGGCAACTGCGGCTGCTGGCTATAAGTAGCAGCCACAGCCCAGCCAAATTGGGTCTGTTCTGAGCTGTAGTCACTAATAAACTAAGAGCTTGAAGCACTCCACGTCTGTCTCTTCATGCAAACTTAACACTGGCGACAAGGGTGGGATCTCCCTGAAGAAGAAGGCAACGCAGAACAGAAGAAGAGAGAGATGGCTGTGCTGAACACCCCCCAGCCCCGATCCGACGGCAGAAGACTGGGAGATATGCAGATCGTTCCAAATGTATCTGGAAGGAAACAATCTTGCCAACATTTCCGAGGCGGAAGAGGGCGGTCTTTCTCACGCACTGTGGTCCGGCAGTTTTCAAGATGGCAAAGGCATTGGGAGCTGCAGCAGATGAAGGTAATGGAATGGCCTGACTTAGAAAAGTTGTTAAGAGCCCATTACGCCCACAAGTATCGCCTCATTAAGAGACACGATTTTACCGGGATCAAGGGGAAAGCGAAAACGTAAATGACTTCGTGGCAAGTTTAAGAGACATTGGGGGTGCACGTGAATTTAACAATTTAGAAGAGGCCATGCGCGATCGATTTGTTCTGGGCCTTAAAGACAAAGTGCTTCAGAGCAAGTTATTACTAATTCACGCTGAAGGAAGCAATAGGCCTCTTCAGCAGAAGCTACCAAGTCCTCAGCAGCAGCCATGAAGAAAATCAACAAGGCAACAAGCCATCCTGATGTGGAAAAGTCCACAACAACTCATTGTGAGCAAATAGATTCTGAGTCAGACTGTAGTGAGGTGGAGGAAGGAATTTATAGACTCAGAATGGAGCGGAAAAAGAAAGACCTGGGAAGAAAGAGGCAAGATTTCTACTGCAGAGGTTGTGGGGAAGCCACCCCGACTGAATGCAAGTTCCTAGATACCATCTGCCTCCGTTGTGAAAAAAGAGGACACCTAGCAAGAGTCTGCAAATCATCCAGAACTCCACCCAACAGAAGGAAGTTTCCTGACAAAGAATTCAAGCCCAACAACCTCAGTGAGAAAATGGGGCACAGCACAGAAGCAAAGGGAAGAATGAAACTCATCAGACAGTAACTATTGGTCATTCTTCTTCTATCAATAACAGAAAAGTGCATGTCAAGGTACTAATTGAAGGAAGGCCTTGCCAAATGGAAGTGGACTCAGGCTCCTATTTATCTATGGTGTCATGGGACACTATTCACAGACTACTCCCAAACATTCAGAAGAAGCATTTCAAGAAGCAAGCACTGACTCTTAAAGACTACCAAGGGAACAAGATTCCAGTAGTTGGAACAAGAGAATTCAACGTGAAGTTCAAAGGCCACACCAAACGCTTGCCCCTGACCATCGTGGACAAGGATCGCCAAGCTTGCTGGGACTTGAGTGGTTCAATCCACTAGGCATCGAGGTGACTGGCATCAATCACGTGAGCAACACTGAATGGGAGGAGGCCTTGAAGTCTGAGTTTCCAGAGGTCTTCAGCGACGGATTGGGCAAGTATATGGGGACCCCTATCACTTTCAATCTAGATCCCAAGGTGCCACCAATCCGTTTAAAGCCCAGAAGGGTCCCATTTGCCTTAAAGGAAAAAATTGATGCACAATTAGATAAACTAATAGCTCAAGGAGTTTTAGAGCCCACTGACCACTCCAGGTGGGAGACACCCATAGTCACACCAGTCAAGACTGATGGGTCAGTGAGAATCTGTGGAGACTATAAGGGGACATTGAACCATGCGCTTCAACAGAGCGCATATCCAGTTCCAGTGGTGCATCATTTACTACATTCACTTGGCAGGGGTACAGTCTTTGCCAAATTGGATCTGGCCCAGGCATATCAACAATTAACAGTTGATGATGCCACTGCAGAGGCCCAAACCATTGTGACTCATAGAGGTGCCTTCAAATGTAAAAGGTTACAATTTGGAGTAAGCATGGCACCAGGCATCTTCCAAAGCCTTATGGAAAGGATGCTCCAAGGACTGCCAGGGGTAGTGCCTTACTTTGATGATGTGTTAATCTCTGCTGAAAATGACACTCAGTCACAAGAAGACTCAGAGAAGTCCTTACCAGATTCAGAAGCGGGTTAAAAGTCAAGGAAGAAAAATGCACTCTTAAAACTGACAAGGTTGAGTTCCTGGGCTATATGATTGACAAGCATGGCATCCATCCTACCGATGCCAAGGTTCAAGCAATCAAAGAAGCCCTAGACCTAAATGCAAAACAGATTTGCAAGCCTTCCTTGGACTCATTAACTTTTATCACATGTTCCTACCTCAGAAGGCAACCATTGCAGAACCACTGCACAGATTATTAGACAAAAAGTCTGCGTGGGTCTGGGGCAGAAAAGAACAATCTGCATTTAACAATATTAAAAGACTAATCACGCCTGATGCTGTACTGATACAGTTCTCTGAGAATTTGCCTGTTGTACTGACTTGTGATGCATCCCCTTTTGGAGTGGGGGGGGTTGAGCCACAGGCTTCCCAGCGGGGGGGGGAAGCTCCTATTGCATTTTACTCTCGCACCTTGACCAAAGCAGAGAGGAACTACAGCCAACTGGACAAGGAAGCTTTGGCAATTGTTGCAGCTGTCAAGAAATTCCATGAGTATTTATATGGGAGAACATTTACCATTGTCACAGATCACAAACCTCTGTTAGGCATTGTGGCAGGAGACAAACCTACACCTACTATCCTGTCACCAAGAATGCTGAGGTGGACTGAATTTCTTGCTGCTTATTCATACAAACTTATCCACAAGCCTGGCAAGGACATTGGACATGCTGATGCCTTGAGTCGCTGCCCACTTCCTTCACAAGGAGGACTTTGAACCTGAAACACACACCTTTTTCCTAGAAACTGTTGCCAAGCTTCCAGTGCACGCTGCTGAAATTGCCAGAGAGACTGCCAAAGACACTTTATTGGCTCCTGTTATAGGCTGGATTAAGAAAGGTTGGCCTCTTCAAGATCTACCTCACCTTGCCCAACCTTTTAAGTCCAGGCAAACTGAATTATCTGTATTAAGAGGATGTATTTTGTGGGGTAACAGGGTGGTTATTCCTGCAAAACTGCAAAGAGAGGTTTTGGAAATGTTACATGAGGGTCATCCTGGTATTGTAAGGATGAAGGGATTGGCCAGGAGTTATGTATGGTGGCCAGGTATTGACAAAATGGTTGAAAACTGGGTTGCATCTTGTCCCAACTGTCAGGTGATCAGGCCTGCCCCACCTCTGCCCCCAAACAGGAATGGGAATGTCCTAGGGGCCCATGGTCTAGGATTCACATTGATTTCACTGGCCCTACCAGAGGGCACACCTTCCTTATTATAATAGATGCATACTCCAAATGGCTAGAGGTAATCCCTATGGCATCCACCACAACTGATGCTGTCATCAAGCAACTCAAAAAGCTTTTTGTAACCCACGGGTTACCTGATGTTCTTGTCTCTGACAATGGCCCTCAATTTACATCTAACCTTTTTGAATCCTATTTAGCACAACAGGGTATCAGACATGCCCTTACTGCCCCTGGGCACCCTTTGGCTAACGGCCGGGCTGAATGCATGGTATGTTTTACCAAGGAAAAGCTTCAGCAATTGGGTCCTGGGGACATCACTGAGAAAGTTGAAAAACTTCTTAGTGTTCAGCACATCACTCCTAACCCATCTAATAACTTATCCCCAGCAGAGTTGTTGATGGGTGGGAAACTTAGGTCTCCCCTTGATCGTCTTCATCCCTCTTATGCACCCAACACACCACTTGATTCCACTAGCAAAGTTCGCACATTCAGTGTGGGTGATTCTGTTTATGCTAAGAACCTTATGGGTGAACCTTCATGGATTCCTGCTGAAATAACTCAAATAACTGGCCCTCGTTCTTACAGGGTACAAACAGAGGATGGTGTCCTCTGGAGCAGGCACATTGATCAGTTAAGATCCAGATTACCTCAGGAACATCGCAATTGTTCCTCTCTAGTTCCCATACCTAATGCCTTTTCTAGGGGGGAGGGGGGAACATGAGGACAATCAGCAAACAAGAATCAACCCCATGTGTAACGAGCCATTACGACAGGAACCATCCCAAAACCTGTCACAATGCCAAAATCCATCCTTACAAGTGGAAAATTGCACATCACTACCTGACTTGGGTGCTGACATTGGGCTGGAGATGGGTTGGGAGGAGAGACCAGATTCTAACAATCAAACAGGGTCTTCTTTCACAGGAAGTCCAACTAGGGAAATGTCAACAGACACATTTCCTCTCTCACTGGGTGAGAACGTTAAAACTTCTGAACCACGAAGGTCTCAATGTACACGTAAGAGCCCCACTTATTTAAAAGAATACATTAGATAGGCTGGGGTTTGAGTATGGAGTGAACCTAGTGAGGAGGGGTATTATGTAGGTTTGAATGTCATTGGTTTAGTTTGAACTATTCTTGTAAAATGTCAAATATGATTGGTTTAAAAAGTGCGGAAAAAACCCTGCACTCTGATTGGCTGGTGACTGCGGCTGCTGTCTATAAGTAGCAGCCGCAGCCCAGCCAAATCGGGTCTGTTATGAGCTGTAGTCACTAATAAACTCTTCACTGAAGCACTCTGCATTTGACTCTTCATGCAAATCTAACAGGAATAAATGTTATACCATGCCAGAGATTCTCAAAGTGTGGTATCACTTAAGCTAGGAATAAAAAGAATGCATAAAAACTAATGATTTCATTGAGGTTAGGACCTGCCAAGAAATAAATATACTACTTTTTAATAATTAACTTTAAATCGATTGCAGTACTAGATCTTTCTGGTGGAATTTTTACAGGCAAAATGAGAAAAAGCTTGGAGGATGTTTTGACAGGGTTGCCAGTGGAAGGCTAATTGTGCAGCATTTTCTTTTTTCAAAAAAATTGAAACTCCCTGCCAAGTTGCTCATGTCTGCCTGGGGAAACCTCACCCCAAATTGAAAAGCCCTTCAGTATAAAACTCAACATGCATGAATTGGTTCTAGTGTGCAGCCTCAACCGAAGGAACACTTGCATGTAGTACAAAATGCAGATGTGTTAAATCAATAGGAGACCACACAAAGCTGAGGGGGAAAAGGAAGTGAATTTACCTTTTTTTAAAAGTCTTTTTATGTTCTAGGAAGAAAAAGTTTTAAATGGTATAATAATAGTAAAAAAATCTATTATTCATATTCTGAATATTTGCTATTTTTTTCTAGCACTTCTAAGAATATAATTAAAAAACCACATTAAAAAAGAATGAACTTTAGCGGCAACTGATAATACTATTTGATGAACTAGCAATGCTTTTATAGAAGGGAAAGGACTTTGGCATTCAGATTTCTATTAACTATATATGAGACTTTTAAATTTTTTTCTGCCCTAACAGGATTTGAAACTAACACAGAAAACTGACCCAATTCAATGTTCATTTAATAATCCTAAAACATAAAATGTAAGGGCTACTCTGAGGACTTAAATTCTTAATTATGGTGATGTAACTACATCTGCACACTGCAAGATTTCTCCTTTTCCCAGTTCCGTATATAGATAAAAAGGCACATGTGTATTTATTTAATCCTCAGGAAAGGCAGATTACAAAGTCATGTATGTCTTCTTTGCACACACCATCCATCTTTACAATCAGTTGGATGGCTGAATGAGGCCTTCAGATTGGTCTCACTGCTCTGACGGAGCTCCAAGAAGATGAACAAATGTTATTATTAAAGGTAGGTATTGATTTGCGTATTTATTTATTATTAAACGTATATATCCTTTCTTTATCTTGTACACACCAAGTATGAAATCCAATGGGAAGGGTTCTTATGTGATGGCTTCTTTTGATGCTTTATTAAAGCCGACCACGGAGACTGCAGCCTAAGGATGAGAAGATGATTCAGTGAAGCACAGAGCACATCCTCCGGCCAGCTAATAACAGCAAGAACGCTCAATCCACCAATGAGAATGTCACCAGAGTTAACTTTTCCTATGAAAAATAATTCAAAAGTCCCTTCTCTATCATGAGATTGTTTGAGAATTGAAGAAACAGAGAGAGAAAGGAAAAACAAGATAATTTTTCTGCAAAGTATTAAATTGGGTCAGATCAAAATGGGCTTGAGAAAAGATTTTGAATGGTTCTCCATAGGAAACTAATATCCCATTATTCAAAAGCCTAGAATAGCTGCTGGAATCATTTTGGCATCATCCCTGATGTTCATATTTTATTGATTTAAGGATTTTGTCCCTTAGTGAGAAATTCAAGTATGAGATTCTTCCATACAATATGCAGCTGGGTAGAGCGTCTCCTTAGTGAGAATGATTCTTGTGATTGACAGCTGCAGAAATCATGGGAAGGGTTTTTTCTCCCAGAAGGTCTGAAGTTGGACCATGATAGAATGTACCATACAAGCTAAGTAATTAATTTTACAGTATTAATGTTGTAGAAAAGTATAAGATTAGCTGAAGGTTAGTGGCATCTTTTTGTGTGTATTACAGTATTCCCTGACAGATGTTGAATTTTTACTGAAATTTTAATCCAGATGTAATGTTTATTAGTGGTGAACAAGAGACTTAGTTGGGAATTTTCAACTTCATTGTGTACATGTTGTGCATTGACAATAAACGTTTGATTTGATTTGGAAAGAAATATTAAAAAGCAAATAGAGAGAGACCTGTTAAACTAGGGACAGATTTGAATTGCAGATTGGCACGTACTGTTGCTAAACAGAGAGACATTGTGACTGTACATATATAAACATCTATCCATTTCCACTATTGGGGTAAATCACAATGAAACTCTGCCTACAGTATACATTTCAAATCTACAATTGTAGATTCTATCACTGCATATGTTATTCTAAGCAATCCGCTAGGGAAAGTGAGGCAATTTACAGATAAATTCTACTGGAGAATGTAGAATATGTATGAACATGTAGAATAGTTTTACTTGAAATGTTAGCACTGAGGAGCCTGGAACTGTGATATTACAAATGCTGAATAATTAGAAGTGATTTAAAGATAATTTAGGTTTAGCTGAAGAATAAAATTTAATTTTAGGTAATTATTTAATTTTAGGTAATTATTTATTGTATTGGTTTTAACTGTGAGCCGCCCTGAGTCCGTTCGGGAGAGGGGCGGCATACAAGTCAAATAAATAAATAAATAAATAAATAAATAAATAAATAAATAATTGCCTTAATATAATGTACTGCCAAGAAAATTTCAATCTTCATTTTATTTCAAATGTAAATAAAGATTCCTTTGAGTTTTGAGTTCAGTTTCTGGTGACCATATGTAATTTTCTTGAGAATAATAGAGAAATGGCTTGTTACTGTTTTCTAGTAGGATATTTTCTCAATTTCCTAATCCATTCCACAGCCCTGGGAAGTTCCTTCATTTCCCAACCAAGCAATTACTTGATCTTGATCCTGCTTAACTTTATTCGAGGTAAGTTAAAGTGGACTGAGAATTCCAGCAGAGCAGGGTTAAAAAATATGTGCACCTCATCTTTGGTAGTAAAATATCTGAGCAAATTTTAGTCAAACATGATAATGATGAAAAGAAGGACTATGGGTGACATGATAACGGTATTCCAATATCTAAGGGGTTGCTACAAAGAAGAGGTGGTCAACCTATTCTCCAAAGCACCTGAAGGAGGACAAGAAGCAGTGTATGGAAACTAATCAAAAAGAGAAGCAATGTAGAACTAAGGAGAAATTTCTTGACAGAACAATTAATCAGTGGACAACTTGCCTCCAGAAGTTGTGAATGCTGGAAGTTTTAAAGTAGCAATTGGACAACCATTGATTCAGAAATGGTATAAGTTTTCCTGCCTGAGAAGGGAGTTGGACTAAAAGACCTCCAAGGTGCCTATTCTGTTTTTGTTATGGAGTTGATGACAGATGACACTTACATGTGTTGAGTGTTGAATTACAATGAAGGGAATTTCCATGGTGTAAGTGCATAAGGTGCAGCAACATAAAGTTGGGCCTCACATATGCCCACAGCTTGGTAGGCAAATACTGTATATTAGACAAATGTATCTTTTCTTTTATGTCCATTGAGAGCATTTGCACCAGGACAAATTCCTTGTGTGTCCAATCACACTTGGCCAATAAAGAATTCTATTCTATTCTATTCTGTATATTAGATGTGGTTCTTCAGGCACATCTAACATGAGATACAGAGGGATCGTTATTTTAGGTGGCAGACCAGATGACTAGTGGTCTTTTACCAAGACTGGTTCTACCAGACTTTCTTTATTGATTAGCAGCTGATACCATCCCAATTGGCAGAATTAAATGCCTCAGTCAGAGGACAGATGGTATTATGCCCTCTTCAAAAACTCCTCTCACAAATGGTACAATATGAAAAGGATGGGATAATATTAAAGCTGAATATCATTATCTGAAAAATCTGTTACAAGTGGAAATGTGTTTTGTTATATATATGTGTGTGTGTGTGTGTGTGTGTGTGTGTAGGTCTTGGTGTATTCAGGTCTTGTCCCGTTTAAGATTGAGAATACCTTGGCGACGTTTCTACAAGATCCCACTCGCCATCTTCAGGCTGGTGTCTTCGGCTTTGTGCTTGTGCCAGCACAAAGTGTCTTTGGCTTTGTGCTTGGCACAAGCACAAAACTGAAGACACCAGCCTGAAGATGACGGATGAGATTTCGTCGAAACGTTGCCTAGGTATTCTCAATCCTACACGGGACAAGACCCGAATACACCAAGACCTACATACCTTTACCCGTGAAAATCTACGAAAACATATATATATGTGTGGCTGAGGTGCTGGCTGTGTCTCTCTCAGCCTTTTGTGTTGTAACGACCTGGGTAATGGGCTGTGTGATGACCTTCTGAGTTCTATTGTTGTGACATCCTGGGTGTGGTGCTGTAATCTCCTGGGTCGTTGTCTGTGTTGCAACCTCCTGATGTTTTGTGTTGTAATCTCCTGAGTTCCGTGATGTAGTATCCTGGGTGGAAGGCTGTGATGTGACATTCTGGGCCTTGGTTTGGCCCGAGTTTGAGGTCTGGCTATGTGTTTATAGCGTGTGTCAGTTTGCTTAGTTTGGGGGTTGGAGGGGTGTAGCAGCTGGTGTTGCAGCAGCCATGGTCTGGTTTCTGGATGGTGGTTGCCTTTCATCTGTATGGGCTTGGGTTTGAGTCTGGTGAAGGAGATTGGTGGTGGCATCATGTGTTATTTTGGGTCCGTGTTGGTTTTCGTGGCTGGGACTCGTTTGTTGATTAGGGCTAGTTTCCAGATGTCTGGTAGGAGGAAGTATCATCCGCTTATTCATGTTATGGGGTGTTTCTCTATTTCGATGGCTTCCCTAATTATTCTTTGTTGAAGTGTTCAGTATTGGAGATAAGTTTGGATCCCTCAAAATCAATTTCATGTCCTGTGGCTTTAAGGTGCTGGAAAAGGGAGGAAGTTTTTCTTCTTTTCTGACTGCTGCTTTGTGTTCTGCACATGCGCATTTATTCTCCTGTTGGTTTGTCCAATGTATGTGGCTGGGCAAATTTTGCATGGTATTTTATAAACTCCTTGGTTTTCTAGCTGATCTTGTCTTTGGGGTTTCTTAAGATGTTGGCTATTTTTTGGTCAGTGCCAAAGGCTGTCCTGATATTGTGTTTGTGGAGAATTTTGCTGATTTTATCTGTGGTGCCTTTGATGTAAGGGAGGAGGGCGATGCCATTGTCCTGTTCTGTGTCTTTGGTTTTGGGGAGTCTCCTCTTCGGATTAGGTTGGTGATTGTGCTTCTTTGGAATCCATTGTGTAAGGGTGTGTAATTCTGTTCTCAAGTGGTCTTTGTCAGAGGCTTGGTTCTGGAGATGAGGTCTTGGCTACTGAGTTGATCTGTGCAGGGTGGTGATGGATTGTGCATTTAAGTAGCAGTTAGTGTGTGTCTTTTTCTGGTAGATGGTGTGTCCTAGGGAGCCATTGGTTTTTGTAAATTAGGATGTCCAGGAACGGAAGTTGGTTGTTGGTTTCTGTTTCCATGGTAAATTGTATTTTGGGGTATTTTGGGGTCTCAGGAAAAGCCATCCAATCTGCATACATCAACTCCATCAACCAATCAAGAAGTAACAACACAGCCAACTCTGGAGCTTAAAAGGGAAATCAGCTCACGATATCTCCAGAAGAAGTACGTGTGAAACAGCCTGAAGAGACGGATGAGATTTCGTCAAACTTGCAAGGTATTCTCAATCCTACACGGACAAGACCCCAATACACCAAGACCTACATACCTTTACCCGTGAAAATCTACGAAAACAAATATATATATATATATATATATATATATATATATATATATATATATATTATACCTTCCAATGCAGACAAAGGAGACACAATGTAAAATATTTAATTAAGTTTGGTAACTTGATGAGATGAAAAGAAAATTTCATTTGAGAGGAATTTCTATTCTACATTTTCCCTGTGTCTTGAACCTAGTAGGCTGCATATAACCGCAAACCTTAATATGTGGTTCTCCTACAGAAGTGTTTCTGCATTATATATCCTATATACTGATAGTGAAAAAAATCATCTGACAAATTTGCACAAAAAAAGAACACATGGTGTTGTGCATCTTTTCTACTCCTTTGCTCTTCATATAGAACTTCTTTACTGCCGATACTGTGATAAACATAAAAGAGCAAATAATGAATATGTTTTTGCCAACTACAGAGCCTTCTGAAAGAAAAGATTTCATAATTTATGGTTATATCCAAATCCAAATTTTCAAGATAATGATCTATCATTAGCAGGAAAATGGAATATACAATTACCATGGAACCAAAAACATGAATTTGTGAATGTCAAATCTTGCAATCTGATAGACATGATACAGACTATATAGGAGAGAATAATTAATCTTTTCTTTGCTTGCTTGATACATCATCATAGCTTTGTTCTTTGAAGTTTGAAAGAATTGCATTTTAAAAAGTAACTACCAAAATAATTGCAGTCAAATATTGTCATTAGTGATGCATTATAAAAAGAAAAAACCCAGGTTTTTGCCATTATTCTATCAAACAGCCTTGAGACTTCACTTGAGAGAGCAATAAAAATTAAGGCTTCTGAAATGAGCTCAGAAAATGATTTTTCAGTGTATCTTAGCTATTAGTCACTTAGACAGGGGGAGATAGCCTTTTATCATATGCATGACTGTAATCTACAAATGGTCAAGGATAGCCATATAAAGACAGGCATACATAGAGAAAGACTAGTAAAAATTGAGCATTAAATTAAAAAACCCAAAAATAAGTATGATTTTTTTTAAGATATATAATTACTTATTTTCTGGAGCAAAATAGGCCACCAAATTTTGGCAATAAACAAACACTAATATTCAGTCTGATTTTATGCCCAAAGCTATGACAAATGATAACTTGAGAGTTGTTTATTTATTTATTACATTTCTAAAGCCATCCACCTGCACTGCGAACTCTGGGCAGTGCACATTATAAAACACTTCAAAAAAATACAAACAAAAGGATAACAAACATCTGGAAGAACTCCCTTCCCCCCAAAAAACTAAGATGATCCACATAGTACACAAGGGGTCCATATCTATTCTAGCCCAGAGCCTAGGAAAAGAGCCAGAATTTAATGTCAGCCCTCTGGGATAAACTTGTGGACCTCTCCTTGGTCACTGTTAGCTGAAAGATCTCAAACATGGTGTGTGTATGTGTGTGTGTGTGTGTGTGTGTGTGTGAAGAAACAGGGCTATTAAAAATTATTGAAGGAAACCATTTGTTCTGAAATAGCCACTGAGGGAAAGAAAAACAACTGAGAACTTGTTCTTGGCAGAAGACAAACCTGTCCTACTCATGCTGGAAGAGGGAGGACCAAGGAACTCTTGCTGATGGAATCCAGGAGAAAAGCCTTCTCCTACTAAGCTGGCAGGAATAGCTAACACCCAAGAAGATAGGCTCAAGATCCAGATGGATGTTGGCAGACTAGAACAGCGGTCACCAACCGGTGGGCCACGGAAAAATTTTGGTGGGCCGCAGAAGAAATGGTCCCCAAAAGCAATTAATCTGGGCCGCACAGTTCTCTCGTCTCCCGGCTTTTCGAGGGACCCTGGAGTCAGGTCCCTGAGATGCAGACGCCAACCAGCTCCCACACACAGCGGTGGCGGCGGCAACAACAGTCCCCACCCCCAGTGCCCACTGTTAGCTCTCCCCATTAGTTCTCTAGCTTTGAATTGCTCCCGCCTCTCTTTCCTTCCCCCTCTTCTCCATGTGCAGACAGGCAAGGAAAGGGAGATGGAGCCATGCGCAGCTCTCCACTCTTCCAGCCTTCACTGCCTCTCCCAAAATCGAAGCCTCGGAGATGCAGGCAAAGCCACCACAGCAGTAGCGTCCTGAGTTGCCTTAGCATGCTTGGTTAGTTAAGAATTGCCCTACCCAGAGAAGGAGGTGCTGGAGGAGGAGGAGGAGGCAGTGGTGGAGAAGCAAGCAACTCAGGGCGCTACCGCTGTGGCAGCTTTGCCTGCGTTTCTGAGGCTTCGATGTTGGGAGAGGCAGCGAGGGCTGGAAAAGCAGAGAGCTGCACACAGCTCCATCTCCCTTTCCTTTCCTGCCTGCACATGGGCGGGGGGGGGGGGGAGGAAAGGGAGAGAGCCAGGACCAATTCAAAGCTAGAGAACTAATGGGGAGAGCTGACACCTGGCACTGGGGGAGGGGACTGTTGTTGCTGCCGCCGCCGTGTGTGGGAGCGTGCATCTCAGGGACCTGAGGTGCGGGAACTGCGGGAGCATTTGGTGGTTTTTAAGATCTCCTGGAATGCAGTAGATTTGTGTTTTGTAGGTCTCAGTGAAAGAGTGAGTTTTGTTTCACCTCCTTTCCTCCCCTGGTAATGCGAGAGATGCTTTCTCTCTCTCTCTCTCTCTCTCTCTCTCCCCCTCTCCCCTGTCCCCCTAAGCTCTCCATGGTTTAGGGCCGGGGTACTTACGGGAATGTCTCCTGCCAGCATCGCCCAGTGCGCGCCCACAGACAGGGCCTCCTTGGGGTACCGTCCGCTAGACAATGTCGGCTGGCAGTCCCTAGGGGGAGGGCCTTCTCTGTGGGGGTGCCCACTTTGTGGAACCAGCTTCCCCTGGAGCTGCGACTGGCCCCCGACCTTCGCTCCTTTCGCTGCGGCCTAAAGACTTGGTTATTCGAACAGGCTGGCCTGGACTAAGGGGGTGTTGTTTTAATATTTTAAATGTTTGTTAGTGGGTTTTAATGATTATTTGGTCAAATTTGGCTTAATTCTTTTTAACTTTTGTAATTTGTATGGTTGTTTTTATGTGAGCTGCCTGAGTCCCTTGGGAGAGAGGGCGGCATATAAGACCAAATAATAAAATAATAAAATAAATAAATAAATAATCACTGGCTGTGGCTGGGTTTGTCAGCGAAGTGCTAAAGTGAGCAAAGTGCCCCCAAGGACACCTTTCCTTGCCTGTCTCCAGGTGAGGCTGGAAGAGCCACCTTCCCCCCCAGCTTTTCCTTGGCTGCAGATCTGAGCTCTCTCAATCCTCCACCTGGCATCTGAAAGGCTCTTCTGTCTCTTTGGAAGGTGCAGGTGGGGGGAGGCTTCCAGCCCAGAACGTTTTATTTTGTTATCATTAAGCATTTACATTTTTGTTATAATTAAATAAGTGTGTGTGTGTGTGTATAATTTTTGTATTAAATATAAATTATATAAAAGCGAATATATTTAATATAATTTTTATATTAAATATAAAATTTTATATTAAATATAAATCATATATATATAATATTAAATTTATATTTAATATAAAATTATATTTGAATATAAAAATTATATTAAATATATTAGCTTTTTAAAAAAAATTTGTATTAGTGGTCCTTCGGATTTAAAAGTATGAATTTGGTGGGCCCTGGGATCCAAAAGGTTGGTGACCCCTGGACTAGAACACTGGACCGTATCTAACAAAATGAAATTCAATGTAGAGAAAAGTGAAGTCCAACACTTAAGCAAGAAAAACCAAAAGTACACATACAGACTGGGTGAAACCAGGCTCAATAGCAGTAACTGTGAGAGGGATCTTGGAGTCTTAGTGGACAACCTGCTAAATATGAGCCAGCAGTGTGCAGCAGCAGCCCAAAAAGCTACTGTAATCCTAAATTGTATTAACAGAGGGATACAATCAAGAACAAGGGAGGACTAATACCACTCTATAAAGCCTTAGTAAGACGACACCTATAGCACTGCATCCAGTTTTGTTCACCACATTATAAAAAAGATGTTGAGACTCTAGAAAAAGTACAGAGAAGAGCAACCAGGATGATTAGGGGACTGGAGACTAAAACATACGAAGAACTGTTACAGGAACTGGGCTTGGCTAGTCTAGTAAAGAGAAGGACCAGGGGAGACACGATAGCAGTGTTCCAATATTTGAGGGGCTGCCACAGAGAGGAAGGGGTCAATCTATTTTCTAAAGCACCCGAAGACCAGACAAGGAATAATGGATGGAAACTGAACAAGGAGAGATTTAACCTGGAAATAAGGAGAAACTTTCTGACAGTGAGAACAATCAACCAATGGAACAGCTGGCCCTTGGAAGTTGTGGGAGCACCATCACTTGAGACTTTCAAGAAGAGATTGGACTGCCACTTGTCAGCAATGGTGTAGGGTCTCCTGCTTGGGTGGGGGGTTGGACTAGATGACCTACCTATAAGGTCCCTTCCAACTCTGATTATCTATTATCTGTAGCACTGGCCTCCTGGAACATCCTGCCTGTAGGGTGAGGTTTACCCACCCTACTATCCTTCTGCAAGGGCCAGAAGATCTTGCTCTGCTGGTTGGCCTGGGGAAGGACATTAATGGAGGTGCTGATGGACTAATTAACTGACCACACCTCCCACCTGCACTTCCTGCTGCACCTTTGCTCATATTCTTACTTTCATATTATTGTACTTTTATTGTTTATTTTTATTGTATTATCTTTTACTATTGTTATTTTTTAAATTTCTATCATTTTTCCCCATGCTATTGTTGTAAGCTGTCCAGAGTAGCCCATAGTGAGATCAGTGGCAAATAAATTTAACAAACAAACAAATAAATAAGTGGAAGCATTAAAGAAGTGAAAACCCATCAACTGGGCCATGGTATCTCTGTTTAGACAGAACACCTGAGTAGCATCAGTGCCAAAGTTGAAGAATCAAGTGAAATCCCTACAGTGGATCTTACTTTCACCAAATGAAACATAACATGAAAGTTATATTTCAGTCAAAATGAGTGAAAATTTTAAACTGAGTGATGAAAAACAGTAATATTATTACTAGAGAAACAGCTGGTAGAACTGGCTTATAGTAGTGAGCACTCACTGATTTTAAGTGTTGCTACCATTAACAGTTTCATTTATTTTTTCTTGTCACTAGTGAAATTGCATTATACTTTGTTTGAAGAAATATTGCTAGCTTTAATGGTGGCATGCTTTAAATACTCTAAGGAAAATATTTATTTGCATAATTCTTATTTGCGTGGATTCAACTCCAACTGTTCATGGTTATTCTGCATTTGCTCAGTTATAAGGCAGAAGCATTTGGAAATCAGGCTTTGTTCATAGATGGATTACACAACCCATAATGATTCTCCTGGGGATGGAATTTCTTTGCTAGAATAGAAATTGAATCTTGATTGCTGAAACTAGAGAAGATTCCCTCTAGGCAACTAGGTTTCCTTTACATGACACTTTTGAAGACTGTCACTATCAGGGCTGACTAGACAGCACCCCCAGATTAATTTCCCACTGTGGGGCAGACATTTGTCACCTTTAAATTGTCAAGATAATATTTGACGCCACAATTTGAAGTCTTGTTTCAACAGAGAGCAATTGATCTACCTCTATTTTAAGTAATCTTCAGGAAATGAATGGGAATTCTACCACCCAGCCAGTATTTTTTCCCTCATTTGGCATTCAATTCACAGCTTCCTGCTGATATCAAAGTTGCCATCTCTGTCTAGTTTCTGTCAGATTTTAGCTAACCTTGATCTCAAGGACTTCTGATGATGACAGAATCATCAGTCATGGAGTAAAGCTACTCACTTCTGCTGGGCCTAACAGCTTAGCTCAGAAGTTCTTATTAGAAGTATGGTCCCTTCTGAGAAGTTCTGATTCTGTTTTCAGTATGCACCAACTGAATTTATCTTAGAATTTTCCAATGAATATTTATGCATCCCAATTTTACGATTCTTCCTTCCCCTGTCTATGAAACACTTCTTGACTATGAAGTAGAAATTGAGTTGTTTATATTGTATTGTTGAGGGTAGTAGACAAGAACAGATTCTTGGAATATTTATATGTTTTTGTGTTATTCTTTTTATTCAAGCCACTGGTTTCCACAGGAGGACAGAATGATGAAAGCAGCATCACATCCAAGCCTGCCCTTTTCCATTTGTTTTATGACCCTTTATATATGTGCAAGAGGGATGAAGACAGCATTCTGATGAGAAAAACAAGCTTCGGCCAATGCCACTGCCCTAGCCTGTTAACTTTCTGAATAGTATTCTGTGGAAACTGATTTCTTCTACTGGTAATGTTTTAGCATTTGCTATTATTGTCTAACACAGAGGTCTCCAAACTTGGCAATTTTAAGACTTGTGGACTTCAATTCCCAGAACTGGAGTTCATCAACTAGCATAGCTGTCTGGAGAATTCTAGGAGTTGAAGTCCACAAGTCTTAAAGTTGCCAAGTTTGGGAACCCCTGGCCTAACATTACAACAGCACATATGCTTGCAGAGTGAAGACTTCTTGCTCTCTAGTGCCAGGCCACAATGAGTAAATAAAGCTTGCTTTGAGTTATTCTTAAGCCATGATTCACATCAATGTGGTTTTCTTGGGAACTATATGGAAGGGTTTTGCCATTGCATTCCTCCAGAATATTTTTGGACTCCCCCAGTCTAACAATCCTTCCCTGGTATTCCTTTACCCAAGCACTAACTTGGTGAGTTTGGTGATTAGCTTGTGGGCACAGACAAAGTGAGCTGAAATTGGTATTCTTGCTTCACCCTTTCTTTCCCTGTCAGAATTCCAATGAGACCCAGTTTGGAATTTCTGGAAAAACAAGGCAGCTTTGTATACAGAGAGTCAAGGCTGATAGCCACAAAAGCCTAGGGTTTCCTGTCACTTTCTAGCTGACAATCTTTCCTAAACCTTGTTTGGTCTTTATCAGGGAGCTTGCTTCCTTTTTCAATGTTACCAAGAAGAGTATAATTTTTTGATATGTCAGTGATGAACAACCTTCCATCTGTTTCCTGTTTTACAAATATGTCAGGATGACATTTCATGAAATAATGTGAATGTTTCTTTTGTTGGGAAAAAGGAAGATCTTGACTGTTGTTCTATAAATATTGTTTGAGAGCCAAGGAGCTATACAATGTATTTATTTGGGTTCAACTGATGTAATATGAGACTAAACTGGTGCAAATAGGACAGATCCAGGTCTGTATAACTTGCTACCTACAGGGAACAGTTGTTCAGTTAAAACACAGCAGCAAGTATAATTTTGCATAATTATTTCCAATGTGATTTCACCAGGCTCTAATGTGGCAGAGAACGCTTCTGAGAGTGAAGGCACAGCTGGAAATCACTCAGTGACTGAATAGCTGGAACCAGCATGGTAGAACAAATTTCTTTTCATGCACAAAGATTTCTGCAGAGTTTATTTTTCTTTGGTTGTGATTAAGCTGCAGTCACACAAAGTGAGCTGTACCTTTTGATGGAGCATAGACTTGCCATGGATTTGAACTGAGATTATTCTATCATTTTGGTGTTGTATCTGCGCACTGATTTAGTTCATAATGATGGGCTACATTTGTTCTATGAATTTTTTGTCTGCAGTAAAAGAACTCCCTCTGATGGGAAGTGACCTATTGCAGTTCATTTCTGTTCACAGAGCTCCAGAATGTCAATGTTTAATTATGACATTTTTGGTCTGACACTGCTTTGGTTCATGCTTCTGATATTCCATATACTAATGTCATACATTTTCTTTACAGTGCTGAACTTTTCTTTAGCCTCTGGCAGTGTCAGCATCTGGGTATATTTCAGCTTTAGTCTAGTCACATCATAAATACCAGTGTTGCATATACTTTCCCTCTGGTCTTCTCAATAGCTTGTTGGATAACATTCAACCTTGGACTCTCATCTTGCAGTATCCTGTGGACACTGCTTGCTTGTTAATATCCATCTGGTTTTCTTGGCAAAAGACTGAAGTGAGTATATTTACTCTATGCTTTACATTAAACCATTTAATTATGTATATATAATTATACAGTATAATGTATAATTATGCATACATCAGAGTCTTTATGTATTTAATTTAATTCTATAATGGCAAAGTAAAGTAAATTTACTTTGCAAAGTAAAGACTCACTTTTGCTTCACTATAAGCATTCATGCCAAAATATTGGAAATAAGCAAGTTGATTTATATAATAAAATTAAAGGCTAGCATCTTGGAAATGGAAGTATAAAAATTGAGATAAATAAAATCCTTCATTTTGTATTGTATTGAAATTCTGTGATGACATTTTGTGAGATTCTTCTAACGTCGGGTTTTAATTCCACGTAGGGTATTAATTTTATGTTTTATAGAGCTTCCTGAAACTAATAACAGCAAAGAAGCCATGCATAAATTCAACCACCCCATAATTTTTTCCCAGATTTTTTAAAAAAATAACCAATTTTCCAATAAAAAATTATTTGTACCAAGGAGACATGCAATGGCATCAACAAAAGTTCTGCAGACATCATTACTGAATATCACATTAAAATTGTCAAGAATTATTAGTATATCCATATAACTCTGCTGGGTGAGGGATGGGGGCTTTTATAAGGTATCATGAAATGCTATTATTCCCATAAATAATAGACAGTGTTTAGTTTGATAATTAAATAGATACTATCTTGTGAAATAGCTACATATATTAGTGAAGAAAAGCATCATATAATATAGCAAGGTCCTTAAGTGCAAGCACATGCGCGCACACACATACTATTTCTTCGGATGTTGCAATGATAAACAAAACTAAATAAACACAAAGAATGGCAGAACTTCCATCAATTTATACAACAACAGAGAAAAGCATCAATGAATTTAAAAGCACACAGACTATCTTGAAACAGCAATTATGACATAACAGCCAAGAGGAGATGACACACTGCAAAAAAGGCTAATGAGTGCATTAAAAATAGTTAAGTCGTTAATTTGGAAGGCAGCAGACATCACATTATGACAGAAAAGAACAGTGGCTGAGTCCAAATCTTTCTTTTAAGCCTCCAGAATATTATTCCCATTAGATTTCTGCCTTTTCTTATTGCTGAGCTGAATGAACTGCTTTCCACACATTCTGCAGCCAACAAGAAACTACACCACCATGAAACTTTCTGTCCCCATTGCTGATTCCCATCCTGATCTTGTTGCTTCTCTTTTGGGTCACTTTCCTTCCAAAGTATCAGTTGACAAAACCTAACAGATCTTACATGCATTTGGGCAGTGTCATAAAACAAGTGAAATCCTACTTTACTATGGAAATTTCTTTCTCTTTTCTTCTTTTCTTTTCTTTCTGCATACGGCATCCTGAGGTCTTCTCATAGTGATGTGTTTTAAGCCAGGAGATCACAAGGATTGTCTGCCATTGTGGAAGAATTAGCAGATTCTGTGTCGTTGCCCAGAGGATGCCTGAGTTTCGGGGATGTTTCTTTCATGTCCCTCAACAATGGAACAACTAAGGGTGACTTATGTGTGTCTCATTTATGTCTGGTGATAAAATGAAGGCATCAGCTCACCTAGGGGAAAAATGGATTTCACCTCTGTTTCAGGTACCTCTGCCCCTGACAACTTCTGCAGAGGTCACAAGTTGTGGACATCAGCTAATCTGGTCCCTAAAGAATCTATTGTTTATTTTTTTATGACTCTGTTTCATGACCAGTCATTCAGTTTTCAGTTCCAAAGCTGCTAATGGCCTATTTCACTTTCCTGACCTTTGTCCTATGACTATGCTGGATTTTCTTCACCCAATACATTTAATGTCTTTAATGTCTATTTTTGTCTGATATTTTGGCTGCCTTACATTATTTTTTATTTCTCTACTGCATTTGACCATTCTAGTTACACTTGCTATTTTAAAATGGACCCTCGCTAAATATTGGGGGTAAATATGCTAGTTTGTGCTTTTTCACTTTTTCTACTGTTTCTGCAAACATCTATTACATTCTAACTGAAGGATTATTTGAATGCCACCACCTGTTTACTGGACCCATGTCCCTCCTGGCTTGTTTCAGCAGGCCGGGAGATGACATGCAGCTGGCTCCAGGAGATTATAAATGCATCTTTGGGTGAGGGGTGTGTTCCGCATGCCTTGAAAGAGGCTGTGGTCAGGCCCCTCCTCAAGAAGGTCTCCCTGGACCTGGCTCTTTTAAATAACTTCCGTCCTGTCTCCAACCTTCCCTTTCTGGGGAAGGTTGTTGAGAAGGTGGTGGCGCTCCAGCTCCTTCGGGCCTTGAATGAAGCTGATTATCTGGATCCCTTGCAGTCTGGTTTCAGGCCCGAGTACAGCACTGACACAGCCTTGATCGCACTAGTGGATGATCTCTGGTGGGCCTGGGATGGGGCGTCTCCCTCCATCCTGGTGCTTCTTGACCTCTCAGCGGCTTTCAATACCATCAATCATGGTATCCTTCTGGGTCGGCTCAGGGGGCTGGGAGTGGGGGTCATTGTTTTACGGTGGTTCTCCTCCTACCTCTCTGACCAGATGCAGTCGGTGTTGGCGGGGGGGGGGCAGAGATCAAGCCCTAGGGTCCTGCCATGTGGGGTCCCTCAGGGTTCTATTCTCCCCCCTCCTATTTAATATCTACATGAAACCGCTGGGTGAGATCATCTGTCGACACAGGGTCGGGTATCATCAGTACGCTGATGATACCCAGTTGTACATCTCTGTCCCCGGTCAATCTAGTGAGGCCATGGAGGTGATGTCCCGGTGCTTGTAGGCTGTGAGGGTCTGGATGGGGACTCATCGGCTCAGACTCAACCCTGACAAGACCGAGTGGCTGTGGGTCCTGCCCCCTCGGTCTCCAGTTGATTATCCAACTTTGGTACTGGGGGGAGAGAAATTATCTCCCTCAGACCGAGTTCGCAACTTGAGGGTCCTTCTGGATCCACAGCTACAATTTGACCACCATCTTATGGCTGTGACCAGGGAGGTCTTTGCACAGGTTCACCTGTTGCACCAGTTGTGACCTTTCCTGGACCAAGGGGCTCTACACACGGTCGCTCACACCCTTGTCACCTCCCGATTGGACTACTGCAACACGCTCTACATGGGGCTGCCCTTGAAGAGCACTCGGAGACTTCAGCTGGTGCAAAATGCAGCCGCGCGAGTGATTATGGGCGCACCTAGGTGCGCCCATATAACATCTATCCTCCGTGAGCTGCATTGGCTGTCGGTGGTCTTCTGGGTGCAATTCAAGGTGCTAGTGACAACTTTTACAGCCCTTCATGGCTTAGGAGCGGGATACCTTCGAGACCACCTACTGCTACCGTATGCCTCCCAGCACCCGGTTAGATCCCACAGGGAGGGCTTGCTCCGGATACCGTCGGCCAGACAATGTCGGCAGGCGGGGCCACGGGCGAGAGCCTTCTCTGTGGCAGCACCATCCCTTTGGAATACACTCCCTGCAGAGATCAGAACCATCCCCAATCTACTTGCTTTCCGCAAAGCTGTTAAGACCTGGCTTTGTCGGAGGGCATGGAATTGAGACCTTGTTCTTCCCTCTTGTATGTCTGGATTGTATGAATGTGTTTTGATTTTATATTGTATAGGCTACTGTTTTTTATCTTGTTGTACGCCGTCTCGAGTTCCCCGATGGGGGAAGAGAGGCGGGATATAAATTTAATAAATAAATAAATAAATAAATTTTGTCAAGCGATTATAAGGTAACAGGTATAAGTATAAGCATGGTTATGAATACATGAAATGGATACATATAAGAAAAAAGAAAAGAAACAGTAGGACAGGGACGGTAGGCACGTTGGTGCGCTTATGCACACCCCCTACAGACAGACCTCTTAGGAAAGGGGTGAGGTCAGTAGTAGACAGTTTAAGGTTAAAGTTTTTGAGGTTTGGGGAAGAAACCACAGAGTCAGGTATACATTACCCGTGAGATGTTCTTGTATAATGCAAAAGTATAACAAGCCCAAGCTTTGCAAGTTTCCCTTTGTTTTTAATATAAGGAAAAGCTTACAAAATATGACTTTCTATCTATGAACTAAAGAAGTTCTCTTCCACTGCTTTCTGCATATTTTACTTCTCTTCTCAGTATGATATACATTGATTTGGAATTAATGTCTATCCCACTAAATATTTCACATAATATGCTGAGGTTGGACTGTTACAGGAAAGAGACACTGCTGTAGCCATCTATTTCTTTTTCAATGAATAGTAGACTTAGTAGACCTACAGATTTTTCTTTGTTTGACACATGGAACTAAAATCCCTGGGCATTTTTCAGTATATATATTTGGCAGAGACCCTAAATTTCATATATTTCATTATTGCTTTGCTATTTGGCAGTGGTTCAGTGTTTCAGTACTCAATAGCCATTTGGACTATTAATGGCTTGACCAAGCATTATTCTATAAATATAGCCTCTATAAATATTCCCCTCCTTCTCCTAAAACACTGTTATATTTAAATTTTTAATTCTAGCACCTTTCTGTTTTCCTTTATGTGATAGAGCTAAGTTAAAGATCTTGCTGTAAAAACATTGGCAGGTATCACTTAATTTTATTAAAAATATAAAAAAATAGAAATAGAAAAAGGATAGCAGAAACAACTGGCTTTCAGTATCCCTTTTATCTATACCTCTACCATTTTCTGAGACACATGAAACACAATGGATACCCATGGAATTTGTCTTGGTGCAAATGCTCTCATTGTACATAAAAGACAAGATTCATTCTTCAAGAGTCAAGAATCATAAGGTACAACACATAATAATAGTCATAGGGTACAATAAGCAATCAAATCATACTAGGAAACAGTCAATATAAATCGTAGGGATACAAGCGACAAAGTTACACTCATACAGTCACAAGTGGGAGTGGGTGGGTGATAAGACAAATTTGCCTCCTAAGGGAGTACAAAATGTCAATGTAAAATATCCTCAAATTGAGTCTACTTAATGATTTCCAGGGTACAACTATGCAGTTGTCTTAGAAAATGTATACTGTAGAAGCAGTTTGGCACTGTTTTTTTTTCTGGAATAGTTTTCAACTATCCATATAGACAACAGTTCTGTATGACTTGGTGTCTCCTATTCAGCCATTAAGTACCCAGCTCCAGTCCTACTTAGTTTCTGAGCCCAGAGAAGACAGGTGATGAGGGGCTACTAACAGCTGGTTCTCTTAACAGAGTAGCAACATTATTTTATGGATCTCTTCAATGTGCTACTGCCACATTGCTCTTTTAGGACAATGTGTGTGTCAGTGTCTATGTTGTATGTATAATATTTCATTTTTCTATAGTTGACTAATATATGAATAGATGATCATGGAATACACATCATAGAATTTGGAGTGAAGAAAATTTTCTTTTTCCACATCTCTACCTGCATCTGGCAATCAATATTCTTTTTACTAATTTACCAACAATTAATTAAGATCCAAATATATTAGTTAGTTTAAAATAGACATTTTTCTCATTGCTGAAAGAACAATTCTTCATTATTATTTGACATTCATTCACTCATTCATTCATTCTTTCATTCATTCATTCGATTTAGAGACATCCAGCTTCAAAATGAGCCTAGGTCACTTACAATTAAAACAACAACCAAAAACAATGAAGAGAAAATCTGAAGCACCAGGATCAATGAGGCTCCCCCAAGGCTTGGAAGAATAGTAGTGTTTTTAAAGACTTCCAGAATGCCATCAAGTTGGGAGCTACACAGATCTCTAGGGGTTATCATTCCAGAGTGCAGGTGTTGTAATTGAGAAAACTATCCATTAACTTAGTAATTTTCTCTGCTGTGATGCCTCTCCAAGCAATCCTTTTTCAGAAGCACAATCACTGCAGATTACAGAAATCTGCAGAAGGAATGCAAAAAAATGGGAGGTTTGAGAAACCTATCATTTGCAAATCCAAATCTGAACCAAATCAATGTACATATCCCAGATTAATTTTATTATTTATTTATTTGTTTTGCCTTTGTGTTAATGCTGAGTCCTGGTAACTCAACAGTCTGGATGTCTGGCAGTTTTCTTTTTGGAAGTGTTTTATCACTGGCTCATTCTAGGACTGAAAGAGAATGACTGGTCCAGCTTAATTGTCTTTGTGTCGAAAACTCACAGTCTCCCAATATATTGCAGCCTAGTGCCTTAACCACTACACCAAACTAGCTCTGATTAATAGTATAGAAATTAGTTGTCCAAAAGTTTACAGACTTCCCAAACGATTTTTAAAAGCATTTTAGAAGGACACATTTTTTTTATATGTAAACTGTTTATATTTTTCTGTTTACATGGTATAGTGTGTTAGAAAATGCATTGTTATGCAAATGTGTACAAGTATTTTAATAAATCTGTATATTATGGGTGAAATGAATACATGGAACATAAAAAATAGACTGCTCCGCTCATCCCTTATGGTAAATCTTTACTTCCTGAATAGATATCAGGGAACTTGAACTGGGAGTGATCACTGTTCTCTATTTTTATATGTAGGCATTGTAAAGGATGGTAAAATGTGTTATATATATTGAACATTATGTTATTGACATAATCATAATGTTAGTTGTTAGTCTCAGCAGGTGACTCTGTGTCCCCTAATTGACAGGAAGTGCAAAAGAATACACAGAAAATAAACTTCACAGTTTGTGTTTCATACTTTTACCTCCACCAAAGCTTTGTCATATATATACCACTAATGCAGAAAAGGAACAATACAAAAGCATAAATATCAACAGCAGTCTTGATCACCAAGGCTATAAAGTATGGATTGCTTTCAAGATGCTGTAGAATGCTGTATTTAAAATGAAGGCCAGATTAACCAGTAGGTTTTGCATTTAGGCTTAGAATGTTTCTCTGATACTTTTCAACTTATATTTTATTTAAAGCCAGTGAATTGCTTTTGTGGGAAACTGATTCTTTCATTCAAATAGCCGTTTTATAGTTTATAGGAGCTGGCACAAAAAAACTATCCATCTGTTTGGCTGTGCTTGATGCAAAATTCCAGCCAGTCACATAACATGTGCAGGAGTGTGTGATATGTGTGTGTGTGTGTGTGTGAGAGAGAGATAAATACATATATACGCAGAAGAGAGATATAAAGAAAAGAGATTGATTTTTTTTATTGTTGACTAATGACTGTATTAGTAGGATGGCTCTTACAATTTACATTCCTGCAAATTGAAATTTTCTACCCTGTTTGAGGGCAGAAAAATTGAAGGGTCATTTTTTTCCCATTTGAGAGGTTGTGGAAATTCTCCAATGGTCTCTGATAAGCATGGGAATCATTTGTTGGTCACTGATTATTTTTTTTATTTCCTAAAGGTTTTTCCTAGTTCATTTGTTGTCTCTGCCAAGAGTGGGGATGATATCCATATGGAACATCTGTCCCCATTTTGTATCCCACCATGAGGCTACTACTATTCCAGGGCATTTGGAAATGGTGCTCATAACAACATACTCTTTCTAGCTAGATAAAATTATTTTTGTGGAGAAATGAAATTCAGGCATTCCCACATGGGGGAATGGATGGGAGAACTTTTTCTTGTTTGCTCTAGCTGACAATGCCTTAGCAGGATCACAGAATGCTATGATAGAAAACAAATTATGCTTTGAACACTAATATTTCTCAAATACAATGTAACCTCATATAGTGTTCTCGTTAAAACTGTCCCTCTGATTATTTTCTTGACCATCTGTTCTCTTTCTCTCTCTTTGGAAGATATTATTTTTTATATTCCTTTATTAAGGAATTGTTTCTAGCAAAGTAAAAATAATACACATTTAAAGAATAAACAAAGCAAAGTAAAAGAGAAGAGATAAATAAATGGGCATGAAAGGAAAAAAAAGGTAAAAAGTGGCTTTCAATCTTTTTCATGCAAGTTATAAATGTATTTATATTTTATCTTCTCTCTAAAGTTACATCATGGCTCCCTTCTTTCCATATTTTATTCTTTTTTAATCATTAAACCCATAAATCACAATTTCTTCTTTTTCTGTTTTCAACAAAATGGCCATGTTGCTCACCTTTTTATCTTTCTTTTTTATTTTATCTTTCTTTTTCTTGTCTTTTTTCTATCTCATGCCCACCAGTTCCTATGCTTTAAAATGTACATTCATTCAGCACTAAAACTGCTCTGGTAACTATCTGCTGGATTTTGCTTAAAATCTTGTCTTTACTGAAGAGGTATGATGGCCTTGGCTTTGAGTATAGACTCAGAGAAGGATTAATTTGGTATGCATTGTTTCTGGGCAATTTTTCTCTGTAGAGTGGTTCATTCTGTCCCTGAAAGAATGAGGTACCTTGCACAGGTTCCTTACTTAATTTCAGTGAAGAATCTTGATAGCACCAATTTGTTTAATTCCATCATAACATCAGTGACTGACAGTTGAGTGACCTGGGCTTATGAGAACATTGAAAATATTTTCATAAATGAAGGAGAAAGGATGCCTGCACATTGCTTGCAGCTCTTCCCAAACAAGTACTATGGGCTCCATACCAGTGAATAAAATATACCAACAAGCCAAGTATCTACTAAAGATAAGAATTCTTCTCTTCAAACTCCTCTTCTCCATCCACTGAGAGGGTGGAAGCACTGAGAAGCACTGAGATACACAATGGAAAACTAGGTGACTCTTAAATATAGCAGTAAGTTTTAAGCAAAAGGCAAATGGATTGATCTGCACCAAAATGAGGAATGATCCAATAAATGGGGGATGTTCCAATCTCAGTTGACATTAGTGATTAAGAGAATGTTGGAAGTTTGGTATGCTCAAAGGAAGTTCCAAACTGCCTGAAGCTTTAGAAGGAAACAGTGGAAGCTCTCATGAAGCTTTGGCAGTGGAAGTTCTCATGAAGCAATTAGAAAAAAGTGTGGAAGCTATCTATAGATGGCCTCAAAATATGACAGTTGAGTAGGGACATGAACTGAATTGTTGTAATCAAATTCTTCAGTATACAGCAGACATGAGGAGTTGTATTGCTGAAGGCTAACATAACAATAAACGTATTACGCCACTAGACAGTTGTTGTGGCAGTTGTAATCTCCTTCCTTCAGAAAGGAGGAATATACAGGTGAAACCTGAAAAATTAGAATACCGTGCAAAAGTTCATTTATTTCAGTAATGCAACTTAAAAGGTGAAACTAATATATGAGATAGACTCATTACATGCAAAGCAAGATAGTTCAAGCTGTGATTTGCCATAATGTGGTGATTATGGCTTACAGCTCATGAAAACCCCAAATCCACAATCTCGGAAAATTAGAATATTGTGAAAAGGTTCAATATTCTAGGCTCAAAGTGTCCCACTCTAATCAGCTAATGAAGCCATAACACCTGCCAAGGGTTCCTGAGCCTTTAAATGGTCTCTCAGTCTGGTTCAGTAGGAATCACAATCATGGGAAAGACTGCTGACCTGACAGTTGTGCAGAAAACCATCATTGACACCCTCCATAAGGAAGGAAAGCCTCAAAAGGTAATTGCAAAAGAAGTTGGATGTTCGCAATGTGCTGTATCAAAGCACATTAATAAAAAGTTATGTGGAAGGGAAAAGTGTGGAAGAATATATATATGTTTTCTTAAGTTTTTGTGGGTATTTATATGTATGGTATTCAGCCGTTTCAATTTTGTGAAAGCCTGACACACAGATGAACCCAATATAAGCCTGATGATGGCAGATGAGATTCTGCCGAAACATCGCTACAACTTTAAAAACACAACTATAATGATGTGGGAAAATACCCGAACAAAGCTGAATACCATCCATCCATCCATCCATCCATACATACATACATACATACATATAATTTTTTTAATATTAAATTTATATTTAATATAAAAATAAATTTTTTATATTAAATATATTCTCTGTTTTTAAAAATTCGTATTAGTGATCCTCAGGATTTAAAAGTATGAGTTTAGTGGTCCCTGAGGTCCAAAAGGTTGGCAACCCTGGACTAGAAGACCTGCAAGGTCCCTTCCAACTCTATTATTATGTTATTCTGTTCTGTTATCAGAACAGTTATGCAGGTTCTAATAAATTGTGGTATTAGTATCAAGCAGTTGTTCTATATTGACATATTGACATCCTTTCTTCAAACACAGGGATGTAGGAAGCATTGGACATTAGGACCAAGCCTTGGAGTGAAAAAGAACAATAGATCCAGAACAACAAGAAAATGGCTTTTATGATACACTGACTTATTATCTGTTCACCACAGCAACTTAATTGGTGGTTCTTTTATGAAAAATTGGGAGTTCTTTATGAAAAACAATGAATACAATACTATTCATTAAGCAGTTATTTCATTTCATTCCATTTCATTTATTTGGATTTATATGCCGCCCCATCTCCCTACGGATTCGGGGCAGCTCACATAAAAAATATAACGTACAAATATTAAGAAACTATTAAACCCAATCCAAATAAACGATAAAATCCCACATTAAAAGTGCCCAATTAAAACCCCAATCCCCCTCAATCCAGGCCGGCCTGCAAAAACATCCAGGTCTTTAGTTCGTGGCGGAAGGAACGCAGGTCAGGGGCTGACCGCAACCCCAGGGGCAGCTGGTTCCACAGGGTGGGGGCTCCCACAGAGAAGGCCCTACCCCTGGGGGTCGCCAACCGACATTGTCTGGTCAATGGCACCCCAAGGAGGCCCTGCCGGTGGGAGTGCACTGGGTGACTGGAGCTCGATGGTGGCAGAAGACGCTCCTGCAAGTACCCTGGACCCAAGCCATGTAGGGCTTTATAGGTCAACACCAGCACCTTGAATCTTACATGGAGGTCAACTGGCAGCCAATGCAGATCACGCAGGAGGGGTGTAATATACGAGTATCGGGACACTCCCATCACAACCCACGTGGCCGCATTTTGTACCAGTTGAAGCCTCCGTATAGTCTGCAAGGGCAACCCTATATAGAGAGCATTGCAGTAGTCAAGATGGGAAGCAACGAGCGCATGGGTAACCATGAGTAGGGCATCTCGGTCCAGATAGGGGTGCAACTGGCGCACCAGGTGAACCTGGGCAAATGCCCTCCTGGCAACGGCTCCTACCCGCTCCTCCATACTAAGCCGTGCATCCAGGAGGACCCCCAAGTTGCGCACCCTATCCATGGGGGGTAACACCTCTCCCCCCATGACTAAAGATGGAACTTCCTGGACCACCCGAGATGCCGGTACACACAGCCACTCAGTCTTGGCCAGGTTGAGCTGGAGCCTGTTCCTTCCCATCCAGATCCGTACCGCCTCCAGGCAATGGGACATCATGGAGAGGGCATCACTGAGGTGGTCAGGGGTGGAGATGAAAAGCTGGGTATCATCAGCATACTGATGATACCTCACCCCGAAACCACGGATGATCTCACCCAGCGGCTTCATATAGATGTTGAACAGGAGGGGAGAAAGAACCGACCCCTGAGGCACCCCACAAGTGAGGGTCCTCGGGGTCAATCTCTGCCCCCCTGTCAACACCAATTGCGTACACCCCGAGAGGTAGGAGGAGAACCACCGTAACACAGTGCTTCCCACTCCTAGTTCCCGAAGTTGGTCATGGATACGATGAGAGATTTCTTAGATCTATAGACAAAAACAAACAAACCACCCCAAGCAATAAGCCAAACTCTGGAAAAAAAGTAAACAAAGCTATAAATGGGATGCTGTTTACAGTTCAAAGTAAATAACAGCCAAGATTAACCAAGAAGTCTTATCCTTCTACAATTTAACAAGAATCTCATTCATATGAACAAAATTATTTCAATGTCTATATATAATTTTCTGCACACTGTATTATCTTTTATAGTTTCTTTGATTAAGACTTCATCAAAACAAATTAGCTGAGTAAATTATAATTTAGGATCGCTGAGGTTTTTTTCTCTTCTAAGCCTACAGTAGTTTCTAAGAACCCAGAAGAGCTTCAGTTTGATTACTTGTTACCAGGCAATTAAAATGTGTCTGAAGTCTTTAACTCTAAAATTTGATCATTTTAGTCAGCTTTCTATTCATAATTCTAAATTATATCTCAGAGAATAGAAGTCATTTGCCAAACTGTGAAAACTTTCCTGAGATTCTTCTTCAAGCTTCACAAAGTGCCTGTGTCATAGTTGTCTTCACATAAGCAAAGGACTGGGATCAAAAAAAATCAAGGTGGCGAATCACAAACACTTGTTTGAACTCCCACTTCCTATATTATAAGCCCCACACTGTTAACATTGATGCTTTATTTTTTAATGATTTCAAATCAGAGTTCTTTATTATTATTATTATTCCTGGTGACCACTGCAATAGTAGATTCAGTTTCCTTGGCAAGACTTTAGAAGTGGTTTATCCTTGTCTGCTTCCTAGGGCTGAGAAAGTGTGGCTGGCCCAAGATTATCCAGCTGGCGTCATGACAAAGGCAGGATTAGAATCATGGCCTCCTGGTTCTTGCTTGATGTGTCAACCACTACACCAAACTGGCTGTTTTACATTGGTGAGGTAAGAGATTTATTTTCTCCAGTGCATAGAACTGCAAAAGATTTCAAAGTCAATATTAGAAAAGATTTTCTGATTATATGAGCTATTTGACAGGAATATAGCTTACCTTACAAGATGATTCCCTTCAGTGGTGGGATTCAATTTTTTTTATTACCAGTTCTATGGGCGTGGCTTGGTGGGTGTGACAGGGAAAGGATACTGCAAAATTTCCAGTCAGAAGTAGTATTTGCTGGTTCTCTGAACTACTGAAAATTTCCACTACCAGTTCTCCAGAACTGGTCAGAACTGCTGAATACCACCTCTGATTCCCTCCCTTAAATAGCTTTGAGCAAAACCAGGATTGTCATTGTATAGAGAACTTAGAGCAGAGACTTTCCTGCATCATTTCAGGAGAGGACAGGACTAAAATGTTGATGCACTTTCAGTATGGATGAGTTGTGGGTTCTCTTCAGTAATGTGAATAATGAGTCATGATGAAAGTAAGTGTCAGATCTGCCTCAGGTTGAACATCTAAGTAAGAATGATCCTTAACTCCATTTATTGAGAAAGGTATAGTTTACTAGAAGTCAAGTGAATTACAGTATCTGAACTTAAAAAGCACGTGCCCAGATCCCCAAGCCAATTTTTCCCTCCCTTAGTTGCCTCCCACCACTGGGCCCCCATGTCCAATCAAATTCAAACAAGATGTTTTCAGAACGGACACTTCAGGCATAGGTTTAGTATGCTGCTGCATTCTGTTCCCAGCCTGCTGTCCTTGAAGCTCATATTGGAGAGATACCATGAAGTTTTGTTTCTCCTAAAAGCATCCCTCCTTCCATCCAGCAGTTCATGGCAGCTGATACTGAATGGTTGTGAAGCACAAGTGTGAGGTGGCGGTTAGCATTCTGCCTTCCTTGGAAAAAGGGGACCTGAAATTAAATCGGGGAGGATCTTTTTGTCAGCATATTTCTTATATGTTTCTCTAGCCTCATCCAACACTTTGTATAAGATGGTCCATGTAGTTTGCAGTTGTTTTACCCAATCAGCTAGTGAGAGGTTTTGAGGTGATTTCTACAGGAGCTCCAGCATGGCTGAAAGTCTCCACTGGTAGCAACCCAAAAAGAGACAAAACCAGTGCTCCTACATACTGAATTGTTGCAGCATGCAGCAACATGCAGTATGTGGTTACCTCCATAAATAAAAGTAGGTCAGCCCTACTGTTGGTCATGTTGATAATTGATAGAACACTTGAGGTATTGTTCCAATATGCTGTTAGGATGTTCACATGTGCCATTAGTCTAAGGGTGGTGTGAGGAGCTGAGCCCCTGGTAGTCCCTAGGAACTTTAAGAATTCTTGTCAGAATTGGGAGGTGAATTGCACAATCTTCTCGGGTGTGCCATGTAAGGATAGATGTGTTGAAAAAACAGTCTTTCGAAGGTTCGTCTAGCTAAGATCTTGGGGCATACCACAAAATGTACTTGTTTTGAGAATAAGTCACAAATCACAGGGTTTCCTGAGCTCTCTGGTTTACAATAAAGTTCTACAATAAAGTCCATGGATCTTTTTCCAAGGTGCCATGGAGTTAACAACCAGCTGCAAGAACCTCTGGAGTTTACCATCCTGTCCTTTTCCTGACACACAGACAGGGCGATTAGCATGTATCCTTCTACATCTTTCTTCATGCTCGACCTCCAAAATTAATGCAGCAAGATGCAGCAAGAGATGTTCTGGCTAAATGTCCAATCAAATTCAAACAAGACGTTTGATCACATTTGTGATCTGCAAATGAAATTATTGAAAAAACCATCGGTGCAGTGCATTCATGCAAATCATGAAGAAAACACAAAAGGAAGAGATGCAGCTTCCCAGAGTGGGAAGAAACTCCTTTGTGCCATGCTGCTGGCCCAGGCTGGGACTGGCTTCATGCTGTTAGAGCAGGGGTGTCAAACTCATGTGGTCATGGATGTGTCACGTGATGTATTGGAACTTTCTTCCCTTTTGCTAAACCAGGCATGGCCAGTGCGTGACGCATCTGGCCCACGGGCTGGGAGTTTGACAGCCCTGTGTTAGAGTCTTCTTGCATCCCACAGCCGCAGCATGCCAAGAAGTCTCTCTGGGCTTCCTGGTGTGCAGCAGCATTGCATTATGCTATTGGAGCTCCCTAGTGCACTACAGCTTTGTGCCAGGCTACTCAGCCAAGCTACGGCATCCAGGAGTATCTGAAGCTTTACATTACACTGTAGCCTAGGAGCTTCTTGTACCCTAGAGCTGAATTTTATTTCACAGCCTCCGTCATACGCTCATACATATACATGCTTGTACCCTCTTTTCCTGAGCTTGTGCCATACTGCATCACCCTCTAAACTCATGTGAAGCCTGTACCAGCTTCTTAGGGCCTCCCCACTCCCCTGAGAAACCCCCGGGTACCTTACTTTGGATGTGCACTGCCTGCTTCCTGCTTAATGATCTGCATGTCATTAAGTTATCATGGCAACTGGGACTGCTGGGATTGCTATCCCTAAGCAATGCAATTATGTGATATCACACTTTACAACAGCATTACTTATGACAAAAATTCTGGTCCAAACTGTGATTGAACGTTGAGGGTTACCTGTCATCTTCATTCTCTAACTCAGTAGATTTTGGAGAAAAACTTAAATGATGTTCCCAATCAAAATATTATGGGTATTAAATTTGTACCCCCCCTCCCTTTATTTTAAAACAACAGGATAGAGTGCAATTTAACAGAAGTGACAGTCCTTTCTGCTTCACTGAGTAGTCCTACCCACTTTGTAATCCTTGGAGTAAAGCTTCTGTCTCTCATGCATATGTACATGCACGTAGCTTCTTGGCTGGAATTAAATGCTTCTTTTTGACAGGAAGCTGTCAAAAGCTGCTTCCTCCCATAGGTTCAGATGTATCCCAGTTAGAAAAAAAAAGCTGGTATTTTTTCTGCCAGCAGGTGTTTTTTGCTGGAAGGCAAAAAATAAAGACTAGTCCATCCATTACGTTTTTTCACATTAGCTCTTGAATACACCATGCGATTCTACTGAATTAAGGACTGGAATAAAGCATGCTCAGTGTTACCATGCCTGTTAGGAAGCACACTTGCCATGTGCATAGTGCTTTGCAGATCTGCTTCAAGATTCAATTATTACATAATTGAAGAACTCTGTTAAAGTTTTACACAACACTAATTCTAAAAGCGAGGTTGGTTTTTTTTTTTATTTGAAATGTGTCCATTCCTTTGAGAATTAATAACAATGCCACAAGGAATGATAAGTACTGATCCGGTGATGTATTGATGCAGGAAACCTTTTCACAATATGCCTTTAACTTATTAAGCATTAGATTGTTTAATTGCATTTACTGTAAAGATGCTCACCTGGAAATTTGTAATTTAATAATGTTGTTTCAGTTTTTGTTGCTAAAAAACAGTAAATGTTTGTCAATTAATTATATTTTCTGGATGGTAGATAACTATAAATTATTCAGTAGAACTGAAAGTATCATGGCTTTGATTGTTGACTAGAATGATATATTACTTTCAAATCAATATAGCACATATTTGGTTCAGAAAGAAAATTTTAATGAAAAGGAATTTACACACGAATGCCTCACACTCATAGCAGACTTCAATTTTCCAGTTTGATACCTCTCTCTGAATAGCTATTCCCAGTCCAGTAAACCAAAAATAGACAAATGAAATTGTTCTAGGATTATGTCATGTGCCAATCATTTGCCAAATCCCCCTCTATACCAGGGAGATTTAATATTTTTTTCAGGCTACAGAGCCTACTTTTTTTTTTTTTTACAAAAAATAAATCCCAGAATCCAACTCAAAAGGCAAAGCTCTAATGATTAAAAAAATTGATTGCATTTGAATATATTACTTTATTTTCTCCTTAGTGTTTTTAAAGAGAACTTCATCAAATTCTGACAGGGCCCAAGGGTCTGCAGAACACGGATTGAAAAAAATCCAGTTAATGCTAAGAAAACAAACTGCCCAATATTTCCCCCAGGGTTTAATGTTAGGTTCTTCAGACTTTGTATTCACTTATCAATTACACTTGATTATATTGAGGTTCATTGCTGTCCAAGTGGAGCTATCACCATTTTCAGAGCACACTTTAAATAACAAAGAAAATGAAATAAAAGCACTTCTGATTGCTACTTCAGGTTCCATCATAACATAATTGCCTGTGCCGTATTTTATCAAAAAGTTTGTTGCTAAGTAGTCTGATGCTTGTTATTCGGCCACAGCAAAAGAAAATAATGGCCTCAGATTTTCTATTCTATCAATAGGATTATTTCATTGACCATATAGACAAATTTTCTTGATAGCATTACAAAGGTATCTTCCAGTCCAGTCCATGACCATAATAAAAATTTGGATTGATTGGTTTGATTGATTCTAGTTAATTTTCCTACAAAACAAAGACTTGTTTCTCATATCTTTCCCCTGAAAATTTTGATTATTACTCACAGCAGACAGAGTTTATTCAGTTTACCGAGGACCTGGAATTATTTTTTTCTCAGTCCAAATCTCTATTCAATTAAGAGTCAAATAAAACGAAACTGCCATAACTCTGGATTTATGAGCATACTCCAGTGATGGATCAGACAGCTGCAATTCATTGACTTAAGTAATGTAAAACATTGTTATTTAATTATAAAGAACACAAACCTACTCACGAGAGATGAATGGATAAATGAAGAGCTGAGGAGTGCAAAAAGTCTGAGCATTGCTGTGGCAATATCCCAAGAGTGTTTTTATTAGTCTCATCATTGCTCAGTTTGAGGCAGATATGGAAGACTTTCTGAATTGCTTTGCTTTTTATGGTTTAGAATTATTTGCAGAACTATTTATATTACAGTAACCCCGGCAAATTCATATGTCACCATCAGCAGATATTACATACTCAGGAATGGTTCTATTGCTAAAGAGTCTTAACTAGGTAAATTCACTCTGTATCCTACTGAGACTTCAACAGTTGTTAAATTGCTGTAATTTGGCAACTTGCTACTTGATAATTTTGCTGCTCCAAGATCTCAACAATAAGATTTGGGAGCCCATTTGCACCGGGTTGTAGGTTACCTGCAAAATCCAATCTGGGTCGGTCGCTAGGACCAGAAGTTTAGTCTTCTGAAGATTTCAGTCTCGTGTTGGAGCCCATCTTCAGGAAACTTCTCTCTCATATTCTGGTGAGAAAGAAGTTCCCTGAGGATGAGCTTCAGCACAAGTGCAAAAGCTCCGAAACTAAACCTCTGGTCCTAGTGACTGACCCAGATTGGATTCTGCAACTTTCTCCTGGGACATGTATATTTGCCTTCATTTGTGTAGGTTACTTACCCATCCCACAGACCAGAGTTTCTCATTTTCAGCAACATTAAGATCTGGGGATTTCAACTCCCATGCTGGTTGGAGAATTCTGGAAATAGAAGTCTACACATCTTAAAGTTTCTGAGGTTGAAAAATACAGCCATAGATCAAGAGCTACAACTCTGAACAGAATTATACTGATCTGCTTGTTGCTATTCCACTTTCCGTTTTTGTGCCTGCTGCTGAGTGACGCAGGTTGTTTTAGCCTTTTCTTGAGTGTCTCCTTTTTAGCCTTTATCCAAGTACTGCTACTGCTGTGGTATAATTAGTGAAAAAGCACTTTTCTGCCCCTTCTCTACTGGATTGATGGGATCTTGGCAGAAGGGAAGCTTTACAGCAAATGATAAAGTGTTTCTGAGCTCAAGGAAATTAGTTACAAAGCATCTGTGCAAAACAGAATAAACATTAATGGTATAAAAGCAGATCCAAAGACTTAAAACAATATTTACCTGCTTTTCCACTCTTATACAGTGTGTTTGTATATGTGCATATACATGTTCATTACACACAAAATCTTACTGCCATTCGTGATTTATATGAAAACCATCAGTTCTCTGAACTTTATCTTAGAAATCAGTGGTTCATTAGTTGCATATTTTTGTGTGGATAAAATATTCAGTATGGAGTATTTTTCCCAACATTATAATACAGTAATGCATCCAAATTTATTATTTAACTTGCTGCCATCCATAGACTCCTAAAACAGTTATTGAAGATATGCTCTTTGTATTTAAATTAATGCATTTTACAAAGAAAACACAGAAGAAATATTGTACTCCACCAAGGCCATGGTGATACAAGAGATCCAACATTAACACCAACTCTAAGTACAGTAAACACATAATAAGTAGGACATAAGGGCACATTTTCCCACATTTTCTGATACAAGCAGTGAAATTAACTGAACATATAGTCCGCTTGAAATTGCTGCTACATTGAGCTGATGAAATTGAATTCACTTCATTCCTTTTTTCTTCCACTCTCATTGCAGACTAATTTCTTTCTGGCAAAAATCCATTTGCCTATTGCCAGAGGCTTTTAGATGGAGCATCTCAATAGGTGTATAATTAAGGCTGATGTGTCTATTACCTACTTAATGATAGAATGCCTTGAATCAGTGGTATGTTACTGCTTGACTTGGCTATTAGAATATTTCGGCAGCCAAGAGAGAAAGAAAGAGTTAGTAATTAATCTACTTTAAGTATGTGTTTTAGGAAATACCATAGGAAGTAATTGGGTAGGAAAGATTAATTTCTGACTCCCATTTAAAGGATGCCTTCATTCACAAATAAAACATATAGCAAACTCATCAGTCAGTAGGGCCTTTAATTATTGTCTGTGTTGGCTTCTGTGATTGTTGTGTATCCTTTTTTTGGATAGCCAGGTCATTCAGTGACAGCTGCATGTGTCTAACCCTAACTCATATTAAGTTGATGAAATTTAAATCAAGACTATTAAAGCTTTTCAGCAGTTAAGTATGGTAAACAACTGCTGTTCTTGTCCCTTGGATTTTTGCTAAGAAATACATGGAAAATCAAATTAGACAGGTATAGATGTAGAATTCCTGACTTAACAACCAGAATAGGAAAAACATATCTGCAAGCAATATTGTGGACCTGAATAGGAGGGTTTATACATAGCATCTTTTCAAATCAATGGTCAGATAATAATAATTAAACTGGGGACTTTCATATTTACTAGCCATAGAAGTTGATGCCCAACACAATAGCACATGGAATGGAATTAGAGTGGGGAATCCAATTTTGTCTAAAAATGTGATAATATTTGTTTTGCATAAAAGTCTATGTTTCAACATGTAGTCATAGCCAACAGAAAGCACTAATTTCAAATGAATATTTTTCATACAGAACTATTGTCAAATTGAATTTGATGGATCTTTTTTGCAGATGAATAATAAAGTAAATAAGAGATTCCTCCACTATTCAAAATAAGTTCATCAATCATAATTCCTATAGTATATACCACATCAGCACTAATATGAAATTGATGTGAACTGCATGTCAAAATTTAGAGAACCGCAAATTTTGCATGTGAAATGAAATTTCATGTATTCATTCCAAAATCCAAAGCTAAGCAACTAAGTTTGCATTCAGACTTAGCAACATCAAACACAACAGTATCTGGTGGTCAAAATCCACCCAACCTTAGAACTACGGTATATTTAATTCTTCTCTGCATCTACCAGATGACTTATACCCACCCCCTCTTTTGGGTAGGCTGTCAGTCATTTTTTCCCTAATGTTTTAATGTTCACTGAATACAGAGTAGATGGGTGGTTTTTTGCCTTCTATTCTTTCATCCTCACTCATAGACATTTGTTCCAAACTATGACACCAAAATAACGAAATGCGTATCATGATGTCCCAATGCAAATGCTGACCTTTCATATTTGTGTGACAATACTTGCAAGGATGAAAAAGTCAGAGTTTGCATTGTGATTTCAGAGTTTACATTTTGTCATTTGTTGTTCCTTTCTCCCCTCTCCCTCCACATAGTTATTTATGTCCTCATCCTTATCTGGGAAAATCTGCATCTTACACTCTTCTGCCCCATACTTTCTCAAGGATCAATGAAATATTGAGCAAGCCCTAATTTACTACAGCCAGTAGACTGGCTTAAAAGTATCTTCAGGTAAAATATAATTCCTGGTTTTGAAGTTCTCCACCTTCTGTCAAGGTTCCAAGTAATAAATCCACCTCAAGCAATACTCCAAGGCAGTTAGATTCCTCAAAGAAAAGCTTTATTAGAAATACCATATTAGCACATATCTGGTGAAAACTGACTCTGAAAATTAGGTTTTTCACCTAATTAAAAGTAAAAAAAATTATCTCAACCCAAAACTATCAGTTACATGGTCCAATCAAGGGCTGTCTGATGGTCTGGTGACATCACTTCTCCTTCCTCTGACCAGGTGTGAGAATGTGCATAAGAGCATAAGGGGCGTGCATAAGTACTAATCATGCCTACCATCCCTGTCCTATTGTCCCCATTCATTCGTACCTATTTCCTGTATTCCTACTCATGTTTATACTTATACCTATCATCTTGTAAGCAATTGTCAAATCAAATAAATAATAATAATAATAATGTCCTTGTTTCCCAAGAGAAAGTGTTTTATTTTGATTACACAACCCCAGGTATCTCTAACCCCCACCTCCCTATCCCTCAGCTCCAGTGTGGCAGCACTGAAGCTCTGAGATGGCTTTGGCCAGGCCAGCTTCAGGAGTTGACACCTTCAAAGTTAGAGTGGGAAGTTGAGAAAAATGGCCTCTCCCAAAGGGAAGAAAAGAAAGACGGCACAGTGCTCACCTAATAGTAATGAAGATAGAGCAAACTCACAGAAACAATGGAAGATTGACGGATTCTGCCAGCCTATACCATCAACAGTGAGTTGTGCATCCTCCCCCCTCCCCCTGCCAGACAGCTGCGAGTTAGAGTGACACTGAAAGTGGCAGCAGGGCCAGAATTGCTTCTCCTATCAAGCAGAGTAAGGTAGGTGCTTCAATGGCAGCTGCTGAATCACAGGTGGTATTCAGCATGTTCCGACCAGTTCCGGCAAATACCACCTCTGACTGGAGATTTTGCAGTACCCTTCCCCTACCACGCCTACCAAGCCACGCCCAAAGAACCGGTAGTAAATCTTTTTTTGAATCCCACCACTGTGCCAGATGCTCTCTAACCAGTCTCCAGGTAGGCACAGACATACCCTGTGGCCTCTGTTTTACTTGACTGGATTTCTGTTAGATTTTTTTAAAAAGAAAAAAAAATCTGGTATCCTGTAAAATAAAATATCAAATTTTAACATCACGCTTTTAATTTAGGAAAGCTTGGAACTCCACAGAGATTCTATCAATTTTCTCAGATAACAAGACTCTTAGGGATAGCAACCACTGCTTTGTTGTTAATATGTAAAAAAGAAAATGAGGATAGAGAAAGGACATTTCACCACTACCAAGTTATACTGCTATCCACCAACAGTTGAATGGGCAAAAAGCTACAACAATATCAAAGTGGCCAGTTGCTAAATTGCCTCTATTGCCTCTGTTTCAAATCATTTTAGTCATCTGGTACCAAGGCACCACCACACATGGAAATGAATGGCAAAGGCCAACTGATTTTACATGACTTGAATCTGGTTCTTGGATAGTTTCAGAGTAAGGAAGAAAATATTACTAATACTCTTATACAGGGGTGTCAAACTCAAGGCCTGTGGGCTGAATCCAGCCCATGATGTGGTCAGATCTGGCCTGCGGGGCTGTCCTGGTCTACCCAATGCAAAGAGGAAAGATTGGCCCAGTCTACCCAGTGCGAAGAGGAAAGATCAGGCCAGGGTAGCTTCAGCCTGGTCTACCCAATGTGAAGAGGAAACATGCCAGCAGTTTGGGGAGTGGCGTCAAGCTGGCCACACCCATCCAGTTGACCACACCTACCCAGCCGGCCATGCCTGCCCGGTCCCCTGAGGTCAACCACAGCCCTGATGCATCTCTCAATGAAATTGAGTTTGACAGCCCTGCTCTTATAGCTAAAATGGCCTATCTCTATGTCACTTATTGTCTGCAGACAAAGAAAGGGGCAGTATGAAGAAGTGGTAGAAAAGAGCTGAGGTGTTATGGCTGATTAGATCTCTCCATGAGCAGCTCTGCATTCAGAGATAGCACAGCAGTGGAATTGCCAGCCATGTCATCATTCTGATTGGCAGAAATTTCTCTGGATGAAGGAGAGATCCGGGAATCATCCACTTGTGCTCTAGAAGAGCTACTCCTTGCAAGGTAGCTGCAGGAATTTAGTGGTCTTGTGGTCAGTCATGGTTTGAGTGGTTGGGAGCTGATTAAAACTTGTGGTAAATTGCTGTGTAGCCTTCACCAACATTTGACTGGCAAAAGTCTCACCTCCTTAATCACTTCACAATTTAATTGCTTTACAACCCAGTAAAGATTTTCCGAATGCCAGTGATAATTACTCTCAGTAAATTCCTTCTTTTTGAAATTAAGAAGAGAGAAAAAGAGCTATTTTAAAGGATTTAAAGTTCAAAGCTTGACAAGTTTACAATCTAAGAAAGTTTCAAATGGGCAGATGGGGTAGCAATTTAAAAAAAATAGGAGGAAATAACCATGTCTGATGAAAGTATCTTTGAAAAAAGTAAAATTAGCATCAAAGAATCATAGGGCTTGAAGGGTCCTTGGAGGTCTTCAACTCCAACCCCTCACCCAGGGCAGGAGACCTTATTGCATCCCCAACAAATAGCTGTCCAATCTTTTCTTGAATCCACAACTCTGGGATGCAAGTCCATTCATTAATTGTTCTTACTGTCATAAAATTTCTCCTTAGTTCCAGACTGGATCACTCTTTAACAAAGATCACTCTTTAACAAGGGCCTTGGTGGTGCAGGCTGTTAATAGCCTAGCACTTAGTTCCAGCTGCCTGTAATTATTGCAGGCTCGAATCCCACCAGGCTCAAGGTTGACTCAGCCTCCCATCCTCTCGGGGTAGGTAAACTGAGGACCCAAGATTGTTGGGGGCAATAAGCTGACTTTGTAAAAATGCCGCTTAGTAATAACCAGGCATATACAATGGAAGGAAGGCTATTGCTGAGCACATTGGGTTGTATCCCAAAAATTGTAAGCTGCCCTGAGTCTCCGGAGAAGGGCGGGATATAAATATGAATAAAAAAAAAAGTTCCCACCCATTGCTTTTTGTTACTGTCCTCGAGTGCTTTGGAGAATAAATTGACCTTGTCCTCCTGATGACAGCCCCTCAAGTACCAGAATCTTATTCTGAAACCGTCTAGGAACAGACTGAAGTCATGTAAAATCTGTTGACCTTTTCCATTTGTTTCCGTGGACAGTAGTACCTTGGTGGAAATCAGATAACTAAATTAACATTAATTAGTTTAATGGACCAGTTCTTCATGAGAATGTTGATTGTTTATTTTTAAGGACAATAATAATGTGTGGGTTTTACAAAACAAGCCTGTATGATCTCTTAAGACGAGAAGAAGAAAAGAAATAGCAAGAGGTCAAAAATGGAGACTGCCTAGAAAGAGAGAAAGAGAAAAAAAAACCCGAAGAATGGAATTTACAGTGCTAATTTCCTTTCTCAAGAACACAGAAGACATTGGACAAGAGTCTCCCGTTCTGGTTAGCTCCAGTCCTAGTGTAGGAGGAGGTGTGATACCTGTGTTATCACTCTACCATTATAAAATTACAAAATACCTTTACAGGCAAAGATTCTGGGTATGTTAAGACCAGGAATAGGAAGGACTAAGAAAACGTTGGCAAAGCTGGAGGAAATTGTGAATGAAATTGTTTTGGAACAACTCCAAGAGGTGCTGCCTGGTCCCGTTTAATTTTGGATACAACAGCATCATCCAGATGTAGGCAGGCAGTGTCCTTGTTTGAAGATTACCTTGCATCTGGAAGAGCTGAGAAATCTAGAAGGGACATGGAGAGGTTGGAAAAGGGAAGGAAAAAAAGGAGAGACTGAAAAAAGGAGCTATGCAGTGAAAGACAACCACTTTCCAGTCAAATGGAGGTTAAGCAGACCAAGAAAAAATAATTTCTGTTATTTACGTGGTAGATAGGACACTTAGCTAAGGTTTTTTTTAAATCACCAGAGCAAAGGACCTTTGTCTGCTACATTGAAACTGAGCCATGTATAAAAAGTGTCTCCCAATCTAACTGTGAAATTCAGATTTTCTTCTACTGATTTCAAAATAGGCTAACTGTAATCCTAGGTGTATTTTCAACCCAGTTGGACCTCTCCATTTATTTTGCCAAACAACAAAAATCAAGTAGATTATTAAAACTGGATGTCTACTATTCATAAAAAAACCCTCTGATTCTGACAGTAATTTTCTTTTCTCCCAGTTATCAAGATATTCTAGTCTAACTCCAGGTGGATTTCTATCCCTACTTTTACATTCTGCTTGTTTGGGAAAATGATATAAAATCTTATTTGGATGCAAATCCACCTAAGGATAGAGGTGGTATTCAGCAGGTTCTGACCAGTTCTGGAGAACCAGTAGCAGAAATTTTGAGTAGTTTGGAGAACCGGCAAATACCACCTCTGACTGGAGATTTTACAGTATCCTTCCCCTGCCACGCCCACCAAGCCATGCCCACAGAACTGGTAGTAAAAAATTTTGAATCCCACAACTGGGTTAATCTAGTGTGTAGTCAGGGAGGGGGGAACCTTCAACCTGTTAGACAGGGGTTCCCAAACTTGACAACTTTAAGACTTGTGGACTTCAACTCCCAGAATTCCTCAGCCAGCTATGCTGGCTGGCAAATTCTGGGAATTGAAGTCCACAAGTCTTAAAGTTGCCAAGTTTGGAGAACTCTGTGTTAGATTCACAGAGGCTGTTAATAGTCAAGGTAATCCTCCATTTACATTCCGCTTAATTTTCATCACTTGGCAAAATGAATGGAGAAATTCTATTGGGTTAGGCTTAAGTTATATTGACATTAAAGTCTGAAAAAACAACAACAAATTCTTAGTTAGATTTGGGGAAGTTGTTTATAGAAGTGGACCTTCTTTGTTTGCGATCTCATTTTCATTGCTTGGCAAAATGAATGACTCCCTTACTGAGCAAAGATAATATGGTAGTGATAGAATGCATATGGTGCACTAGAAGACATGGCACAGAAGGATTTGACACATTTGTGCTCAGGAAAATGATAGTTTGAGGGCAGTGCTGGCAACAGCTTTATATGGCTGTGTGGAGCATTATTTGGACTTTTTGATTCAATTAAAAATTGTCTATAAATGAAGCAACTTTTGGAAGCAACGCATCTAATTGAATTGCTCCTCTGCTTTAAGGATACCAATCAGAATTTTTCTTCCTTTTCAGTCCAGAACATGAAACAGGACTTCTTGGATTTTTTTTTTCTATTGACTTGAAGCAGCTAGCTAAATCAAACTGCAGTACTCCACGCAGGAGACTAAATGACTTAATTTTCCAAATTGAGATACTGCCTTGAATGGTATCACTGCCATTCAGAAGAAAGTCCAAAAGAAAATAACATCTTGAGACAGAACAGAAGTGCTTTGCAGAGGCCTGCTATATTCAGGAAAATTACCACTTCCATCCTCTCAAAAATCCACAAGTGCCACTAGTATCTTCCATCCTGAGTTATATGGATATCTAGGTGTGGTGAACAGCCTTTAATAGCCATTGCTAATATAATTGACACTTCGGTCAGAGTCCCTAATTCTAATGAAGGGATAACAAGGCACATTCTGTGACTTTTCTGATTTGGGTCAATTCTTTGAAGCATAATAGCTCCCAGCTTCATTTTTTTTTTTGCAGTGTAGAGTCATCCACCTTCTAATATTATAATATAATATAATAGTGTTCTAGGACCAACTCTCTTCATACTTTACATAAATGACCTCTGTGATCATATTAAGAGCAACTGCATTCTCTTCACTGATGATATAAAGCTATTCAACACCACTGACAATACTGCTACCCTTCAAAAAGACCTCAACTATGTATCAGAATGGTCAAACAAATGACAACTTCAAATCTCAACAAATAAATGCTCTGTCTTACATATTGGCAAAAAAAAATCAGAAAATAAAATACAAGCTGAATAGTCAAGACCTTGTTGATTATCCAAACTCTGTCAAGGACCTTGGAATATTCATCTCTAATGATCTAAGTGCTAGAGCCCACTGTAACTACATAGCCAAAAAGGTATTAAGAGATATTAACCTAATCCTACGTAGCTTTTTCTCTGATAATATCACACTATTAACTAGAGCATGCAAAACATTTGCTAGACCAATACTTGAATACAGCTCATCAGTATGGAACCCGCATTACGTATCTGATATTAATACAGTCCAGAAATATTTCACAAGAAGAGTTCTCCACTCCTTTAATCGTTGCAGAATACCTTATGCCACCAGACTTGAAATTCTAGACCTAGAAAACCTAGAACTATGCCACCTTCAGTCCGATTTATTATAGTATATAAAATTATATACTGCAACTTCCTACCTGTCAATGAATACTTCAGCTTCAACCATAACAATACAAGAGCACACAATAGATACAAACTCCAGGTTAACCACACCAAACTTGATTGCAGGAAATACGACTTCAGCAACAGAGTCGTCAATGTCTGGAATACTCTACTTGACTGATTTCTTCTCCAAACCCCAAAATCTTTAACCTTAGATTATCTACTATTGACCTCACTCCTTTCCTAAGAGGTCTGTAGGGGGCATGCCTAAGTACACCAACGTGCCTACTGTCCCTGTCCTATTGTTTCTTTTTATTTTTCTTATATGTATCCATTTCATGTATTCATAACTATGTTTATACTTATACCTGTTATCCTATAATCGCTTAACAAAATAAATAAAATAAATAAAATAATGTCCCAATTTCAGATTTGCATTTGTACCTGAAATGATTAAATTATATAAAAAGTTGTATTATATTTTCATGCCATTAAATTACAGTCATCAATTTAATGACAGATTTTATGTGAATTCCTTATTGTTGCTTTGCAACCCAGGTACAAGGAATATCAAGTTGTATCCACTTGTAGATGGTCTGAACATTGCTGCCATCATGTGGACAGTACTGGAAATGTCCAGTACTGAATGTACTGAAAGTGCAGATCCTGTATTTTGCTTTTCAAGCTCTGTATACATGATTGACAGTGAGGCTATGACAGTTATTGGCTAGAATATGAAAAGGTGATGTATTGCTTAATATATCTAAACTGTATACAAGAAATTTCCATAAATTTTCTTGCAAGAAGTTAGTGCCCCTCTTCTCAACAACATTCAAGGAAGATAATTTCAAAAAACACTGGAGCTCCATATACATTTTCAGGGATGTATTCTATTTCTCCCTGCCAGATTAATGAATTTATTCCAGACAATATTTTTTCTAGGTTATAAATTTGTAATAAAATTTTCCTAATGGAAGTATATAATATTCCATCAGATTGTTGAAATGTTCACTGCCATTCCTTAAGTTTTTCTCAGTTACTATGAACTCAGTCATTTTGAATATTTTATTGTACAATATTTAACATGCCTTCGATGTAATTTCCATGAAGCTCAATGGAGTTACTCCTAAGTAAATTGGTATATACTTTTAGCTTTAATCAATCATTTCAAAATAATTAAAAATTAACTCCAATAGTGAGACTAGATACGATATCATAAGCATATTGCATATGTTACAATCAAAAGTTTCAGTTCATCAATTTTGTAAATATCTGTATTTCCTAGATTTTCTTGTTCCATAGAATCCATACCGCTCTTTGTTCCTTGCTCTAGCCAAGAAGTTCAAACTCAATTTCATTGAGGGGCCAGGGTGGGCGTGGACAGGTTGACATCACTCATTGGGGACACCTGTGGTCGCCTGAGCGGTCTGCCAGTGAAAATGGGCTCCCAAGCTCTGTTTTCGGCAATGCCGGCCTTCTGCAACCCTCTGAAAGTGAAAACAGAGTTTGGGAGGGCCGTGCAGCCCTCTGGAGCTCTGTTTTCGCTGGCAGAGGCACAGTGGGCTGCTCTTTTGCTGTTTCCAGGGCAGCCCCACAGGCCAGATCCAGCTTTTCTTAGGGCAATTCAAAATTTGCATTTACTAACCTGCTATTTTATTTGTAGGACTGGTGGTATATTCTTTTCCAGTCTGATATCCCCCAAATATATTCAAGTCATAACATATCTGGGCAGTGGACAGTTTAGGAACACTGCTTAGCATGATCTTTTTTTAATGGTAAACTTAATTTAAATGGCTTATATAAGCATTGCACTTGAATGAATGAAAAGTTTAGTCTAGTCAAAAGACTCAAGAAGAAACATAATAACAAAGAAAGGAAATACCAAACATTTTGGTATTCTGGGGAGGATTCATAAAGAAAACTATAGTTTTCCCACCAGAAACACATTATGCCTAAAGTCAGATAAGGGAAATTTGTATATTTGTGGGTTATACGCCTAGTTGAAAAATCAATTAAATGGAAAGAAAGGTTTTCCCCCTAAATTATGGTTATTTAGTAAATAAGTAACACTTAAATCCTGGCTGCTTTTCTTTCCTTGTAGTTCCTTTCCCCTTAATTATTTTCACTTCATTGGTTTGGATCCAAAATTAATCATGCATTTGGAAATCAATTGGACAAATTACTGATAGCACAATTTAATTTCCCATAAAATCATTGCAGTCTATGTTCCATTTTTCTGCTTCCTTATTGTTCTCATCCTATAATTGATCAGAATGAAGATGAAATTACAGAGTTGTTCATTTATAGTGAGGCAGCATCCTCTAGTGGAAAACAGAGAAAGCAGTAATAGCTTTCTATTACTTCTTTCTAATAGTAATAGCAGTAATGCAACTGTACAGTTGCAATCGTACCACATGCTCAACTTAGTAACATGCTCAATTCTAAGTAAAGTTAATCCATTTTCTGAGTGCACCCACAACATCGAACTATAACTAATCAAAGGGTATAGATTCGCTAAGGTGCAAAAAGGCACACCTGTGTTAAAACTAAGCTTACCAAGTTGTGTGAATGCAACCTCTAATCCATTACCTGATCTAGTAATGGCATTGTATAACCCACTTAGATGTTGTCAACCATTTAATCAACAATTTAATTCTTTTTCTCTGTATCAGATTATACTTAATTTCTCACCCTTCCTATTTCTCTTTGGTAATGCAGTATTTAGCTTTGTATTTTCTATGCTGAATGTTCAACACTGATATACAAGACTGGCTGGATCTGCAAAACCTGATACGAACTACATGAAACATTGGCTAGATGTATTTGAACTACATGAAACATTGGCTAGACATTTTTAATAGTCCTGTTTGCAGAGCGACTGATGCATGAGTCCTCACCAGTACTGCTAAGGAAGCCCAACGCCCACCTTTATGGTTTCACCTTTTGACATTGATAAAATAAAATTCATATACCACAGGGGTATCAAACTTGATTTCATTGAGGGCTGCATCAGGGTTGTGTTTGACCTCGGGGGGCCAGATGGGCATGGACAGGATGAGCATGGCCTCTGCCAGCAAAAGTAGAGCTTGCTCCCCTGGGCTGTTTTCGGCTGGGATGGTCTCCTGCAGTCCTCGGCCAATGAAAATGGAACTCTGTTTTTGCCGGTGGAGGGCTGCAGGAGGCTGTCCTGTCTGAAAACAGAGCCTTAGAGGGCTCTATTTTGGCTGGCAAAGGCACGCTGGCAAAGGCCAGTACTTTGCTATTTCCAGGACGGCCTCATGGACCAGGTCTAAGGACCTCCAAAGGCTGCATCCAGCCCATGGACCTTGAGTTTGATATCTAGAAACCTTTTGTGACCATTAGTTTTATTAAACAATATCTGCCTATTCCAGCTCCTTGGCAAGAACTCAGTAGGTGGACAAAAATGCCAGATTAAATCTAAACGTCTGACTGACCATGTGACCAACTTTAATAATATAAATCTGACTTTCTGTGAGCATCATGGCAAGCTGACATTTTGCTGGCTTTCACTGGAGAGCAAGACAGGTTTTGCAAGGGGAATCGCCACTGGATGCTGTATCTGAGCTGCTGTAATCTCTTTGAAACAATGGGTAGTTGAGATCACCCATGTACCTCTGGACAGTTACTCCTTGTCACTGCAGAAACTGCTGTTTTTATAATTGGCTTATGAATGGAGCAGCTGGGAGTTGGGATTACATCCACCCCAGAACTTTTAATTTTGCAGACATTAAGTTCAATTGAACCTTATACCTTAATCACTTTTGAGGCTTTGTTTAAATTGTATATTATAAAGATTAAGACCATTTGGGATTAGCAAATTACTTGAATTCACTGGGTGAATTTCCATTCTGTTAAAAAGGTATGTTACATATCTCTCTTAAAAAGATATGTAAATTTGATTTTAAAAGTTTTTTTTTAATTACATTTATATGCCGCCCTTCTCCGGAGACTCAGGGTGGCTTACAATTTTTGGGATACAACCCAGTGTGCTCAGCAATAGCCTTCATTCCATTGTATATGCCTGCTTATTACTAAGCGGCATTTTTACAAGGTCAGCTAATTGCCCCCAACAATCTTGGGTCCTCAATTTACCTACCCCGAGAGGATGGAAGGCTGAGTCAACCTTGAGCCTGGTGGGATTCGAGCCTACAGCAGTTGTAGACAGCTGGAACTTAAGTGCAGGCAATTAACAGCCTGAGCCACCAAGGCTTTGAAAAATATATGATTTTTGTAGGTATAATCATCATGGTTCTTGTTTGCATGGCATGCTTAAGTGCAGTGGTCTTCAACCTTTCCAGCTTTGTGGACCAGTGGGAGGAGTGGAGAGGGGATGTTTCCGTGCAAGTGGATCTATTTTGGGATCAGTACTTTTTAATTTGTTGAAAATTATCTTGACTTAAGGATAAGCAATGATCTGGCTAGATCTGCAGATGATGTTAAACTATTCAGGATACTAATTATGAAGAGCTACAGAAGAGCTGAATACATTGTAAAGAACAATGGAAGTTTACAGAAGGAAAAGACCTATTAAATTGTGTTTTGTCTATTGAATCTATTTAAAGTTTTTCAGAATAAAACTTTTGTGTGTGGAGGGGTGGGTTTAATAGATTGATAGCTCTGATACCGTTAAGGAACATTAGGGGAACAGCTCCAGAGAGTCACAATAGCAGTCATAAGTTCTATTGAGACTAAGATCTCTTTGGGATATCTGATAACTGACTGAATTTTGGCATCCATAGAATATGCTGACCACCTTGATCTACTTAAGCAAGGGTCCCCAAGATGTGGTGGGCAAGCGCCAGTCCTGCAAAGCTGAAAAGGTTGGAGACCACTACACTTAAGAATGTCATGCAAACCAGAGCCATGATGCTTATATCTACAAAATTTGAGTCAAAGGGGTGCTTATTTTAAATAAATAAATAAAACACTATAAATATCCAATTACTCTAATTCAGAGAATGAGTAATTTTGGTATTTATGTTGGTATTTGTTCATTAACTGATTAATCTCATTTTGTATCACTGCCCCTGGGAAAGAGGGAGGAAGGAAGGAAGAAAGGAAGGAAGGGAGGAAGGGGCACATGTAACCAAGCTACATACCTGCCTTTCTGTGTAACTTGATATGCTGCTCACTGTTTGGTGGAACACATAATATTTAAGTGGACAAATCCATGTCAGAGTTTGCGACAAGTTTTATGAGTGTTGTGTTCTATATTATATTATTCTCTTCCTAGGGGGGAACTGCAACTAACATTTCTGGCAGAGATCTTGCTTTAATAATAGTTATAAATTCAAAAGATCAACTTTCTGTGCAGAGAGATGGGCTTTGACTTCTGTGGTAGTAGGAAAACGGAGAATAGAAAACATGTTCACAAAAGATGAGTCTGAAAGGCAAAGAATGGTAGTATGAAGCTCAGTTTCCCCTTTGCCACCCACTGATGTCTCAGTGGTATTAACATCGATGTCTATCTGTGAACTTCCTCATCTTGGTGATTGTTCCTGTGACAGGACCGCAAGTCACATTATTCTAGCACTCCTAAACAAAGCATGCCAACCAGTGGTGGGATTCAAATATTTTTACCACCAGTTTGGTGGGCGTGGCTTGGTGGGTGCACACCAAACATGCACTTTGCGCAGGCGCAGAGGCATTCCCATTCACCTCTTGCAAGCCTGCGTGATCCTGATCACTTCAGCAGCTGCCGTGCAGTACTCCTCTATGCCGCGCAAAGCAGCTGCGCTTCAAATTCAGGGGATAAAGGTGAGTATGGGAGCCCGGGCGGGCAGGCCCAACAGCAGAGTGGCAGAGAGAACCGGTTCAGTCTCCACTGCTCACTGCTGCTACCGGCTTGGCAGAACCGGTAGAATACTACCACTGATGCCAACCTTTCCAACTGCTGGGCTGAATAAAAGAGAGTGATTTCTCATTTGATCCACATCTTGTCCCAGGGCAGTACTCCCTGTCGAATCCCACCAGGAGGCAAAACCTTTTTCTCACAATTTTATTGAAGAGACAAGAAATTAGGAGGTGGGACCCAAATGGCAGCAAAAGGCAGAGGAAGAGAGGAAGGAAATCCTCCATCCACCCAAGGAAGAAAATCAGGAGAAAATTGGGCAAAAATTGAAGTACACAAAAGTATTTTGTATGCGTGTTGTCTGAATTCAGAATATTCATTTTAATATATCTGAAAGGAAGATGAATATATGGTTTCGATGTGGCAGTAGAGGGAGCCCAATCCTAGTGGAAATGCTGGTTTGTTATAAAATGAGATTTTCCCTCACCAGCAAAAGATGCGATTTGTCCTAGATTACCTTACCTAATTCTTCAAGTTGCAGAAGGCAGTCATATGTAGAGAACTTAATTCATTGGGGTTGAAAATGCACTAGTATATAGTGAAAGTTATCATTCTCTAGCTCTGTCAATGTGAGATTTGTGCTAGGTTGGAACTGGAGACAACCATGACCCATTGGATCATTTCAGAGATAGTTCCTTACCTAAATAAACAGAGAAAAAGAATGACCACTGACAGACAAAACCATTGGGAATTGGAGCACCACAGGGGCCACAACATTCCCAAATTTCAACCCCATGGGAGTAATAGGCCCCATATTTTGGACACATTCTTTAAGTTAGCCCATTTGAGATACCTTGTGTGATGACCTGGAGTGTAACAGAAACATAACAAAATCCAAAACGTAAATAAATGTCCTTTAATGCCTCCAACTTGGCCCCACTGTTCAATAATTCTCAGTTGGAGATAAAACTTATTCAAAAATAGTCTTTAAAAGAAAGCAATACAGTCTGAACTTAATGAGCAGATAGAGGTGAAATAAAAAACCCAAAACAAACTACAATGAAGGAAATTCCACAACGGACCAGGATAAGTAATTACCAACTTCAAGGAGAAAACAAGGCACAGTCTGTTGGAAGGACACCAACCAAGATAACTTCAGCCCAAAATAACACATGCTTTGTTTCTGGCAACACTGTGTTTTAACTGTCTCTCTTATATACTATTCTCCCCAGCTGCAACCAATGAGGGGGATCATGGCCGCTTCCTCTCTCATACACCAAGTTGTTTCCTCCTCCGGTCCTCCCTGCGTGTCCTAGGATGACGAGGGGATGGGCCTAGTTCTTCCTCTGACTGCCCAACCGGCCTCTGCCCTTCCCCAGCCTCCTCCACAACTTCTGGAGCCACATCTCCACTCCCTGTCGGCTGTTCCTCTTCTCCCTCAGAGTCCGACTCTAACAAGGGCATGACACCTTGATTCAAAAAAATGTTGCCTTATGATGCACCATTTCATCCAATTGAAGGTTACAAACAGATAAAGCGTTTTTGTGTTATGTAGATGGATCTAAATGTACTGAAAATGATTAAGTATTCAGTATCTGTCAGGAGTAGCTAAGCAGAGCAATGGAAGTCACGAAGATGTAGGGATAGCTTCTTCCTATTTATCATCCTCCAACAAAAGATATACTTTATATTCACAAAACATGTGGGATCATGACAAATTAAACCATAATTAACTGAAATAACCCCAGTGGCTGGATGTGCTTAATAGATTGGATCCTAAATAAATTACAATTATATAATTTATGGTACCAACTTGCCCACCAAACTTAAGCATAGCATAACAAAACATCCAATATTGAATAGTTCAGATGTTATGCATGATGATCTTTAGCTGAACACAAGTTGCTGGTGGAAGGAAACTGATAAAATTGCCCTGCTAAAGATCACAACTGCCCAGTCACTGACCTGCCATTCTTTGACCGTTAGCTGGGATTTAAACTTAACAATGTTACTGACCTTTATATTTCCTAACTTTCTCCACTAGCTTTCCCAACATAAATACCTATCAGAGGCACAGACTTCCAAAATTAACTGCAATCACCAATTTGGTTGGGGAATTATAAGGGTGAAACTGACATATCTGGACACCAGGACTGGGAATAGAAGCTGTACCTTTTCTGTTATTGAACTCATATACAGTTAATTTCTCTCTTGAATTATCCACTATTACTCTTCATTGCAACAGAATAGCTTTTAGTGTCAGAATCATGATATATATATTTCTCTTTCTTTCTCCATGTTGGAAGAAATATCCTTCTGGGTTCAGTTCCAAGTGGGAAAAAGGACCCTGGAAACACTGGTGGCTGTTTGGAAAGATGGTTTAATGGTGGACAGGACCACATGGCTTGGAGCTCCAAAGTGAAAAGGACGATTATGTGCTTCAAGATGTTGGGTGAAGGAAAAGAAAAGGGACAAGATGCTGAGAGACCCTTGGTTTTATGCCTTCTGTTTGGATTTGAATTGAGCTTGTATTCTGATAGGTTGTCAGACTCCCATGGGGCCATGCAGGGGCAACTCTGTAGGCTGTCCTGAGTCCCAGGCTTAGTTGAGCCTTGCTGGATGATGATGTAATGAAAGGGCTTTGGGCAATTCCTATTATAGCTCTACCTGGAGTAGATCTTTGTTATGTAAAATAGACTGGTCCAGGCCAGAGTAATGGTCCATTAGCAAAGGTGGAGGCCTACGTTTCTGCCTCTGAGTTTCTACTTTTCTTTTTAGGGGAAATATTCTGTCTTTTTAGTATATCCTAAAATGTTTCATTTTCCTAGGAGAGGAGTGGGTTTTAACTTCCAACATCCAGATTATGCACAATTTCCAAACTTCTATGTTTTATAATTACAGGGTTTTTTTAATTGTATGGACTTTGATATGAGTGCATTGTACATTTAACACACATTCTGAGAAAGGATTGCAGAAGCAAAGAAAGACCAGTAGTGTGCCTTTAAAAAGGCAATGTTACTTGATTAATTTAGGCAGTGGAGTAAATAAACTCCAATTTCTCTCTCTGTGTTAATTAAAATTAATAGAAGTGGGATGCTGGAGGAAAGGACATAAATATACATGCAATCTGCACATGCTAATTTATACTGCTGGTGCCAATTCCGAAATGTCCTATTTTTTAAGGAGAAACATCATGCATGGTGCAAAACTAAACCATTCTGAGCTCCTGTGTAAGCCACACACTTCTTGAGCGATTCCTCCAGTGCCCTAAAGGGTTAAAGTTTTATCTTTCTCACACGTTTCTCACACGAGCGCTTGGCAATTTCCAAACGAGAAGGGTAGAGATTAGAGACCAAATCTCGCCTTCAAACTGACGATGTAAAACGATCGCCCTGGACCAATGGCGTCAGCCAGATGCAGTGCGGAAAATCGGAGCTTTTTTATACGTTGTTAACGCGCCGACGGGCGAATCTCTCTCGGTTCGAGGTTGCTTCTCCCCTCCCCCCACCCCGTCCCTTCCTCCCTCCCTCCTTTGCGTTTGCTCGTTCCCATCTCCAGCCGACGCGCAGCCTCTCCGGCGCTGCCTTTGATTGAACTTTTATTCACGCATCCATCTTGTTTCCTCGCTGCAGGAGCTTGGACCGGAAAGACACGTAGAGCCCCAGCGTGGTTGGGATGGTTAGTTCATGCCCGCTTTTAACGCGCGGCGGGGCGGGGATCGTTTGCTCGAGAGACAATGAACCCTTTCGGAGGACGGGCGCAAGACTGGGGATGGGGAAATTGGACGCGCCGCCTCGGCGGCCCAGGAGGTGGCGGCCGTGCTCACAGGCTGGCTGGCTCTGCCGGCTTAGACTGCGGAGGATGATCCCCCGCGTTGCAGCCTTTTGCCAGGAGTCCAGAAGGAGAGAGAGAGAGAAATTAAAAAGGCTCGAAGACCAATATCCCAGAGGATGAGGAATTCCGCCCAGGTTTCTTAAGTCGTTAATAACGGGCACGCCGGCAGGTATTCTGCGGAAGAAGACTTTCGTCATGTTCCTCACAGCTGTCAAAAAATTACATATCCCTCCCCAAATGCTTTATGGCTGACGGTGAAAAATATCGATCAGTTTGGTCATTTCAAATACCGAACCTTGCTTTGATTGCCATGGGTGGGGTTGGGGCGGGCAATTGTCTCAATTCCTCTCCCTCCCCTTCCCCATCCAAAAGGCTTCCTTTGGTCAAAAAGTGCTTAACAAGAGCTCTTTAGTCAAGTCCAGGTTGTTCTTAAAACGGCCAAACAAGATGCTTCTGGAAAAGCTCACTGCAAAAAGAGAACAATAGCCCTCCAGCTGCTCCTTCTCTCCAGCTGTTCCTGCTTGGGTGGGTTCCTCCTTCATCAATCTCTCTGTCCTTTGTGAGCCCTCAAAGCAAGTGGCCATCAATGCTCTTGTTGTACTCAGCTCTACAAAGCTTTTTTTTTTTTGCTGTGGAAAAAACACACTCTATTCAGACAAGGAATCATGGGACATAATATACGGATCCAGATTCTCTTAAGTGGAGTAAAGACAAGTGAAATTATAGTTACCTTTTTAATATGAGAAATAGAACCGGGAAAACCACAGATTATACTAGTAACTCTTATTCTTTTTTTATTGTATTTTGTGTACCTATACTAGCTATCTCAAAAGAGCTGGTTTCTAGTCAGGGTTTTTAATGGGGAGTGGGGTGGTAAAGAACTTTGAGAGCTGAAACCCTCTACTCATTAGTTTGGAGTAAAGTTGGGTTATGCCTACTCCAATGAGATTATTGAACCATTCAATTATTTAATTATTCATTCCTTATTCAATAATGAGATAAGCAGTTTTAAGGCGTTTATGCATCACTCTTCCAAAATAATTAATGAAGACAAGCTGTATATTCCCACAGTGATGTGGGGTGGAGGATACTCTAAGATGTTGCAACTACCTGTGAAAAAAAATGACTTTAGTTGTTGATTTTCACACTCACATCCATTGCAACATCTTGGCTCTGTTCACACAACAGGTTTGACTACATTAATTACCAACCTAATTGCTGCATTTGTGAAACTGTTACTGAGCTTTTTATAGGCAAACCCAACTCAGTTGTGAATGGCTCAGCATAAAGTACAAATCTAGAAGATAATTTAAAAGGCAAACTAAATGCACTGTACAAATGCAGCTAATATTGTCCTACTGTACAAGGTTTGTTTTCTATTTTGAAAACGCTAAGCTGCTGTTTAAATCTGAAGTAGAATTATTGCCATTAATCAAGGAATAAGTGCCTTGTTCCTCAAGTCAGCTTGTGTCTGCATCGTTTGGGGTCAACATGAAATTGATTTATAATCTTTTGGGTTATAGCAAGTCCAAATTACAGCATGCCTAATATGGGCAATTCTCAATTTGCAATCGGTCCCTTAGCAATAGTTCAAAATTAGATAGACACCCCAAAAGGTGGCTTAGGACCCAATTCTAAAATTCCAACAGCTGCCCCCTCTGAAGTCATGTGACTGCATTTGGGTGCTTGGCAACCAGCCTGTATTTGTAACATCCAGCAGTCATGTGACTGTGATTTACACCTGTTTTACCAGAAATGATACTTCCTTTTTTTGCAAAAGCACTCCTTAGCAAACAATGGATGCTCTTAATGAGTGCTACAAGAATAGGTAAAAAAAAATATCAGACATGTGACCTACTTTACGACCATCAGAACTTAATACCATAATGTCCAGGCGCCATTATAGTTGTAAATCAAGACAAAACTGTATAAAAAAACAGATTGCATTCAATATTGCCATGTGTGTACTGCCTTACAGCTTTGGGTGTGTTATGAAAGTCCAACTGATTCTGGGATAATCAACAAACCATGGACAAACTGGACATAACAGACATGAATTTGGGAAAACTCCAGGAGACAGTGGAAGATGGAGGGAAAGGGCTGGCATGTTATAGTCCATGGGGTCACAAAGAGTTGGACATGACTTAGCGACTGAAGAACAACAAAAAAATTGGGAATAGCACAAATCGTGAGTTAAGTCATATGTTCTTGCTCACTTGTTTTCTTTCCAAAAACGTATGTTGCCCATTCCAGCTATAAGAAAGAGAATTAGTTTCATAGGTTCTTGGGATAAGGCAGAATTTAATCAGTAGAGCTATGAAGAAGAGCTGTGATGTGGTGACCACATAGACTTGCTGAACCCTGCAGCTGTCACTTGCACTTTGGAGGTGGATTTACCAATATCCAGTCATACTTCTTTGACAATCGGTGCAATTAATCAGTGGAAGAATTTGCCTCCTGGGATTGTGGAGATTTTCAAGAATAGACTGGACAACCATTTGACTTGTATGGTTTAAGACTCCTATGATTTTAAGCCTTGGGCAGCAATGTTGCCCCATCTCTCCTGTAGGGCTGTTGTGTTTTAACACAGGACCCAGGCCATTCATTCTCTGAGATAACCACATTAAGGGTTGCTTGGCACATGTGCTTTCTCAGTTTATTGCTTGCTAGCTGCATGTTTCCTAGGTAGGCAGGGCATGAAATTGGCCTTCAGAGATTTTCTCTTGGGTTTATTCCAGGTTGTTCTCAACTCCATTCAAGCATAGGGAATGCTTGCAGTCCAGCTCTAGGCAAATGGCTTCAGGTCTTAAGATTTGATATTTTGAAGCATTTGCATCTTGAAATGGGACCTAATCTGGCCATGGAGATTTTATGTTGCTCTCGCATATTATGGAAGGAAAACAAGCCTTCTGGGAGAAGGACACCCCAGATTTTCCCACATGTTTGTTGTAGTAAGGTGGGAATAAAAAGCATGGGAAAAGAGATGAGTGTTTATTCTTTGCAATTTTTTAAAATAAATCCAAACTTCATCTAATGCTTCAAGATTTGCCTGCAAGCATTAGCTAAAGACAGTCCCACAGCTTAGCACTCTCCTCAAATATGTTGAAATTTCAGTGACCATCATAAGCTCTATTCCAACATAATATGTTGACCCCAAGTAGGTAAGACTTTCAAAGGATTATGGGAATGCTATAAAAAGTGTATCTGCTGAATTTATATTCCAATTTCAGTTTTTGCAACCCTAGAGAAGTACATAACAATCCTTTCTCCCATTTTCCTCACCACAACTACAGGTAATCCTCAACTTATGACCACAATTGAGCCACAATTGAGCCCAAAACAGTTGTTAAGTGAGTTATGCCCTATTTTATGACCTTTCTTACCACTGTTGTTAAGTGAATCATTGTAGTTAAGTTAGTAACACAGTTGTTAAGTGAAACTGGCTTCTGCATTGACTTTGCTTTTCAGAAGATCACAAAAGGTGATCACATGATTCCAGGACATTGCAACCATCATCAAATTTTTGATCAGGTGACCATGGGAATGATGCAATTGTCCTAAGTGTGAAAAACGGTCACAAGTCACTTTTTTCAGTGCTATTGTAACTTTGAATAGTCACTAAATGAATGGTTGTGTTGTGGTTAGCTGGCAGCAGGTGCAGACGGTTGAGGAGAGCGAGGACTCAGATGAGGGGCCAGGACCATTAGGGAGTGGACTGCTGCCTTCAGAGATTGTGGGGGCTGGCAGCAGCAATGAGGTAGTTCCCGAAGAGCCTGTGCCAAGTGCATGTGCGCGCAGGGCTGCTTGCAGGAAAGAGCAGCTGCAGCAGCACGGGTGACTCGGGAGTAAGGCTGCAAGGTAATGGCCCCTTCTTCAAGAAGATAAAAACCAGCTGTGAACGGACGCACTTTGCAGAAGACAAATAAGTTTTGAACTCAACCTCGTGGACATTACAGTTGGTATTTGAAGACTTGTAAACAATTTCTTATCTGTTGCTTTTTGGCAGACTTGAAAAAACTTGGCAAGGCTCTTTCTTGTCGGAGCTAATTAGTTGGAAGCAGGCATTTATCTGTGAAGAAACAGGATTCTTAGCTGAAACATAAAAAGGTTATACTGCTGCCTTTGTCTTGTGTTTGCTCTCTTGGAACCAGGTTTGGGTCAGAACAGTAAGTCGAGGATTACCTGTACCTTGTAAAGTGGGTTGGACTGAAAATGACTGCCCCAAAATCACCAGAGCTGGCTTCCCTATGGAAGGAAGAACAATAGCACATGGTCTCCTGGTTTCTAGTCCAAAGTAGGTCTCAAAAATTATACCCATATGTAAACATATAAATATATTCTCCAGACCTTGCAGGACTTCCAAGGACAATCCCAGATAAAGCGAAGCCCTAAAGAGGTTCATACATTCTGCAAAGCCCTAAAGAGTTTTTTGTTTGTTTTGACTACTGTTTATTTTAAATACGTTATGTAGGAATCAGACTACCATTGCTTATTCAAAAACCGCACACTATATTAAAACAAACCATGACTTAGACATTAACTCTGTTTTTTCCTCTTTTATTCCATTTGTATGCAATGCTGAAGAACCAAAACAAAGTGTGCAGGTATATTTACATAGCGTGATAGGCTAAATGTGGTGAGCTTGTTTGAGCTTCAGTGTGTTGCATGCATGCAGCCAATGTGTGATACATGAACCCAGCCAGTGGTGGGATTCAATTTTTTTTTTACTACCAGTTCTGTGGGCATGGCTTGGTGGGCATGGCAGGGGAAGGTTACTGCAAAATCTCCATTCCCTCCCCACCTCACTAACCTGCTTTCCAGCTCCATTCTCCTGTGCAGGGCAACCAAAGAAGACCCAGCCAATCAGCTGGGACTTGGGAGACAGAATAGATGGGGGCAGGGATAGTCAGAGGTGGTATTTGCTGGTTCTCCGAACTACTCAAAACTTCCACTACTGGTTCTCCAGAACTGGTCAGAACCTGATGAATACCACCTCTGAAACCAGCCAATATGTGTTCCTTTGTTTCCAAAGGAGAAACATCATTGATTGCAGCTTGTTCTCCAAAGAATAAAGAAACTATGGCTTATATCCAGTTTTGGAAAAATCATTTCAACAATAAGTTGAAAATGCTCAGATGAAGTTGTCTTGAACACTATTGTTAAAAAGGATGCCAGGCTGATTTTTACACTTCAATCCAAAAACTTTTATTTATCTTTTAATCATTTCCTCCTAAGTTTTACATAAGATGCACCTTTAGGAACTTGGAAATATATTCAGGGAGTCAGGACTGGTATAAGTCAGAGCACTTGACTTTAGTTCTCCATGGCTGGGTTTAAATACCAAGATTCACACCAATACTGGGTCAGCAGATATTCTGAGTGTGAACAATTCATTGTGTGAAACCATAGAAACTAACCCAAGTTAAAACTATTCAGACTTCACATGTTATGCAAATGTGAGTGCGACTCTTAAGTAAGCATGCTTGCACGAACCAAGCAAGCATATTCTGATCTGTGTGTTATATGGAGATTTTTTTAAAAAACAACAACACTCTTTTGTCAGTGCTGAAAATTGATCTGGCAGGAAGAGAGTGATAGGATAACAGCTTTCCTATGCAGCTGTTATTCTCCCTGCCCTTCACAACAGTGTTGGAAGATGCTATCTTGTGATTCAAATGCAAGAGCATGTAGCATGTATGTACGTATATATATATTTAGATGATACCGTTTGCAATACTATTTGTGTCCTTTGATATTTTTCTCACCTTGCTGTAACCAAGGTGACCTTTCAGAATCTCTTAAAGAAATGACTATGATTAGAAAGTGCTAGAAACAGTAGTAGCAGGTCTGCCCTCGGATACCATGAAAATAACAAGGAAATCTAATTGGACTGAAAAGGACTCAACATCTTCATTGCCAATTATAAAATAAAGGAAAATTACATGATGATTGGCATCATAATGGCCAGTGCTGAAATGCGATGACATATCAATATGATGTAGTTCTCTATTAGGAATGATAAATCAAAGGTTATTCATTTGTGTTTGATTTATGCCTTGGAAATGTTGCCATGGGAAATAAAGAGTAAAATCTCTTCTTGGCGGCATAAAAGGCCCACGAGAGCCCTCTTCTGCTGGCATGTGAGAATTATAGACTTTACAATTCCCCTTCCCAACCACTAGATTTCCCTGACGTGTTATCATCTGCTTCATTTTTAATCTTCCTTCCTCTTGGCTCAATCTAGACACTGTTTAATATCTCTACTTGTACAAACAGAATGTACTACAGACGATGGTTTTACTGAAGGCACTGCTCAGAGTCCTTCTATTTTGATTGAAAGACCTTCGCCAAGCACAACGGGAGCTATTGACACTGCCTACCCTTACCAAAATCTGAAGTTCCTTACCTTTGATTGAAAGAAAGAACAAAGTAAAGACGGTTATTATCTTTTCCCACCAGATAAAGGATGTTCTTCCTTGTTTTCTACTAGGTAAATGAAGAAGAAACAACAGTATCATGCAAGTAGTCCGTGACATACAATCACAATCACAATTTCTGTTGCTAAATAAGGCAGTTATTCAGTGAGTCATGCACAATGTTATGACCGTTTTTTTTGCCACAACTGATAAGCAAATCATTCCGGTTGTAAAGTGAATCTGGACTACCCCCCCCTTTTTTTTTTTAAATTCATATTTATATGCTGCCCTTCTCTGGAGACTCAGGGCAGCTTACAATGTTTGGAGCGCAACCCAATGCGCTCAGCAATAGCCTTCATTCCATTGTATATGCCTGCTTATTATTACTAAGCGGCATTTTTACAAAGTCAGCTTATTGCCCCCAACAATCTTGGGTCCTCAATTTACCTACCCCGAGAGAATGGAAGGCTGAGTCAACCTTGAGCCTGGTGGGATTCGAGCCTGCACTAATTGCAGGCAGCTGGAACTAAGTGCTAGGCGTTTAACAGCCCGCACCACCAAGGCTCTTTGACTTTGCTTATTGGAAGCCAGCTGGGGAAGTTGCAAACGACAATCACAGGACCCTGGGATGCTGCAACCATCATAAATCCATGTCATCCATATCTGAATGATCTGACCTTCCCAAAACAAAGAATAGCTTTATTTAGAGCCAGATTCAATATTCTCCCATCAGCACTTCTTCAGGGCAGGTATAAGAAAACAGCAATAGCAGAAAGGGTATGTATATGTGGTAAAGGAGAAGTTGAAGATATCTCACATGTTTTATTGTACTGTGAGCTATACAGAGTTTATAGGTCATTGTATATTCTCCCCTTACTAGAGAGATTGCCAGGGAGGGCAGATAATTTTTATGTAGACTTTCTCCTCCAGGATTCAAACCCAGGTAGTACCCGTGTAGTAGCAAAATTCTGTGTTGCTGCAATGTCTACTAGAAAAACATTAGTTACAGAATGATAGCTGTCAATTTGTGACATTTTTTGGAGATAGAACAAACTTTGGAAAAAATGATATTTACACACATACTTATTGGCTCTCCACTCATATAAACCAGGGAGTGCCACTAACTGTTTGAGAACATGTATTTTCTTAACAGATGTTTTTATCCACTATTAATGTATTATAATGTGTCAGTATTTTTATGTATATTGTAAATAGCGATGTCTATTGCTGGTCTAAGACCGTAATAAAGTTATATTCATTCATTCATTCATTCCATGTCAGTTATCCAAATTTTGATCAGGTGACCATGGGGATGCTGCAATGATTATAACTGTGAGGACTGATCTCAAGTCACTTTTTTTCAATATTGTTGTAACATTGAATGGTTGCTAAAGAAATAGTTGTAGGTTGAGAGCTACCTGTACATAGCATGTTATTGCTGTTAATGTTGGCCTTAAACTGTTATTGGTAAAATAAGATACCAGTACCTTACCTGCATTACTTGATCCTACATTACAGTCATGAGGCTCCATTGTAACTCTTATGGCTTCATAATAAACATGTTCATGATTTTAAAAACCAACCCCCCCTTCCCCGCTCTCTGTTCAACCAGTACCATGGTTCATGTAGTAGAGCATTTTGTATCACAATGTGGCCAATCAGATACATTCGAGGAACTTGCAAGTGTGGAAAGGAGGGTGATGATAGCCTTCTTCTGTATTGCTTCCTGGGTTGGTATTTAAAGCATGTTGTTGCCTGTGATTCAGCAATAGGTAAATGGAAAGCCATTGATCGACTAGTCCACCATGCAATTGCGTAGTTCATTTTTGAAAGCATTGAAATGGCTGGTCATGACCATCTCTCAATCCATAGCTCAATCTAGAGGTGGGATGTTATTGGTTCTGCCCAGCTCTATAGAACTGGTAGCTCTGAAGAGCAGCAAACACCGAACCGGTTTTGTGTTTGCTGCTGTTTGGCCCACCTGCCCGCCTGGGCTCTTGCCTGTCCTTTATTTCCTGCTTTTTCAACCTCAGCTGATTTGCGCGGCACAGCTGAGGTTGAAAAAGCAGGAAAAAAGTGGCTTTTCAAGCGCTGCACACCCGCGTGCAGCACTTTTCAGATGTCTGGGTGGCACAGCTTAAGGTTTTTTACATGTGCACGCAAAACATAGTCACCGAACCGGTAGTAACACCGGTTGAATCCCACCCCTGGCTCAATCCATAGATTAACTGTATGGTATGGAACAAATGGTGGGCAACCTCATGCAGTGGTAGTAATTTCTACTCAGTGGAAGAACCTTCCTGTCTATTTAGAAGCAGCGCAAGAAGAATGATAATGGCACCTGACACAGAAAGTCTTCCAACTCAATAAGACAAGGAAATTCATGTAAACGGTGCTGTCAGTGATACTTAAATCTTTTACAATCAGCACAGTACATTACATCTTAGACTAGTAGATAACAGCACTGGTTCTATTTTGACACATCGTATCTGGGTCTCCTGTTAATCATGGCTAATTTGGACATTCCAATAGCAGCCCAAGAATCAAAACTTGGTGGCAAGGCAAATGATATAAACACAGTTCTGATAGCTAACGATTCATACAACTTCCAACTTCCATAAGCTCCTTTTCCCACTCTCAACTTCATACTAATTTTTAACAGTATCAAAATAAACCAAACTAATCATATTTGTACCCACCAATTCCAGGTGTGGAACTAAGCATGCATTGGCTTATTGATGCTAGTTGGAGCTGATAAGCAGTCTGTGGTGAACAAGGTGAGTAGAGCAGGCATGTACAATATTTAGTGCAATAAAAATCAACTTGAGCCATCAAGAAAAAAAGGATAACTGCTACTTTCCGAAAACACTTGTGAGGATTTACCCTATGATCTTATTAGGAATATTTCACAAATATCTGATGAAGTGGGAATTTATTTTCTTTTCCTCCCATAAGAGTGATGCATGGTATTTTGATAGATTTATAACTCTATTATAACAGGGTTAAACAGAGTAGGGTATGCTTTGCCAAATCCTGTAGGAATGCAGTAGTATAAAGGAAAATATTTTTGGAGGAAGCTCTGATGCAAATTACATCTTTTATCTCTCACATGTCTTTTATAAAGAAGAATTACATAGAGCAACAATAGCATTAGCAATATCATTTAGGCTTATATACCACCCATAGTGCTTTACAGCACTCTCTGGGTGGTTTACAATGTGAACATTACTTCCATGTTTCCCCCAATAATCTGCGTTCCCATTTTACTGACCTTGGAAGGATGGAAGGGCTGAGTCAGCCTTGAGCCCTGTTAGGTTGAACAATGCATAAAGGCATCTATATATCTGCTTTTTCAAATGTCATTTTAAAAAACCCTCCCTCCCAAACTAGTTGTTTAAGTTCTCTAGGGACCTGCAAGCTTCATGGTGCACTTCAATAATTCTCACTTCATTCAATGAGGTTTATTCTTCTGTTACTGTCTGTGTTCCATGCTCTCAAGTCAAGATCAGTTCCTAGTGATTGTGTCTTTGTAATTTTCTTGACAATAATATAGGTTTGCCATTGTCCTGTTGTTCTTACTTTTCCCATCCAGCCAACAGCCATGGTCCCCATCCAAGTATTAACCAGAGTATTCTGATTAGTGTCTGAGTTCAACTAAGTCTGGCCAATGGTTGCTAAAATAGCTTTCATGTAGGCTATACAATTACACTCATACCATGTTGTTAGAAATATATTAGATAAAGCTTTATGCTAATACAAGATGCTCAAAATGGAGGCAGTTTTAGATGAATATTAAATAGAACATGCCTTTTCTTTAATAGTTAATATGTTTGTTTGCTGGTAATCACATTCTAATTGTCTAAAATAATTCTGTGGAAAACTTGAGTTTGAGTAACTGATTCTAAAATTTACTCTTTGGTCTTCTGACTTGTGAGAAAAGGCTGAGCAATTTGATCTAGATACATATATGCCCAACTGTATGACCAGCAGGGAGAATACATCTGCTATTTGGATTATATTCAAGCTTCAGTAGCTTAATTTATATGATACTTGGGTTTCTGGAGACCTTAGCTGCACTGACATTTTATTGATTATGTAAACTTGGCACTTTTCCAGAGAAGGGGAAAAAAAAGTAAAATCCTGCTTGTGCTTAAAGGACATAGTACTGAGTTACTTTCACTAACAACATAGCCTATTATACTACAGGTAATCCTTGATTTACAGCAGTTCATTTAGTGACCATTCAAAGTTACAACAGCACTGAATAAAGTGACATGACCATTTTTCACAATTACAACCTTTGCAGCATCCCCATGGTCATGGTATCAAAATTCAGAAGCTTGGCATTGGGTTCATATTTATGGCGGCTGCAGCAATGGTGGGATTCAATTTTTTTAATACCGGTTCTGTGGGCGTGGCTTGGTGGGCATGGCTTAGTGGGCATGGCTTGGTGGGTGTGGCAGAGGGAAGGATACTGCAAAATCCCCATTCCCTCCCCACCCCACTAACCTGCTTTCCAGCTCCGTTCTTCTGTGCAGGATAACAAAAGAAGACCCAACCGATCAGCTGGGACTCGGGAGGCAGAAAATAGATGGGGGCAGGGCCAGTCAGAAGTGGTATTTGCTGGTTCTCTGAACTACTTAAAATTTCCACTATCAGTTCTCCAGAACTGGTCAGAAGCTGCTGAATACCACCTCTGGGATGCAGTGTCCCGAGGTTATGTGATCACCTTTTGGAACCTTCTGACAAGCAAAGCCAATGGGTAAGCCTGATTCACTCAACAACCGGATTACTAACTTAACAACTGCAGTGATTCACTTAACAACGGTGACAAGAAAGAATATAAAATGGGGCAAAACTCACTTAACAAATGTCTCACTCAACAACAGAAATTTTGGGCTCAATTGTGGTCGTAAGTTGAGGGCTACCTGTATTCACAACATGGTTGGGGAAATATTCTTGTTGGTATCCATTAATCTATTGTTGATGTCACTGGAGTTTTGTTTCAGGGAACAATTATTCCCTAAGTTGCCTTTAATGTTTAGTAAGTAACAAAAACAAGGGGGGAAGGATGGTTTCATTAGTGATGCTATGGAAGCCAGCCAAAAAGTTTCTTTGGAATTAATACAATTATTTTCAGATGGAAACTTTAAATCACATTCTTAGAGGTAAAGGTGGGAAGGCAAGATTGGAGTGCCATATCTTCCCAGAAACAGAAAATTACTAAATAAATGCTTAGAAAATTAATTTTATTACACCTCCCTGTTAAATGGGAGGTGGGGAGGGAGGATCAGATCTTTGCAATAATTGAGTAATGACCATATAGAACATTCCATAGAGCAGCGGACCCTTCTGGCTCTGTGGGCAGACACTGGGGTGGGGAGAGGGGATGGTTTCGCATGCATACACCTGCCACTTGTGTGACCCGGTTCCCAATGGGCCATGGCCTGGAGGTTGGGGACCCCTGTCATAGAGGATAATCTTTTATTAGGAAATTCCCTATACAGATAATTCTTGACTTACAATTGGGATTGAACTCTCAGTTATTGAGTGAAGCAGTCATGTGATTGCCATGCAACAGGTCATGTGACTGCCCATGTGAGTGCTGCAATCCCAGCACTCCCAATGTTGTGGATGGAACTCAATGTAAGGATCAAGGAGATGCCTGAGGGATGGTAGGGGAGGCCATGGGAAACTCCACTCAGGATCTGAAAATCTTCCCTGACAAAATCTAAGCAGGATTTTCAGCCCCTCAGTGGACAGCCACTCATCTGTGGTCTGCACCAGGCCCACAAGGGCCTCCCCCATCCCCCTGAAGGACCCTGAATTCCTTTCCTTAATACACTGCCTGTCTATTCTCTGTTTGGATTTTGGCTTCCTGTTGCCTCTGGGGGCTGCTCTTCAGGGTTTGAGTTCTATTACTGCACCACTTTAAAGGAAATCAGATTCCACTCCATGCACAGAAGGGAACTCCTTCAACAAGGTACAGGAATGGAGCTCAAATCTTCAGGAATTGATCTCTGATTCTGCACCCCACTGAAAGCGTTCATCTCCCCTTGGCAGGCAGCTCTTTCAGCCAGTCCTCAGATGTGAGAGGGAATCAACAGGCAGTAGCTTGCAATCTTCCCTGCTGGTTACCATATTCATTTTTGGGGAAACCAGCAGAGAAGTTTGCAAAGGGCAATCATGTCATTGCAGGGTGCTTGGCAACCAGTTGTGAGTGCCAGCAGGTTGTCAGGCACCCAGATCTTGATCATGTGACTGCAGGATGGTAGTGTAATGTTTAAAGATGTCTCGAAGTGTCTTCTGACCCAGTTCCCCAAACACAACAAACGCTCTGACGTTAACTCAAAGATTCCTTTATTAGGAGTGCCAGCAGCCCCAGCAAAAATTTTCTCTTTCAACACAGGCTAATAAGTCCAGCTGGCTGGAAGATGAATAGTTGTCTGCCACATCTATTCATCTCCCCACCTGCCTTTTATCCCCAGAACTAGGGTGGGGCTTCGCTAGCAGTGGTGGCTCTTCCTTCTCAAGGATTGGCCCACAGATTTCCATTTCTCTCCTCTTCTCTGCCTTCTGTGCATTCCCGCATCAGGCACTGGACCCAGATGTTCCTCCTCTTCCTCATCAGCCACCTCCAAACCTGGGGACTGTTGACTCTCTATCTGAGGGCTGATGGACTGCCCAGGCTCTGTCTCTGTCTCTCTCCATTCCCTCTTCCCCCTCGGAGTTCTCAGGTTGCCTTGATGGTGACAGGTCACAACAAAGTGCCTTAGGTGCTGTAAAGCACTCTTTCCAAGGTTGTTTTGAAATTTTGACCATTGCTGAATGAAGAGTCAAGGATTATCTGTAATGAAATGGTGGTTCTGTCCAAATGTAGAAGAAAAAATCAGAGGGGAAAAAGATAAACCTTGAAGACCTGTGTCAATAGTTTCCATCTAAACCACAACTACCACCTACCAGATCTCCTTTGTCAAAAGCATCTAAAAGCATCTCAGATTATAGTCCTGTTTCTGACATTTGCATCTCGGCTAATAACATATATAAAGTGTGTATGCAAATCTATATTCTATTCATACTGTAGATTTTGGTGATGCAGTGAGGTGGTGTGTGTTTACTTGTGTGTCTTTAATCTAGTGTCAAATCCTGGTAATTAACACATTCAAGTCCATGCAGTTTTCTTGGCAACATTTGTCAGAAATTGCTTCCTTCTTCCTAGGATCAAGAGGTAGCTTCATGTCTAACAGGGGTGTCAAACTCAATTTCATTGAATCAGGGTTGTGTTTGACCTCGGGGTCCAGGGTGGGCATGGCCAGGGTGGGTGTGGCTAGCTCAACATCACTCATGTCAGGGGCTCCTGTGGTGGCCCGAGCATTCTGCCAGCGAAAACAGTGTCCGTAACTCTGTTTTCGGCTGTGTCAACTTCCTGCAACCCTCTGCCAGCAAAAATGGAGTGCAGGAGAGCTGCCCGTGGCCCTCCCGAGCTTCACTTTCACTGGCAGAGGCACTGCGGCTCAGTCCTTTCCTCTTTCCAGGGTAGTCCCACAGGTCAGATCTAAGCACCCCATGGCCGGATCTGGCCCCCGGGTCTTGAGTTTGACACCCCTGATGTCTAAGGCAGGGCTAGAATGCTGGTCTTCCAGTTATGCAAAAATGGTTCTGGGTTCAATGTTCAATCTTCACCAAAGGACCTCAGCCCTAAGCACTGATGCAAGTGAAGCAGATTTATAAGGAACTGGTGCATATCCGCAGTCCTATCTTAAAAACTGCATGTGAAAATTAATTTATTTAATTAACCAAGCTAACTTCAAAAGATAAAATGTTCTTCTTTTGCAATTTTTGGATGCAAATAAGGTATTGAGAATAGCAGGAGGAGAAAAGTTTTAAAATATCCTTATTCTGACATATTAATAAATGTTCGTTTAAAAAGTTAATCGCAATGCTTGTAAAATGAATGTAAAGAAAAACAAGGCAAAATGTAATATAATCTAGTTCATTCCTCATGGAAATGAACCAATAAATGGCTGACATGTGACACCTCAGTCTGATTTCACAGCAGGATCTTTAATTGAAGTTCTAAGTATCCCATTTATTACAAAGATCACTCAGAAGAAAACTTATAAAAATATATAGATTAATCATGATCATTAAACCTGAGGCAAAGCACACAGCACATTTCCTTCAAAGTGATTTAGTGGAAATGTTCTAACCAAAGTTTTCATTAAAAAAAGAAAGAGGAAAATTCTTGTAAAAAGTATTTAGTTAATTTTTTCCTACCACATTCATTCAAAATGGTTTTTTTCATCTTACCAATTATAAGACCTTTTTAAATGATGATGCTCATCGATATGAGTGGAAAAGTTTACATAAATATTTATACTGTATAACTTTTATGTGCACTAGTTATGCCTTTTGTCTTTATATATTTTTCTAGCCTGTGAATTTTTTTCAAGCTTTTTTTTAATAAAATGCATTCATTGTATATTTTTGAATATGTGTATTTATTTCTTCTCTCTCTCTCTCTCTCTCTCTCTCTGTGTGTGTCTGTGTGTCTGTGTCTGTGTCTGTGTCTGTGTGTGTCTGTGTGGGTGGGTGTGTTTGAGTATCTGGACCATATAGTTTAATTTTTGATGTGTGTTCTTTCCTTAATTTCATCAGGTTTGAATTATCTGATCTTCTCAAGTGTCCTTAACCATGCCTTTTATTTCCTCTTAACTCCATTTATAGAATAGCTAATTCTCAGTCTTTTACAAATAGTCATATTCAAGGGGAAAAATCACATACTTAAAACTTAAATAATCAAAACAAGAATGTAAAAATAAGCTTGCATTATCAAAGTGATAAAAGCTTGTAAAGAAAAATCACTTAATTTGGGCTATTATATAATTAGTAAAAATAAAATCACATATTTTCTTCTTATTCCTTGTGATACAGTTACAGAATGTTGGGTGTAAATCAGGGAATTGCATTTTGACATCCAGATGTTGTTAAAGAACAATTTCCAGCAGCCCCAGCAGGGTCAACACAATAAAGCTAGACATCATCACTCAACAACGTCTGGATATTAGAGGATCTGTAACTCCCCACAAAATTCATACTGTCTAATAATGTGAAATATTTTACTTACTTTAAGCAAGTAAAGCCAACCTATACTATTGGTTCATTAGACTACTTCCCCAACGTTCTTCCCTAGTCCACCCTTGCATCCTTGATGAACAATAGGTTTATGGAATTTAAAAGAAAAAGAGGTTACTTTTATGAAGAGCACAAATACTTGGAATTCTACAAAAGGCAGTCAATGGCCAGATTAATGAGAACATGGTTCCTGAAAGTACCATTGGAGGATCAGTGGCAGCAACAAGTCTACAAAGCAGTTATGCCTGAATTCGGAAGCTTGGTGTGATTCCAGCTCTGCTCATACTTTAAATTGATGCCTTCAAGTCAGTTTTGATTCCTGGCCCCTGCCTGGACCAATCCCTGCAGTTCTCTTCGAAATATTTTTGGAAGTGACTTTCCATGTCCCCCTTCCCAGGGCTGCTAGAGGGTGACTCAAAATCACCCGGTTGGCTTTGAGCTTAAGGCAGGGCTTGAACTAGTCTAGTGTGTTGACCATTATACCAACCTGGCTCCATTACATTAAACTGCACTAGCACGATATATAATTGCCACCAAGCAGAAAAGAAGGGGAAGAAAAGCTCTCAATGTAGATAGTTGGTTTGAATAGAGAAGAAACCATGTACAACTCATTTTGAAATTGAACATTTGTCCAACAATAGCTTTGTGCATTAAAATAATAGTGTCAAGGTTCCGACAGATGAAGCCAACCAAGCTAGCACTCCGAGACAATCAGATCTCTTTAGGAATTGTTTTATTGAGTACATCATTTCCACATGCACAAAAGCAAAACCAACTTTAGCTATTTACCGTGGGTTTTGTATAATTGTAGAATAGACATTCCCCTCTCTCCTTGTCACAGGTCACATTGTCCAATTAGGTGCTCTGTCATCTCCTGGGTAACTCCTTCAAATCTCTGCCCAGCACCTGTTGAATTGACCTTGGTTCCCATGGCATGATCAGTTGTTATTGTCTGGCCTGACATCTCCTTCCCCACATACTATGTGGCAAACTGAGAAATGAAAAGATGGCTGCAGCAGCATTGTTCTGTTTTGAAGTTGAAAAATAGTTTGATAAATTAACTCCGTTGTGTCACTAGGTAGACCTAGCTATGAGGTCTTTCCAGCCTAAGCACAAACCTGAGATTTCCTCCTTTTGCTCTGAAAGAAATAAATCCTCAATAAAACAAGTTGCTACTTGTTGCTTCTCTCAGTCTGTCCTCCTGCCCCATGAAGGATGAAACTGCTGCATCAGGAAGATATTCTTGGCAAAGGACTGAGATTATCAGAAAGTAAAAAAAGAAAGAAAGAAAGAAAGGTGGAGTGTTAGCTGAAGAGTTTGGGCTACCTTGCTGCAAGACAAGTCCACTATATGTTGTTCAGGGAGAAAAGCAGCGGGAGGAAGGACTGAGAGAAGCAAACAAGTGAAACAACTGGTTTCACTAAAAACGGCATATTTATCTCACTACCGAGATCAGGGCTGTCAAACTCCCAGCCCATGGGCCAGATGTGTCACACGCTAGCCATGCCCACCCCTGTTTTAGCAAAGAGGAAAAAAGTCACAATACAACAACATGATGACGCGAGTTTGACACCCTTGACGTAGATGTTCTTTAGATATTTCTCCTTTTTCTAATCAACACAATCCGTGAGCCAAGAAAGATCCTATGTGGATATGTTGTTCATCTCATATTTGAGGTCAGGATGTAGAATTCACTTTTGTCTTCCAAAAGGTTTTTGAGTCTGAAGCTGTCAGAATCCTTGACCTTGGCTAAGTACTTTGCTGTGTGTGAAATAGTGGCAGCCTGCCCTTTCAAGGTTGCTTAATTATTTTTCTTTTGTGAGTTGCTGTGCCAGTCAGGTTATACTTAGCAACGGAGGGAAAGGAAACAAGACTTCACAGCAGATTGTATTACCAATTAATTGAACGTCCTGTGAAATAAACATTGTGGCTCGGATGGGATTAGAACGTGAGGTGAGTCACAAGTTTGGCTAATTGTTGTTGTTAAGGAGGGGGAAGAGAAATGCAAAAGGCAAGGAACCATCATTGTGTGGATTCTGTGTGGCATAAGCATGGGTAAGCGGGCAAACATATATTCCATAGTTTAGAACATAGAGGGAATGATCTTCCTACCTGCATATATCCCCAGAAGTAATACGCAAATACATTTTTATCTCTAGATCTACCCATGATCATACTGTTCATTTTTTAGATAACTCCTTTCTCTCATTCTCTCTCTTTCTCTTATTCTCAGGCTACAGCAGCCATTCTAGTATTACTTCTCAATGGGAAGCTGGAAACTGACTGCATCTATGGGTATTACTATTTTTTTACTACATTTTTGCCCCATCATGCCTTCCATTTTGAAAAGGCCCAGTGGGAGAAAGTCCCTCATGATGACATCGCTTGGGATTTAATGAACACATAGGAAGCCAGCAATATTGCAGATGGGATTATATAATAGAAAATAAGAAGTTCACTAATGCTCCTCAGCCAGTTCCTCATGAAATAAATGCAAGAATACCACATTTCTCACATGAGAATGCTAGGAAAATTATCTTCTTCCTTTCTCAGAGAGAGGAAGAAAGAAAATTCCTCAAACAGAATAAGAATTGGTAGGGAATTGGTAGGGAAACATATAGAGGCAGCACATGTTTTGTGCTGCTGTTTTGCTTAGCACTAGTTCAAACATACCATTTTTTTAAAATCTTGAGGGAAAGTACGGGATACCTCTTTTCTTTTCCATTGAAAAGAAAAAGAACCTACCTGGAACATGAAGTCCTGTGTAAAGAAAAGATTCCTTTCTCCTGTTAGAAGCCACAGTCTATACAGCATTAACCCCGTGCACTCCCAAAAATGCAGCTAGGGCAGAAGTATCAAATTCACTTTATCACAGCGGCATCATGTGACATATTGGGACTCCCCCCCCTTTGCTAAACCATGTGTAGGTGTGGCCAGCACGTGACGCATACAGCCCATGGGCCAGGAGTTTGACAGCCCTAAGCTGGGGGAACAACTTATCATTCAATCTTGGCCTCCATTCCAATATGCTTTCATGAGATCTCTTACCAGTTCTGCAACTCCATAAAAAAAGGAACAACAACCACAAAACCAATGCAGCCACCTTTCACCACAATGTTGAAACTCCATTGAGCAGAAGGGGATAGGAGTGGACTGCATTCTGGCATTGTCAAGTCTGACCACCAATCAAAATGATGCTTGTAATCAAACCACCAATAGTCTAGGGATGTAGAAGGCATTGGGAATGGGGACTAATCCTTGTTTTGCTATATCTGTATCACCTGGTGAATTATTTTGTGAGCTGTTATTCAGTGGTGGGATTCAATTTTTTTTTACTACCAGTTCTGTGGGTGTGGCTTGGTGGGCGTGGCTTGGTGGGCATGGCAGGGGAAGAATACTGTAATATCTCCATTCTTTCCCCACTCCTGGAGGAAGGTTACTGCAAAATCCCAATCCCTCCCCACCCCACTAACCTGATTTCCAGCCCGTTCTCCTGTGCAGGGCAACAAAAGAAGACCCAGCTGACCAACTGGGACTCAGGAGGCAGAGAATAGATGGGGGCGGGTCCAGTCAAAGGTGGTATTTTCTGGTTCTCTGAACTACTCAAAATTTCTGCTACCAGTTCTCTAGAACTGGTCAGAACCTGCTGAATACCACCTCTGATGTTATTTATCTGACTTGGTTTAATGGCTGATCTGTTTTATGGAAAAGACCAGGAACTTAATGCTTTATTTAACACATTGTAATCAGTCCCACTGATTTAAGAAAACCACATTCATTCCTTGGAATCATGCATATTCAGCAAGATTCCTTAGCACATCTGTCTACATTTCATCATTGAGCAGAATAATATCATTGCTGATATCATAGAACCAATTTCCAAAACAAAGCTGTAGACACACTTTTAAAGAAAAAAGAACTAAGAGATTTTGAATTGACAAAGTATTCCCAGGAAAATATGTCGCTGGGTTAATAGGATGCCTCCTTAACACAAATGTATATTTTCCTGAGACTATGCAGCTACTATTCACATCCTTCTGAAGCATCTTTTCTGCTTCAGATCTGAATAGCTGTGCATCACTAATTTTTATAAAGGTGAAGAAAGTACTCTGCTAATTGTAAGAATAGTACCAACCAATTTGGGCACATCTTGGCCAGTATGCACAACCAACATACTTTAGTTCATGCACTTTCATGGAAATTATACTTTCTAATCAAGAGGCTGCCTTGGAAGCCAATACATTGTTGTGTACTTCCCACCAAACTAGAAAATATAATCACATCTAGATATTACCAACATTTGTAAATATCTCAAAAATCTGAGTTTTGAAACTTGAATGCATGATAAATTAAACAATTTCATGCATGCAGACAGAAGCTTTAAAGGTTTAGTTTAAAAAGTTAGGGCTGTACAGGTTGTCCTCAACTTATGATCACAACTGAGCACCAAATTTTGGTTGTTAAGTGAGACATTTGTTAAATGAATTTGCTCCATTTTACAATATTTCTTTCCACAGTTGTTAAGTGAATCACTGCAGTTGATAAGTTGGTAACATGGCTGTTAGGTGAATCTGGCTTCCCTATTGATTTTGCTTGCTGAAAGGTTGCAAAGGGTGATCACATGATCACAACAGTCATAAGTAGGAACCAAGCCTCTGAATTTTGATCACATGATCATGGGGATGCTACAAAGGTTGTAAATGTGATAAACAGTCATAAGTCACTTTTTTCAGTTCTGTTGCAACTTTGAATGGTCACTAAATGAACTGTTGTAAATCGAAGACTACCTGTGTTAGAGTAAGATACCAGTTGGTTTTTTTTATTATATAGTTTGTCTTAACAATTGTCTAGTAAGCAGATTGAATGGGATCTTTTCTCTACTAAGAAGCAGTTCTAACTGAATTTGCAAATGTATGTCACTTTGTTCAGTTCACCTTTTAAAATTACCACAACAAATTCCTGGATTTTATCATACATAGAATGGAAAGAAATTTAGATTTTATTTAAATACATGAACATAGAACATATCACATTTAGTCACGGAAGCAAACTAGCCTATTTTTAATGAAATGGCAGCTCTAGCATCTGTGCATACATACACATGCATGCAAGTGTCAATAATTTATTTTGAAGGTACTGATATGTAAAAAGAGAATATACTGAAGTATCATTTATCAAGATGGACAGAATCTTCTTTAAAACATTTGGATATTAAGAATATATTTCTGCAGAGATTCACACTGGCATAATAACAGTTTTGGTAATACTTATAGTGAATAGAAAGAAATGCAAGTGTTAATGTTTTAATTGATTTAGAAGATTTGGTAGGACTTAAAAATATGTACAAGCATGCATTCCAAACTAAAAATGTATATCTACCCAATCTGTAATGAGATGTTTGATTCTTTGATTTTATGAAAAAGTTTTATTCATAAAACAAACACACAAACTTGTGAAACTCAGTGAAATCATAGGAAGAATTCAATGTTGGTCGATTTATTGGTTTAGAAAGCTTGCAATTGCATTTATAAAGGAAATAATATGATAAAGATTCAAACAGATTTTGAATTTGTTCTAATATATACATTTAGATAAGATAAATTTATTATGTTTCACAACTATATAAATATCCACAAGCTATCATCCAATATTCTATCAGAAACTGAACAAAGTGTGAATGGCAACATAAGAACCAAAAATTTACACATTTGTGGCCCAAAATTTAATCACTAATTTAGCTTTTTTTCTTTGGTGGATTATTCCTTCCTAATTCCCAGTGAGCTTCATTATAGAAAGATGGATCGCTTACATTCCTGACAAATGTAACCAAATCTGAGAAAGCACACTTGTTTTTTCAAAATGTGAAAAGCAATATATGTTGAGTTTCCAATAGTTGTTCTTTCAGGTTGTTCTTTCCCAAATTCATACTTGAACAAAGTTGCTCCATCAGATATTTTCTACTCATGCACTTAGATTGCGAGATATAAAGAGGTAAAAGCACAGCTAAAATTGGAAGAAGATAAGCAAGTACAAATACCTAGTTTTCATAACAGTTGAGACAACTGAGTGTCTGGAGGTGAATACAAAGACTGAAGGGAGGGTTTGAACAAAAGGCGTTATTGATTGATGTCAGAAAGCATCTGCAGGCCAGCTACAATCCATTCTTTTTTCTCAAATGGAATGAAACCATTCTGAAATCCCTCTTCCAATTTGATGGTGATCCGTTTCAAACTATTGGAGCCATGTAGGAATAAATTGCCTTGCAGTCTATTTTGAATCCTTTAGTTTCTCTCACGCAGAGGTGCCCACACCAACATACATTTATACATTTATTTTAATTAGGAATTTGGATTGCCAATTCTCCACTTGCCACCAGATGGCCTAACTATTCCATTGTTCTCAAGAACAAAGTAGACCAGGCAAGGTGGGGAAGAGCACTAATAACTTTTCAGCATTGCATATATTTTGCAATGTCACATCATACAGATATTATTCATCTAGTTAAATAAAGGAGACAGAAGGAAACATTCTTAACTGACCTTATGCTTTTTTTTGTGACACAATGCTGATAAAATAACTGTACATGGAAGATGTAGTTTGAATAGAGTTTCCCAAAAACTATTTTTTTAAATGGTACATCCAGAAAAGTTCACCGTAAACAATATTCTCCATTTTCTGGGTTGCTTTCAGGAAATCCAAAACTCATCTGTAAATTTAAACAATGGATTGCTTGGATGATGAGCATGGGAAACATGGGAAACAATAAAACTGATCTTCCTTCCTCATTTCTGAAAGCACCTACAGCTAGTTTCCTTTTCAGATTCTCAAGTCAACAAGTAGAGTCCAGGAAAGGAAATTTCAGAAGCAGTTATGAGGCAGAGCAGTTGTGTGATGACCCAGAGTATCTCAGAAATATAACAAAAACCAAAACGTACATAAAAGTCCTTTAATGCCTTCAACTTGGCTTCACTGTTTAATTGTTCACAGTGGAGGAGTAAACTACTTTCAAAATAACATTTCAAAGGCAAGAAACACAGTTCACATTCAAAGCAAAATAACAAAAACAAACCGCACTGAATAAAGTTCCACGACAGACCAGGATAGATAATTGCCAATTTCAGGAAGATAACCAGGAACAGTCTGTTGAAAAACCTTCTTTAGAAATCAAACACTAATTTGTCTCCAGCGTCTGTTAGCACGCAGGTCCAAACTCTTATGCAGATCTCACACTTGCAATCCATGAAGAGGATCATGGCCCTCTCCTTCCGAGTAGACCATGTTTTACCCTGATCCTCTCCTCCCTGCATGCCCTAGGATGGATAAGGGATGGGCCTGGGTCCTCCTCTGACTGCTCAGAGTCAGTCTACACCAGGGGCATGAAAAGTTGCTGATATTGAAAGAGAATCATCAATGAGAACTGGACACAGCCATCAAGCAGTGTTATCAACTTTTCTTCCCTTTTCAATAATTGGGAAAGAGTGATGAAAGTCCTCTTGCGAAGACCTTGATTTTCTGACACATTTGTTTGGAAGGCGTACCTTTCCACAAGTCAACAGCCAAAAAAATTCTCAATAGGGATTAACAATAATTCTGTTATAGTGGAAGTTAATTGTACCTTCTACTTCAGGGGTCCCCAAAACCCCAAGTTGTGGTCCACTACTGGAACACAACCTGTTCAAAACTGGACTGCAGATGGAGAGATGAGCAAGCACATGCACATGAAGCTCCACTCGCATGAGAGAAGCGTATTTGTGCTCACAAGAGTGTGCTTGCACTCGCACACAAAGCTCCACTCTTGTGAGCACAAACATACTTCTCTCATGCGAGTGATGCTCCATTCACATGAGAGAGAGACGTGCGTGCCTGCTGCTCACACAAAAGGAGTTGTGCACGTGCATGTATGCCTGCCACTCACACTGCTGCCTCCCCATTCCGGGCCGGGCTACCAACCTGGAAAGGTTGGGGACCATTCTTTTACTTCATCTGAGCCACAAAATAACTCCAAACCAAAATCTACCTACACTTCCATTTTTTCCCAGAGGGGAAAAGGTCTGTGGCACTATAGCTGGAGTCACTGTCTCAACTTTAGGAGATGGCAACATCTTTTCTCCCCCACCTACTTCACCCTGGTTAGTAAACTCAGAATGCTTGAAACAACACTGGGGTCTTCCAAGAAGAGAAGCTTTCTTCCCAGTAATTGAATGGGTAAATGACCATTTTAAGATGGAAGGAAGCTTGGTCCTTTATCCTGAAAGAGCCCAACAGCCTGCAAACACCTCAGGCTTTTAATAGTTAAGACGCAGAAGCCATTATGCAAAATGTAAGAAGTAAATTTGACCTTAATCTGCCCTTGATCCAATCTTTAGAATGTTCATAAGGATTTTTAATTAAAGATCAGAATAAACATTTGCCAGATCTGAAAATCTGTCCCCCAGAGTAGAGAGTCAATTAGAGCACACCAGCTATACTTTCCTCTGCTAATCTCTGCTCTTGCCATCATTACCTGCTTTTTCTAGTTTGTGACTTCCTCATTTAGTGGAGGATGATGACCTCTTTTCATTGGATCCCTCAAACTCATAAAATATCCTTACAAAAAATTCCTCTCCTTGCTTTCTCAAAGAACATGGCATACCAGATATGTGAACAGGCGAAGTAAGACACAGACAATTGGAAAGGAGGGCAAATGGAGGAAAAAGGAAGACACACGTTCACTTTCTTGGCAGGTGTAACAATAATTAGTGAAAAACTACAACTTTAAAAATGTTTTTAAGCCTTTGTGCGTATAGAATTACTATATACATATATAGAAGAGGTTAACCTATTTTCCTAAGCACCTGAAGGCAAGTCAAGAAACAATGGATGGAAACCAATCAAGGAAAGAAGCAATCTAGAATTAAGGAGAAATTTCCTAATAGTTAGAACAATTAATCAGTGGAATGACTTGCCTTCAGAAGTTATGGGTGCTCCATCACTGAAGGCTTTCAAAAAGAGACTGGACAGCCATTTGTCTGGAATGGTATAAGGCAGAGGTGGTATTCAGCAGGTTCTGATCGGTTCTGGAGAACCGGTGGCAGAAATTTTGAGTAGTTCAGAGAACCGGCAAATACCACCTCTGACTGGCCCCATCCTCATCTATTCTCTGCCTCCTGAGTCCCAGCTGATTGGCTGGGTCTTCTTTTGTTGCCCTGCACAGGAGAACGGAGCTGGAAATCAGGTTAGTGGGGTGGGGAGTGTTATGTATGCAGGTTTAAAGTCATTGGTTTAGTTTGAACTGTTCTTGTAAAATGTAAGTAATGATTGGTTTAAAAAGTGCGGGAAAACCCTGCACTCTGATTGGCTGGCAACTGCGGCTGCTGGCTATAAGTAGCAGCCGCAGCCCAGCCAAAGTGGGTTCATTCTGGAGCTGTAGTCAGTAATAAACAAAGAGCTTGAATCACTCCACGTCTGTCACTTCATGCAAACTTAACAGGGAGGGAATGGAATTTTACAGTAACCTTCCCCCAGGAGTGGGGAGGGAATGGAGATTTTACAGTATCCTTCCCCTGCCATGTCCACCAAGCCACGCCTACCAAGCCACGTCATACCCACCAAGCCACGTCCACAGAACGGATAGTAAAAAAAATTGAATCCCACCACTGGTGTAAGGTCTCCTGTCTCAGCAAAGGGTTGGACTAGACAGAAGACCTCCAAAGTTTTTTGCAACTCTGTTATTCAGTTACTTTTTACAGCTTTTGAAATGTATAAATATTAGGATGCAAGCTAAACTGCTTTGGGGAACATAAACATTAAAACATAAAACAACAAAAACCAGGCTTTTCAATGGCAGGATTATGCCAGAGACAGTGGGGAAGCAAAAGCCTTCAGTGTGTAACTAAGGTCTTTTCAATTCAGGAACCAACTCAAGCCCTTGGAGGGTATTAATCTATTAATTAGGGTCACAGAGCAGAACTTGTTAACTTGTGGTTAGCACTTGCTAAAGAAGCGCTGTGCCACAGAGAAAAGGCGCCCCAGAAGAGATGTTTAGAAAGCCACAGAATATTTGAAATTACAAAAGCATGTCTAGTTGCAAGGAGGATGGGTGGCATGGTGTGAGGATGAAAAGGAAGACATGCTCTCCTTTTGTTGGTTTTGCTGACACCCTAAAGTAATGTAATGTAAAAGATGCTTTAGATCAGAGGTCTCCAACCTTGGCAACTTTAAGCCTGGTGGACTTCAACTTCCAGAATTCCCCAGCCAACTTTGCTGGCTGGGGAATTTTGGGAGTTGAAATCTTCCAGGCTTAAAGTTGCCATGGTTGGAGACCCCTGCTTTAGATTACAACTGTCACTTTTCTCTGGCAGAACCATTGGGCTGGCATAGATATAAGAAAATACTTTTCTTTATGAATATGAATGGTGAAGGGAAGGTACACATCCTCTGGCATTGGATGAAATTGGTTGGCAGATAACTAGCATTACTGAAGCTATTTGCAGGATATTATTATATTCTAAAATATTTGCATGTATACATATGTGTATATAAACAAAATCACAATAACTGAAAGCTTATCAAGAAACAAACCGTCTAAAGGATAAATGAGTCTAATGGGGTTTATGCATTAATGAAGCAAAATCAGATGTCAGAACGTTAATTAAATTCTGCAAATTGTTGTGTCAAGATCGCTCTCCAAAGCTATGAGCCCAATATCAAGGCGCAAATTAAATTGCATGGCTGACTTTTTATTTAAACTCCAGTAATACGTTTATGTTATAGCTCTACCTGACAAACGTAAAAGTAGCCCCTATAAGTCCATATCCAGTGAACAGATAATGCATGTAGCAATTCCTTTGATAAAACACATTTCATCTTCAAGTATTTTCCAAAACACTCCTATTTGATTTTTTTTTAAAGAAAAGCTTTAAATACCCAGAAAAATGGTGAACTATAGGAGCCTCGGTGGCGCAGTGGTTAGAGTGCAGTACTGCAAACTACTTCTGCTGACAGCCAGCTGCCTGCAATTTGGCAAATCGAATCCCACCAGGCTCAAGGTTGACTCAGCCTTCCATCCTTCTGAAGTGGGTAAAATGAGGACCCAGATTGTTGGTGGCAATGTGCTGACCCTGTAAACTGCTTAGAGAGGGCTAAAGCACTATAAAGCAGTATATAAGTCTAAGTGCTATTACTGTTGCTGTATTGGAAGATTGTAGAAGCTTGGGTTCAGATCCTTGCACAGATTTGAGGTTGTAACTCATGGTCAGCCCTACTATTTGTCAGGAAGCAGAGTTTGAACATTCATAAAGCAGCAGCATTAGTAGTTTTTTCTGCAGAACAGAGAGAAGATATTCTGTTTCAGGTGCCAAAATAAAGTGATGGAGGTTCACCTTGATTTATGGAATGCCATTTCTGCTCTGTGGTAGACAGCAATATACCTGGTTACCCATGCAGACACGCAGCTGATATCAGCAAAGTTAGTTAGCCAATTAGCTAAACCCGAATCCATAGCTGCATTTGCTCCTGTTTAATCCTATAACTCTCTTTGTCTCCTGCTTCTCTTTTCAACTGCAACATGTTAATTCCTGCTTCACTTGCTTATAAAATTCCTTTTGTATTTGCATCATAGTGATAAACACATCGTGATAGAAAGCTGACTAGATGACTTTTACAGACAGCGAACATCAAATGGGAAGATGCCAAAGTCTTTGCCATGGAAAGGATTCATGAGAGGAAGTTTGCTGCCCAGGTGGTCCACGAGAGATGATGATGATGACGATGATGATTATAAACACTTTCTCGAACTATCACAATTCCTGGAGGTAATCAATAGTGTGTTGGGGGCGGGGGAGGCATAAAAATCACAGGCTGCCACTTTCAGGTGATCAGAAGAAATCAGAATCCAGGAGGTAGTGATAGAGGTCCCATTTCACAGACAGAATTGTACATTTGCTGACTGGTTAGCAAATGCTACTACACACCACTTACATCAAGAAAGTTGGGTAGCTAGTCAGCACCCCCATGATTTTGATTGCATGACTATTCATATGAGCCAAACCTTATAATTTATCAGAAAGGGGAGCTTCTAATTCCTAAAAAAAGAGGGAATATGTCATTCTCTTTTTCCTCCCTTGTGTTTATACAGCACAATTATACAACACACATGAATTATAGGTTCCAATCTGGGTCAGTCTCGGGGACTAGAGATTTAGTCTTCCAAACTTTCAAATGTGTGCTGGAGCCCATCCCTGGGGAGCTTTCTCTACAGAAGTTTCCGTTTCTGTAGAGAGAAATTCCCTGAGGATGGGCTCCAGCATGAGCCCAAAAGCTCAGAAGATTAAAACTCTGGTCTTGATGACCAACTCCGACTGGATCCTGCAACCTTGTCCCGAGACACGTATATTTGCCTTCATTCGTGACATAAATTATACCCTGTTATTTCCCCCTCAGAAGAGTAATTGTAGATCAATTTCTATCTTCCATTTTCTATTTCTTTTTGTTCTTTTCTCTTTTTAAGTGTCTAATATGAGATAAAGCCGTTCTCCTCTTATGAAGACTTGAGATCCATCTTTAGAAATAGTAGTTGAATGGAACTAAGCTTCTTTTGGATTCCTCATCCCAAAGAAAGTAGCTAAGCCATTAGGTCTTGTCTCTGATATTCAGAATAAACCTAGAAAATTAATCATACATCTATTATATTTTTACTCATCGCTGTAGGCTCAATATTTACTGAGACTTGGAAGATTATAAGTCTATTGTGAGATCTTTGGTTGTTGTTTCAAAATTTTCTGTTTGCAAAAGAGAGAGAGAGAGAGAAAAGAAACAAAAAGTAGATAGAGAAATACAAATATATAGATCATATAGATCTGAATATTTAATGAAGTCTTCTAATAAGCCCCACTGCCCACATCAGTATCACCCAAATGAGGTTGGCTTTCTTGCAACATGAATATATTCATGACCAACATCTGCAGGAAGAAAGTCTATGGACTTATATGTGTGCATTCCCAAGTGGTCTGGCATTATCAGGGTTCTTCTCATCAAGGGTTACAAAGATTCACACACAGCAAGGAAGGAAGTGATATTGGAATTAATGCTCTGGGTTCATGGGATATGAATGCGGCAAGAGACTTCTGAATATAGGAACTAGAAGCTATTTTTAAAAGTAGGCCTACTTCTCCTCTCAAGAGGTAGGCATTTGCAATGAGAGGCAATGAAAATATAGAGGCAACAGCATTTTAAACCACAATGTTAATGCAACAGCAACAACAAGCATCACTAGATAGGAAAAAACAACAACCTCTAGCCATAAACATTCCATTTTCCAGTTAGTATGTTGCTGTCATGTACAAATTATGCAACTAAAAACTTCAAGGGAATTAACAACCAGCGAGAGACAAGGGTTTTAAGTTCTGAATTACATTTTGTCCCCATTTGATATTATTATTATTATTTTGTTGTAGACACCTATCATAAGCCATGTAAAGAAAAAATAGGAATTAAAAAGTAGCTAAGTGTTGCAGAAGTGTCTGTTATCTCATCTGAAGATTAACTAAGGAAGAACAAAGAACACAATAGTTGAATCTTCACAGTAAACACCAGCTTGCCTTTCAGTGGTTCCTGTTCCACTCTTTATAAAATTTTATTAATTGCAACGCATGTTGGGTCTACATACAACTCTGAGTTCCAGATGGATTTCGCTGCAGAATGAGAACAAATTGAAAGAAAACATTTCCTTTCAAATAAAGCCCATCTATTGGACGCTGACAGTTTGGAGAGAAAAATAAATAAATCGCCAAGCTTTTTACACGGCACATCAGAAGTCTGTTAGGACAATTAAATGAGAGGAACCTAGCAGCTGTAATAGCACTGTAGCTAGTGAATATTCCTGGCACAATTATTACCATTCCTGTATTCTACCTTCTTTAATTTAATTTATTTTTAAAGAAGGAACAATCAATGAATCCACAATTGTATGCACAGGATCAGATTGGACAATATGGCGTTAGATGTCCTGTTCATGGTGATGTGGCTGACATAAGAGTAAGATTGGTCCATAGTACTTTGCAATCATTTCTTGGCAGCTCACTTCCTTATCCATGGCCAACTATATTAGGATATAACATTCTCACAAGGCTGCACAACAGAACAGAAGGACATGTGAAATTGACTAATTTCCACTTCCTGAGCCAATATCCAAACCAAATTGCAATTATACTTTGACATTTGCACATTTATAAAGGTTATGGTGGTTTTCTACAAACAAAAAAAGGCATACAAGGATGTGTATACGGTATTAGAGGAAAGTGGTAAATTGTATATACTTATGAGAAGAATGTAGAAAACACACTATATTGAGATCAACTACAAAAGAAAAGTTGTATCATAGAGATAAGCATGAAATGGCACATACATTATTTTTATTTGTGTTTATTCGTGCCAGCTTAATGAAGATTGCAAATGGATATAAGAGGAATTAAATCTTAGATTAAGAGAAAACTGGAAACTAGGTATCCTGAGGATAACAATATAAACAGGCAATTTCATATGTATTTTTTTTCTTGTCCATTGCAATACAAGCTTTGAAACTCGAATATGATTCCAAAGGCTATTTGGCAACATAACATGGAGGCAAAGCACTCATGGCAAAGAAAAGACATATCTGAAGAAATGGTCATTAATTTATAAAATCACAAATGAAAAATTTAAAGTAGCACAGATGAATATTTAAAGAAGAAATGTGCAGTGAGAATGACGTGCACTGTTGCACAATCAGTTATCCTTATTGTGTGTACAATGTTTTGTCTCTGATTCAGATGCAAAAGTTTTAAAAGATTAAAAATCATGAATGTGTGAATGAGAGATGGAGAAGTGTGTACCTATAGAAGTTTCTAGTCTGTCCTAGCATTACTGGACATGAAATCAACAGCAAAATTGTTTCAATCCGAGTATTCAAAGTTCACTAGAAATGAATAAAATAATTTTTACGGCATTATTTTCACCTGTGTTTTTGTCTCATTGAAAAAGTACATCATTTGTTCATGATTTTTTTTTCTGCAAAACATTTTTTTTGCCAAGATACTTAAAATGTGAATTTGAAGCAGTGTTAGATTCAATTTTTTTTACTACCGGTTCTGTGGGCGTGGCTTGGTGGGCATGGCAGGGGAAGAATACTACAAAATCTCCAATCAGAGGTGGTATTTGCCGGTTCTCGAACTACTCAAAATTTACACTACCGGTTCTCCAGAACTGGTCAGAACCTGCTGAACACCACCTCTGGTTTGAAGCCTACTTTATGAGTAACAGGTTGACTGGTTTGATTATTAAACCTTGATTATTTGATTATTAAACCTTGTAAGGACTTACAGCTGGCTAGCTTTCAAGTCAAAGAGGGAAGCCAGATTTGTTTAATGATTATATGATTCACTTAACAACTGTAGTGATTTGCTTAACAACTGTGGCAAAGAAAGGTCATAACATTGGGCTCACTCATTTAACAAACATCTTGCTTAGCAACAGAAATTCTGGTCCCAATTGTGGTTGCCTTTACAGTGAAGGAAAATTTTCATGAAAACAGTCTGGGTTTCTTAAAGGAAATCTAACAATGCTAACAAATAAAAGGAAATGTCTTTTTTGTCTGACTGCATTTTTAAGGTGAGGATTCCCCCATTTCATCATTTCTCTTGATGATTTTTTTTGACATTACTTAATAATTGGTGACAGCAAAGATGTGGGAGATCTTCCTATCACTGTGAAACCTCCCCGGCTGCTCATAGTTTTCATTAATCTTAAAATGACTAATGGAAAAAAGTTTACATATGATATTTTCCCTTGGGAGTGTGGGAAGCCAGAGAAGATGCAGAGGCTGGAGAGAGAATCATACAGGGAAATATTAGCATGAAATATTAGCAGTGAAAATGAGGGCATCCCCTTTGCCATCTCTTAAGTACAAAAACACATAGTGCCACCTTGGATTTCACCAGTATTCTGTTCTCCTTTGAAAGAAAAGTTTTAAAAAATCATCTTTGATCAAACTGTATAGTAATAGTAATAGCAAAATGCAGATGAAATCTCAATACATTTCAGCAGAAGTAACATTCCTCTTCTATCATTATGATAGTGATAAAACAAAAGCAATCTGAAATTATTTTGGCTGAATATAAACAAAATTGGTTTTTCTTAAGCACAAATGCCTTGTATCTTGATATATAAACCAACATAATATATGTGGCATTATCAATATCTACTAAAATTTGCATAATCTCCCCATTGCTATCCAAATGTCCATACCATCTTTAAACCAGACCTTTATCTGGCTTTCTTCCGCCTCCAAAGCACATCAAAAGAAAGGCTAATTAAAGATAATCCTTGATTTAAAACTATTTGTTTAGTGATCACTCAAAGTTACAATGACACTGAAAAAAATGACTTATGTCCATTTTTCAAATTTATGACCAATGCAGCATCCCCATGGACAAGGGATCAGAATCCAGATTCTTAGCAACTTGTTCAGATTTATGACAGCTGCAATGTCCCAGGGTTATGTGAGCACCTTTTGCAACATTCTGACAAATAAAATTAATGCAGAAGCCAAATTCATTTGAAAATTGTGTTATTAATTTAACAACTGCAGTGATTAACTTAACAATTGTGGCAAGAAAGGTCATAAAATGGAGCAAAATTCACTTAACAGTCTTGCTTAGTGACAGAAATGTTGGTTTTGATTGTGATCATAAGTCAAGCGCTACCTGTACACTGGAATAAAAACGCATCAACATTTCTGCAAAATCTGCCTTGAAATGTAAAATAAATTTTCTTTGGCTAAAACTTGGAGAAAGTGAAAGTAGGAAACAACTCTTGCTTGAATGCTTTCAGGAAGAAAAGTCATGCTTCAGGGCAGGGAAAAGGAATGGCACATTTTATTCAAGTATGATTTTCCTTTTCTTTAACATAGCCTGCATGTATTAAATCCATCATGTAGCTTAATTGCAAAGGTGCTTTTTCAAAAGACACCTGGACTTTCTTTGTTTTTCCTTGAAGATGTTTCGCTTCTCATTCAAGAAGCTTCTTCAGTTCAGGCTGATAATTACCTATTCTGTTATTAAACTCAGAATAAGAACATTGTAGATTTGGAGAACTGGGCCAAACCATTTAAGCCATTAAGTCTAACCCTCTTCTTAGTGCATGGATTTGTATATATTTATTTACATTTATTTATTTATCAAATTTATATAATTGTTCATCTCACTAGAGAAAACTCTGGGTTAAGCATCCCAGACAGAAGCATCCCAGACAGATTTAAGCATCCCAGACAGAAGGTTGTCTAACTTCTACTAGAACAGATCCAATGAAGCGAAGCCCATCACTGCTCTGGTTAATTGATTCTATTATCAAACTATTTTTATCTTTAGGGGATTTGTGTTAACATTTAATCAGAATCTCCCTTCCTTTAAATTCCATTATTCCATTTCCTGCATTTTCTGAATGACAGAGAATAGGTCCTATTATTGACATTATTTCAAGTATGTGAAAATTGGTGTCATATCCTTCTTGGTTACTCTTCTCAAGGTTAGACATTTATTATTTTACATCTTGTTTTTATATCTGCATACTATTTATTAGTTATGGTACACTACATGCTAAATATATACAACCCTTTCAATTGCTCTTAACAAGTTTTTATTTCTAGGGCCCTGAACATCCTCACTGCTTTTTCTTAAAGCTTGGTGCCTAAAAACTGGACATGATTTGGTCTAACCAAAGCAGAATGACATGGAGTGTACTTTCCCTAATTTGGGAGTTGTTTGAAGTCTGACAAAGAAGGGGAACTTCTTGTGGCAGTCTGTTCTACTGGCTGATAGCTGACATAGTGAGGAAGTTTCTCCAGATGTTAGACTCAGTCTACTTCTTTGTAGTTTCAATCCACTGATTTTAATTATGCGCCCTGTAGCAATAAAAAATAACTCTACTTCTTCTTCTAGGTGACACCCTTCCAATATTTGAAGACTGCTAACTTATCTCCCACAGTTAACTAACTCTTCTGTAAGTTAAAAAATATTCAGTTTTTAACTGTTCCTCATAGGATTGGTTTCCTGACTCTTCATTTTCTTAATAGCCTCCTCTGAATTCCTCTGAATTTGTTATTGTTTGCTTTGAATCATGATGCCCTGAACTAGATGCAATATCCAACTGGGGACTGACCTGGGCAGAATGGAATGGAACAATTTCTTGATCTGGATTATATGCTCTTGACTGTGCATTCCAAGATTTCATTCATTTTCAAGGGAGCTGCATCATACTAATTGTTAATTGCTCTCCATGCTGATTGTGTGCCTTTAGTAGATTCTTCCTTAGAAACCCTACCAATCTTGTGTTCCTTTTCCCATTAGTTGCTCTTGAAATTTTGCTCATTGCATTCTTAGTTTATTATAACTCTAAAACAAATCTAAAACACATGTTTGATAACCCTCCATTTAAATCCCATTAAAATTAGGGACTCCATTGCTCTATTTCTTTTGAAAAATGGTTTCCTTCAATTATATCAGTTGGAGACATTTCACCATGACTCCAATGCAGCTAAAAAATCATGTTTAAAATTCTGTTCTAAGAGATCAACAGCATCCCAGTATATTCAAGGTGTGCCATGAAGTTTCTGTTTTTTTGTTCTTTCAGATTGTTTGTTGAATAGTTTTAGAAGCCTCATTTCAACAATGCATTCGTATTTTATGCTGGGAACTTTACTGCCAGATTTTCATCTCTACTTCCCAAAGGATTCAATTTAAAATTATACCTATCAAGTTTACTGGTCCTTTTGAGGTATGGCCCATCCTCTATCAATAGTATGACATATAGATAATTCAGACCATGTTCCCTATTGGCAAATCTCTCCTAGCAACATCATTAATATAGCCAGTTGTTTATCCGTAGTATTTGTTCACTTTCAGGTTGGTCCATAGTTTGGGAGAATGAACAAGAATACCACCTCAGCTCCCAGGCTTTTGAGCTTTCTTTTGAAATTTTCAAAATTGATGATGGGATATACCTCCTATCCCTTGTGATACAACACTACCTATCTCCTGTCTACAATACAGTCCTTTCAGCAGTCCCAAGAAGATTCCACACCCATTTGCGCTCTGATTCAGGTGACTCTGAGGCTACAGAAAAATCCCCAAGTGGCCTCAATGACTCTCAGAGAGCTAACAATTGACCTCCAGACTGCTAACAATCAAATGACTGCAAATAATATACATCTTTCTATTCCCCATCATTCACTCAGTACTGAATAAGCTTATTGGATGAGAAGCGAAATGTTTTCAAGGAAAAAACCAAAAAAGTCCAGTTGCCTTTTAAAAAGCACCTTTGGGACACCAAGATAAATGATTTCTTTTTCTTTAGTTCTTTTCTCAAGCTTTTAGGTAAGGCAAGAATATGTGATAACCTCCTTCCCCTCCCATCTCAACTGTAAGCCCATGTGCAGGCCAATCTGACAACAATCTCCATCGCAAAGTCCTTGGTGATGTCCAAATGTTTGCATGTTCACATATCTGGTCTGAATCATGCTCAGAGGAAAATAAAGTTGCTCTCGTGTGCATTCAGTCCTGGATTCAAAGCATTTGAAACAAACAAATCACAAATACGTTGTAGACTCCAACCATATAAAACAAGGCCTGTCTTTTGGGACTTTGGTTTCCTTGGTTACCACAGAAATTGTCACTATTAGGCATTGGAGCAGTCCTGAATGCTAACACTGTCAAAGAGTTTGGCTTTTTTTCCTTCTCTCTCCAACCTCTTCTCAATGCCTTCCTCTTATTAGATCATTGAGATTATCCATGGACAACCCAATTATTTCAACAAATCCCATCTTGGTTTCAACTTAATTTTCCCATTCAAAAAAGCAAATCCAATGCGGACGCATCTATTTAGCTTGACTTTTACCTTGAAGTTTTTTAAATGCTGAAGAGCTTTCGATATTGGTCCAGATACAAATATTACAAGTACTAATTCAAGAAATAATTCTTATTGTTATATTTGCTTCATTATTTATGTTCCATACTTGTTTGCATACATAGCTGGGACTAAATCAATCTAAGTAGTTGAAAGGTAGAAAATTAAAAAAAAATAAAAGGCAGTTATGACAAATAAATGTAATGCAGACTTTCTATTATTGTTGTTTACATCTAAATTGTAGCTTGCCATTCTATCCATCTGGTCTATGGCCAATAATGCTGTTACTATGGCGATAGAAAGGAAATAAATCATTTTCAGAAATTAAGTGGAATGGCTTCTGTATATCTCGGATTTTCTATGGGAAAGGCATTAACCTTTATTATCAGTTTATATATACAAATGGTTAGATTAAAGAAAAGTTGCAAAACAGTTAAATTATTGTGCAAACCAAATATTCCTTTAAAAGTACTGTTTATTTTGAAGTGAATATAGGTCTGGATCATGTATATATCTACAACTGACAATTTTTGACTAAAAATGAGGAGGAGAATTTCTTCAAATAAATATCCAACTAGAGATATTACATTTTTGAAAATACATTTTAGAAATATTTAGAGGAATATCATATGTAGTATAAATGTACAAGGACAAATAATTTTAAAATATAAATTCTACCTCAAATGCACAGTTTCAGTAGGGCTACCTGTCTAATTTTTTTGGATATTTCTAATATCAATATATTTATATTAAGTTTAAATAGCTGAATTATATCTCTAGGTACTTTTATCCCTAAATAAGTAATTGCTTCCAGGCACCATCAAAACTATTCTGGAAAAACACAAGAGAAACAAACTGATTTAGACATCAAGTAGTACCCAAAGACATCAATTCAGATTTAGACAATTTATGTAATATTCAGAAATGATTCCTAAACTATCAATTTTATTAATCCCAGTATGGAATATTTAGATTTATCAATAAATACCAATTTATTATCTCAAATAGAATTCCTTTGTATTCTTAGCCAAACAAATCAAGCCATAAATCTTAATATGACATCTACTCATATATGCAAAGGACTCCAAACACAAATCAGACAATAAAGAAATGATGGAAGAGCCTACCACGCAATACTTTTCAATAAAAAAAAATGTGGCGAGGATCCCATTAGTCTTCACATGTTTTTGGAGAAGAGAAAACAACTTTAAACCATTCTAAACTTCTTAAAAGGAAGAACAGTTTTAATAAATGAATAAAAAACAGATACTGCCTTGCCAGTAGACCTTGTTTATTAAATGATGGATTTTTCATACCTGAAGAATTGCAATAGAAGTACACCTGCCAAAATAAAACAGAGAAATGTTGTCTTCAGTTAAAATAACTTTTGACATCTGGACTCGTTCAGCATTGCAAGGGCTTCAAAATCCATCTAATATTATATAGATTGGAATGTGTTTTTCAAAGTAAGAACCCTATCTTCATTATATATAAGTGATTGTTAGAATCTATTGACATAGATGATCAAGGATATAGAAAAAAATAAATGCAATAAGGAATTGGAGTATTCAGTACATGAAGATCAGTAGTTTATTTGGATACATCACATATCTATATCTTTAAAGTTACAGTTACTGTAACATAATTTAGTTTTTGAGGAACCAAACACATGTTACAGCATTTGGCAGACAAAATGCCTCAATGTGGTGAGGTGCTTATCTTTGAATTGATCTGAGATCATTCTGAGTATGTAAAATCCATTGAATTACATGGGCTGCCATTGCATGCAGTGATTAAGGAATTAGGCTAGGGACCAGGAGATCATGAATTCTAGTTCTGCTTTAGGCACAAAGCTTAATTTAGCAAATAATTCATCCCCAACTTGTGGAAAGTCTGTTCAATTGTCCCTTCTATTCTACAGATTGATATTGTCTGGTCATATGCTTAGCTTCTGAGCTCAGGTAAGGTCAACCAGATGCTGCCATTTGTGTAAGGACACAACCAGTGGTGGGATTCAAAATTTTTTACTACCGGTTCTGAGGCTTGGTGGGCTTGGGTCGGTGGGTGTGGCAGGAGAAGAATACTGTAAAATCTCCATTCCCTCTCCATCCCACTAACCTGCTTTCCAGCTCCGTTCTCCTGTGCAGAGCAACAAAAGAAGACCCAGCCAATCAGCTGGGACTCGGGAGGCAGAGAATAGATGGGGGCAGGGCCAATCAGAGGTGGTACTTGCCGGTTCTCCAAATTACTCAAAATTTCTGCTACTGGTTCTCCAGAACTGGTCAGAACCTGCTGAATACCACCTCTGGACACAACCCTGATTTTAGATGGATCCAACTGGTTTGTGGTTGGTTTCTGTAGGCAAAATGAGTGGATACATCATCTTGTTTTGGGATTCAGTTACCAAAAATATCTGTGTCTGGCATTCTCCTTCGCTTTCTTCTTTCTATATCAGGGGTCTTCAAACCTGGCCACTTTAAGACATATGGACTTCAACTCCCAGAATTCTCCAGCCAGCCGTATTATATATATCTCTTTCCTTTTCTCTCCTATTATCTCCCAAGGCTTAGGCCTCAAGAGGGAATGAGAGGAGAAGGGATTAAGGAAGAGATGGCTTCTTTCTTACTTTCTCATCAGTTGGATTCCTCTCTTTGTGCTAAACAAGAAGACCCTCTTTCGGTAAACAAAGAGGACATGCATCAAATTCATACTGCAGAAAGCAATGTCTCCCACATTGCTATTTTATCTTCTCCTCTCACAGCCTCAGGAGATGGATCTGTCCGTATGGGGATGGAGAAAAAATTCATTGTGTTGAATTCATTGCTTGGCTGGCAAGAAAAAAAAGTCAATGCCTGTTTCCCCACCTTTTGCGATTAATTCAGGCAACTACTTACTTGTCTTCTACTTACAAAGTAATCATATTTTTTGCAATTTATGAGTGAACCAGAATTATATGGATGCAATGAATTAGATAGGATGAAGTTACAGGACAGAAAATAAGAATACAACTCCCAGGCTGTCCCTTCACCACTGTGCTTTTATTAAAAGATGACATATCAAATCAAGTCAATCTTTTTTTTTTACAATCTTAGACCAGCTTAAGGAGGGTGGGGTACAATGATTTTAAAAAGCATAAAAGAAACATCAGAGTTTAAAAATAAAAATTATGAACACCTAGAAAATATGTTTAAAATATTAAAACAGACAATTGTCAACCCTGAAGCTGGCCTGACCAAGGCCATTTTGAGACTTCTGAGCTAACACACTAGGCAAGACAGATAGGGAGGCAAGAATAGAGATAGTTGGGGTTTGTAACCAAAACAAAACACTTTCTTGTTGGAATCAAGGACATTCCTGCAGGTGCTTGGAAGGAGGGTTCTGGAGTTACCTAGCAACTGGACAGTGTCCTGATTGGACCATGTGACTGATTGTTTTGAGAAACTTTCACTTTTAATCAGGTGAAAACCATGGGAATATTCAGAGTCAGTTTTCACCAGCTTATGACATATCCAACAAACAATATGACATATCCAACAAATCTATTATTTGAGGAATTTGCCTGCCTCAGGGTTTTGTTTGATATAGGCATGTTACTTGGAACCCTGACAATAGTATATACAAAGCATATTAAACCAGAGTCTATATTACTCTGGGACTGATTGTTTTTGAGAAAGTGACAAACTTTCACTTTTAATCAGGTGAAAACTGCAGGAATATTCAGAGTCAGTTTTCACCAGCTTGTGCCAATATGACATATCCAACAAACCTATTCTTTGAGGAATTTGCCTGCCTCAGAGTTTGGTTTGCTATGGATATGTTACTTGGAACCCAGACAATAGTATATACAAAACATATTAAACCAGAGTCTATATTAAACACAAAAAACAAGAATCTAAAAACAATCTAAAAGGTGGGATAGAGATAGTATAGGAAAAGTTTGTGTTTCAGTGTTGTTTTCCAGCAAGTTTGGGAGAGTGAACATTCATTTTGTGGAGATGTTTCCCCACGGAGTTGATATAGAAATTGAATAAGAGTGGGTCCAATATGCAGCTTGGCTTGATGCCTTTCTCAGTTTCAGTGGCACAGGTGAGATGATCTTACTTTGAATGAGGTCCCTTCATGCAACATACATATTAAATGAAGAAGACATCTTTCAGTCAAGGAAACCTCCACTTTTCCTCACAATTTAGCTCAGGATATGGAATCAAATGTTGTTTTGAAGCCTATGAAAGCAGAATAAATCATGTTGTTGAAAATCATCCAGAGTCACTTAGGTAATATGGATAGTGTAAAATTGTTATAAATAAATAAATAATAAAGGAGATTATATTTCTGGAGGAGTGTTTTTCAAAAGAGATGATGGCTCTGGTCTATGGTGGATTGGCCTTCCTTAAAGCCAGTTTTCTCCCCAGTTTTCTTGTTCCAGCTAGTCCTGGAATTTTTATTGTAGATGTGTGTAAAGTTTGCTGATTATGTGGAGGAGGCTGGTTGGTCTATAATTATCAGGATCATTCTTCTTTTCCTTTTTTTATACATGTAGAGACAATGATTACAAGGTCCCAATCCTTGGGAATTCAGCCATAAGTGCTCATGCAAGTAAGGGCGAACTGCAGGCCCAGAAGTCAAAGTTGTTTTTAATAGAACAAGGAAAAAAAACTACAACAGATTTACCTGTCCCTATTTCAACTTTTTTTGCCATTTAAACTTGAACATATTAATCTTGTTCTGACACTCACTGCAGTTTCTTTGTGTTTCCTCTTTGAAATCTGAAATGGCATCTTTATTATGACATAAATTAAAATGCCAGCATCTCCTATCAAATAGAACAGAGTACATAGTAACTAGTAACAGGGTAACTATTTCATTATTAAGTACCTAAGTCTTATTACCCATATATCCAGCAATATTCCCATTATCTTTGAAAAGAAAACATACAAGAACATTTTGTCCAGATGGTTCATATTTTGAATCCATAAGGAATCTTCTAAATGCACACCAAAGCTACTTCTGGTCAGCTTCCCATATGACATTCAAGCTAATTTTAATGTACCAGAAAGCACCTGCCATGTGGAATACTTTCTGTCAGAAAAACATCTAGCCTCAACCATGCTACAATTCACTAAGCACGTTAAATCTGATTCCTTTCAATGGGCTTTTGATCCAAGATCACTGACTCTCTTGACTTTTATTTTTTAGTATTATCCTTGCTTTTCTTTGTTGATATCTTCTGTTTTTAATACTAATTTGGATTTATGCTGATGCTCTGTTTGATGCTATACACAATTGACTCCTTTGAAAGTGGGAGAGAATGTACATACTATAAGCAAAATAAATAAATCCCTAGTGCCATTTTAACATCCTAAATAAGTTTTGCCTTCCCAGCTTCTTGCACCTGCTTTTGTTTGTCATTTGTGACATTTTGAGGGCCAGAAAAACAAAGTGAAAACTAAAGGTGAATCATCTCTCTTGGAGGAAAAATTACTTTTATTTATCTTGAGGTAATTCTTACTACAAACAAATAAACAATGCTTAAACCTTTGATCACTTTATCAAACATTGACTTTTTTTTAAAGTCTCATTAGCGGATTGGTAAATACTAAAGCAAACTGGAGGGGAATATTTTTGTATTTGTGAAACTTTTGAAATTACACAGTAAACCAATTACTGTACAAATTATGTCTTTGCACCCACAGGATGAGCAATGATGATGAAGATGAAGATGATGATGATATCCCCTAGCCCTGGTTGTGATATTGTTGGATCACCAGGAAGCTCATTTTGTACTAAGCACGGGATAGAACTTTGGTCTAGAAGTTTCCTTGGTCTTTTCCTATTTTGCCAGATGCAGCCCAGAAGAGATGTAATTTTAGCACCTCAAGTGGATTGATGACCAGATCACATTACACAACTTCTCAGAGCTTCAGGGCATTGGAAGATACCCCTTGATCGAAATTACTGAGTATAAAAAGTCTTGACTAAACTTTCTAAGTAAAGTAGAAGTCCAAGTTTCTTAGAGATAGGAATTGAGGTTACTTATATATGAATTCAAAATATTATCTCTCAAATGAAATATTGCATAAGCAGATAAAATCAGTTGGAACTTAATTGACTATTGCAGGCAGCAAAAGGATATCAATATTGTTTATCCATTTAAAAAGGACAATTTTGCTTCAGTTTAGGACAATCTTTGCCATGCTGCTTTTGAACTTTAAGTTGCAGAATTCCCAGAAAGAACAGCCAAAGTTTAGGCAATGGGCTTGTCCCCATGGCTGAATTGCTGTGTTATTCACTCATCCTTCAGATGGCTAAAAACTAAAATGTCAGGAATTTTGCTGTCTCTTGCTAATTGCTATCTTGCATCTATTGCTCCTGTTCTGATTCACTTCTAAAGTCAGCACAGTGCTGTTCGGACTGTAGATATATAGCACATGACAGGCAAAGTGATTGGTTGAGTCCTCTGTCTTTGCCGTCTTCCTTTTCAGCATGTTATCAACCAGTGGGGAAAAAAAACTTCACTAATAAGTGTTATAGCAGGAGCAAAGTGGGTGTGGCTGCAGGGCTTTGCCCATCATTTCTAAATTCGTCCCTTAGTAACAAGATTCAAAAAAATTTTTATTACCAGTTCTGTGGGCATGGCTTGGTGGGTGTGGCGTGGCTTAGTGGGCATGGCAGGGGAAGGATACTGTAAAATCTCCATTCCCTCGCCACCCCACTAACCTGCTTTTCTGCTCTGTTCTCCTGTGCAGGGCAACAAAAGAAGACCCAGCCAATCAGCTGGGACTTGGGAGGCAGAGAATAGATGGGGGCGGGTCAGAGGTGGTATTTTCCAGTTCTCCAAACTACTCAAAATTTCTGCTACCGGTTCTCTAGAACTGGTCAGACCTGCTGAATACCAGTTCTGCTTCTGTCCCTCCTCTTACAACCCATTCTGTCAGAACCCAAGTTGAATAATGGTTCTAAAACAGGGGTGTCAAACTCAAGGCACCCGGGCCAGATCCAGCCCACAGGGTACTTAGATCTGGCCCATGGGGCTGCCCTGGAAACAGCAAAGGACTGGCCCATGGTGTCTCTGCCAGCAAAAACGGAGTTCGGGAGGGCCACATGCAGCCTCCTGAGCTCCGCTTTCACTGGCAGAAGATTACAGAAGGCCATCGCAGCCAGAAATGGAGCTCTGGAGCCCATTTTCGCTGGCAGAGTGCTTGCATCACCACAGGCACCCCGACACAAGTGACATAGAGCTGGCCATGCCCATCATGGTCCCTGGAGGTCAAACACAACCCTGATGCAGCCCTCAATGAAATCGAGTTTGACACCCATGTTCGAAAACAAGCTTGAAAGAACTTAAATCATAACTATCTTTTAATTTAGGATTACTTTTCTTCACATATGGTCAGGATGCTCTGTTTAGGGGCAATAGAGTTGGAGACAGGTGAGGCTCTATTATTTCAATAGTGCATTACTTCAGTCTAGTTCATTGTTCTGTTATTTGACTGTAAAACTTCTCAGTGTTTTTACTATTTGAAGCTGCAGCAAGGAGTTCCATTCAAATTTCAACGGCATTGTGTCCAGTTCTTTAGGGAAACAACAGAGTAAGAGTAGCAGAAAAGGCTGACTAGGAACTGGCAGGAAGGGGGAAAATCTTTGTCAGCTTGAAATAGCCAATAAAACCCCTCTGATTTCAGTCCTCAGAAGTCATGTGATTTTAGAAAGGGGAGTGAAACAGCAAATTTTACATGTGGATTAGACAAAACATGATTTCCCTTGTCAACTAAACCATAATGCATTCAACTTTCTGGATGTACAACTGAGATATGACTAGATGATTAGTTCTGTGGTTCAGCATGTTGTGAGAAGACAGGGAAACATCTATGAGGTGTGTGACTTTGCCGTCACGTTTAAAAGCACAATCGTATATTGCAAGCATAGTGAGTATTTGGTTGGTACCTGAAGAAATAGGCAGGGCCCTGATCTTACAGAGTAACCAGACAGACTTAGTATGCTGTACTTTTTAATATGATTTAGAAACTGAAAAGAGATACCATAGAAGCAGTGGAAATAGTTGAAAATGGCAACTCTATTAAGAGTTATTTCCTGATTATATTTCACAGCAGTGGAACAAGCAGATTGTGTGAGGAATTGTATTAAACCTATGAAGAAGGAACGTGGATTACAAAGGTTCTACATCTAGCCCTCCCTTTTCATAATGATGGCAAAAACATCACTTAATAGAGAAAGAAAGCTGCACCAGCTGCTTCTATCTCATGAATCTGGCACAACTGCAACTGAGTTTATTAGACATTTTATAGTCCTGGGAACCAAAGTTAATGGCTTCTTCCCCATATGTTGCTTCCACAAGAGCTGGAACTAAGTCAAGCCATTGATTGATGTATAAGGTAGCCATGAATAAGATTAGACCCAATTACTAAAATGAATAATCAGTCGCACACTGTTTCAGAAAATACGATAGGATCATTCAATTTATTTTGGTATTTTATACCTAATGGTGCAAAAATCATTCTCTATAGTTTATTGTGAGTATTAAAGAGATATTACATGCTGATTAGAATGCTTAGAATCATAGATGTGTATGTGTGTTTGTATGTGCATGTTTGTGTGTTTGTGTGCGTTGGATGAATCTAACTGCTACAGCTTTTGTTTTACATAGGAAAGTTCAAATTCATTCCTTTTTCTTCCCAGATTATGTAAAAAGCTGAGATCAAGTTAACATTGCTCTTATGCAATCAACAAATTAGGATTCTGAGTTTGTGCCGCATATGCACAGAGTCCCTTTTGTCAAAACGAGGCTGCCAATCAAGTCAGATTAGCCCCACCTTGAGGCTTTGTCGGTGCAGAAAAATGCAGTTCATTGAGATGAATGACTTGTCTTTGTGAGGTGAAGGATCACTGACTGTTTATATGCCCTTGAGATTTGCTGTTATTTATTTATTTTATAGCACATATAAGCCCCTCCAGCTCTTTACATGACTGTATTGAGATATTGGAGCCCAGAGGTAGCAGTCTAACATCCTGTAATTTCTATTGATTATATTAAATGCTAGGATGCTACATTCACCCAAAATATTTCTAACTGTAAAAATAAATACGTTGAATGTTTTAAAAAAGACTAAGTTAGGTAAAAATAGATGGATTAAAATCTCATTAAATCTCTTGGGGTAAATGAATGTTAAAATTAATCTTAAACTAATGTTCCTCATATGATTTATGTCTTGAGGGACATTCCAATCTTAATTCCAAATTTATTTATTTATTTATTTGTTTGTTTGTTTGTTTGTTTGTTTGATTTATATGCCGCCCTATCTCCTGAAGGACTCAGGGCAGCTCACAACAGTAAAAAAACATACAGTACAAAATTTATTTTTTGAAAAAAATATTAAACAAAAATCCCCAAAAGCATCAATTAAAACCAACAACAACCAATATACACTAATAAAACCAGTATAACCACCCCCCTCAATCCAGGTCAGCCTGTTGAAATAGCCATGTCTTCAGGTTGCGACGAAAGGATTGAAGGTCAGAGGCCATCCGCAGCTCCAAGGGCAGCTGATTCCATAAGGTGGGCGCTCCCATAGAGAAGGCTCTCCCCCTGAGGGTTGCCAGCCGACACTGTCTGGCCAATAGCACCCTGAGGAGGCCCTGTCTGTGGGAGCGCATGGGATGCTGGGCAGCCATTACTGGCAGTAGATGTTCCTGCAAATACCCCAGCCCTAAGCCATGTAGGGCTTTATAGGTGATTACCAGCACCTTGAATCTCATCAAATACTTTCTTCAGATTGACAAATTATATGGAAATTTATCTGGGAAAATAAATGTCAAGGGATTTTATTAGTTAAATTAAGATTAAAATTTAATGGTGGTGGCTTTATTTACTTGACTTGTAAAGTATCACTGGGCTTACATCTATCAATTATAAATATGTGGAATGGAAATTTAGTAGAATATTGTCTTCCATGGGGCTTCCTGGAAATGTTTCATCCTTACTAAAGTCATTGCAATTTCTTGGATCAGTTGTAGCAACAGGGGCAGGATAGGGCTGGCAACAGAAATAGCAAAGTTCTTGTCAATGTTGAACAGTGGTGGGATTCAAAATTTTTACTACCAGTTCTGTGGGTGTGGCTTGGTGGATGTGGCTTGGTGGGCGTGGCAGGGGAACTATACTGTAAAATCCCCATTCCCTCCCCACTCCTGGGGGAAGGTTACTGCAAAATCGCATTCCCTCCCCACCCCACTAACCTGCTTTCCAGTTCCGTTCTCCTGTGCAGGGCAACAAAAGAAGACCCAGCCAATCAGCTGGGACTTGGGAGGCAGTGAATAGATGGGGTGGGGTCAGTCAGAGGTAGTATTTACCAGTTCTCTGAACTACTCAAAATTTCCACTACCATTTCTCCAGAACCTGCTGAATACCACCTCTACTGTTGAGGATGGGTGAACAACATCTCAATTTATATAGATTTGGGCCGAAAATGGGAGACATTCTACAACTGAGAATAAGGCAATATTTAGTTTCAGAGGATCTTTGAAGGATCATTAAATAAAATAAATAAATAAACCCTACTGAAGAACAGTCTTCAACTTAAGCCCATTTGACTCCTCCCACTGGCTTTGCCAGTCTCTCACCAACATTCATTCACAAATCCCCATAAGATGGTAAGATAAATCATGCTACCTACTTTGGAAACATAGAACAATTAAATTAATAAAACTTAACAAGTACTTTATTTTTATGTGATTGAATTAGATTTGTAAATTGGTATTAGAGATGATGAGACCACTGTCCATTTTAATGTGTCCTTTGGGAGATAATTTGCAATCTTGCAATTTTTTGTATAGTCAGAATAAGAGTATGCTTATTTTGCCAAGTTTATGGTGGCCAACATAATTTTTCTTGTTTTGTTTAAGTGTTGAAACACAAATGGCAGGTTAAAAAAAATAAATAATTTTTTACTATGTTTCTTCAATTGTCTATATATCCATGATAGCCCCAGTATTATTCCAGGAAATGTCAGAAAATAAAGTTTTTATTCTTCATAGAATCTGGCATCAGACTCTTTCAAATATTAAAATCAGATAGATATCCTTGGCCATCTCATATAATTTAGAAAGCAAAGGCAACTTCTGTCTGTCCCTCCATTTAGGGTGGGGTGCGTAGGTAAGCATAAATGTGAGCTGGACTTTGTCTCATTTATGTTCATCCTATCATGGATCTACTAACAGTGAAATATATGAATTCACATAAAGATGTAAAAATGAGCTGATTAAATCCAATTAATTCCAGTGTTCCCACTGAGGCCATAATTGTTACACAAATGGTAATACCATCCTATATTATGTAATTCATAATCTGCCCAAGATGAAATTAAATTCTGTCTTTTTTCTTTAAAAAATTATCAGTGGGGATAATTTTGGGGTCATGGGTTTTCTAGTCTTTCAGCTTCTACAGGTTGCATTGTTGGGATAAGAAAAGCAGGAATAACGAAGAAGAAAACCAAATGCATATTATTCCTTAAAAGAACGTTTCTGCTTTTTGTATGTGGAGCTCAGTGACCTTTGAGGCTGTGTGAAATTCATTTATTGGGTTTCACATTTAATTAACAGCTTTTGTTTTGTATTTTAATTTTCTGTTATTGAAGCACCTTGCTGCCATGGCAATCAGCTCTATAGAAGTTAAATAGAAATAATAAATAAAAGTTCACAACTGCTTTGACCAAGTCCACATTAATTAGTGTGTAAGACAAATAGACAAATGTGGAAATTATCTCCCTCCTCCCTTCATCTTCTGGGATTTCTATCTACTTTATCCAAATATCTTTGCTATCTCTCTGATATTGGCTCTTTGTTCAAAGGAATTTAAAGGAAAGCAGATGGTGCTAGAAATATCTATCAATAGACAAAAGTATAATAGAGAAATTATATATGTATGTGTGTATTCATTCATGCACATGCTGAGATTAGCAAACATTATGAGCACAAATATTACAAGCTAATGACTATGAACATGAGGTTACTAGTATGAGTAACTGGAAAATGACTTAGTTTGATACTTTCTATCCAACTTCATCAAGTATAAAGGCTAAAAGATATCAGGTCATGTATCAACAAAGCTACCAACAAAATTAATGGATTTTGTGGGGTAATAAAGAATACTTACTATGCGTAAGTATTCACACATTCAGGTGGGACTGCTCACTGCCTGTTGAATCTGTTAATAATCTGGGGAACTTCCTGGACTTGCAAGTCCTGCTTGAGGAGCAGGTGGAAGTCATGCCTAGGAAGGTCTTTGTGCAACTTCAGGTTGTGAGCCAGTTGAACCCATTCCTGGACTGGGAAGCACTATTTTGGGTTATTCATTCCCGGTCACCTTCCAGGTGGAGTACTGTGACACACTTTGTGTGGGGTTAGCCTTGAAGACCATCTTAAAGCTGTATCTGGTGCAAATGAAGCTTCCCAAGATCAGTGCAAGTTATACCCTTTTTATGTGAGCTACATTGGTTGCCAGTTTGCTTCCAGATTCAGTTCAAGGAACTGATTATGACCTGTAAAGCCCTTTATGACTTGGGGCTGGATTATTTATAATACCTCCTCTTCCTAATTTCATCAGATCTAGTAGAAGTTACTGGTGCCATCTATAAAGGAGTTTTTATCTGATGGGCCTAGGAGGAGAGCATTTTCTGCCATGACCCCTGGAATATCATCCCTCCTGAAGTTAAATTGGCCCAGCTCCAGTAGCCGTTAGGAAGTTCTTGAAGACATGGCTCTCATCAGGCCTGGAGAGTCCATAGAGCAGGAGTGTCAAACTTGCGTCATCATGGCATCATCACGTGATGTATCATGACTTTTCCCCCTTCGCTAAACCAGATGTGGGTGTGGCCAGTTCATGACACATCTGGCCTGCAGGCCACAAGTTTGACAGCACTGCCATAGAGATAGGGAGTGTGCAAGATGACTGCTGCTTGCGAGCTGATTGTTGGCACTCTCCTACTTTTTAATATATTTTTGTTAATTGACTTTTTATATATATTTGGTTAATTTATTAAAATAAACTCATTTTATTTATATGAGTTTTGTCTTTTGCGTGACTTTAATTTTGCAAGTTGCCCAGAGTTACATATGTGAGATGAGTGGCTATATACATTTAAATAATTAAATGGATTTAGCATTCTTTTAGATGAGTGATAATCTGGATTTGAAAAACAAAAGAGCTAGTCCTTTGCTACAAAGAAGATAAACATGAAGCTGAGAAAGAGCCAGGTGTCAGGATTCCAATGGATCCTGCTCTCGAGTTGCTACCAGGTCCTGTTAGTTGTGGGTTTCTGGCTTTATCATCATTGGATACATATTTTCTATTCCTTCTGCCAACAAAGGGGTTTACATGACTGTACTTCTTTTTGTTTTTGTTACTGTGGTGAGAGGGAAGGGCATTTTATTTACTTTGTTAAGGTACTACAGTTATCCAAAGGCTTATCCAAAGGCTACTTCCAGGTATGTTAGTGCTGGCAGTAAATCCAGTTCTGTCTTTGTGGTCATCAGATCACAAAGACAGAACTCGATTTGCTGCCATCACTATCATCCATTACAACACTAGTCAAAGATAGAACTTGTTTCTTATGGGTCACACATTAAATTCTAATGCAATAGCAATAGCAGTTAGGCTTACATACCATCCCATAGCATTTTGCAACATTCTCTGGGTGGTTTATAATAGAGATGTGTTATTGGCATATTGCCCCCTGTTAGTATAACTAACGTTTGGGTTTGTAATATATAAGCCAGGATTGAAAGTGTATGTCACTTTAAGAGTAGCCGGAATGTGATTGGCTGTGGCTACAGCAACCGGCCATGAGATGGAGCCAGAAACCTGGTTCTATCTCTCTGCTCTCTCTGTGTTGATTCTCATTGTTAGTTTGCCTACTGTCTATTGGATGTGAGTTTGCTACTGTTTGACAAACTATGAACTGTGCCTGCTGATTGGTAAGGACAAGGACATATTGATATTTGGAATAGCATTAAGATACTGACTGACTTGTTTCATGTATGACTTGGACTGTTTTTGGACTCTGCTAAATCCTCACTGATAGTAAAACCAACATTTCCTGTATTCAGTTTACTCCTCGTGTCAAGTGTCTTTATTCATTGTCTCTCTACTCACGCTTTCCTGGCTGCACTCGTTTCTCCTCACAGAGATATATACTAACACTGGTTATGGGCCCAGTGTAGACCAGAGAGCAAAGAAGTGAGAGCTGGTCTGAATATTCAAGACACGAACAGCTGTTTACTGATTGATTGTGGTTTACTATCCTGGTTGAAGATGGCTAATGATCCAGCAACCAGTCTATCACTGATAACCAGACTGGATGGAACAAACTATGTTTCCTGGTCTATGAAGTGCAGTCTACTTCTGCGTAGAGAAGGGTTATGGTATGCAGTTAATGATCCACCAGATGTGAATGCATTGAATCCTGCTAATGAGGACGATGCCAAGAAGATTGCTGAGTTTAAATGTGATAATGAACAAGCTCTTTGTATAATTGGACTAACACTGAATGACCAGCAGCTTGTCCATATTTGCGGGGAAGAGTCTGCTGCTAGGTGTTGGGAGAATTTAAAGAAGATTTATGTTCGTGATAGTGTTGGTGCACAGATACATCTTACACGAAAACTGTTTAGAACACGTCTTCTGAGAGGTGGAGATATGCTACAGCATTTAAACTTGTTGAAGAAAATTTTCCAGGAGCTGCATGAAAAAGAAGTAATTTTTTCAGAACTACATCAGGTTTACATCATACCATCATCATTGCATGAAAGTTATGATAACTATGTTTCTTCTCTGGAAGTTTTAACAAGAAATGAACTAACATTGACTGACATAACTAGAAGATTGCTAGAAGAAGCAAGAAGGAGAAATGACAGAGACCAATTGATGGAGCAACAACCGAAGGAAGATAATTTGTCTTCAAATGCCTATACTGTAAAAAAATGTTTTTCTTGTGGGGCTAGGGGGCACATAGCAAGATTCTGTAAAAAGGCTAAAAATATTGGGAATTTGCAGAAGCCGAAGCAGAAGAGTAGTTTGGCTGTGTTTAGAAAATCCACTAGTAACCATGATTTATGGGTTGTGGATAGTGGTGCCTCACAATGTATTACAACTAACAAAAAGCATTTTGTAAAAATGTTTAAAAGTACACAACATGTTTCATTGGCAAACGGTTGGAAGATGAAAGCAGAGGGTGAAGGTAATGCATATTGTCCATGGTTAAAGGAGCATTTACCTATGTTATACATCCCAAAACTGAAGTGTAACCTGTTATCAATTAGGGTTTTAGTTAAACTTGGTTATGAAGTAAACTTCAGGGGAGATAAATGTATGATAGAAAAAGAGGGTAAATGTGTTACTGCTCAGCTGGAAAATGAGCTATATGTCATACGTACTGACCAGTTGCAGACAGCTAACTCGCTTTGTAGTAACGATAAGCCACATGATGAATGTATTCACTTACTACATAGGCGTCTGGGGCATGTTAATTTTGAAAAGATAAAACAAACCATTAAGTTAGCAGAGGGAGTGAAATTAAAGCCTTGCAACAGGTATTTAAACTGTAATGCTTGCAACCAAGAAAAGAGCAAGGTTACTCCCGCAAACAGGGTTAATGGTTTTAAAATGAAGGAACCTCTAGAGGTGGTGTTTGTTGATTTAATTGGTCCTATGAAACCCAGTTTGGGTGGTGCCTGTTATATACTAAGTATTGTGGATCACTACTCTAGATATGGTTTCTGTTATTTGATGAAAACAAAAAATGAAATGTGCCAGAACTTCTTTAATTGGGTAAAATTTGCCGAGCGGAAAAGTAAGCACAAATTAATAACTGTAGTAACTGATAATGGGACAGAATTTGTTAACAAGGAGTTTCAAACAAAGTTAGCAAATCTAGGTGTAAAGCATAAACATTCTGCACCTTATAGAGCTACTCATAACTCGTACATTGAGAGACGAGGACAAACTTTGCAAGCCATGGCTCGTACTATGCTTAATGATGCTAATTTGCCTAGGTCGTTATGGGGAGAGGCTATTATGTGTGCCAATAGTCTGTTGAATAATGTAGTGCACTCAACTACAGGTAAAATACCATTCACACTTTGGCATGGTAAAAAGCCAAACCTAGATTATCTCCATATGTTTGGTACCCCTGCATGGGTACATGTTCCATCTCAGATGAGAACAAAAGGGCAATCCAGATCCAGGAAGCTGATCTTTGTTGGATATAATTCTAATCACAAATCATATAGATTTTGGACACCAGGCACAACAAATACACACAGTAGTGCTAGTGCCAAATTCCTAGAGCATATAGGGTGGAATAGACTAGAGTCTACTGATGATGTGATTATTGAGACTAAGATTGTCCCTGAGGAGGATCCAGTAATTGATGTTAAAGTAGAGGAAATGGCACAGGATGATGTAGTATCTCAAGAGGAGATAAAACAAGAGGTTCAACCTGTAAGTCCTGTGTTACCTAGAAGAACAATGCGTATATCTAGGCCACCAGATAGGTATCAAGCCAGCATAGCATGCCAGGTTAATGTAGTTCCATCAACTTATGATGAGTTGAAAATGTATCCAGCCAAGGAACAGGCTGCTTGGCAGGAAGCTATGAATAGAGAGCTGAACTCATTAAAAAGGCTAGAGGTTTATGAGAATGTAAAACTACCTCCTGGTGAACATGCAGTGGGATGCAAGTGAATATATAAAATAAAAACCAGCATAGATGGGACTGTAACCCATAAGGCTAGGTTGGTTGCTCAAGGTTTTAGTCAAACTGCAAATGATTATGATGAAGTGTTTGCTCCTAGCCTGAAAGCTACAGCGTGCAGCTTTGGTATGGGCAACAAAACAAAAATATATCATAAATCACTTAGATGTGGAAACAGCATACTTGCATGCACCGTTGCAACATAACATATATATGAAGAAGCCTCTTGGTATAAAAGAGGATAACAACACTGATTGTTGGAGGCTGAAAAAAGAGTTTATATGGATTAAAGCAGTCAGGTTATGAGTGGAACCGATGTATAGTTAAAGAGTTAGAAAGGATAGGGTTCGTAGCTGGCATTGCAGACCCGTGTTTATTTAAAAGGGAAACTGATAGTTCCATATCATTATTGCTCTTATTTACAGATGACATAGCTTTAATTACAAAAACTGAAAAAGAAGCAGCAGATATAATTTCATTGTTGAATAAGAAGTTCAGAATAAAAAATCTAGGTGAAATTAAACAATATCTTGGGTTACAAATAAACAAAACTGACAGAGGCTATAAAATTTCTCAGATAGCGAAAATCGATAGACTGTTAAAAATGTTTAAAATGGAGCCGTGTAAGCCAGCAAAGACACCCATGAGCCAAGAGTTTTGTAATACTGATGGTAAAAGCCCAATGTTTGATAAGAACATCTATCAATCCTTGATTGGTAGTTTGTCTTATTTGGGCAATTGGTCCCATCCGGATATTGCTTATAGTGTAAACCAGTTAGCTAGATTTAATTCTGAACCAACTGAAAGACACTGGCAAGCCGCAAAACGTATACTGAGATATCTGAAGCATACAATGCATTATGCATTCTATTTAGAGCCTAGTAATGATCTGAAATTGACTGTGTATGCTGATGCAAGTTTTGCAACTGATCTATCTACACGTAGATCGACATCAGGTACAGCAGTGTTATTAGGTAATGTATTGATAGGGTGGCGGTCTATAAGGCAAAAACATGTCAGTTTGTCGACGATGGAAGCTGAATGTTCCTGTTCCTGGTTCTATCTCTCTGCTCTCTCTGTGTTGATTCTCATTGTTAGTTTGCCTACTGTCTATTGGATGTGAGTTTGCTACTGTTTGACAAACTATGAACTGTGCCTGCTGATTGGTAAGGACAAGGACACATTGATATTTGGAATAGCATTAAGATACTGACTGACTTGTTTCGTGTATGACTCGGACTGTTTTTGGACTCTGCTAAATCCTCAATGATAGTAAAACCAACATTTCCTGTATTCAGTTTACTCCTCGTGTCAAGTGTCTTATTCATTGTCTCTCTACTCACGCTTTCCTGGCTGCACTTGTTTCTCCTCCCGGAGATATATACTAACACTCCCAACAATCTGGGGGTTCATTTTACTGACCTCAGAAGGATGGAAGATTGAGTCAATCTTCAGCTCCAGGTTGTGGGCAGAATTTGCCGGCAACACTGCACTTTAATCACCACGGTGCACTGTGCCACCAGAGCTCCTATTCTAAACCCTATCTACATTAGTTCGATCCCTTCTCTTTCCATATTAGAGACAGTAATTGTCAATACTTATCTTCCTACTGATAGGTGAGAGAAATGACAACAGGGGAATCCACCAATCCCTTTCTTTAACTTGTCCTGCAACAATTGTGACAACAACAGTCACTGGACTTGTGAGTGTAGTATAACAAAATAGGATACAGCAGTGAGAGCAACAAATCTGATGCTGCTCATTTTTCTGCTGGCTCCAAGATTGTGTCTAGCAATTCCAATTTGATTATTGCAATTTGTACGGGGCAGGGACTTCCTTCCCAAGTATCAAACTGTAACACATGTGAACGTTACAACCAAACCAGGAGGAGAAGAGAGAGAGATGACCTAAAACCTCTGGTCTGAACCCTGTCCTGGCTGTTTCTGAAAGAAAAGAACCATGTAGTCATAAGCAAGTCATGTGATAACTGCAACTTACGATGCATGGTGGCCACAGGCTTATTTGAAAATAACCTTTACTGAACTTTCTCTTTTAGGTTCTTAATTTCTCTGTATTTCAGCAGACTTTCTAACCTCTGCATATGTATTCTCTTCTGGCCTTTGGATTCACCTTCTTTAATGCTGTTTAAAATAAGAACATCTGCTGGTTGGAGCAGAAGAAAAGGAACAGGTCAGTGTGCCTTCTTGCTGCCTTTTTGCTTCTTCTTCTTCTTTGGAGACTGCTCCTATACACTGGAACTTATTCCTAAGGTTGCCCAACTGGTTCCTTCGCAGATAGCATTTCTTTAGCAAGCAGAAATATTTTTATTTTGGTAAGCCTGTCATGCTCAAGCAGATATTGGTTGCTAAGTTGAGGAGCAGTGGTTGTTTTTGTTTGGTGTTATTGATAAGATTGTTGTAGTTTACATTTCATTTTGCTTGTTTGTTTGTTTCTTTAGTTGACTTGAGAAATACTGATTGCTGGAAAGGCAGGATAAAATTTCAAATAACTAGTAAGTAAAACCATGCAATTAGAATGCAAGTGAAATTCATTTTCATTTAACACCATCTCTTGAAACAACTCTGGAATCCCTTTTTATTTGTAATATGTGGCTTCTCTATTACTTTCAAGAGTGAACAACAGGAATGCCTCTTTAAATCTCAGAAAACCTACTTCCCTGAAAGATCTTTCCCTCACATCAGCTGTTACCACCCTGGTGCTTTCCAGATGGGTCTGGTTTCTATAATTCCTAGATAAGAGAACCAGATACCATGATGACTAGATTCTGATGGGAACTAATCTGCAACACATTTAAAGGGTGTTGCAGTGAGAAAGTGTGTATTCAACCAACAAGATTTCATTTAACACTTTTTACAGGAAAATATATAAATCCAAGAGACACAAAACAAAGAAAAGAACTAAGTAGCTATAAGAATCTGGAGAGGGGAAATAAGTTAGTGGTATAAACTTTACCTCTCATATACTTGTATGTGATGTATGATATAATTACAAAAAGGGTATAATGTATCTTTCATCATTTTGGCATCATAGTTAGTAATAAAACATGCCCATTTAAAAATGATGGAGCAATATACTCAATGATTAAGATCACACTTTATATAAAGCAATAGTGTGTTCAGTCATGTTTGCTTCATGAATTACAGATGACTATGTTTGTACCATATGACTGACACAAAGACTGCAGGACTTTGGTTCAATTATGGGATAGACTAAACCGAAGCAAACTATAGTTTAGCAAGGTTTGTGAAACTGCTACTAATTCTTTTAAAATTTATCAGAATATCTAGAAGGAAAGGGCAAAGACACAAGTATTGGCCTTTTCTGAAATATTTTTCATTTTCCAAGACTAACTACGGCCCAGGTTTTATGAAGATGCATAAGGGTACTGGATCCAGGAGAAAGATCTCACTGTATATTTCCTTCCATTAAGGACCACATCTTGGCTACAGCTGTGAATCCATCTGAAAATGGGACCATCTATCCCACATTAGTTTATCAAAGAGGAGACTACAATCTACTTTTATATCTTCTTGAAGCCTAAGTACATTACATCCACAATGTTCCCTAGGATCACTCATTTAGTTACATTGTCAAAAAAATTAGCAAAATTTGTCTGGCATGACCTGTTTTTAGAAAATCCATGCTGGTTTTTGGTAGCAATTCTTTTATCATTTTTATTTTATTATATAAAATACAAAGAAGAAAATAGAAAATTAAGGGAGGGAAAGGGAATGAGGAAAAGAGGGTGTGAGATACAAGGGGAAAGAGAAAAAAGAAAGAAAAGGGGGCATGTACTGTGCTCTTCTTTAGATAAACACACTCCAACCTCAACTTTTTGCTTTTACACATTAATATATAACTAGCCATTCTTGTAACACCAAATCTTTCTAATCAGCAAACCAAGGTCAAAGTTTCATTTTCTTTTTCTTCACAAGCACAAATTCCAGAAGTGTTATCCAAATAAGAACATAGGAAAATATTTTCCTCTTTGAATAAAATAATCAATTTAACCATTCTTGTTTTATCTTACTTGCTATGGCAATAATGTGTATTTCTATTTGCACCTAGCAATCTTTGTGAGCGGCTGTTCTTCAGTTTTCTTGCATTGTGCTTGGGAGAATTTCTCAAAGATTTAGGTCAATGGCTCTGAGATGACATCTACCAGTTTATTTAACATCCGGTCTAGAAGATTTGAATTCATCCAAAGCAACTACTTGTTTTCTCATCAGTTTTTTTAAACCTATTTTGATTTGCATTTCTTTTCTACTTCATATAATACTGCTTCTGACAATTTGGACTTCTTTTTTTCTTTTGTGAAAAAAAACCCACCAGGTACAAAATAGGAATTAAACACTTCTACTTTCTTCCTGTTTCCTGTCACCATATTGCCATCTTCCCCACCAGTGAACCTCCTTGATTTTTCTCTTGTTCAGGACACACTTGTTCAGGAATAGTTTTTTGGTTATTTCTGATATTTACAGCAAGTAAATATACTGAGCTATATCTGAGCTATATACTGAGCTATATCTTTCCTGACCCAACCTTGCAGATTTAGGCCAGTTCCTAATATTCTGCTCTTATTATGTGCCCTTTTTGCCATTTTTGAAATTGTCCTTTTTGTTGCTCAGAAAGATGCTGGTGCAACTACACTGGTGTCATCAGAATTCTCCCTTTTTAATTTCTCAAAATTTCCAAACTCCCCTGAACTGTTTTTCTCTCCAGGATCTCCATTTGTGGAATCCTTCCTGCTTTTTCCCTTAGTTAAAATCAAATATCTTGAGATCTAAAACACTAAGAAATAGCAAAACACTTAGATTTATATACTGCTTTACAGTGCTTTTACAGCCCTCTCTAAGCTGTTTACAGAGTCAGCATATTGCCCACAACATCTGGGTCCTCACTTTACCCACTTGGGAAGGATGGAAGGCTGAGTCAACCTTGAGCCTGTTGAGATTTGAACTGCCAAATTGCAGACAGCTGGCAGTCAGCAGAAGTAGCCTGCAATACTGCATTCTAATAATTGTGCCACAGTGGCTCATTCTAACCTGACCATCTTTTCTCTTAGCCTGCAATAAGGCAAATTATAGGATTACATGGCCCCTTTTCCCCTCTAAGATGTCCACTATTTGATCACTTCTTCCTGTTAGCAAGTTAAGCCCGACATAGCTGTCCTCTAATTCCCTTCTCTATGTTTTGAATGATGAACTTGTCTTCAAAACACAGATGCAGTTTTCTATAAAAATTTTTTTGTAAATGTGAATTTATTGTCAGCAGAGCAAAATGTACAGAATTTAAATGGAGGATAATGATGATAAGCACTGTACCCTATATATTCTTTCAAGGAGTTAGGATACATAATACAGTTTTTATTGTCCTGCCAGCATCTGTGAGCAGAGAACAAAAAAGGCATTTAGTCCCTCAGAATCTGCAATTAAATCTCCCAGGAAACAAGAATCCTACAACTCGGATAGAAAGATGGATGCTATGAGCAATGAAAGCTGATCAGTTGCTCATTGAGATGGGAATGAATCAATATCATACAAGACTACAGAAGCAGGGCTTGTAAAAAAAAAAGTCAGGAAAATGTGTTCTGAGAAATTCTATTCCATATGATAATGAAGGTCAGGCTTAGTTAAGTTCAATTGGGCCCAAAAAGGTAGAATATAACTTAACATATACCTCTGTATTGTTGTCCAGTTGGCAAGCAAAAGAATAAATATATTGTACAGGTATGAATGAAGACTTTGCTGACTTCAGAACAGAAGTTGAGCATTATGACTGAGCAGCAGTTATGATCACCAACCAAACCCTCCCAACTGAAGTCTGGTTTAGACCCAAATTAGATTTTGAATGGTGACCCAAAGGAGGAGAGGAAGAGTTCGTCATATTCACAAGACGTCCAGACTAAGAAGGATTAATCTCAAACACAATGGATGTAAGCCAATAGACATTGGTGAGATTTTGTGCTTCTGGTTTCAGCACCTGGCCTGATAGAATGAACCTAGTTCATACAATCCTGTATGGATTGTAAACTGACACAATTTTAAAATCTTATGCTTAACAGTATAACTATCGTCTGTCTACTGCATCTTATGACTAAAGTTCAACTGCTTTTGTTTCTTGTTTTAAGTTTGTTAGATTTATGTCACCTTTCCTTTAGAACAGAGGTGTCAAACTCAATTTTATTGAGGGCCGTATCAGGGTTGTGATGTCACTCATGTCGGGGGCACCTGTGGTAGCCCAAGTGCTCTACCAGTGAAAATGGGCTCCCGTGGTCTGCTTTTGGCTCCAATGGCCTCCTGAATCCCTCTGCCAGTGAAAACAGAGCTTGGAAGAGCTGTGCGCAGCCCTCCCAAGCTCCATTTTCACTGGCAGATGCACCATGGACCAGTCCTTTGCTGTTTCCAGGGTGGCCCTATGGGCCAGATATAAGTACCCCATGGGCCGGATCTGGCCCCTGGGTCTTGAGTTTGACACCCCCTGCTCTAGAAGCATAAGTAGGAATCTACCTTTAGCTTTTGCTCAAAGCTAGATTGAATGGAGAGAGAGTAAATTGAGGTAGGCAGAGTTGAGCAATAGTAACTGGCTCAAAGTCATCTATTAAGCTTTTGTGGCTGAAGATTTGATTGCAGAAAGATTCTTTGATCCTAGCCCAGCCATTATACCAAGGGTCTTCAAATTTGGCAAGTTTAAGACTTGTGGACTTCAACTCCCAGAATTCCTGAGCTAACATGACTGGAGGAGGAATTCTGGGAGTTGAAGTCCACAAGTCTTAAAGCTGTCAAGTTTGAAGACCCTAACACTATACTATATAAATGTAGCATATGTGCATTTTATTATGTTTCTCTTCCAAAGCTTGCTCCCAAATTACAACTTGCAATCATTAATATTGTATTTGAATTCTATAGATTTTATATACCATCTTAAAGAATGTGTCTTACAGAAATTTAATGTAAAGTAAAACCTCCTGTATATCTTTTTACTGAAAATCTAAAACAAGGAGATGATGATTTACTAGCTAATGGCCCAGAGAAAGATTCAACTTAAATGTTACAGATTCATCTATATTTCCATAGAATTATTCATGCTTTTGGACAGAGCTGAAATGATACATGCAGCTTCAGAGTAGTATTAATCATTACTTTTCAGGACAACAAGGAACATAAGCAGGGGTGGGTTCTACCAGTTCAGACCAGTTCTATAGAACCAGTTGTTATGATTCTGAACAGTTCAGAGAACCGGCAAATTGCACCATTAGCTGGCCCCTCCCATCCCACCCCGCCCAGGAGGCTTCCCTGAGGCCCAATCAGGGGTGGTATTCAGGGGGTTGGGGGAAGGAGAAGTGGCCTGAGAGCAGAGCTGAACCTTCCTTAGGATTGAAGCTTCTATTTTTCAGTGCAGACTCAGGCAGCAGATTGCAGAAAGATAGATCTGGAAGTGAAGCTGTAATTCTGCAAGCAGCTCAATCTGCCTGCCTGCTTTGCCTGATTTTGGGTAAAAGTTGCTCTTTTTTTAAAAATAAAAAATTCAATCTTTACATATATATTTATAATATTTACATACAAGCCACGCCCAGCCAGTCACATGACCAGCAACCCACACTCAGAAATTAGGCCACGCCCACAGAACCGGTTGTTAAGAAATTTGAATCCCACCCCTGAACATAAGTTAGTTGCAGGGGTGGGATTTTATCAGTTTGGACTGGTTCAGGAAACCCGGTAGTTCCAGTGATCATTTGGCCATGCTCACCCACCCCTGCCCTTTTCCTGTGCTTTATTTCCTTGTTTTTGAGCACAGCTGATTCACGCGGCAGAGCGGTTTGCCGCGCATCAACTGTTTTACTCAGCGGGGCTGCAGCAGAAGGTAAGTTTTATAGCTAAAAATGGTCTTTTCTAAATGCTTTGTGCACTCACAAAGCGCAACCTCACTGAACCAGTTGTTACACCAGTTGAATCGCACCACTGGTTAGTTGTGAGTTGTAGCTAGTACAGGGAGGAGATACTAGAATTGATCCTGCATATCAGGATATCTGGTTGATCCTGCAAATCACCCAGAATTACTGGTTAAGCTATGTCTGCTCCATTATATGTTCCACTTTAAGGGACAGTTTTTTAATCTCCATTTCCATATATTCAAAAAATCTTTTGAAAACCTCATGCGCTTAAACTTCCATCACATGATCATTGCAAGGAGTGCTGGAAAAGACAGTATTCTTTACAGAATCTGCTGCTATTATAAGCATTCTGGTCTTTTAAAATCTTTAAACATTGTTGTGCTAACATAGACTCACCTGAACTGCTTTCAAGGCAAAGCTCACCATCTTTAGGCAATACCTTGGCCAGTATTTCTCAAACATGGCAACTGAAGATGTGTATTCCCCAGCCAACCATGGCAATTCTGGGAGTTGAAGTCCACACCTTTTAAAGTTGCCAAGTTTGAGAAATACCAAGTTAGGCTATTTCACTCCCCAAACTTCTGATTGGATACAGTAGACAGCTAGCTCTGCCAATGAGAATATTTTTAAAGGAAGGATTGATAGACACCAAGGAAAGAGACCTGTAACTCAATAAGAACCTATGATTTGTATGTAGTGTAGGAAGTTATCACCCACCCCTCTCCTGGGAAAATGAAATACCCTAGGAAATATTAAAAAGGCAGAATATTTCCCCTAAAAAGAGTAGACACTCAGAAGCAGAAACTCACCAAAGAGGCAGAAACTCAGCCCCCCTCCCCCACCTTTACTAATGGACCATTACTCTGGCCTGGGACAGCCTATTTTATATAAGAAAGATCTTCTCCAGGTAGAGCTATAATAGGAATTGCCCAAAGCCCTTTCATTATATCATCATCCAACATGGCTCAACCAAGCCTGGGACTCAGGACAGTTGCCCCTGCATGGCCCCATGGGAGTCTGACAACCAATCAGAATACAAGCTCAAATTCAAATCCCAATAGGGTATAAAACCCAGGCACTTTCAGCATCTCAGTCTTTTCCTTCTTTTTTCACCCAAGGCATGTGATCCTGTCCACCATTAAACCATCTTTCCAAGCAGTCACCATGTTTCCAGTGTCTTTCTTCCCCACTAGGAACTGAACCCAGAGGGATAGTTCTCCCAACAGTAGAAAATGACATTTCTGTCCCTTTCCTATTACGAAAGCTTTTTGGATTGTGTAAGAACAATTGCAGTTGAAGAAGATTGCCCCTTGCAATGAAAACTGTCCCATTCCCCAAGTTAACCCTCTTTACATGTTCAACATTTATTGCAGCTGCCATAATGTGTTAATATTATGCCATCAGCTGCCGAGGCTGTGCTGAGCCCTGCCTATTATCCTTTATCAGCCATGTGGACAGATGGGGCACATTTGGACTATATGCCTGGAAGCATTACAACAGAATTCCAAATTCCTGAAATTACAACCCTCTAGGTAGGCCTTTAGTTCTCTAGTTTCTCAGCCCAGCTGCCTGGATTAGTCATATTCTTTTTCTTCCCCCTCCAGTAATAAGCATTTGGTTCACCTTTATGAAAGGATACAGCTTTTCTTCTCCCTGGAGCAAACCCACATTATTACTAGAGCCACAGCCCTATGATCAGCATTACAGCACTCAGGGTAGTAGATCATCACCGTGCTGTCACATTGGTGATGTATTACCGAAAAAGCCATCCATTAGAAAATGTGTGTAAAGTGCTGCAGCCCGTAATGGTATCACAGCAAAGACGGATATATAAGATAGCTTCTATTCTTCCTCTTTCCTGCCCACCCCCACTCCCCACACCAATAATATGATATCTGCAATCTGGGACTCATTACCATAAAAGCAGAGACTGGTCAAACACTTTTGCTTTAACCTCAAAGGCATCCCAAAGCTCCAAGATGTAATTGGCTTCCAGGTTTTAAAAGATCTCTCATTAATCCTGATTGCAAAGATTTAACTTTGATGCCTGCTTAACTGTTGTTTCTAGTGTCATTCCGTACCAAGGTTTGTTTGATTCTGTTTTTCTTGTGCAACCAATTGTAAAACTAATTTAAGCAGGGTTTTTCCCCACCTAGGTAAATAAATACAACATTTTGAGAAAGCCAGCAGTGCTTTTTTATCCATGCATGTTCATACATTGGTTCAAATGAGTCAAAGAACCTAGATCCCATGGCTGATCTTAGAGAAAAGCTAAGCAGAATTGGACCTAGTTATCCCTTTATGCATCAGGGCTATCACAACTGCTAAGGAGATAAGAGAGACAACATGATCCCAGAATAAGGTAATAGTAAACCATTTCCACAATAGAAGAGAGCTTAACTGTGGAGTCCTTGGTGGTATCTGGGCTTGCTTGCAGACATTTCATTGACTGATAGGTAACATGATACCAGGGGTGGGCTTCAAAAATTTTAGTAAAGGGTTCTCTGGCTGTTTGCTGGATGGGTATGGCCATAGTGGATGTGGCCTAGTCAGCCTCCTGCACCATGGTGTGAGGGGGTGTTTTTGTCCTCCCCAGACTCTGGAAGTTTTTGTTGAGCCTCCGGGAGGGTGAAAATGGTCTCCCCGGATTCCCAAGGCTCTCTGGAAGCTGGAATTTTTTTTTTTAATTACATTTATATGCCGCCCTTCTCCAGAGACTCAGGGTGGCTTACAATTTTTGGGATACAACCCAGTGTGCTCAGCAATAGCCTTCATTCCATTGTATATGCCTGCTTATTACTAAGCGGCATTTTTACAAGGTCAGCTAATTGCCCCCAACAATCTTGGGTCCTCAATTTACCTACCCCGAGAGGGTGGAAGGCTGAGTCAACCTTGAGCCTGGTGGGATTCGAGCCTACAGCAGTTGTAGGCAGCTGGAACTTAAGTGCAGACAATTAACAGCCTGAGCCACCAAGGCCCTTTGATTGCTTATTGTACCCTATGACTATCATAACCTTATGATTCTTGACTCTTGACTCATGTATCTTTTCTTTTATGTACACTGAAAGCATTTGCACCAAGACAAATTCCTTGTGTGTCCAATCACACTTGGCCAATAAAGAATTCTAATTCTAATTCTTCTCGAACTTCTGGGAGGCCTGTTTTTTTGCCCTCCCCGAGTGCCCTGCACTTACCTGCATCCAAAACGGGCCACGTGGAGACTCCTGGGAGGGGAGGTGTGGGCCAGCCAGGAGTAGGAGTTGGGGTTCTCCCAACTGCACAGAGTCTTAGCTAGGGGCTCTCCCGAACCCCTGCGAATCCCCAGGAGCCCACCCCTGCATGATACAATCTGAGCTGGTCACCAGGACCAGAGATTTATTCTTCCAAGCTTTTGGACTTGTTCTGGATCTCATCCTCAATAAGGGGATGCTGGTAACATCATCAGCACTAGAAAGTGTGGGGGATTTTCTCCTTGCAGAGAACAAGCAAACAATCAAGCAGAAAGGAACTTTCAAGGAGAAAACCACTATCCCCTCTCTGAAACCTGGCATATAAGTCAAAATAAAATATAAGCTGCTTGCATATAAATATGGAGCAAACATCACAGGCCCACTTGCACTGATATTACCTAATTGGTAATAAAACATCTTCAAGCAAACAACCAAACTCAGAGAGCGCTAAGAGCTCCATGCTTCCACAAGATTGCCTAGAAAACTAAATGGATATGTGCATGCAGTCACCGAGAATCAAACTCAGCAATTTTTACCTTTACTTTTATCCAGAGATAAATACCATTGAATTAGCAGGGAGTCAGCATTCCAAGTAATGCACCCATTGAAAGCAGAACTCTGAGGCAAATATATTCTTCAAAGAACAATGTATTGGATACATCATATTGGCACAAGTGGTGAAAACCAACTCTGAAGGTTCCAGCAGTTTTCACCTAATTAAAAAGTAAATGTTCCCCCTTCCCCCCAGGTCATTGGTCATGTTAAGTTTGCATGAAGAGTCAGACACGAAGAGCTTCAGTGAAGAGTTTATTAGTGACTACAGCTCGAATGGACCCGAGTTGGCTGGGCTACGGCTGCCTCTTATAGCCAGCAGCCACAGTTGCCAGCCAATCAGAGTGCAGGTTTTCCTGCACTTTTCAAACCAATCATATTTGACATTTTACAAGAACAATTCAAACTAAACCAATGACATTCAAACCTACATACATAACAGGTCACATTGTCCAATAGTGGTGCTAGCAGGTTGCCTGGTTACCCCACTCCTCCTCTTCTCAGCCACCTATTGGAATATCCTTGGTTCCCCCAAGAAAACTTTTATTTTGATGGCCAAGCCGAGCTATCTAAAATCCCTCCCTCCCTTTCTCCACCTTCGCTTTGTGGCAACCATGAAGCCTCAAAAATAGCCACAGCCAGGCTCGCTTCAGGGTTGACACAGGGTTTGCCCTACTCCTTGGTCAATGTGTATACCATTTCAAGATAGCCAGTGGTGGGATTCAATTTTTTTTTACTATTGGTTCTGTGCGCATGACTTGGTGGGCATGGCAGGGGAAGGATACCATAATATCTCCTGTCAGAGGTGGTATTTGCTGGTTCTCTGAACTACTCAAAATTTCCACTGCCGGTTCTCCAGAACTGGTCGGAACATGCTGAATACTATCTCTGAACCAGTGCAATTTCTATTCCAGTATGCAAGGGGACATAGTTTACTACAAGAGCTGGTTGGCTTCAAGTTGTTGATTCCTCATGTCTCTGTCCTTCCTGCAATAATAGTCATAGAATTACAGTATATATAAGCATGGAGATAGTAGAAAAGAATGTAAACTGGTAACAATACTGTATATGAGGAATTATTTTAAGGAGGGACACAGTCAAATGGTTTGGGGGTAAATAATTAGAATATGATTCAACACCTTGGAAAGAAAGAACTCTGGTGGGGCCCAGGAATTAAAAAAAGTGCTGAAAGAGAGTTATTTGAAACAAAAGAGTTGGGTTTAGGATGCAGCTGAAAACAGTCTGTTTGAGATAAATATATCTAACCATTATCTTAATACAATTAGCCCACAAATGAGGCAGACTTAAGTAATCCTTAGTTGTACTAGTGTTAAAATAGTAAGTTCTAATTCAAACTAACACTATCTAAAGACATTGTAAAGTGTGTAAAATCTTTATCACTCATTATAGTAGAGGCCAAATTAAGTAAGGAGAGGGATGAGAATGGCACTTGCTGGCTTTTTCAAGCTAGTGCAGGTAATTTTTCTTCCTTTTACTGTAACCCAGAATAACTCTTCTGTACTGCCCTACTACTGTTTCATCCCTAAAAACTAGATCAAAATAGTGCTGTGTCGGTACTCTACAATAGAGTTAATTGCTGTGTTTGAATCTCATAACCTATAAAGGAGTCTACAATTGCTGCCCATCTAAAGAAACAAAATAAAGTGGAGATAAATCCAAAATAAAAATGCTACTTGTTTCTTAGTTCTCTGAATGGCCTTTTTAAACTCAAGTGACAGAATGAGGTATAGGAGAAAGGGCACAAGAAGGAGGTAACTAAAAGAGAACTGCAGCCAGATGCACCCCATTCCTACTGCAGTGGTATCAGTGGTGGAATTCAAATTCTTTTACTACTGGTTCTGTGGGCGCGGCTTGGTGGGCGTGGCAGGAGAAGGATACTGTAAAATCTCCAGGAAGAGGTGATATTTGCGGGTTCTCCGAACTACTCATCGGTTCTGCAGAACTGGTCAGAACCTGCTGAATACCACCTCTGAGTGGTATGGTAGGAGAAAGTTATTTCCAGACAGGTTTGCACAATTAAAAGAGGAAACCAAACCAGAGGAATCAGCCAATTGTTTCGTTTGTGATGTCATTCATGGAAAATCAGGACAGCACCATTTAATAGGGACCTGGAATAGAGCTGAACAGGTAGGAATCAGTAGAGAGACTCTGGAAAGAGTGGAGAAAAGAGCAACAAAGATTATTAGGCAGTTGGAGGCTAAAACATGAAGAATGACATGTTTTGCTGTTTAGTCTAGTGAAAAGAAGGACCAGGGATGACATGATAGCAGTGTTCCAATATTTGAAAGGCTGCCACAAAGAAGAGAAGGTCAACCTATTTTCCAAAGGCATCAAAAGGCAAGACAAGAAGCAATGGGTAAAAACTAAGCAACTAATCAAGAGAGCTAAGGAGAAATTTCCTGACAGAACAATTAAGCAATGGAAAGTCTTGCCTTCAGAAATTGTGGGTGCTCCATCACTGAAGATATTGGACAGTTAATTGTTGAGAATGGTATAGGCAGTGGTGGCTAACCTTTTTGGGCTCCTGTGCCAAAAATTGTGTGCACGCTCGCATGCTTGCTCTCACATGCCAGCACCCAGAAGGCAATGCGCCCCCCACGCCCCCTACACATGTGCATGTAATCCCCAACCACCCACCCATGCCACCCCCTTACCTGCACTGAGCCTCACAGCTGATTTTTGGCTGGTTTGAGGCCTTTTTTGACCTCCCAAAGGCTTGAGGAAGGTTTCTGCAGGCTTTGCAGGCTGAAAACTAGCCCCATTTCATTACTTACGGTATTTTCAGAAAAACAGGAAGTGATGAAACGGGGCTAGTTTTCGGCCTGCAAAGCCTGCAGAAGCCTGCAGAAACCTTCCTCAAGTCTTTGGGAGGACGAAAAAGGCCTCAAACCGGCCAAAAATCAGCTGTGAGGCATGCACATGCCCAGTGAGGTAAGTTTGCCTTCAGCTCGCGTGCTGGCACAAATGGCTCTGCATGCCACCTGTGGCATGTATGCCATAGGTTTGCCATCACAGGTATAGGGTCTCCTGCTTATGCAGGAGTTGAACTATCGGTAGAAGCCCTCCAAGGTCCCTTCCAATTCTGTCATTCTGTTGTTCAGTAACGTGAGTAGAACATTTCATGCCAGTATTGTTTTATGCTCACTTAATGATGGAGAAATTGTGCTTCAACTCAGCAGAGGGGAAAAAGCCATAGGTCAGTTTTCCCCAAGCTGGTATTGGACAATAAATCCCACAAGGTCAATAGTAAAGTCTGTGAATAACCAGAGTTTGTGTCAACAAATTTAGATAACAGCAGATTGGGGACAATTGCAGAGATCCTTCTTAATGTGATATATCAGCCTGACTGAGTTCTTAAATAAAGACAATGCATTTATCTTGGTAGCTTATTCTGGCCTGAAGACATGCTGTGGCATTTAATTAATTCAGGTGAAAGAAGGATTAAACAAGATTTACACTATTATAAAAAGTGTCAGAATGGAAACTGATGTAAAGGGTTAAATAGACAATGGTACTATGGGTATGGAAATTCAAAGCTTCCCATCAAGCACATCACAATTTAAATCCATAGCAAACCAGAATCTAACATTTTTAAAATGGTTCTCAAATTTTCCAAAATCATTTTTTTGCAGTCTTCAACCAATTGTTAAATCAATATTAAATTGTACTCATTATATGCACTCACACAACCATAGAGAAATCTGTGCATTTATATCACAAGAGCTAAATTGAAAAGAGAGTTGTGTGGCCTGTCTCTGTGTGTTTATTGGTGGGAATGACTGACACATAGCCTCTCCCTAGAGAACTGAGTAAGGAGGGAGAGAATCATTTGGCAGCATAGTGGAAAGAGGAAGAAAATGGCAAATTCATTTTTCATTTGACTGATCTCTCCATGATTCAGTGTAATCTGAAGCTCGCAGACGTGTTGCTTCCTACAGCACAATCCTTGTGCCTCTTCCTGTTTTATACAGAAATATTTTCTCTTCTGCCATCAGAAATTAGTGGCATAGCTATAATATGGCACAGATATACCACTCATTTGCAAAATATAAATTGCATTATTAGAGAAGCATATGGAAGAGAGAAAAGAAAAAAAAGATTTTCAAAGGTAGAACTGTGCTGAAAGAGCCTCTTGAAGTTTTCTGTGATGTTGGTGAAATTGGAAAAGACATTTCACCGTGCGCCCAGTTTCTGCCTTGCCTTTTCCTCTCCAGATTTCAGTTTTGCTTTATTATCACTGTGTCATCAACAAATATTGGTAGTCCATTTTGTGTTTCCCATATCATCTTCCAAGGAGGGCAATTTCAACTGATCAATAAGTAATGTGAATTATCTAATTTGTGGCTTACAAAATTTGTACAGTACTGTTTAGCTAAGGAAAGTCAACCAGGGATGTACATTTGTTTGATTTTGTTGAGACATGTCCATTGTTTAAAAGAATAGCCCACAACTGGAGAAGTAAAGCCTGAATGTGTTCAAACTTGCATCATAAATAATTCACAGGCAATCTGATTTATATTAACTGTTTTACAAAAAAAAGTAGAAGCAGGTGGTTTTTCCTTTCAGAATTCAAATAAAGTTGGATAAGTTTAAGACATTATCTCTTGAAGATTATACACCTCTGTCTTCCCATGTTCCATGTCAGTGGTGGGATTCAAAAATTTTTTACTACCGGTTCTGTGGGCATGGCTTGGTGGGCGTGGCTTGTTGGGTATGGCAGGGGAATGATACTGTAAAATTCCCATTCCCTCCCCACTCCTGGGGGAAGGTTACTGCAAAATCCCATTCCCTCTCCACCCCACTAACCTTCTCCTGTGCAGGGCAACAAAAGAAGACCCAGCCAATCAGCTGGAACTCAGGAGGCAGGGAATAGGTGTAGGTGGGGTCAGTCAGCGGTGGTGTTTCTCTATTCTCTAAACTACTCAAAATTTCCACTACTGGTTTTCCAGAACTGGTCCGAACCTGCTGAATACCACCTCTGTTCCATGTAGAGCTTCAGCTCAATATCTTAAAAAGTCTGTTCATTCTGAGGCTCTTGCCTTTGTTTCTTCTTTGGAAGGAACACTTGCTTCCTCATATTTCCTAAGTTTTAAGTCCTGTAAGATAAATGCAGGCTTGACAGAATTATAATTCCCCCCCAGTAGCCAAAACCAAAAAGAAAAGGCATGAAAAGAACATGGGTTTTCTCAATTTTTCCCATCTAGTTGGAAGGAGACCATCAAGAGAAGAAAGCACCAACCTTCTCCAGTTTTGTTTTCCTTCTTCCCTTTTGAGTGGAGAGCACCATGAAATCTTTAGCAGCTTCATTTGGAGCATTGTTTTTGCTCCCAGTTTCAACAGAGCAAATCAACATGAGTGTAGCTAATTATGGGTTGCCTTTTTAGGTTTTGGGGAGTAGAAATTGCTATTTTCATTCTCCAAAGCCTACAAAGAACTTTGAATGCAACGCCTGATCAGTGTGTAAGTCTCCTGAACTCTTTCTTCAATGATGTTTTCTTTTCATAAGTCTAGAAGCAGCCACAACTATAATACTTTTTGTAAATTTCTATCTTGCCCCTCCTCCCCCAAAATCTGATCACCACTTATTTTGATTGTCTTTCTGCTATTGGGAGTTTTATATCCCAAGGTTCTGTTTTGCTTTACTTTTGCTCTTTGTTGATGTTTTTAGAGGGTGATTATTCTGTGAATTTAAGCTTTTAAGGCTTTTCATTTGACCATTATTACTGTGCTGTGTACATTTTATTGGTTTGTCATGTTTATGTTGGATAACATTTCAGATCCTTTTAACTTGAAAAAGCAGCTCATAAAAACAATATAAGCATTATGCTGGCCAGTCTTCCATGACAAGCACAAAGGATATTTTTGCACATGTACTTATCTCTTTCTCTATTGCTCTTGCATCTTAGTCAACCATGGTACCAATGGACTTGCTAAATCAGATGGGTCACTGATCAATTGTAGTTCATTCAACTGTGCTTAAATTAACTCTGGTCATTCCCACATATCACTTTGATTTCTTATCAACATGATTCAAGAAAGTTTATTTAGCGTATGGCATATCATACATGGACTAGTAATATACAGGTAGTCCTTGACCTACAACAGTTCATTTAGTGACTGTTCAAAGTTACAAAGGCACTGAAAAAAGTGATTTATGACCATTTTGCACACTTACAAACATTGCAGCACCCCCATGGTGACATGAAGTGAGATGTGATGGTTGCAATGTCCTGGGGTCATTGTGAACAGCTTTTGTGACCTGACAAGTCAATGGGGAAGCCAGATTACTTAACAACTGTGTTATTACATTAACAACTACAATGATTCACTTTACAACTGTGGCAAGACAGGTTGTAAAATGGGGCAACATTCACTTACCAAATGTCCCATTGACAACCACAATCGAGCCCAAAATTTATGTTGCTATGTCAAGGACTACCTATATATATTAACATTTCATCTAGATTAGTAGAACACAATAAAATATAAATGTGATAAATGTGATTTCAAGAAAGTGATTGTTTATGAATGAGAACTTCAGAAAAACCTTTTATAATTTCCTAATTCTATTTTCCTAACCCTGGGCTCTCCATTTATATTGGCTGTTCTGCAACTACCCTAAAACCAGCTAACGAAGGAAAAACAGGATAGTAAGTTTGCAGTGCATCTGAAAGGGAAAATCTCTTCTGTAAAACTTCATGTCCTTGTTCACTGTATTTATAGCAATAGCACTTAGACTTATATACCATTTCACAGGGCTTTATAGCCCTCTCTAAGCAGTTTACAGAGTCAGCCTATTCCCCCCAACAATCTGGATCCTCATTTTACCAACCTTGGAAGGATGGAAGGCTGAGTCAACCTTGAGCCTGGTGAGATTCGTTCTGCCAAATTGCAGGCAGTACTGCATTCTAACCACTGTGGCTCTTATAATAGTCCTAGGTAGAAAAGATGGAGATATAGGGGTTCATAAGCCATGTTTCTCCAATAAATGCAAGTATGAAAAAGATAACAATGAACAAATGCTCTTACAAACATTGGCATTAATATGCTTCATATAAAAACAAGAACAAAAGTAGGAGAGTTGTAAGAGAATTACAGACTTAGATCAGTTATCCCTATCCAGAACCATTCAATGACAAAAACAGATAAAGAAGCCTCACTTGCATACAAATGCACAGGTGACGGACTGCTCCTTAGTGAAATTCCATTGGCCAAGAACGTGAATGTGTCTTGTACAGGTCTTCCACCCATGATTATTAAAAGAAAACCATGTTGTTTGTGCTTGCAGAGTACAAGACAGCTTATGTGAGCCCTCTTGATTTCCTAGGAATCTACAGCTTGTTGTCCTGATGCTAGCTTGGGACTTATGTAAAGACTCTACCTATGCCCTTGGTTTTGTTTCCATCAGTCATATGTCATGAAATAGAGTAGACCTTATTATTTTAAAACAGAAGAAAGAAAATAATGCTCATGCTCATTTACTGAACATAGAACCTATTTTGTAATTTTGGCACCACCATTGAAGTCATGTTTCTCTCCACTATATAATCTTAAAAAACAATGGGACAATGGCAAGGAATTCAGTACTGATCTCAGGTCAGAACTTATCATAGAGAAGAAGGTAGTCTTAAAGAAAAGCCCCTTGTTCCTAAACTACTTTCAAAGGTGTGTTCTGTACCAGACCAGAAATCAATATGCAACCAATGTAGCTGAAAGAAGGCAATATTTTAAATCTCCGGTAAAAGGCTACATTTGGAAATATCAGTTTATTGTGGCAAGAGGCCCATATACAGTGCATGGTCACAATTAGGAGATCAAAACCCCAATCTTAGTCACTGCCTGAAATCATAGCATCTCCATACAGATCAGTCAAGGTATAACTACCTATACAAAATCAGACAAATATTACAAGTGCCTCTGCTCATCCTGAAAAATAAAAACACACAAATATCAAGCTCATTCATTGCTCTTTTATGAATCCCAAATTCTGCTCATTCTTTCTTCCTATGGCAGGGCCAGCCATGCTTATGTAAGGAAAAACAGTGAAGAAGATGCCCTGTTTCCCTCTACCCTTGTTTGTACATTTGGAAAAATGGTAGGCTTAAAAAGCATCCCAAGGTGTACCTGCAAGAGAGAATGGTGCACACAATCCAAAACAGATTGTCTAATCGTATCCAGATGCATTAGAACTCCTAACCAATAAGGTCTTTATCTTGTCTAAATTATTTAATTATTTTTTAGATTTATAAGGCTAGATTTCCTAAGATGCCAGATCTGGTGCTCTTATTCTAGGAAATCCTGCAATCCATACAGCAAAGCTGCATACATGACCTGCAGTGGTGAAATGCTACCGGTTCGGCCTGGTTCACCTGAACCGGTAGTAAAAAGGTAGTAAAAAAAGCTCCGATGATCAGCTGAAAGGAGAAAAAAGAGAAAAGTGTAGGATCGGTCCTCCCACTCATCCCAGTGCTTTTCTGTTCTTTATCCTCTCAGCTGATTGGCGCAGCAGAGCCTCAGCTGGTGTTTGGAAAGCTGCACACGCACAGTGCATGATCACCAAACCAGTAGGGAAACTGGTAGAATCCCACCACTGATGACCTGAGTATCTCTGAAAACAGGAGCTTTGGTGGAAATGGCATTTTTTTGTGGAAATGTCTTTTCCCCTGACAAATCAGAGTTTTCAGGTAGGAAAAAAAAACCTCCTAGTGGATATTCCCTATCCAATGAAAAATAGATAAAATGCCAGATTTCATGGCCTGCTTCATCAGATTTCTTATTTACTTAGTATGAAGCACAAGAGCAGCCAGTTTCTATTTGTATTCCAATGGATGGCAAGGTAACCAGGCTTATAAATTGTACTTTGAATGGTTTGTTCTATTTCCATAAAGCACACTTACCTGAGGTCCATTACCAACAATACATTGATAAAAGTAATAATGTTTTTCTGAGGCTGCAGCTAAGTGCAATATCATGATCATAATACATGAGTTGACAGAACAAAACTTGAATGCAGAGTAAATCCATGTTGGTTTTATTTAATTTTTACATCCAGCTCTTCCAGCTTTTAGCATTTTACATAGAATAGAAATGCATTTCCTGGTACTATTGTGTTTACTCTTAAGAGTAATAATTGTCTATGAGGTGGCAAAGAGAAGTGTTTAAAGGGAAAGGAAAAGAGATAGCTTCATGTTATGTTGATTCTTTACCCAATTTCATGCTCTCTCTCCTCATCTCTTTATATCTTTATTCTTCTTTCTCCTGTTGTTCAATTATTGTATGATAAAGGCTGCAAAACTAAAATCACACATGCACATAAAACTCTTTAGATTCTCTAAAAGACAATATAGCATATATGCTATAATGAAAAAAGCATACGCATTATTCTCTAAATTAAACATTACTGAGGTAGAAATTACTGATAGATTTCAGAAAAAGGAAAATACCAATAATTTATCTTAATAGTACTGTGGTAGCAGAGATTTAAGTGGGGGGAAGTGATGAGCCAACACAGCACTGGATGTACAGAATCAGTTTTCATAAAGATTGCAAACAAACTGTCTTGGATTTTTTTTATAAAGAGGGACTGGAGATGTTACTATAAAAATATTAATTTACTAAATCCAAGCATACCTTCCTTTTCCTCTAAAATGAGTCTAACTTCTAAAGAATAGTTTGCATTGTTTTATTCTTGGAATCATTTGTAAGTTGAATTTTTACCACATTGAAAAACTAGGCATATGAATTCTCTGCTGCTTTCATTTTTTTTCCTTGTGTGATACCTTTGTGCTAAATCAGTACTATTGATATTTATCAATGTATGATTCTTTAAACAATCACTTAAATTTACAAAAGCAAAGATTCCATGTCCCAAAGAATTCATAAGTCATTGTGATGACCCAGGGCATGGCACAAAGGCAACACAGTCAAATAAGCAAGAAGAGTCCCTTTATTATCTCCAACTTTGCCCCCAATGTCCAGGTTACCTTCGGCTGGAGAAAAGCTCTCCCAGGAACAGCCTTTAACTGGAGAAAATTCAGTCCAAAAACAAAGTACATACAAACTGTAACTAAAAATCCAAACAAACCATGCTGCAGTAATTAACTTGATAGGGCAGGAGAAGGAATTGCAGACTTGAAAGCACAGCCAGACACACACAGTTGGGAAGACACCAGGAATCCAGATAAGCCTCGATGATACCAGATAATTCATGATTTGCTCCCAACAGTTTGCTGTGCGCAGCTTTCCTTTTTAGACACTGTGTTTCCACTGCAGCTAATGAAGGGAATCAGGGCCCTTTCCTCCCCTTAAGCCATGCAACTCACATTGCTCCCTTCTCCGTTCCTCCTTGCATGTCCTAGGATGAAGAGGGGGTGGGCCTGAGTCGTCCTCTGAATTCCCTCTGCCTTGCTCTACCTCTCCCCTGCTCTGCCCAGCCAGACTTTGCCCTTCCCCAGTTTCTTCCACAGCCAATGGAGCCACACTCCCACTCCCACTCCCAGTCAGCTGCTTGGCCTCCCCCTCTGAATCAGATTCCAACAAGGGCATGACAGTCATATTGCATCAATCAGAACAAAAGATGGCTATAAGGAAATGCAATTATAATATATTTATTTATTTGATTAAAGTTATATATCATCCATTTCAACAATAGAGCAACTTTGGGAGGCTTTCAAATGATAAAAAATACCAAAACAATAAAATTAAGAAGAGTTACATAAAATAATGGTATCAACTTGCTTTACTCACAAAAAGCTATCTATCCATCTATCCACATAGGCACAAAACTCATTTACATGTGCATCTATTAATGTGCTGCAACCACTTTTAATCAAATTCGTCTATCATACACCCTGGTGTATTTCACTCTGTTAAGTTTGCATGAAGAGACAGACGTGGAGTGCTTCAAGCTCTTTGTTTATTAGTGACTACAGCTCAGAACGAACCCACTTTGGCTGGGCTGCGGCTGCTACTTATAGCCAGCAGCCGCAGTTGCCAGCCAATCAGAGTGCAGGGTTTTCCCGCACTTTTTAAACCAATCATTTCTTACATTTTACAAGAACAGTTCAAACTAAACCAATGACTTTAAACTTGCATACATAACACACTCTATTCTTTTGAGGCTTATCAGGTAACACCTACAATGATGTAGAACTATTTCTATCCTTAATTGTTGTGACATATGATCTTTGTATTGCCTGTAGTACAGCAAGCATGAGGTACCAGTTGCTTCTCAGGGTTGTGTATTATCCTTCCTGAAGACTATTATGATTTGGTTAATGATCAACCTGAAGAGCAGTGAACTTTGGATTCTACCAAAGACTTGACAGAATTGGTCATAATCACAGCAGCTGTCATGGATTGTTAATGAGACCTGCAAAAGACATATGGGTGGAAACCTCCCCTGGGGCTGCTGTAGTAACTTAGTACAGAATGCAGATAAGGGCTCCCAACAAGGTTGTTTTGAAATCTTTAGGTTTTTGTGAAATCTTTATACTTAATTAGTTTTCAGTTGCGTGGTTAATTTCCTTCATCTTCATTTCTACAGTAACAGAACAAACTCTGACAGCATTTTGGACATAAAATGAGACAGAAAGTCAAATATTCTCCAAGGCAAAGGGCAGGTATGAAAAAACCTGGTCAAGGAAAGGTCCAACCTTTCTTACAAAGTCATTGTCCATCCCAGGAAGAGATAGCGATGTAGGAATCTCAGACTGTTTGCATTATTTAGACAACAGTTCAGGTGTTCAGATATCCTCTGCATATTACTGCTTTCTCTCCATTGAAAACTGGCTCCTAAAAGTAGGGCTGTTCCATGCATAGAGCTAATTGAAAAAAAAATACAGCCATGCTACCCCCTAATGTTGGGTTCCTGATGTTTATGATGGACAGAGCAGAGATGGTCATAGAAAGCTGTCAACAATCAGTGGTATAGCATTGCACACTTTCAGTGGACCACCGTATTCTATATATGGGTAGAATGGATGCAAGTCTACTTTGCCACTCTTGCTTCAGTCATTCTGTCCTTCATCTTCTTACACAGTATCCTCCACACTTCCTGAAGTTAGGAGCATGATGATACACACTCAGGAATATAATTTTAATACTAATTAGTTATAAGCAATTCACTGTGGCTTCTGCTTTGCTGCTTCTACAATAGCAGAGTTGGTGCCCTATCTGGTAGAAGTTACTCTCTTTCCAAAGAAGCACTACCTCATCCTTCCCTTCTTCCAACTGGGAATAGAATTATCTTAGTTCTTTCTCATGTTGGGTACTAGTTGCACTCAAGGCAGCAAGTACTCTTCAAACTTATAATTGAGCTTCTGCCTAAAGTTACTGCAGAATTATGTTCCTTTGGATGCAGCTCCCTGATGTGCTGTCATGAGCAATATTGACTAGCAAAGTAGACCTTAATGCTGACAGATGGTAGGTGTATTCCAAAACTAGGAAGGGCACAATGCATAATAGAATTCTGCCAGTTATTCAGGTTTCAGTCCACAAAACATATGGAGTTCAGGACTGTTTACACAATGCAGTGATCTGCTGATAAATTTACAGAAGGCTCCATGTTTCATTTCACAACTCCCCGATGAATGCAACAGAGCACTCACATTCTTACTCTGTAAGCTATAGGCTTCTCTGATGGTGGCAGAATGTAAGTTTTATTAATAAAGTAAATTTAGCAGCCACCTCACAAAAAAATCTTACTAAGCCCTTAATGGCTGTTCGTTACCAAGAAATGTAGATTCTGAATGAGTCTTATTAATAGATTTATTGCAAGGAAAAGGAGATTAGGTTACAGAACTCTGGAAACTGGCTAAATGCACTTGAACCCACTTTATTAGTGAATAAGTTATAGTGAGGCTTTCTTGATATTTTTGGTCATCTTCCCAATAGCTTCTTGACACAGGGGAGAAGTTGCTCTCTATTTCCTGTTAAAAGTGGAGGAATCTACAGTCTATTCTGCTCCTGCCATATTTTGCAAAACAAAAAATCCATTCCCATTCCCAAAGAATTCCATTTGTCCTTTTGGTTCTTCTTGGAGTACTTTGTAATTCTGTCAACCACAGCAAAAACTGTGTCTGGAAGAGAGGAAAAGCTGCTACTTTCAAACATCAACAACTAGAGACAACTCTAAGATACTTCAGCTGTGATCTGTGGGGGGAGAGTCAATGCAGTAACATCATGAGGGCAGATCATACAAAAATAGTTCCTGGGGATATTTGTGATGCAGTTGGAGAGAGAAGAGAATGAGGCCAGTGAAAGCAAAACACAAACAAAGTTTGCACATCCTTTGGCCAGTCTGCAACTAAATAAATGCAATAACATCACCCGGCCATTAGGATTTTTCCTGAAATTCTCTTCTCCTTTGAAATAAGTTGAAAGTAAACTATTTTTCATCAAAGTGAATGAAAATTGGCAGGAATAAATGCACGAGGTTGCCTCTGCCTGGCACTAGTTCAAAGGCCCATGTTCAGCACAAAGCCATTATAAGTAGGGAAGTTGTACAAAATGGGGAAGGGAGCAGTGTTAAGCCCCCACTGCCCCTTTCTGTACTGGCTCTTTTAACACATATTCACCTAATTGAATGGGGCTAGAACTACATTGCTTTTTTTTAATAGAGTGGGACTATACATCTCTTTGAAATGTAAACACCTTCAGGAATAAATCAATAGGTCAAAGCAATCTTTAATTCTTTTCTACCAACTCTCAATCCTTTTACATTTATCTTTCTTCCGTTCCAAAATCTGTTTTAGCTAATGCAAAAATAGCCAGAGAGTCAGATGCAGAAGTGAATCAGAAGTAAACACTTTCCCTAGGACTTGTCTATTGAATATAAATGGCAATGAAGTAATTAAAAATAGGTTTTGATAAAGAATTTGAAGGGCAACTAGTAATTCTCCAACTTGAGTAACCAAACTAAAAACAGAATAGACAGTTGAGGGCAGGGAACAGTCAATAAAGAAGTCTTGGGAAAAGAAATCTCAGGCTTCTGTTAATTTTATTTATTTAGCTTAAGTTAGACTTTGTTTCATCACAATCTGGCAATTCTCAGTTATATGTGTGTGTGTGTGTGTGTACATAAGCCTGGGATTATGAAGAATTTCTCCCTGAACAATGTACTAGGTTAGCCTGATTCTTTGAGGAGATGGTCCTGAATATACCCAGTTGCCAATCATTAATGGATTTTATACATTAAAAATGGCTCTTTAAATTATGAAAGGAACACAAATGACAACCAGTACAGGCACAGTAGTATTGGGAGGGGGTGTATACACACACGTGTGTGTGCACACACACATTCGCACAGAGGCTTGTATGCCAATTATACATGGGTCAAAGCATTCTGTTGTAGTTTCTGTACAGTCTTTAAAGGCAGTCCCATGTAAAATGCATTGAGGTAGTTTAATATGGAGGTAATGGGGACACAGGTTACTCTAATCTGCTCTTCCTGCACCAGATAAGTCTGCAAGTGATATATCAATTAAAGCTGGTCAAAGGTTCCTCTAGCCACAGCTTCTATCTGCTGCTTAAACAGGTTCCTAGAAGGACTCCCAAATCGTGGACCTGCTTCTACACAGGCATGGTTTACCCATGCAAAGTTTGGCATCAACGGGCAACCCCAATGTACACAGCAATTGTAATTTGCTTGGGTTTCAGTTCAGCCTTTTATCTCCCTTCCAAATCCAGATCCGGATCCAGCTCAATACTTCATATCAATAAAACAGATCCTTATTCATGTCTTCTGTTAGTAAGTGATTGACTGTGGTTGGAGACATTTAACTGGATATCATCACCCTGTTAATGATGATGATGATGATCCACATGCCATCAGATGACCATTTCTGGGAGTTACATATAGATGTTAAAGAGAATTGAGTAGAATGAGTCAACTGCCAGTGGGTATTGTGATAGGACTACAATTTTTGTATGTTTCTACTACCAGTTTAAAGATCTTCTGCTTCAGGTGTCAAAATAATTTGACTACTTTTGGATATTGTGCACTTTGATGGAGAGGGGATGATATTTGTCACACTATGCCAGCTCTCCAAATCTTTGAACTTATCCTCCAACCACAATGCTCTGTCTTTTTATTTGAATTTTCGCTAAAATAATACTAATAAACCGATTCAGTTTTTGGCAATACCTTTCTTTATTGTATATGTGCAGTAAAATAACAATTAACTGTGGCCTGTTTTTCTATATATTGAAGAATGTATGCCAGAAGTGGGTCCTTATTATTAGACCCTGAATTCATTCAAGATCTCTTCATTTGAACAAAGAATACTCCCTGGAGTAAAATATTCCCAAAGGAGTGGAGCGCCAGTAGCATATGAGGCAGAAATACACAGAGTAGTATATGTTTTCTTTCCAAGGGACCAGAAAAAGGATTCATTTTGGGACCAGGAATATAAAATTGACATTACTCAGCTTCTCTTTCTAAGTCTTCCTGATGAAGAAAAAGAGCAATTCATTTATGCATATACTAAATTATTCCATTCCCAGATAGTAGAGACAATCACTGAAAACAGTAAGTCTATTTTTAAACATCTCTATTAAAATATAATAGAATCCAATGAAGCTGCTAAAAATGGGACAAGTAAAAGTCTCAATCCTCTTCCAATTTAAAGACTCCAAGCATAATTTTTATGACTACATTGAGGCAATCTATAAAGTGTGTCATGCATCAAGGGAGAAGGGAAAATTACAAAATTGCACTGAAAAAGTATTGCTTAAAATGGGAAGAATGAAATAGAAGGCAGAAGAACTTGCCAGGTTCAAGGGAGCCACCAAGAGATTTATTTGGAAGGGGAAGATTAACCTTAATTTTTGTTGGTGTTGGATAAGCAAACAATCATCCCCACTTGTTGCATGTGGTCGCTGCTGTACCATATTTAAACACTGGTTGCAGTGATTTTCATTTTTAGCTGCCAATCTGATGTTTGTTCATTGGTTACTGTGGTAACGAAGGGTGCAGAGCTGTTGGCTATTGATGCATTCTATATACTGAAGATAAATATTCAAAAATATTCTGCCTGCTTTCCTGCTTGCCTATCAGCTCTCATTGCAATAGCAATGGCTTTCCTGATTTCCTATACAGGAATCTGTATAGGACATGTAGTATGCTTAAGATCTGAAAACAAAGTTAAAGTTAAATGCTAAAACCTCTAAAAATGTTAAGGTTTTAAACCCACTCCCAAGGTATAATAGGGGGCAGATTCAAAGGAGCCTTGGTAGCTCAGGCTGTTAAATGCCTGCTCTTAAGATCCAGCTGCCTACAATTATTGTAGGCTCGAATCCCACCAGGCTCAAGGTTGACTCAGCCTTCCATCCTCTCGGGGTAGGTAAATTGAGGACCCAAGATTGTTGGGGGCAATTAGCTGACCTTGTAAAAATGCCGCTTAGTAATAAGCAGGCATATACAATGGAATGAAGGCTATTGCTGAGCACACTGGGTTGTATCCCAGAAATTGTAAGCCGCCCTGGGTCTTTGGAGAAGGGCGGCATATAAATGTAATTAAAAAAAAAAAATTCAACAGCACATTATTCCACAATATAAATACCAATCTCACAAAAAACGTGCAGAAGTTGGTGTTAAACTATCCAGTTGTTGCATTGAGATCATTAGGTAGATTGTAGAGGTTTTGCAGATAATTTAGGCCTAAATCCTTTTAGGCTTCATACATTAATATGAACATTTTAAATTAAGCCTTGGGAAACTCCACCTGCTGAAAAGATGTGCTGATTATCTCAAAAATAATTGTCAGAGTGAAAACTTTAGCAGCCCTTATAAGCCAAGCCAATACAGGATTTAAAGGGCAAATAATAGTGTGAGCAACTCCAAGGCCCTACTTCTTTAGGAGAAACCCGATTCAATCACACACACACACCATTGTGTGATTCAAACACACACAATTGCATGGTGTCCTGGATACCTAATACATATTTTGATACCAAGTTCAGTGTGAATCTGAGTGAATTTATTTGTGAAGAACCGTGCAAGTTGCTTACAGCAAAGCTCAATGTTACTAAGATGCCAATGGATCACATCATCTTCCCAACAATTGCAAAAGATGTTCATTGGTTAATTCTCTATACTACTCTCTGAGGGAGGTGGGCAGTTTCTAAATGTGATAGATAACTTAATAAAAATAAATTCATTTTCCTCTTCTCTCCAATAGCAACAGCATGTGATTTATGATGGTATTGATACTGTGTCCAATGGAATCATCCATAAATTTCTGCCACAGTTATTCAAGCCATCTTGATCTTATGTTTTATCAGCCACGATACATGGAGCATATACAACACATGGAGCATGATGGCTCTGAAAAAGGCAGAGAACAATTATCATGTGCCCACAAGTTTCTGTTATTATTCCATATCTCTACTAGATCACTGATAGGTCAATCATTTGGCTCTAATAAAGCATCCATCAGGTCTGTCTGGCATCTAATCAGCTCCATTAGCCCTCAACATAATCAGATTCCCCACCTCACTCACTGCTGCAGTGAGTAAGTTGCTACATAACACAACTCTGTAAGTATTCACTTGCTTCCTTACTCCGCCCACCTTTTCATTGATTCAATGCATTCTTCATTCTGTCCACAAGTTATGAGACTCAAGGCTTTGTTCCTATTCTTGTAACAATAGCACCACTGCACTCCAGTAAGGCTTTGATATCACACAGGCACACAGACACACACACACACACACATGCGCGCACACACACACCTATAGTTTTGGAATTACTGTTGTCATGACAGCAGATTTATGTTTCAGAGCACAAAGAAGGAAAAGTACAACTGTCGCTCTATATGGCATACCACCTTGCCAATTTCCATTTCTTCCTTAAATGATAAAGCATCTCAGCAGAATATCTGTTGACTTTTTTTTCATTTTTCCATTCTATCTACCCTCCCTTCTCTAGGAGAGACTTGACAATTAAAAATTAAATTGTCTTTTGAAATATGAACGTGTAATCCATTTCTGAGAAAGTTCTGCTTTCTTCTCAGCTAACTTGTTCTGAATAGAGAAATGGTGGTGCTTTATACATTGTATTAAGGCTAATTTCAAAAGGTTAAAAACTAGGGAAAAGGCTAGAAGCTGGGAGAAAATTCAGTGTGACCTGAATGTAGCCAAGAAATGGGTTTTTAACTATGATTTTATTGGTTCATGATAATAAAAAAGAGGCACATGCCACTTTTGATATAAAGAATATACACACACACACACAAAGAAAAAATAGAGGAGATATGCTTTCAAAGCTAAGACAAAGTCCTGAATTATAAATAAGAATATATATTCACTGCAGATAAAGCTACTGCAGTTTGGGACTTCATGGAGTTCTGTATGTCTACATGTGGAATTCTTACGTGCCTCAAATTTATAATCTGCCAATAAAAGCCAGATTGCAAACTGGTTTTTCTCACCAAAACTGCAGCATATTGCAGAAGATCTACATCTATTCTTGTTGTGAAAGACAAGAGATGAAATTTAAAATTATAGGAATCAAAGGAGGAATAAGCAATTTTATGCAGACCACAGAAAAGGAATATGGAATAATCAGCCAAAGAAAATAAATCCAGGAAATAAGGAAAATAAATGAGACATAATTAAAGCTAGTTTACAATTATACCATTCGTGTATTTGTTCATCCTTGCTTCCACCATATGCACACACTATTTTTTGTTCCTCATACCCCACTTCTCTCCTCTCTGCTTCTGAAGATCTCAACTACTGCACCCAATCATCATTTCCTTTGCCTCCTCATTAATTTCAGCCCACTCACTCCTCCTTTACGTGTTTGCTTAACAATGTGATTCTCAGTCATTCTATTTGTCCAAATCATCTGAATTTTTTCATACCACTCACTCATTTTTGTAATCAATCCACATTCACTCAACACTCATTCATTCTTAATCCCCGCTCTTCTTGCTTTACCACATACACTTCTTAAGGATCACATTCCCACTTCAATTTAAATTTCTCAGGAGATGCCCAATTCACACTTCCAGATACAAGATGGGCAGAAGTACCCTCTTACACACAAGCAATTTTTTGACAAACATTTCACTCCCACCCACCTGCATTTCCAAGTCTTAAATTTTGTCCATTAACAAGCATTCTATACAAGTTCATGATTTTGCTGCCACTTTTGTGTAACATATCAAATTTGCTAAAGAGGAATAGGCTTTCTTTAGCTGAAAAAACGACTTCCTGGAATCTCCCGTGTTTCTGACCTTTGACAAGGACAATAGCTTGAACTCAAATCTGAACACCTTTTTTTTCCTCTTTGGTTTCCAAGCAAAATAAAATTCATAGCTTCCTTGGGGCAGACAGTATCATATTAACCCCTTTCTAGCCTTTACTCTTTCCCTTTCTTTTCCTAAAGACTACAAATTGGGTATAGAAATATTGGGTATAGAAATATCCCTATCTGGCCTGGCACTACTGTACTACATAAACAATCATTATTTCGAGGTTAATGTAAGGAAGTTTCTTAAGTTACTTACCTGCCTGACACCAGGACAGAATTTTGGGGTATCTTAAGAAGATTTATTTATTTATTTATCGTATGGCAAATACATGGACTTGTAGTAGTTCAAATGTTAATGTCCAGTCCACCCAGCCATTCAAAGACAGGGTGTCTATGTTGAAAAAATCAGACATTGAGCCGGTGCAAGCTCTTGGTGGACATTCAGACACAATGTGATGGCTATTTTGTTGAGGAGCACCACAGTCACACTGTGGGGTAGATAGAATTAGAATTCTCTTATTGGCCAAGTGTGATTGGACACACAAGGAATTTGTCTTGGTGCAAATTTATTTATTTATTTATTTATTAATGAGACTTGTATGCCGCCCCATCTCCGAAGACTCGGGCCTCAAAATAAAACAAGGAAACAATAAATAATTAAAAAAGAATTAAACTAACAAGCCCCATTAAGATGCAATTACACAAATACACAATAAAACTATAATAAAAGCCATCCCCCCAAAGGGTCACAGCCCGGCTTGGTTAAATAACCAGGTCTTCAATTCACGGCGGAAGGCGCGGAGGTCAGGGGCCAGACGGAGCCCCGGGGGAAGCTGATTCCAGAGGTCAAATGCTCTCTGTATATATAAAAGAAAAGATACATTCCTCAAGAGTCAAGAATCATAAGGTACAACACTTAATAACAGTCATGAGGTACAATAAGCAATCAATTCTTACTAGGAAACAGTTCATATAAATCGTAAGGATACAAGTGACAAAGTTACAGTCATACAGTCACAAGTGGGAGGGGATGGGTGAAAAGGAGTGATGAGAAGATTAATAGTAATAGTAGTGCAGACTTTGTAAATAGTTGGACAGTGTTGAGGGAATTATTTGTTTAGCAGAGTGATGGCATTTGGGGAAAAACTGTTCTTATGTCTAGTTGTTCTGGTGTGCAGTGCTCTATAGTGTCATTCTGAGGGAAGGAGTTAAAACAGTTTTATGTCCAGGATGTCAGGGGGTCTGTAAATATTTTCACAGCCCTCTGTACACAGGTCCTTGACTGAAGGCAGGTCCGTAGTAATTGTTTTTTCTGCAGTCCTAATTACTCTCTGAAGTCTGTGCCTGACTTGTTGGGTTGCAGAACCAAACCAGACACTTATAGAGGTGCAGATGATAGACTCAGTAATTCCTCTGTAGAACTGTATCAGCAGCTCCTTGGGCAGTTTGAGTTTTCTGAGTTGGTACAGAAAGAACGTTCTTTGTTGTGCTTTTTTGATGATGTTTTTGATGTTAGGTGTCCATTTTAGGTCATGTGATATAATAGAACCTAGAAATTTGAAGGTCTCTACTGTTGATACTGTGTTGTCTAATATTGTAAGAGGTGGTAGTATGGGAGGGTTTCTTCTAAAGTCTACTACCATTTCTACAGTTTTGAGTGTGTTCAGTTCCAGATTGTTCCAGTTACATCACGAGGCAAGTTGTACAACCTCCTGTCTGTATGCAGATTCGTCATTGTCTCGAATGAGACCAATCACTATTGTGTCATCTGCAAACTTCAGTATTTTAACAAATGGATCATTTGAGATGCAGTCATTGATATATAGGCAGAAGAGAAGTGGAGAAAGCACACAGCCCTGGAGGGCCCTGTGCTAATTGCACAAGTATCAGTTGTGATTCTGCCTAGCTTCACCTGCTGCTTCCTGTCTGTTAGGAAGCTTATGATCCACTTACAAGTGTGTTTAGGTACCACTAGTTGGTTTAATTTACTTAGAAGAATGTCTGGAATGATGATATTGAATGCTGAACTGAAGTCTACAAAGAGGACCCTTGCATAGGTATTTGGAGATTCAAGGTGTTGTAGGATGTAGTGCAGAGCCATATTAACAGTTTCATCTGTAGAACTATTTGCTCAATATGCAAACTGCATGGGATCTAATAGCAGATCTGTGATGGTTTTCAAAGATTTTCATAACTACCAATGTTAGAGGAACTGGTCTGTAGCCATTCAGTTCCTTGATGGAGGGCTTCTTTGGCACTGGGATGATAGTAGAGCGCTTGAAGCAAGAAGGAACATAGCACATCTCTAGTGATTTATTGAAAATTCAGGTGAAGATGGGGGCCAATTGGTCAGCACAGACTTTTAAGCAAGAAGGAGTTATCTTGTCTGGCCCTGGTGCTTTTCCTGGCTTTTGTCTGTGAAATAGATCTTGCACTTCTTTTGCTGTGATCACCAGATGTTGTGAACCCAATGGGTTGGGGTCAGTTGTAGGAGGCTTGGCTGTTGTTGGTGTGTTTGAGATGGGGGTTGTGGAGATAGATGTCTGTAGTTTCCTTTCAAACCTGCAGTAAAACACATTCAGGTCATCTGCTAGTTGTTGATTTCCTTCTGCCTGGGAAGGAGGTTTGCTGTAGTCAGTGAGGTGAAGTGAAGACCCCACTTAAACAATGAGTCCTGGCAGGCACCATGTTGAGTATGGATCCTGTTCAGAGTTGACCAATGCTGGTGAGGAAGGCCAAAACCTGGCACCTTTTGTGTAGGGTCATCTACGTAACTGCCTGTATCTGGGCTTTAAGCAGCCCATTTGGCTTTCCACTGTGTGTTGATGTCAAAGTTGTTAGACAGCTGTTGAGTGAGTGCCAAAGAGAGCTACCTGGATTTAAGCCTGCCAATTGATAGATGAGGAAGATCAGTGTACACAGGAAGAAGTGGGTTTCTTGTACTCCTTCACTAAGGCTTCCTGCCTTCATAGGGCTGGTGGTGCTATGTGGTTCAAGATGGAGAGCCAGCAAGTAGGAATAGATTTTATGCAACCACTTATGATCCTCATTGTATTATTTAGTTTAGCATTGATCTTGCTAGTGTGGCAGCTATTAAGCCAAACAGGGGCACAGTATTCAGCTGTGGAGTAGACCAACCCTAGTGTTGATAGTAGAGGCTGAGGTTCCCCATCTAGAAGAAATTATTTAAGAAGAAATTATGAATTTTGAAGGGAATGTGACTCTTTTCTGTGGGAAAAACCCTATCAAACACAATGTAATGCAAATGTTAATTCTTTCAACAATAAATATGAACTGTTCTCAGAATCATGACTTTAATAAAGATCAGAACGTTTAGGGGCCATTATTCTTTAGCTTTGTGGGAGAGAGATAAAGGGCCTTTCCTCCTAAGAGCCCCACATGGTTAATGGAGTACAATATAATGAGTAACATTGTTGAAGATTAGTGGACCAAGAAGTTTGCATTCATCCAACCATTTATTTTTGACCTTCATTTCAGTGTAAAATGAAAAAAGAAATCCATTTCCAGATTCCCTGTAGATGAACTGAAATACTTCCTTAATTGGAAAAAAACTTTTGCCCACTTACACTCAAACACAGTATTATTATTATTATTATTATTATTATTATTATTATTATTATTATTTGACTTGTATGCCGCCCCCTCTCCAAAAGGACTCAGGGTGGCTCACAACTAAAGCATAGCAATAAATTATTTACCTAAAAACAAATTAAACAAAAAACAAGTCAAATACAGAATTTAAATTTAAAGTATAAGTATGTCTTGTTATTACATTTTTCTACTTTGTCCCTATGATATTGCCTTCATTTCATCTTCAATCTATGATAAGGCAACCTTAGGTCACCCTTAGCTATTCTACAGTAATATCTTCCCCTTTAAGAAATGCCACTTCAAGAAGCAGTTGCAAAGTGTGTAACATCTGATGTGCTTCACCACACTTTTGCTGGTGGCAAAGTCAGGTGACCCATAGTGGGTGGGATCATTTCAAGCCAATAGAGCCCCATATCCTCTCTTCTCATCTATGGTCACCATGATTCCCTATGTACATTTCCTAGCTGTCTCATTTGGGGAGGTGGCTTGGCTGCCCTGAAAGCACCCTCCCTCCATTTCTCTTCCTTGCTTTGCATTTATCTTGGTTCTGCCTCTCCTGGTAGCTTCTGAATAAAATTGGCATAGAAAGTCTCCCAGTGCATTCCAATCTCCAACTCTACTTATTTTTATTCCAGAGAGACAAGCTAGGAAGGCAACTAACTGCAGCATCCTTGGAAGCACAGTTCTTTAAAGGGAATCCTGTTGAATCTCTTAACTTACTAGCACTAATTGATCCAGACAACCGAACTACAGGGGATTAAATTTAACCTAAGATTGACCAGGTCATGCACAGGGTTAAGTTGGCTCCACCGAATTGACAGAACACTTAAACCTAATCATTGATTACAGATATCTAGTGTGCGGGGAGGGGATGATTACATTTCTCCTTTTTCACCCTCCATCACATTGATACAAGCAATACATCTGTATGTGTATCGTGTACTGTCAACAAGATATGGTTGTCCCTATGAGTCACCACTGTTTCTCAAAGCACTTCATACATTTTGGAAAAAGCTTCCCAAAGAGCAGAATGCAGGAGATGCTCATTCCTGTTTGCTTGGTTTATTGATACCTGAGAATGAAAATTGCTCTGCTAGAAATTTAGTCTCCACACAGTGAGTTCCAATTGGCAGGGAAAATTAAAACAGCAGATGACAGCAGAATTGCTGGATCCTTATTTACCTACCACTGTTTTCCCTGCAAAGGAAGCACCTTAAAGTAACAAAAAAATTATGGAGACATTTATAGATGGAACATGGATGTATGGCAAGGATTAAATACCACTTTATTTGCTACTTTTCCACTCAGAAATTAACACTGTAATCTCCTTGTTGAGTATACATATGCATGGACACCTACCCAAAAACTTCTGCAGATGTTCAGGAATTATTTGCAGACTACTCCCACCCTAATTTTGCCCTGTCAATCAAGTTGTAAAAAGATAAGCAGGTATTAAATATGGCACATTTGAATGCTGAATAAAATAAATTTGAATAAATTTGAATAAATTGAACAGCAATTTATTACTGAAGAAATCCTTTGTAACGTGCTTCCAAATCAAAGTCTTCATTTAAGTCTGAGGATGGAATATCACAAAAGAGAAGGTATTGCTGGTACCCCATGTTCCTTCCTTTTCTCTTTCTTGCCATATCTTTCTCCTTCTACTACTACTGCCTGTGGTGAGATAGTGATAGTGATCTCATATCATACGTAGCAAACATCACCAGAAAAGTGGCATAGAGCAGAAACTTCAGGTTTCTTGCAATATTTAATTGGCCTTTTCTATAATTGTAACTCTACCGTCAATCTGTCTAGTTTTTCAGCAGTTTTAGGCTTCCTTTTCATTCTGTTTCTTTTTCCCCACTTTTCTCCCACTTTTTAAAAGATCCTCTATTTTCTTTCTGCTACATATCTGTTTTTGTATCTTTCCTCACCTGTTCCTAGCCTTGGTACATACCCTCCCAACATTATCTTCCCACGTCCTCATAATGGTCTTTTCATTTTGTTCCAAGCCCATAAGTGAGATAGAGTTGAATCCTTTGCCAAATGATGTTTAGGTAATAGTCATATTAGAGCCTGACAGTGTCCAACAAGAGCTGCAAAGATATGTAAAAACTGCTATACTTCATGATTACCTGAAGTCAGGTAATCAAGAGTAGGTGGGACTGTAGCAGCTCTTATTGGCCATTTCAGACTGATGCAACAACAGTGAAAGTTTGGGAAAGAAAGCTATTTGAGATATTGTGTGACCTAAAGATTGTGTAACCAAATCCCAACATTGTATTTGCAGAATTTCACCTCCATAAGCCTATATTTCTATTCCAGGAAGCCTCTGATTCAGCACATTCTATGCTTGTTCATAACTCATTTCATCACCAACTGGAGAGACTGTCCTCTCTACTACATTATTTTAAATCTTCAGACTCTGGGCCAGGTGTAAGCTTATCATGAAAAAACTTGAAGAAAAGTTAAATACATTTCTTCCCTTGGGTTTTGAACTGTTGTATTTCATCTTTTCATATTGTGAGCCATCCAGGGCATTTGGAGTTAGGTAGTGGCCCAAACTGAATGAATGAATGCATGAATGAATGCATGACATTCATCCGAACTACAGATTTAGCTTTTATTAGGCCCACGTCTAAGCATTAGGAATACCATGTCAGTTGAAATGCTTTCCTAAAAACTTGTGCTGAATGGTTTTGAGTAAAGGTATTTCTACTCCCAAAACTTCACTTTACTCCATAAGTGAGAAAAAATATTTATTTTTATCATAGTATATGATACAGTGATAATATATATAATTTTATGACAAAAATGCATTCCATTTCATTTCTAATATAGCTTCCCAGTCCAGAAAACAATTGGTCAGAGAGAGGCCCTTGGTAAGAATTTAGTTTGTAAACAATTTATGATAGTTTGATTTTTTAAGTAGGAGTAGGGCATGTTGAACACTAAACTAGCCAATTTGGAAATTAGTTTATTGTCCTTTTCTTGTCTTTGTTCTTTCTGGTATTGAAGAACCCTTTTTGTCAAGATGTACGTATGCACATAGAAAAAAATGTTAGACATAAAGACTGGACATGGAACTCAAGGTTGTTTTTATTGTTGTTGTCAAAATTCATCTTCATTCTGGAAAAGGAAGATTAAAAATATCAAGGAAAGACAATGAATCAAGGAAAGTTTTTTTAATGAAAATGATCTCATCCTTTCAAATGTTAAAATTTGTTTCTGAAATGGAAAGAATGAACTAACCTTAATTAAACCTCTGTCCTGCTGAAATATTGCTGAGCACATTGGATTGTGCTCTAAAGATTGTAAGCCACCCTAAGTCTCCGGAGAAGGGCGGCATATAAATGTAAATAAATATATATATATACCTCCAGGGAGACTCCTACCTAATCAGGTCAACTATCTATGCAACTGACTGTATATTAATCCATAGACAGTGGCTTTCCAAGCTAATATATTAAATAAGCTAAGGTCAAAACACTTTTGAAGAACAGTTTTTCTGTTTCTCCTAATCCCTAGTGTCATTATCTTTCAGAAATGCCTCTTCATTTTGATGAGCTACAACCAGGGGTGGGATTCTACCAGTTTGCACCTATTTGCTAGAACCAGTTGTTAACATTCTAAGCAGTTCAGAGAACCGGTTGTTAGAAGAAATTACTGGCCTAATCCTGTAAGGAAGGCAGGAAGGAAACATTCTGGTGTTGCTTACAGAAACTGCCTCTCTGTTAACCCTTATTACATTCTTGGCAGGACTAGACTTCCTGTCTCTGGAACGTCTCTGGAGTTTTCCCCCCCTCCTTTGCTGGTACTTTGCTTGTGTGGAGTGACCATTCAAAGTTACAATGGCACTGAAAAAAGTGACTTATGACCATTTTTCACACTTACGACTGTTGCAGCATCCCCACAGTCATGAGAGGCCAGGTGAGGAGATGCATGCCTTGATGTGAGTGATATTGAGTTGGCCACGCCCAGCCAATAACATGACCACCAAGCCATGTCCACCCAGTCACATGACCACCAAGCCATGCCCACCACCTAAGCCACACCCACAGAACTGGTTGTTAAAAAGTTGAATCCCACCCCTGGCTAAAACTATGAACTTGAAGACCATTATACCTACCTTCATGGTCCAGAAGTCATTAGTATAATCTAGTGGTACACAGAGACACTTGGGATTGTGGCTTAAAGGACTGCAAATACTAGAAATTCTTCTTTTTGTTATTCCTTCTGATTCTTAACTTCAATGCACAATGACCTGAAGTCTATTGGGAGGAGATTTGGGTCTATCTACTATGCTATGAAGCTCAAACATGGACAGATTGCTACATTAACTGGATGAGGCTACAGAGCTCAGTGCACTTGTAAATTTGTCATGCTCTAGCAGTCCAGTGCTACAATACATGACCTGAACAATGATTCTCCTTCCTGGAGAAAAGACCTATCAGTCCTTCCCAGAGAATACACCGATCAATGACAACCTCAGGGTCTATCAGTCATATTACATAATAGATGTTAGGTGATGCTGATGCTGATCTGCAATAGGGAATTTGCCCTTATATCCACTCTGTCAGAATTGAATCTCTTGAGCATCCTGAGATGTCACCTCCTCTGAGATCTAGGTTATCACTTTTATTAGAATTCTGCTATTCACTGACTTGAGACAATCGCACAATAACAGCAGAGAGAATTACATTTGCCAAGTAGGGGACTGCTGAACACTTGGTTCAGTTCAGGAATTCATCTTGGTATGAAGAATGAAGTACTTTTTGCATAAAGCTTGTCTCCTAGTTTTACTCCTTACCAAACTTCCTTTTCTTGTAACTTAATAATAGGATGGAAGTTTTTGTTCTTGCTAAGCTGAACTACCATATTTAGGATACAAACATTTAAAAGCCACTTGATGGCAGCAAACAGTCCAGCTGAAGAAAAAAGTTGGGAATTGCTCCAGTACAATGCTTCATGCTGCCTTTTACCCTGAGCTCTGAAATAGATCATAGTCATTCTTAGGACTTTTTCATGCCCTAACCTAGGAGAACAATTAAAGCGTAGATGGACAACCACTGGCTTCAATTTCCCATATAGCTGTCATTGTTACCAACAGTTACCAACAGTAACAATAATAACAAGCCTTTAAAACAAATGCAGAAAAAGCCAGAATTGAGAAGACAGCAACAGATAGCAAATGTCACCTCTGCAAAGAAGCTGACAGTGGACCATCTCATTTAGCTGCTGCAAGAAGCTCACACAGACTGACTACAAACAATTTCAAGATAAAGTAGCAACAATGATGCATTGGAAGATCTGCAAGAAATACCAGTTACGTGCAAGTAAGTACTGGTGGGACCACAAAATAAAGAAAGTAATAGAAAATGAAAAAGCTAAAGTACTGTGAGACTTTGGAATTCAAACAGGGGGTGTTATGTGCCGCATAACATCCCAGACTTAAAAATTGATGATAAAAAAGACAGGAAAGTCTGGATAGTAGATGTGGTAATACCTGAGTAGTATTCTGAAGAACAGAATAGAATACAAAGAACTGGAGAAGCTGACAAAATACAAAGACCTGCAAATAGAAGTAGAATGACTGATAATATTAATAGGGAAAGGTGTCTTGGGTGCAATCCAAAAATATCTGGAACATCACTTGAACATCATCAGTACTGGTAAAATCACCACCAGTCCATTGCAAAAGGCAGCTTTACTTGGAACTGCTTGTATCCTGCAAATATATCTTTAATATTATTAAACAACCATTTCTGCCTATCTCAAGGACTCCATTGGTGGATAAAAATGCCAAATCCAGTGTAAACATCTAGCTGACTGTGTGACTAACCATGATAATTTATTAAGCTTATACACTGCCTGATTCTCTACAACTCTGGGCGGCTCACAACAACCAGAAATTATAATAAAATTGATTTAAAAAGTAAAGATGGTGAGCCAGGAGTCTCACTCTCCCTTGCTGAAAGCCTAAGTCTTCACAGTTCTTCCTAACAATAGGAGAATGGAGGGGGGCATCCAAATCTTGGTGGCAATTTTGTTCCTCCTGGCTGGCAGTGCTAGATTTTATTAGGCAGACCAGGTTAGGAAATCAACTCACGGGAAGACAAAAGTACTTTTAATGAAATGGAGTATAATAATAGAATATGATTGTGCTGTACCACCTTCTCCTTATAGTTTAGTGAATCAGGATTGAGTCTATCTAATGTGCTTCCAAATGTTATATCATTTCTCATTTCCCTGGACTTAAATAACATGTTTCAGCCCCTTTTCCCTAGGTAATTTTACCTATCTCCATCAAGGTCACCTTCCTAATTCTCTACAAGTCCCCTTTTTGCAGCCCACAGAAGCCTGTCAGATTATGATTGCTAAAAATTGGTGGCATTCCTGCCATTTTGAGAGAGAAACAGGTAAAGTGCAATGTAATTCCTAAAACAGGCCTTACAGATAAAATATAAAGAAATCCCACTGCCACTTCATGTTGTACCCCTCAGCCTTCCCTAAAAAATGTTACGTGCAACCTTTAGCCCTCAAAATGTCATCCAACCCTGCATTAAACACTACACCAAATGAATGAAGTGGCCACAGCCAGGAAATCCAAGATTAGCTAGACTCCGTTTTGCTTTATGTTCCTGCCTTTTATTTGATGCTGCTCATGTGCCAGCCTGTTTGTGTGGTGATTGATGATCCCCCTCCTGCTGCTGCTGCTGTCAGGGATCTGTAATTTAATTAATGGGCTCTACTGTGTATGTAACATAATTCCTTCAGCACTTACGCACTCAGGGAAGATGCAAGGGCTACAGCTGCAAATGACACCTGCATGAGGGATGGAGCTGTAAGGAACTCTTTTCTCTCACCTGCCTGGCAGCACCTGCCCACTCCCTGCTTTGGGGCAAATTAGTCTTCGCCAAGTTATCTTTTCATTTCAAAAAAGAAAGAATGGAGGAAAATGAAGCCCAGAGACAGGACAAAAGGATACCCCTTTTTTTTTTTGATAGGGCTGCTTTCGATCATATAAATTAGATTATTCCAAGCTTCAATGTTTTTGATCATATCCTGGACACTCTGCCTATGAAACTGATCTGGAAATCCCAGGAGAGTAACCATAATATTATGTGATGACTAGGTGACTCCCTCCTTTTCACACACAGTCAAATTCCCTGGAGGAGGATGTTACAAGGAGTACAATCAGATCAGTGGTGGGATTCAATTTTTTTTTACTACCGGTTGTGTGGGCATGGCTTGGTGGGCATGGCAGGGGAAGGATACTGTAAAATCTCCAGTCAGAGGTGGTATTTGCTGGTTCTACAAACTACTCAAAATTTCTGCTACCGGCTTTCCAGAACTGGTCAGAACCTGCTGAATACCACCTCTGGATCAGATGTAACCAGAGAAAGGTGATCTCTCAAATAAACATCCCATGCCATGTAGGGCTTTAAAAGTCGAACCCAGTACCTTGAACTGGACATGGAAACAGGTAACCAAAGCTGCTCACTGAACAGAGGTGCAATATGTGTAGTTCTAGAGACATACATAACTGCACCAGCTGAAATTTCCAAATATTTCTTCAAGGGCAGCTCCACGTACAGTGCATTTCAGTAGTCCAATTAGAAGGTAACTAGGGTATGAATAACTATGAGCAGAAGCTCTTGATTTGGAACAATCTAACTCATGGTCATTTGGGTTCCATGGAAGGGGAAAACAAGGGACCAAAAATCTCAGCATTTGAAATGATCGGATGAATGAACATTTTAATCCAAGGAAATAAAATCAGTTATTAGTTATAATCCCATAATTTCCCCCCCCCCCCGAGATTTCCAGGTCTCCATTCCCTTGTGTTATTAAACAATTGACCTGGATGAACAAATAGCAATGTGAAAAAAGGCTGAGATGGTAAAATTAACTGCCTTGATTAAAGAAAAGACTTTTCTAATTTTTTTCTACATGCAAACCACTTTGGGACTTGAAGGGTCCTTGGTGCTCCCTGGACTTAGTTTTTTTCTTGAAGACATTTCATTACCCAAACTAGGTAACATCATCAGTTTCATTATGCTAGTTTTGGTAATGAAACATCTGCAAGAAAACAACCAAACCCAGAGAGCATTAAGCAGTCCTCATTTTAACTCTGTGCTACAAATATTCTCCTTCATTGGTCCTTTTGGACTTTTTGCTGGAAATTGAAATAAATGCTCTGTTGGAATTAAATTTGATGAATAGAATTATTTATGATTATAGAAATAACACATATTATTGAATGAACCATGACATTTAAGTCATAAGGTTAATATATCTTACATATGTAACTATATCAAAGAAAGTTGGAAGTTATCCTTCTGTTTTTCTTTCTTTTTCTTTATTCCCTTACATTTTCCCCTTCTGTATGTTTTCTTTTTTATTCACTTTTTGTTGTTCGTATTTTATATTTTGTAGGAAGCTAATAAAGTATACTTTTAAAAAATAGTAATGGAAAAACCCAAGATAGAGAGTGCAAGAACAGAAGAACGTTTAGAAGGGATGAGTTAAACATTCTGTCTGTTGGACCTCTCAGAATTCAACCTGTTCAGCTCTCCTCAACTTGGACACTGCCCTACTGCACAGGGTGCCTCTCAGCATGAAACCAAACAAAAAATATACCAAATGCATATGACAACACTAATAACCACATGATAGAATTGGTCAACATCATATATCATACAGAGGCTCCAACTACCTAGAAGAACAGCCATGTCTTTAAGGCAGGGGCATCAAACTCAATTTCATTGAGGGCTGCATCAGGGTCGTGTTTGACCTCAGGGGGGCAGTGTGGGTGTGGCCAGTTCTCTGTCACTCATGTTGTGGGCACCTGTGGTGGCCAAGTGCTAAAGCAGGACTTCTCTCAGACCCTCCCTCACTCTCATTATAATCTCCTCCCTCCCTTTCTTTCTTCTCTTTCCTTCCCTCCTCAATCTTCTTCCTTCCCATATTTCCTATTTTTCTTCCTTCCTTTCTTCCTATCTTTTCTTCTTTTTCTTTGTCTTTCCTCTTTCTCTTTTTCCTTTCCTATCCCTCTTGAATGCTCAAATGCAAAAGTGGAAACATGTTTCTTTTTGTTTTGTTTTTAGTTTGTTTTGCTAACCCTCTACTAGAGAAAATGGAGCTGGGGGGCCATTTTAGCCACGACTGCCTTCTGCAGCGCTCTGCCAGCAAAAACGGAGCTCCATTTTTGCTGGCAGAGGCACCTCAGGATGGTCCTTTGCTGTTTCCAGGGTGGCCACACGGGCCAGATCTAAGCACCCCGTGGGCTGGATCTGGCCTGCAGGCCTTGAGTTTGACACCCCTGCTTTAAGGGAAGACTCTCCAAGTTGATCCTTTGGACTTTAGGGAGAGATCCCATGACAGAAGTGCTGCAATCAAATCTTCAAAAGCTGTTCCTGCCTGCATCAACATCCCTCTGATCTGCAGCATTGTATGCTGACAGTAAAATACTGAGAGCTCACACAGTATTGCTGTCCTGATCCAATTAGGACTTATTCAAAGTGACAGTGATAATTTTGGAGCTATTTCAGTTGGCCAATTTGTTATTATGAAATAAACAAGAATGTCTTCCAAACATCTGAACAAAGGTTGCTGGAAAGCAATCTCAAAAGTATCGCTGATGTCTGCTGTTATCCCATCTATTTTTAAAACCAGTCTTTTTTCAAGGTGAAATTGCTCACTTAATAAATGTTTAGGTCTGAGTACTAAAGCCTCTAAAAATTATGATAATACGTGTGAGCTTGTGTATGCATGCATACTGGAGAGGTCATAATATGAAAATCTAGTGGAAGGAGAATAGCAGCAGAAAGATGATGTTTCTACCCACCCCCTCCTGTCACCCTCTCTACCCAAGCAATTTCCTCTTTAGCATCTTTTTCCCCTGGTATTTGCTTGTTTTTAGTATTGAAGGGAAAGCATCCATGAGAAAATACTGCAGGGTATGACAAACTTGTAATTTTGATATACCTCAAGCTTTTGGTAAATTGACTGAATACTGAGAAGCCTGAATCAATGAAATTAATCTGCTCCACCTCACTCCTCCTAAAACCTTCTTCCATGTAATCCTATTTATACAAAAACACAACAAATTAAAACAGGCTGTATCTTTGTAATTCCACCAAGTGTCATTAGGAAGGTGGGTTTATAAATAGTTTGAATTTGTTGCCTAAGCCAAATGCTTCATAGATAGAGCACTGTCTTGATTGGACAAAGCCAATGTCCAGTTTCCCTAAAGAGACTGGTCTTTACTTATCACTCACATTCACAAAACTTGAGAATAAGTGCTAAAAAAAAAGCATTATCCAAAAGGGAGCTATCTGTAAAGATCAAAGAGGAGACCCAGGTCATCTCGCTCCACTACCTTCTCTGTAGTGAAGATGGTCCAAAACCCAGGAGTTTATTTTAGAAGATAGTGAGTAACAATATAGTTAAGTTGATTCTATTATGAGTTCTTGTTTTCTCTTCCCTTGTTTTCCTTTTATTTAAGTACACTCCTTTTTGTTTCTAGAGATTTTAGCTTCTTTGGTTTATTATTAACACTTTCTTCAAGAAAGACTGTATAATAACAAAAACAATTCTTGGGTTTCAGGGTTATTTATGTTAAGCTTTGCATTTCTGGCTTTTGGACAAGAAGATTGCAGTGGGCCCTGTCCTCTTGTTTTCTAGAACTGGGCGAAAGACAGGAGTGCTTGATAGATAGAGTAAGTACTTCCCAGCTGGAGAAACTAGAGCATTAGGAGGTTCAGGCTAGCAGATGGTAGTCTATCTATCCAATAGCTTTATTGGAGAGCCTTAAGAGAAGGAGACTGCCAGCATGGTTTAAAATTATATTGCTTCCTGGTTTGTAATACCTTAACAAAAGTAAGAGATAGTTCATCCCTGGAGAGTTATACAACTTGATTTTTGAATGGTCTGTGGGATTTTCCAGAATCTAGAGCCTGTAATGTTGTTCATACTCTTGTTGGCCTGCTGAATAGAAAAATAGAATAGGCTTAAAGTTTTTTTTTCTGTTTTTCTATAAAATCTGAACAATGAAGTAGGTTTGAATACATGTCTTCAAGGCTTCAACCTGATATGCTTTAGAATATACATCATGCTTATTGCATGGCAAAGAAGGCTTCAAAGAAGATCTTACAGACTCCATTATCTGAAGTAGCTATTCAGCAGAATTATTAAGGGTAGTCAAAAGTTCTTTGCTCTAGAAAATCCAATATTGGAGCTCTTAAAGATCTTCTTGAAGATGTGTGAGGAAATTGTATCACTCATTTGTAGAGTGATTTAAATGCAATATTTTGATACAGATTATAATAAGGAATCCAGTGCCTTATCTACAGTAATTTAACGGGCCAATTTCAGTTTGTCATGACAAGTTACTCTTGTCTGTATACTGACAACATCATATTGTATGATTATGAAAAAAAATCTAAACGACACCAAAAATTCAAATTTCAACAGGTATAATTAGTCATACACAAGGGAGACATTACCTCAGGGTCACTTAGGGCTGGAAAATAAACTGAGTAGCTATAGGACAACTATGCTTCTTATTTTAGGAGCTGGATGTCACTGACAAATATAAGGAAATGAACAAATAACCAACAAAAGTCCAGTTCAAGATACTTATTTTCAGCAATGACAAAAAACCAGAATAGTTGACTGCTTTGATAAAAGAAAAAACATAAATACTTTTGTGTCTACTTGGTAACTGCTTGTGGACTTTGTGACTTAAAAAAATGAAAGTTTGATTTTGGACTAGCATTTAGATAGAATTGTCAATATAGAAATGGCTAGTTCAGGGGTGTCAAACTTGATTTCATTGAGGGCCGCATCAGGGTTGTGTTTGACCTCAGGGGACTGGGGTGGGCATGGCTAGCTCAACTTCACTCATGTTGGGGGCACCTGTGGTGACCTGAGCACTCTGCCAATGAAAACAGGCAACCAAGCTCCGTTTTCAGCTGCGATGGCCTCCTGCAATCTTCTGCCAGTGAAAACAGAGATCGGGAGGGCCACCCAAGGTCCTTCTGAGCCCCATTTTCATTGGCAGAGGCATCACAGGCTGGTCTTTCACTGTTTCCAGAGCAGCCCCATGGGCCAGATCTAAGTACCCTGTGGGCTGGATCTGGCCCCTGGGTTGAGCTTGACACCCCTGGGCTAGTTTATATTATTATGTAAAAGTTAACAATTGATGTTACTATCTTATTTTACTGCACCAAACAGAGTCTTTCCTTTCTTTTCCCCTTCTTTTCTATACTCTTCCCTTCCGTTTTCCTTTTCCCATTTTTCCTACTAATTGTTTTTGTATTTTTGTATTTTATACCATAAACTAATAAAAAAGAAAAATAAAAAACCCTCCTAACTACGATAATCCTATCAGGAGTCAAATGGCATTCTATGCTTTTGTTACGGACGTATCTCAGAAGCAAAATGCCAAAGATATCTAAAGCCTTTCTTGCTCTCAGCTCTATATTTAAGGAAATTGCTTATAATTGCTTCCAACATTTCATGGCAATGTAATTCATGGGCACCGACTCCATCGTGCTAAAAAAAGATTTGCCTGTCTCTTCAGGTCTTTTGACATCAACCACTTTTTTTTCCTAAATCAGGCATTCAGCACTTTTTTTCAATTTTTTTCACTTTGATGATCCAAGAATATATCTAGAATTTATTCTCCCTTACACCAGATTTTGTGCTGCAGAAAATCACATTCCTTCTTCCACAGGCAGGAGTTTGCTTTGTAATTCTATGTGACTGCTTTACCTCCAATGATGGAAGGAAAAATGCTGGAGGACCAAGGAAATGGGTAATGATACAAGGATGCACAGCAAAATGCCAGATAGGTTCCCTAACTTTTTAGATATATGCACACAATGTTATAAAAAAAAGAGTTATTCACCTTCAAAGATGAAGCCAAGAAAGATTTTCAAGAGGTCGGTCTGGATTTGTTTTCTTCTTTAAAGTTCAGATGTTTTAAATTTAAAGATTCTACAGACTTGCAGAATGCAATTTGCTGTTTGAGTCAAAGTATGGTTTGCCTCTAGGTGGCTGGCAGCACCTGACTCTAATTTGCATATATATGGTAAGAAGCTTAGAATGAGAACAGCTCATTAAAATTCACAAATGTATGTATCTCGTTATGTATATTACCATTCGAGATTTGTATGAAATAATATATCCACCGAATGTATTTGAAGGAAATCTGTTTAGATGAACAGCTACTGTAGCAGACAAAAAAGAAAGGAGGGGAAATGACTGTAGAGCTGCTAATCCAAAACAAAACTCCTGCATAGGTTCAAAAACGATAATAAACAGTTCTTCTTGGAGCAATTTCTGCACATGCTTAAAGAAAATTAGTAATTTAGATGGCTTTTGGCAGTGATATTTCAGTCTTTTCAAATGTTCTATCTCTGTTGCTTAAATAGCTCTTGTAAATGCTGTTTCAGATGGCAGGGGAGCTGTGGAAGAAAGTGTTGCTGAATATTGAAATCTCCTGGAATGGCACCAGACGAAAACCAACAGCTAGAAGTTTTTGCCGGAAGGTGTTCAAAAATAAGGTGTTGCCAACATGGGTAGCACTTTGTTTTATTTTTAATTTAATTTTTTAATGAGAAAAGCGGAAAGATCAAATGTAAAGGAGTACATTTCTTTTTGTTGCCTACCTTTAAGTTATATAGGCATGAAAAAAATCAAGACCACCTTCTCTAAGTCAGTTAAATAGTCCTTTTTTCATACTTCAGAGAGAATGCAAAAAATAACCACTTCAATAAAAGTTAATCTCTGGTTGCAGGCTATGATTAATGTGAATCCTGAAGTTCATTGGGCAGGTAATAAAATAGAAGGTCTTCTGTAGTGATAGTTGATTTGGTTTATTTGAGGAGGCAATGTTGTAGTAGAGAGATTGGAAAGCCAAGGGTAGAAGTCAAGTAGAGCATTAATTTAGAGTCTTTATGTCAGAGTTCAGACTGATGCCCTAATTAAATCATCAGCCTCAGGCCAAACTTCAAAAGAAATCCTATTATTTATTAGAAGCTTCATGTCAGCATGGACCAAGTGAAGCCAACTCTGACCTCACTTAATTTGTGCCTTGACTCTGACCCTGTTTTCCCCTCCTCCCAAGGTGTGTCATCAGTCACATTCCCCAACGAAACCATTTTGCATGTTGTAGAAGTCACTCCCTCTGGCCACTGTGCATCTCTGTGGAGACGACCGTGAAGTTGCTGGCTGGAATGTGCTTTGTTGTGACTGAAATGCAACTTCCTCGATGCAGCTGTGAGGCTCAATTCCCCATCCACCTGCCTATGGCAACTCAAGAGCAGGTCAGGAATGCGTCATGAGTTGACACTCTATGTATGCTGTTGACTCTTATCTAGTTTTGCCCAGGTGCAAATAATTAGTCTGAGAAGATTCCTGTGTATAGACTTCAGCAATAAAGCAATAATTTTGAACCTTCACATATGGACTTGGTTGTTTTCACATTGTTGACACATATGGAGATTATAAATATACGTAAGTGTAATATAAAGTAGTTGTCCATATAGAAAAAGGAAGATGATTATATTATCATTCAATATTTAAAGCACAGTCTAATTATTAGTTCAACTATTTTATTCATTTATCAAAATATAAAAAACAGAAATACAAAGAAAAATTAAGATAATGGGAAAATAGTGGAGGAAAAAGAGGAAGAGGACAAAGAGAAAAAGAAAATGAAAAGCATTGACATTTGATTCCTTTTGATGCAGTAGACTAAGGAAATACGATTCTAACCAACAAGTGAGGTGTTTTTAGTGTATCTGGGCATAAAGTGTAACATTTACCTTAAACATGACATGACACATAATCAATTAGAATTAACATCTATTATATATAAAAAATAGGTAGTATAACCTTATTGTACAATACTTTCTTTAAAAAATTTTTTTATTAAACATTGTGGTTAAACAGATAAAATCTAACACAAACTACAAAAACTAAAAGAATAAAAAATAGGAAGTGTAAGAAAAAAATGAAAGAAAAACAGAAAAATTAAAAACAAAGAAAGCAAAAAAATATATAAAAGGACTACCCTTTTCATCACAGCGAGTATTAATAATTTTATCAATTTATCGCCTTCTCTTAAAGTACAACCAATTATCTCTTCATTCCATACCTCATTTCTTATCAATAACCAGATCCTTGAAATTAAATCCTTAAAAGTTCCTCCTCATTCAGTCATAGTTAGAATTAAGTCAATTAAAAGTTACCAGAAATAATAACATATCTATTTTAACCCTGATCAAATAAACCTGCTTTATATTTCTTCCTTTTACTTTTAACAATGTATTATTTACTTCTTTTAAATAAGCATTTTAATTTATTTTGTTGCTTCTTTGTTAAACTTCAGAAGTTTAACAACGCTCCTTTGTAAATCTAAGAATGTTGTCCAAGTCAGTCTTTTAGCGTGATATTTGTATATCCCCTTTAATTATTAAAATATCAGTTGTTATATTGTATATCTAGGATAACATCTTTTCCATATCATTTTTGTAGCTTATCATCTTTAAATCCACACAATCTTAGTGTTATCCTGGAAAATGTGTTCATCTTCCATAACATTTTTTGAACCTTTGAATCTATCATGATGGCAGACATTTCTAATATTAACTTTTGGGATCATTATACAAAAATATATTTCAGTACATCTAATGTTAAGATATTTTGGTGCTCTCTATGTTGATACATTAAATTCAACTATTCTTCTCCTTTAATTGTAATGTTTAGTTCCTATGGGTATCTTCTAGTGTCCAACATTCAAATTCTTGTCTTACATGTTTCCTTTTAGGAATTCACAACAGAATGTTTTTACAGGAAGAATGCTTATACCATATTTTTCGTACTATAAGACACATTTTTCCCACTTCCCAAAAGTTTGTGGAAATGTCTGTGCATCTTATAGAGTGAATGTTGCTGAAGCCCCACCCACCCACTGGCCCCCACCCTTCGGTCTCTGCCTCCCAGCAATTTGCCTCCTTACAGCAAACAGCCTGATTTAGCACAAGCAGCTGATTGGTGGTTTCTATGAGTCCCGTTTTCGGCCTCCACATGTCCCATTTTTGGCCTCTGTGTGTCCTGTTTTTGGCCTCCATGTATCCCGTATCTGGCCTCTATGTGCCCCATTTTCAGCCTTTGCACATCCCGTTTTCGACCCATTCCAGGAAGCGAGTGGTAGAGATCCCTGCCGCTTGGAATGTACCAAAAACAGGATGTGTGAAAGCCAAAAACAGGATGCATGGAGTCCAAAAGCAGGATGTGCAGAGGCCAAAAATGGGGCCTGCAGAGACAGCAATAGGCAGCGGTAATCCCTGTAGCCTGGAACAGCTGATTGGCCATATTCCGGGAGGCCGATCCAGCTTTCAATCATCTGCTCATACTAAATCAGGTTGTGCTGAAGCTGACCAGGCTATTTGCTGTTTGCTTCAAGGAAGCAAATTGCTGGGAGAAAGAGGCAGATTTTTTTCTTGTTTTCCTCCCCAAAAGCTAGGTGTGTCTTATAGTCTGGAGTGTCTTATCGTGCAAAAAAATTATGGTAATTAATTTCAAAATCTTATTTTAAATCTACCTGGACCCTTCATCTGTTCGTAACTTTCCAAAAACAATATTCTAATTGCTCTTTTGCTGTTTATTCCCCACCCCCTAAAATTCTTATCTTTAAAACTTCTTTTGCTTAATTAAAGGATCTCCTATGCATTATTGCAAAATCTGACAATCAAGAGGGATTTTTCTCAGCCAGGCCTTGAGTGTTGAAGATTTGTCCTAAATGAATGAACAAACTCCTTTGTAGTGCAATGGTGGTTTATTCATTAGCTCAGCAAACAATAAATACTCTTCTCTGACAAGAATGGCTAAAAGCCAGGCAAGGTTACAGTTGGGTTTGAGTTTGCTCCCTTTCCTTTTATTATCATTATCATGAGACACACCTCACCACACCCAGGCCTATACGCAGTTCTAGTTCTGGCCACACCTAACCCATTATTCCTAAATGCTATTAACCCTATAACATGTCTACATCCCTAACCTATTCTGACCCTCACTAACGGATCCCCACCTGGTGCCACCTTCACCATGTTTTAACCTAAGGCTTAATTACCATCTATATGTGTCCCAACCCCCTTTAACAATATGCACCACATCAATACATGAAAAGAGCCATTTCCAGTCCTGCAGTTGCTTCAGACTCCATCCTGCAGCCCTGCAGTTGTTGCAGAATCCATCTTCAGCTCTGCTGAGTCTTTCCAAAGCCATCAGCCAGCACACAAGCAGAAATACAGATCCAGCAGCAGCAGAGATAAGGTGACATGGCCAGCTGATTTGCTGCGATGCATATTTGGAGCTGACGGGCTCCAAGTTAACTCGGAGCCTGACATTTTTATTAGTTGAAAAGCAGTTAAGAAACTATTTCCAAAAGTCTTGGCAGAACTCTGTATCCATAAATCTACATTGAGGCTGTGAGATTAGTGGAAATCCCTCAACTCCCAACTGCTAAGTCATGAACTGGCTGCAAAAACCTCTGCAGCTTTCCAGAGTACAAATGGGTGCCCTCATTACTCTTCTTTTTCTGGAGAAATGTTGCTGGTCAGAATGTATCTTCTATCTGCCAATCTCACTGTAATGCCATCTCTGCCTCTTCAGAGATGTCTAGTTTGTCATGAATCCTCATTGGAAGTCAAGCACGGGTACCACTTTAGAAGGGCATGGCTATATTGATTCTTAATCCTCTCATTTTGTGCATACCTCCACGAAAATGGGATGTTGGGATTCACAACAAAGTAAGCTTAATAGAAGTAAAAAAAAATCCCACTGGCTGAACTTGCCCATCATGATAAATTAAAATTGAAAGCTTAACAAACATAGATCAAACAACAAATACCTGAATCAGGAGAATGTTTTTCTTCTGTTTGCTTTACTGAACCTCCTAGAACTACTTTCAGTGAATCTGGAAGAATAGTAGCACATGAAGGTAGCCCAAGGTAGGAGCAGCAATCCAAGATTATAGGCATGCTTAGTCAATAACATAACCTAATACCCTACAAAATGTGAGCCTACTCATTGCTATAATGAGAGAAGATAATACAATTATCTCTCAATCCTCACAAAAGCTAGGAAAGAGGACGCCAGGGATAATATGTCCTTTAGCAGACCCCACCTCACCACTGTATCTATCAAATGTCCCTTCATGGACCCTCTAACCTGGTCCCACTATAAAGCAGGCTGCAACCTGTCTATAGTATTATGGAGTGTACCTGCTTGTGGCAGTAATGAACCATATATTATGGCAGATGAGAACTTGCTTGAAAGAACTTAGCAGCACAGTTGCATATGTGGTATCATATTTGTTTGTTTGTTTGTTTGTTTAGCATACATAGACTTAATGGTAACAATAATAAAAATATATAAAAGGAGCACATGATGCTAATCTTAATCAGCATAATGGAACACTTATGATGGAAATATGTAGTCAGTTTTGTAAGGCATGGAGAATTCAAGAAGTTATATATAAGTTATAATGTCAGGGTTCCAAGTAATACATCCATAACAAACAGAACTGCGAGGCAAATAGGTTCCTCAAAGAATTGGTTTATTGGACATATCATATTGGCATAAACTGGTGAAAACTGATTCTGAATATTCCCATGGTTTTCACCTAATTAAAAATAAAAGTTTCTCCCCTTTTCCCAACAGTCAGTCACATGGTCCAATCAAGATCCTGTCCGGTTGCCAGGTGATGTCGCTCCTCCTCTCCCCAGCCACCTGTAGGAATGTCCTTGATTCCCAAGGGAAAGTGTTTTGTTTTGGCTATGAAATTCTGTCTCCCCTTCCCTTCCCCAGAAGGTAAGGAACTTGGCAGCAACACTCGCACAGAGAGTCACGCTGGCCTGTCTCCAAAAGTCAATTACTACAGCCGATAAGAGTCTTGGCAATCACACACGCTCTGACTGCTGAGTTCAGAGCTGACAAGGAACGGACTACTACAAGTCAGAAGGGATGATTCATTCCCAAAGTCCATAAACCAAAGCAGGCACCACAACACAGATGGATTCCTCAGCTTATTCCATACTTTGTCACGTACAGAGTTTGTAACGTAGGCACACCCACTTTTATACCTGGTGGGGTGTGGTCCAGCTCAATCTCTGGCCCTCCCATGCCCCCTACGTTGCTGCTGACATTTCTCCCTCCGATGTTGCCTGGGATCAAGCCAGGAATCCTCCTCCTCACTCCCCAGCCGTGGCCGTACCGATATGCGTCTCTCAGGCTGTTCCTCTTGGCTTTCCGAAGAAACCTGAGGCATTGCTAGGGAGGAAGGTCCTGGAGAGGAAGGTCCTGGGGAGGGAGGCATTGTCAGGGAGGAAGGTCCTGGAGAGGAAGATCCTGGGGAGGGAGGCATTGCCAGGGAGGAAGGTCCTGGGGAGAAAGGCATTGCCTGTTCCTCCTCTTCATCATCCAGGTCCTCTTCCTCTGTCAACACAGGCTCAGGAGGCGGGGCCACAACATATCTCTATTCCCCCTTGCCTATCCCTCAGCAGTGGCAACACTGAAGCCTCAAAATGGCCTCAGTCAGGTCAGCTTCAGGGTTGACATATAGGTTATGTTTTGAAATATGTTGGTTCATGAGAATAGAATAATTGTTCTATATATTAATATCTAGGCCAGGGGTGTCAAACTCACATCATCGTGGTGGCGTGACCTATCAGGACTTTTCTCCCCCTTTGCTAAACCGGGCATGGCCATGGCCAACGTGTGACACATCCAGGCTGTGGGACAGGAATTGGATAGCCCTGATCTAGACCATCTATCCAATTAAGTGGGGTATTTGTTAGCTGGAGAAAATTCTGCTTTTCCTCCATATAAGGTCTCAAATGGCAGCTAGTCACCATATGATCCAGTGTCTGATGAAGAGCACCACAGTCGCATTCAGTGGAGCATACTCTGCCCCATTCAAACTGAGAATCCTGACAGATGCTGTGGAAGGTAAATCTTACTCAGAGTTTTCCAGCACTGGTGATTGGCATCAAAACCCACTAATTCTTGTGTCAGTTCAGGGTTTCTTTTCCAGAATCTGGACGTTTGATAATCCAGTTTACTTTCCACTGGGATTTTACATCAAAGTTAGCATTACGCAGTTCCTGTCCAAGTAGTATGATAAACCAAGCTAATATTTGGTGAAGGGGAAATATTTCCTTCTAAAGGCTATGAGAAATTATTATAAGGAAATAGTTTTATAAACTAGCCTTTAAAATGACAAAGCAAAACAATCTGTTTATATAATTTTCAATATTGATTCTATCTTCTAAAAGGGCAGTGTATAAATCTAAAAATAGTAATTCATAAAATGTTCAGCTAGAATAATAAAAGCAACTTTTTTCCAGTAATGATTCTTTATATATTTACATAAGTTATATAAATTATTTTGATGTCTACACTCCCACATAAAGTGGGACAAATAGACTATCGGTTTATATTATGATTGTTTTCTTTACAGGTGTCTCAAGCTATAATCTTTCATCACTGCACCCTTCCTAAATCAAAGTAATAGCTGGAAACAAAGCAATTCTTTCTAGAACCAAGGAATATTTAATTGAAAATGTGTGGAAAGATTTTACTGAAAAATATTTCTAAAATAATGGTATTAGGACTTTTAGTAATTACCTTGCATTGTTCTTAATTAAAAAGGAAATTTGCAGGAGAAAAAATATTACTTTCTTAACGCCTTGTATTTTCTCTTTTTGCCTTTACATCATCCAGATATCCAGCAAAATTGCTTTTTTTTCAAAACATATATCGATCTTTAGCAGCAAATTCAATGTTTTGGTCATTGCCAGTTGCTTTCATAACTAGTGCCTTTAGTGCCAATGAAAAGACATCATTATTAACTTTGTTTTGTTTTTAATTATTTTTCCTTAAAAAGAAAAAAGAGAGATGGTAGTAACATAGAGATAGTTACAATGTCATTTGGATATACAGACATTAAAATTCCAAGAACACATGGTGTGTGAATAAAGAAGCAGAGAGTAAGAGAAAGAAATGCATGCTTGCTGCAATGCTAAAAAGACAGGTGTATTTAGATGTTGTCATGTGATTTCTTTACACACTGGATTTCTACAAGAGAAACAAAATTACATTAATTACATTAATATATTTCCCATAAATATAGCAGCCCTAAAATATTTCCAGTCCCATATTCTGGATTTTGATAGAATGAAGTTTCAAAATGCTCTGACTATGTAGAATTGTAGTCTCAATTTTCAATTTTCACATTATTTTGGAGAAAATAATTTATTTCAAATAATTAGGTATCCTATACCTGGGTTTGAATGATCTATTGTTAAGGCAAGATCAATCCAGGTGTGGTATCAAGCAGGACTTGTTATTTCTTTGTAAAATTTGTGATGGTTGGATAGTACCTATAGAAGAAATCACCTTCTCCACTTGAGGGAATATATATTTATTTTTAATGGGATAAGGAAATCTGTAAAACACAGATATCTTTTGGGATGGTTGTCTTGCCTCTCTATCTTGCTGCAAGGCACTGTGGGAAAGCAAGGTTAATAAACAATATGCATTGCATTTTTTTTCTATATCATAATCTGTCTTCCTGTAAAGATGTTACATCAGCTGTAGTTAGATATGACCACAATAGCAATAGGATATTTGAGTTCAAACAGTGATAGTTCTATCATGATGTAAAATGCAACTCAGCAAGCACTCTTAGGCTCATTTCATATGTAATATGAAACCATGGTTTAATATTCCAGGAACAAGCCATTGCATGTATTTTGCATGTATAGTATCTACTTCTTGTCCCTTTTATAAGTCCAGAAAACTTCTGTTTCCTCTCCTTATCTAAAAAAAACTTCTTCTTATGTTCCAGGGGAGGGAAATGTGATTTGTTTTTAGATTATAAACCAGGATATCAAATCAGAATGAGGTTCTGATTTATTTCCAGGGTGGTTGAATAATTTTCTTCCATACATCTTTAGCAAAGTGAGCTAATCTATGCATCCAGGACTAATATATGAATAGAAACAGAATTGTACTTAGTTTCTCTTATAGTGATCTTTTTCTCTGTATATACTAGGAAAACAAAAAGGAAAACTGTATAGGAGACTGAATGCAAACTGTTTCATGTAATTTCATGTTTAAACTGTTTAACGAAAGTATAGATGTTTGAAAGTTTGAATTGTGACTGATACTGGCAAACCTGATAAATATTTCTTGACTTTTGGTTAGCAATGATTAGAATAAACATTGGCTTTTATTTCGTTCTACAGGAGAAGCAGATGTTTTCAATTTTCCTGTATGTCTAAAGAGAGTGGAAATGCAGAATTAAAGCTTGTTCATAGCATTATGTCTGAATAAGACCACAAAGCGATTGCCTGAAAGGCTCTGAAATGTAAAAAAGATGTTGAGACTCTAGAAAAAATACAGAGAAGAGCAACCAGGATGATTAGGGGACTGGAGGCTAAAACATCCGATGAACGGTTTCAGAAACTGGGCTTGGCTAGTCTAGTAAAGAGAAGGACCAAGGGAGACATGATAGCAGTCTTCCAATATTTGAGGGGCTGCCACAGGGAGGAAGGGGTCAAGCTATTTTCTAAAGCACTTGTAGGCCAGACAAGGAACAATGGATGGAAACTGAACAAGGAGAGATTTAACCTGGAAATAAGGATAAACTTTCTGACAGTGAGAACAATCAACCAATGGAACAGCTTGACCTCGGAAGTTGTGGGAGCGCCATCACTTGAGGCTTTCAAGAAGAGATTGGACTGCCATTTGTCAGAAATGGTGTAGGGTCTCCTGCTTGGGCGGGGGGGTTGGACTAGATGATCTACAAGGTCCCTTCCAACTCTGATTATCTGTTATCTGTAACCACTTTTTAAAATCAGTATTCTACCATCCCAGATAGCATTTCTATTTCATGTATTTTTACGCTGATATTTGCTTGCAAATAAATTATATCTGGGAGCAAAGCCTGCTTAGTCCTATTGCTCTTTGAGCTCTCTGGCAAACAGTGCAATTAGGCTAAGTGATTAAATGAAGCCATAAAACAACACATGGGGAAAATAGCATATGCGTCCCCTCACCCAGGACGCTTCTGAAACATTACTCACATTGATGAGAATGCAAAATGCTGGAACAAAAATTTTACATCGCAGAATCTTACTTTTTCTTACTGGACAAACCAGAAAGCAAATAAGGAAATAACAGCTTTAAGGATCCTCTCTGCAGTGTCCTATCTGAAATTAAAAATGGTTTACATATCACTTGAATTACTTTTCATTCTCTTCCATCTTTCGCTTTCATAAGTTTCTGTCTGTAAGGGAAGATGTGATTGACAAATTCTGGCTTGTGTGTGGAGGCTACCAAGATGCAGTTCATGGGAGAAAAAAGTAAAACCCATCCATCCAATCCAATTCTCTTACTTTGCTTAAATGATTTCTAGGATCTCTCCCTTACTTGTATCCACTGCTGCATTTATCAGAAGCCAAACAAACCTTTACTGCAATAGCTTGCTTTTTCTCTTCACTGGGACAGCTGTTCCCCCTCCCCCAATGTATTTGTTATCTCCACTCACTGTTCTGAATGGCTTTGTTGCCAGGAAAGCACCTTCTCAGAAAGACCAAATAACATTTACATTTTTAAAAAATATGCATGAAGGTAAGTATGCCTTTGTATCTCTTGTATGTGTGTTTGTGTGTACACACAAATACATTGCCCAAGGTTGGATCCATTAGGCATTATGTGGGGCATAATTATGAAAAATAAAATGCATATAGTATAAAAGTGAAATCTACACACACACACACACACACACACACAACTCAATTTATTATGGCAAATCAAATGGAAACACTAATTATCAATGCTCAGAGAAATAAAAATGCTTGACTTCAAGTTCCAAATAAACAATATAGGTGCTGACTTTTTGAGAAACTCAAGGAAAAATGTATTAGAATAGCTCGATAACAAGATGTGCAGGTACTATACTGTAGTAAGAATTAGTAACTTCTGTTTATGATTTACTTCCATATGTACATTCTTCTCTGTAAAAGAACATTTCTCCCTTTCCCAAATTGATGAATATTTAAAAACATACAAGAAGGAAAATTTCATGCACACACTTACTCTAACCCCCTACTCCCTTTTCTTTTTATGTTATGACTTTTATTTATTTATTTATTTTATTTATTTATTACTTGGACTTGTATGCTGCCCCCCTCTCCAAAAGGACTCAGGGCGGCTCACAACTAAAAACCAACAATAAATTAATTACTTAAAAAAATATTAAATACTAACAAGCCCAGTTACTCTAAAACCCCAATGTACATTATACAATTTAAAAATTTCAACCCCCCCCAGGAGGTCAGCACAGCACAGGTCAGACTTTAATATTATGAATTAGAAAGGAGGGACTAAATAACTTTATGGGGGATTTTTCTGGGGGATTCAGGGGAGGGGGAAAATCAGTTAAGTAAATAGTGCCCTGCAGAAGAAGCATATCTGTCTGATAAACAATTCTGAGCTGATATTAATCAATTATACAGAGTCAAATCTGCAAAGTAGCTCACAGAAGGCAAACAGGGAGTGTTCAAGGAAAAGGAATACAATCTAAAACAGGGTGCACACTGGTTTCAACCTTAGAGAAGCACTTGGCTTATTGGTAATCTGAAGACCTCACTATATCCAAGTATATGGAGCAGGAGAAAAATTCAATGTAAGGTATTATAATTTAAACTGCATGAATTAAATACAACTCATGTAGTTATTAAATATGTGGATTTAATAAATATTTCTAATTCTATCACACTGAAATTTGATGGAAACTTTTGGAAGGGGTCCTTAGGTTGTTCAGGGACAATTGCACATCTCTATAAATTCTAGAAGAGCAGCCTAGAATCAGCATTTCAGTACCCCAGATAGCTAACAGCTTTCTCTTAAATCCAACCAGGGATCCATCCTTTGCTGATGAATGAAAACATAGCTGTTGAGCTACATACACTGTCATCCCTACAAACATTCCTATGGTACATTGCAGAGGTGGTATTCAGCATGTTCTGAGCAGTTCTGGAGAAGCGGTAGTGGAAATTTTCAGTAGTTCAGAGAACCGGTAAATACCACCTCTGACTGGAGATTCTACAGTATCCTTCCCCTGCCACGCCCACCAAGCCACGCCCACAGAACCAGTAGTAAAAGAATTGAATCCCACCACTGGTACATTGCCTAAAGCTGTGAAAAGTACAGAGCTATTTAAAAACCCTGCTGTAACAGAGCTTTTAGCAGGCTTTGGCTTAGAATTGGGGCTAGCCACATTTGTTGGCTTCTCTCTTGATCTCAATACTGGTTGTCGCCTTATGAACATAACTGGACCATAGTGAAAGTGGTATAAAACGGTTACAGGAGAATCCCAGTATTTCACTACAGTCAGATATTCCCAAATCAGCCTAGTTGTGGGAGCTTATAAAACTATGCAGTTATGCCTTCATGAATAAGATAAAACCTCATCATAGAGGCAGCTAAGTTACATATTATCCCTGACTCTGAAGTCAATAAACCATTTCTACCATAACTAGTGGCATATAGTATAGGATTCTATAGGCAAGGAGATGTGACATAGATTTGATAAATAAATTAAATATTCAGTGCATTGCATAATTAATAATTGAAAGGGTCTTTACTAAGAAGATCCTTCACAAGTGCTGGAAGTTTTCCATTGTATTAATTATGCTGACCAGAAATTGTGGATAACACTTATCAAGATGTGATATAAGCATCTTTTCTTTGGGGGTAGGTTAAATGTGTGGTCATTGCCTCTTTCACCATGGGCTATTAATAGAATTATACATTATGGAAATATATAATGTCAAACAGCTCTTAAGAAGATTGAATTTATGTAGCCAATAAGCTGCATATATGCATAACAAAAACAAATGTGATCAACAGTAAAATCATACTTTAGATACAATATAGACTTTCCAACCAAGTCATCAGTACAGGGCGCTCCCATCCCCCAATTAGCAACGATTAGCAACTTCCAAAAATGTCTGTGCTTCAGACTCTCTTTCAAAATCCAGACACAGCTAATTTTCATTTCGACAAGACAAAAAGCTCAGAAAGCATTTGTGTTCAATTAGGACATTTGATATAACTAGCTGAGAAGATTGTGAGCTGGGTATAAATTAAAACAATATAGGCAAACCATATCCAGACTGCAGAATTAGGAGTGATTGCTAGGTTGTTAGGCTAAGAAGGGGTGCTGTAGAAGAAATGAGTATGTCCATGTACATGTATTTATATACTAATTCTTCTTGCTTAGAGTCATAAAGTCCACACCTCTGATGAAAGTGGTCTGCACAAACATTAATTCAGATGGCCTGTGTGAAGGAGTAAGATTTGTGTAAGCTATCTAGCAGTAGAGCAGCAGGTGAAAATAGCACTTTATACATGAATAGGTTTGTGCAAAACCTTTGTTTGTGGACAGACGATTGAAAGATATTCCTCCCAGCGTAGGCTAATTCTCAAAAGCTCTACCCTCCATTCTTCATCACACATATCATTATTAAGGTAATCAATTCAAATGCAGACACAGAATGTGCATGTCATTCCCTGAGTAAATGCCAGACTTTGTCATTCACACTGTTCTTGGATGGAGGTTGGGTGGGGTGGGGGAGAATTGGTCAAAAGGAGGAGGTTAGAAGAGTCCAAGGGATGAATGCCCAGTAACTTTCACACCATTCGCATGAGTAATGTGAAAAATTGACAAATTGTGAAATTGGACCTGCCCATTGAAGAGGAAAACCCCTGACGCAATTGATTAGTACAACCACACAATCTCCTTGAGCCAAGTTTATTGAACTGCTCAGGAGACAGAATCGAAGGATGTGTCCACCGAGAGGCAGTAAGGCAAAAACTTATATTATGATCTTGTTTATATGAAAAGGATAACAGTGCCCCTTAGCAATGAAGTCTACCCAAACCCACACTCATATCAACCTTGTACTTTTAGCCTTCATTTCAAGCCTTCAGTAACCATCAAGGATCAACTTCCTCATTTCCACTTCTAGTTATTTCCAGTAACTAGACCCTGCTTTTGCAATTTCAGTCTCCCAGTAAGCTATTTGTATATTTTAAATCATTTGGCTAAACATTAAAGCATCTATGAAACCATTTTATTAGGCCAAACAGTTTCATTAGTTATTTTTCCTTTAGTCCTGATCATGACAGTAACTTCCCAAACTTCTTGAGGATCAGCATCCCATAATCATCCAGAGGTGGCTTTGTGTACTCCATATGAATTCTACTTGTGTTAGTTCTATACATTTAGTACGAACAAAGGCTTGGAATTTTTTGTTTGCATAACCTGATCTGAATCAAACTAAATCTCAGCTGAAAAGAATGAGAAAGAATCTTAGTTATAAGCCCATCAAACCACCGCCAGGCCAAGATAAATGTTTTGCCCAAGGCAAAGATAACACTCCCTCCATCATGATTGAACTAAGAGGTGAATCTTACTCTCAGCAATAATGTTTCTTCTGTCACATTTCAGGCAACATTTAAGAGAGTCAAGGCATGCAGAAAACTCATGGCAGTCTTTCCTGCCCTCAGCAAGTATCTGTTGTTTCCTCTTGGTAGGGCTGGTTTTGCCCTCCGACAGATTTCATCTTCAGAGAAGGAAATATAGAACTAGAGTGTCAGTCTTCAGTGGGAGGGTCTTCCAGATCCTCAGCATCAATTGGATAGTTTCATTGTCCAATTGCTTTTATCATGAAGGTTCTTCTTCTAAGGTTTAGTTAAAATTGATCAACTTTTATCTTCCATCTATTACATTTCATCTAGACTTTTGGGAGCAGTTGTTTTTATTCTTACACAGTTTCAGGTATCTGAAAATTTTAATATTTAAAATTTAACTTCTATTTTCTAGCTAAGACAGCCACTATCTAGAGTTGAACTTTCAACCTTCTGAGTGGGAGGTGAGCATCTTCACCATTAGACCACCACACCACTCCCTGTTTAGCTATGTCTAAAGTAACCATACTTAATCTCTACCTTTCTGTTCTGACCAAGGCTTCTGAGACCGTAATTAAGCACACTCTTGGTTAAAAGAACTCTTATTTTATTTCAATGCTGGGAATTATGTTCATTCCCAGCCTGTAATGAGTCTCAAACAGTCCTTTGAGATAAGCACCCACCTTTCTTTCCTTTGAATTGCTACCAACAACAAAAGTGCCAAATGAACCAACCAAAGTACAAAGTCCACACAGAGCTTCAAGGATTAATCTGAACAGAACAAACGACTTTGCTTCCTACAAAGGTTTCTTCACCATTGCCTGTCCTTTATACTTTATGGGAGGGGCAATCACCTCCAAGCCTTACTCCCGAGTTGCCCCTTTTGTCTCAGCTGCTCTTGCCTTCTGGCAGCTGTGCACACACGTGCACTGGGAACAGGCTCCCTTTGTTCCTCTGCCTCGCTGCTGCCACACTCCGGAGGCTCCGGAGTCAGCACACCACTCCCAGATGGTCCTGGCCCCATCTCTGCATCAGACACAGGATGCCTCGTCCGAATCCTCTCCATACTCCCGGACTGGTCCCCGTTCTTACCTACTGTCCGATTCCACTGCCATCTGCACAGGCTGCTGGAGAACCACAACACTTTCCTTCCTTCTCTTATGTTTTACTTTTACAATACCTCTCTTTTATCCTTTCCCTTTTCTATCAGTTTTCATTTTAATTTCTTCCCTTTTTAATATTCTCCTCCTTCACACACACCTGTATATCCTCTTTGAAAACTCCATATGTTATGGAGCTAAAAGCTGAGGATGCAAACAGATGCATATTTTCTGTACAAAGTTTTGCTTTTAAAAAGCTGTAAAACTGTTTTCGGTCTTGGTAGAGGGTAGTATATAAATTGTACAAATAAATATATCATGAAGACGGCCCTGCTAACACAGGCAGATCTTAGCTATAAAAACCCAGCCAATCACAAGATATCAGCAAACTGACACTTTGCTGCCATCTAATGGCCATCCAGAAATTTGGAGCTCTACTGTGTTGCACTTTGCTAGAGGGGATTGTGGTGTATGTGCATGTTTGTGTGTGTGTGTATACAATCTTGTATAATAGAGGTTTCCAAACTTAGCAACTTTAAGACTTGTGGACTTCAACTCGGAAGTTGTGGGAGTGCCATCATTTGAGACTTTCAAGAAGAGATTGGACTGCCATTTGTCAGAAATGGTGTAGGGTCTCCCACTTGGGGGGGGGGTTGGACTAGATGACCTACAAGGTCTCTTCCAACTCTGATTATCTGTTATTTAACTCTGGGAGTTGAAGTCCACAAGTCTCAATGTTGCCAAGTTTGAAGACCCCTACTGTATAAGATACTTGTGTTCTATTTTTTTGTGCCTAGTCCAATGTTTCTCAACCTTGACAACTTTAACATGGGTGGACTTCATCTCCCAGAATTCCCCAACAGACATGCTGCCTGGGAAATTCAGAGAGTTGAAGTTCACCCATCTTAAACCTGCCAAGGTTGAAAAACACTGCAATAGATTTAGATTCTTCTTTCCCAAAGAACATTAAACACATGTAAGTAATGTGGCTCTAAATACACTGTAGGCCTCTAACTGAAAATGTTCCCAAAGCTCCTGTAATTGAAGAGAATTTAAAGTCTGGGCCTTAATGATTCATTTAAGGAATTTAAAGAGAAAGGGGAATACATTACTCTGTCCATAGTGGCAATTAATGTGCTCCAAGGAGGATTATTTAAAATAAGAACTACTGTACCAGAACATACTTAAAATCACATGGAAACCTCTGAATGGAATACCAGCAGCTTCAGAAGAGAGAAGACTCTCTGAGGTAAAGCAACCCAAATTCAAACGTATTTTTAATTTTATTTTTATCAATTTTAATTACTAACAAAAAGGAGCAAAAGTCAAAACTAATAAGGATAGTGATACATACATTGTTAAAGAGAAGGGGAAAAACATAAAAAGTGCTACAAAGAAAAATGAAAAAATGTTTTTTACTTATTTGTTTGTTTATTAAATTTATATCTCCCTAATAAGGTGATTCTGGGAAGCTTATAAGCAGTAAAAAATAAATAATAAATAGAAAAGCAATTAAAATTTTGAAATTCTACAAAAAACTAGAACCAAGGAAATGGACAGCATACAGGGATGAGATCATCTTTCCCCATCAACCACATCGAGCAGTTAGTGTCCCCCTCGTGAAAATCCACCCAGAACAGTTTCATAAATGCATATGTTCATATATTCATATTATACACACACACACTGTAATTATTATTTCTGATATATTTATAGGAATACCTTTTTTAACCTACTGTGTTCTATTCAATGCTGCGATATCAGTCTTTGGTCATAATAAGGGCATGGAGAATCCATTTACCTTGTCCAGTTATCATATTCCATGTATTAGGTGTGACCCAAAATCAAACATAATGTCTAGAGACATTATTTATTTTAATTCTATTTTAAAATTCAATGTTTCTTATTTCCCATAGAAATTGCAGCTAAGTCGATAATAACTATTACTGAGAATCTCAGCTATATTTTAATAAATTGTATGTTTCTATCTTGTCCAAACTTGAGAGGAAGATGATAAGGCCTATGCCTCTCCGCTTTTCTCCAAAAAGTAGCTATGTCTGCAGAAAAGATTGATAAATATAGAATATAATTGACATTTTATGAAATCAAGCCACAAGCTCCAAAATATTCATAGTGATAGAAATAGAAATGATATAAGAATATAAATGGACAAAGTATGAAGAAGAATGCTAAAAATTATTACCACTTCCAATTATTCATTTGTAATTTTTTCTGTTACTTTTTTTTAATGAAACCAGACTAGGCTGTTAAAAAAGACCTGTATGTTTTAGAACAAATCAAAGGGGAATCTTTACAAAATGTAGAGAGTCTGTCTGGTCTAAGGCACCAAGCTGTGAAACTGGGAGACTGTGAGTTCTAGCCCCACCTCAGGCATGAATACCATCTGAGTGACTTTATTTGGACCATAATAAAGGTAGGATATAAATAAAATATCAGTGACTGCTGTCCTATTTGTGGATGAATAATGTAAACCTGAGTTTAAAAAGTAAGAAGCCATGTTTTTTCCTATTCTGACAGCATATGCAATAAAAGATTGTTTAATATAAGTTTAATTTCCAAATGTCAAGGCCATACTTTTTTTTTCAAAATTTGTAAAATTAGAAAAAGCAAAAGTCGTGTATGGACATGGATGAATGCTCTAATGCAAGGATATAGAGCTAGCATAATCTAACCTTTTTAAATATTGAGCAGTAGACTGAAGTTTGCATTCTGTCCTTTCAAGAAGTTCCTAAAATCTTCCTTACTTCCAGTAATCAGAATAACTGGATATATAATCATCAGTACATTTGAGGTTATTGTCATTTTCCTTCGCAATTTGAAGTCTGATTTTATGTTTCAGCATTTTCTATGTAAATTAAATAAGGAAACAGTATTGAAATAGTACATTTCCTTCTGAATTTTGAACCATTTAGTAGCTGTTCTCAAACCATTGTTTCCTAGATATAATAAAATGGGAGATGAGGGCTTTTTATGGTCTATCTGTACTCTACAAAATCAAAAACCTTTTATGTCATTATGAAACAAAAAAAATGTTTTTGGAACTTCCTTGCTTACCCCATTATCCATTAGGCATTAGCAGTGTGGAATCAGATATCCTGTTTCTTATATATCTTGTCAGTCCTTGTCTGAAATATTATTGAGATCATTATTGCAAAATCTTCAGTGTTACATTATTAACTTATAAAACATATGGTATTGTTTGGATTTTTAAAAGCTTTCTTTAGCATTGTCCTTATTTTATTATTGAATATAATCTGAATTGTTCAGCCCTTTGGCCTGTGCCACGTACTGCATAACCACTTACAAAAAGCAAGTAACACTTTATTAGTACCATGTTGTTAGAATTTAAACAGCCCTGCTGATATTTCATCAACTCCTAAAGATTTAGTGTTAGAATATTTTCTAGAGTCCATTTAACAATCTAGAATGTCTCGCTACTCTTCATGCATGCCATCTACTATGGAATCTTTTTGATCAATTAATCCATATATTTGTATCATTTCTTTTTTAGTGGTTAGATGAACTTATTTTTCCTATCTGTTGCTTTTTATTTCTCCTACTTCTGCTATTTTCAGCATGTAAATAACTATTTTACTATTTTGGGGTGTTTTTTTTCCTTTTAAGGATTTTTTGCGGTTGTTTCATCTTGTTTCATCATGATACTACACATTTCAATCTAGAGGTTTTCAGATATTACTAATCTAATCCATTAACTTGTCCTTTAGTATTACTGCTTAATCATATATAATACAGGTCATGGGCACCTGTATAGATGGGCAAGTGACATCATATGCATCTTGATGTCATTGCACAACTGGTACAAAATATGAAACATGATATAGATTACTTGTGTAACTTTTGTAAAAATGAGTAAAAGTATATGGCATAGCATAGCATGGAGTATGTTACAATCACAGGTGAGAGTTAAAAATATGTGTTCAAAAATTGAAATAAAACTGTATAGTTTTTTAAAATTGCCTAATTTGTCTCATTTGCATAGTGTATTTTATATTGTAATGAACTTCCATGCATATGCTTCTATGTTGCATTAGAATAAAGTATCTTCTAAAGCAACAAGGGATTAGAAATACCATTAATAGTGCAGTTTTATAAATATCTGCTTGGATTGAAGGCCTGTTAAATTTAGTTTTTCTCACTGTCATGTGATAAATGTGTACTTCTGTTAATCTATAGCAATTATTTCCACAGTTATCTTCTCTTATTCTTTAGGTGCTGAGTTTCTTTTCTTTCCCTTCTTTCTTTCCCTCTTTCTTTCTTTCCCTTCTTTCTTTCTTTCTTTCTCTATGAGGAGGTATAAATGGCACTAAGGATGTCAGAGAAATCTGTCATGGATTTCCTTTCAAATGAAATGGTGTGAACTGCCAAAACAGCATCTGCTATGGCACAAATAGGCATGTCATTCATAATGTTGATGTTCTGTAATGTTGATTCAAAATATTTTCAGCACAAATAACACACTGAAAAATTTATATATTTATATATTGGGAGAAAATACACACACAAATGCATATATATATTTTAAAGGGCTAATATAAAAATGCATATTAAGGATTTTTTTTACAGAAAATACAGTGCATGCATTTAGGGAATACTATTATATAAAAACAACCACACATTTTTTTCTGTTTTCATTCTTCTTTTGAATCAGAATGATGCAGAACTTTCACAGGATACATTAATACGAAATGTGTACTAAAATGTGCATAAAATGTACAAAATATGTATGACTGAATAAAAAATGTATACTTCAAGCATAATTTCATCAAATAATATGATGCATTTAAAACAGAGAGCTCCCTACTAACATCTTAATTTAACAATTTTTCTTATGGTATAATGTTTGAAAAAACCCTGCTCATTATCTAACCTGGTTATAGGATTGTACAAGGTGAAAATAAGAAATGTACATATGTGTGCCCTTGTCTGAGAGAAATAAACAGTAGCTAAATTAGTTCTATTTTCCTGCCACTGTCATCTTGACAAAAGAGGTAATTCCATTATTTGCAAGCCTTCTTGAAACCCATCACCACCTACATCTATGCAGTTGGATGATGAATCCAGAAAATAAACAACTGACTTACAGGCCGGCAAAGCCAAAAACAACAAAAAAAGGGGCAGGCTTAGTAAAAGCAATCTGCAAAATACAGAGACTATTTATCACATCATCATAACCACCAGCAAGTTAATGTTTAGCTCTGATCATCCATCCGTCTCAGGAATGCCACAACTATTTTTCCCAACAATGTCCCCATCTTTTGTCAACCCATACTCCACATTCAAGTTGACTGGAGCCGGCAACATTAGTATGAAATTGAACAGCAGATAATAGAGAGCGGTGGCCGTAATAAAAGCCTGCATTCATGTGGGAGAAATTGAATACCCTGTCACCGTGTACCAAGAGCAAAGGTGGTTTGTGGAAGGCTGCTAGTGTGAAACCTGAGGGGACCAACAAAACAGGTGTGAAAGCCAGGGGAAAACGGGGGGTACAAGCAGCTGTGGGAAAAGATGAAAGAAAGATATTTAAGTCTAGTCCAGAAGCAAGAGACAGAGGGAGACATCTACTGGTTTGTTTATCGCTTCTTCTGATGGCCTCTTCCCAGTAATGAATGCCAACATTTTCTCTCCCCCCCCCACAACTAAGAGCATAATTAGAGCTTAATAAAATTGAGAAGCCAGCAGTGTGAAAAAGAGAGAACGGAATAAACAATAAACAATGTGGCACTGGGGAAGGACAGCCAGGGAAGAGGATGCAGAAGCATGATGGCTGAATAATGCCTTCGATAAACTGTGGGCACGCCGGCACTGTCACGCTCTCGGCAGCCCCAAGTGTGCCAGTAGCGTGGTGCAGACAGACAGCTCGAATTAATCCCAAGAGGAGTGCATGACAGGCGAGTGAAGCAGACAATTAGAACGAAGGAGGAAATTGGAAATGGCAAAGGTGTGAACATATGTCAAATTACAACTAAATGATAAATTACAATTCTGTCATTGAAAGAAGAAGTAATTAAGAAAGATTCTGGCTAGCTTTTTCTGCTTTTTTTGCAAGAAAAGGGGCAAAAAGAAAGAGAATGAAGGTTTTCCTTCTCTCCCCCCTCTCTCCACCCCCAACTTATTCATTCAGTTATTCTTTCCCCTGGAGACTTTGGCTTTGAATTTATTTGGTGAATTGTTTCTGTCTGTCTCACATGTCACGTCCAGTTCATCCACCTCACTCCTTGAGGGCTGCATTATTCGTGTGCATTAGAGATAATACCTTCCTTTCCTCGTTCCCTCTCCTCCAGCCTGACTCCCTGTCCCCTAGCCTGGCAGAACCATTGTGTCACAAAATGAACAGGAAGCTGATGGTGCCCGATTAAAAAAAAATCTGTGCAGTGCAGGTTATTTTATTTTATTTTTTAAGGGCCTGCTGAAGCTGCTGCACTCTAATTATTTTCAGCAGGCATAGCACAGTCCAGCTGACAATTAGGAAGTCGCTGCTCTATTGCTTGCGGGTTTCAGACACCACCTCATAATCATAATCGTGTCTTTTTCATTTAGGCAGAAAGACGGTTAGGTGGGGTTCCATGGCAGCCAGCTGTAAGCCTCTTAACTACCTCTTTTTAAAGAAAAAAGAAAAAAGAAAAAAAAGAAGGGTAATTACAGCAACCTGTTGAATAACCCCAGCCAAATCTACCTTGGCATTTCAAAAGTCCGTATTGTTAATAGGTTCCAGGTTTGGAGGCCACTTAGACATCTCGGTTGTGGTTGGGTCATACCATCATATGACACCTGCTTGTTTGAAGAAAATCACCTTGGGATGTTTCACACTGTGGGGAGCTGTTTCCTACTAAAGCATGGGAAAGGAAGGTGGTGCATTTAATATTTTAGGAGGCATACCAGAGCGAGGTGAATAAGGGCAATGATGAAAAATGACTTTCATTGCACAAATGTAATGTAAGACCCAAATCCCCCCTGAAATTCTTGCCCAGTTCATGCCCTTTTCCAAGCAAATTTATCTTTACAAGTAGGGCAGCAACAGGAGATGCTTCATTAACTTCTGAGCACATTTTTGCCTACAGCTACCTTGGCAAGGAAAAAGGCAACCAGCTCTGTTTATGGAGACTTGGTTTTATGGATTCTATGTGGTTTTATGGAGTCTTATTATGGAAATCATTGGTTGCTTGAGAAAAGCTGGATGTTGCAATGTCTTTCGCATCATTTGCACCAAAGTCATCACCCCGTTCCCCCCTCCTATTATTCTTTCTGACTGGCTAAGTTATGGTTTCCTTAACAATGCTCCATGGAATAATCACAGTTGTCTGGGTTCATGTAACAAGCCCAGTCATAAATAGAGGTTACAAAAAGTATGATCCAGTGGTCATGTGGCATACATTTTAGGCTCCTCAGAGTGGGTAGAAGAAGAACTATGCACCAATGTTTCTATGCTAGGCTGCTTTAGGGAGGTCCAATGAACAAAATGGGAGTTTCTAAACCTAGCAGATGGTGTGGAGTATGGCACTTAACATGCCATGGAAAATCTGGTGCAGCCTTTCAGCTGGTGGAAGTTGTACATCCTACCATTCACAATGCCTGGATCCAGAGAACATGCTAAGAATTGCTCTTATCTGAGACAGATTTCATGCTAGTATTTCTGTAATTTTCCTCCATTCTAACAAACAAACAAAAAAGGATACATATTGTTTCCAGTGTCAAGAAGCAGAAACATTTGAATTATAGAGCCTCTGACTTGATTTCAAGCAATTAAGGCTGAATCATACAGTTGGTACACATCTTCAGAATATCATACAGAGATTTTGGATATAATTCAGCTAAATTGAGTTCTACTTATTTATATAGGCAGCGTTAATACATTTGTTAACCTTCCTGTGATTTCTTTTAAAAAAACCTTAAAACATAGGAAATATAGACTGCTCCAAGCTTTAATCCTGTTCCCCACCATTATAATACTTTTCTTCATATTGACAACATGGAAATAAATTGGTACAATATTTTAAAGAGGTAAAACTATCCCATTAGTACCAGTAAGAGATTGGCTTCTTTTGTGAACATGAGGCATGAAGGTTAAAGTCTCACAAACCCTTGTCAGAGTCTTGCTCTGACTTCTCCTTTAAAGCTACAACCTCACAGATTTATGGTTTAAAAAAATTATAATCAAGCATTGTGCATGTGCACGCAGAGCTAATTAAGTCCCTAATATCATATCCCCTTAGGCCTTTTCACATTTTGAACAAATGGTGGATATTATTCTAAAATTTAAAATCTAGAGAAATACGGAGCAACAAGAGACTCCTTCAAGTTCTCATGAATTTGGTAATTGTCTAATGGGTAAAAGAAGAGATGAGATTCTTCCAAGTGCAAGAAGCGTGTTTCTTTCTACCTCTGAGTAAGATGCATGACTTTATATGCCAGTGTAACAGAATGGATGAGGGAGACACCACTGGTATCATTCTGAAATAAATCATTTTGAAGCTGTTCTGGTCAGATGCTAAAGTTAAGAGTCTGAACAGCTTAATTAGGAGGCATGTTAAAAGCAAAAGGTGGAAGTTGCATTAATTACAGGAGACATCTCTCTCAGCCAGCCTGGTAGCAACTGTACTACTGTGCTGCTAAGGTAACATTATGCCACCCTCTTCATTAATCAAGGGCATTCTTCTGTCTTTTGAGCTGGCTGGGTTGATATACTTCTGCATATGCTATCGTAGCCTAGTTTGACTGTATGTTTCAGGTTGATCGTTTTGGTTTAATTGGAGCTAATTATTGCCATATAAATTAGCAGAGAAGAACATCAGCACAATGTTTAATGCACATCCTCTAGGCTTTCTCCTGCTGAGGCAGGCAGATCTTATCCAAGACTGTGGTGTAATGTGTGATGAACACGTCTGTGGTGCCATCATCATTTTTTTCTCCATGGGAGTTCAGAGAAGAGACAATTTCTCTTTCCAGATGTTTTACATAGGAAAGTTTAAGAATGGTGGGGACGTGGGTAATAAACATACAATTAAGTGAATTCTTAAACAGTGATTCCTCCCACCAACCCCAAACTTAGCTGTAGGACCTCCATATGGTGAGCTTGGTATCACTGGGGATCAGCTCCAGAATAGAATAGAATTCTTTAGAATAGAATTCTTTATTGGCCAAGTGTGATTGGACACACAAGGAATTCTTCTTGGAGCAAATGCTTTCAGTGTACATAAAAGAAAAGATACTGTCTGATCACAAGATGTTCATTCATTTGACAGTTATATTTTTCTTTTCAGACTCTGAATCGGTTTATATGAAATCAAAGAAAAACTTTTCTTTTGCCACACAGGAATCTCTGAGCCTTTTCCCATCTCTTGAGCTCAAGTGAGCCCTTCCAAGGCTATTCCTCAATTCCCAAGCAACAGCCTGTTTCTTTGAAGGCAAGGAGGTTCTTTGCTAAAGAGAAGGGGAACAAAAAGATCTTTGCTCTATTCCACCTTGCTCATTTCACCCATGCTTCCCTGTGCCCTGAAAGACTTTCAAGAAGTGCTCTCCATCTGAAATGGCATTTTGAAAGTAGAACTCCTGGAGCGTGCTTGCATTGTTCAAGACAGTCCTCTTTCAAATACTCAAGCCACTATGGAAGCATGCAATCATGGTTAGACATACAGGAAATAGTACTTGGCTGGCTGCAAAACTGCCAATATGGTATTAATACATGGAATTTAGTAATAATGGAAACCATTACAGCAGCACTGGTTGCATATGTAGGCGAAGTAAAAATTAGTGTAATTTCTCTTTTGCATAGAGTGGGGAGAATCAACTGTTGCTTCACCAGGACCTGTAAGAGCTTAGTGGGATGGGAACTGGAGTAGCCAGAAAGATAACTAATTGGTTCTTGGTAAGGTCAATATATTTCTGCATTTCACAGTTAAATGCAGAGAAGACAATTGCAAATCCATTTCGAAAATTATGGCCACTGAGAGTGAAAAGGAAGGTAAGAAAGTGTGTTTACCTGAAGAATCCCACCTGACAAAAATTCCATCCAAATGCAACATTGATTTGGGTTCTCCATATCCTACCTACTCCGAAGGATTCCAATATGTTTTTGTTTATCATTCATCTGTTTATCTTTTTTTCTCTATTTTCATGATAGTTTACAAGGTTTATATCATACAAGATAAAGTTTTAAAGAGTTAAGGACCTTGGTGGCTCAGGCTGTTAATTGCCTGCACTTAAGTTCCAGCTGCCTACAACTGCTGTAGGCTCGAATCCCACCAGGCTCAAGGTTGACTCAGCCTTCCATCCTCTCGGGGTAGGTAAATTGAGGACCCAAGATTGTTGGGGGCAATTAGCTGACTTTGTAAAAATGCCGCTTAGTAATAAGCAGGCATATACAATGGAAGGAAGGCTATTGCTGAGCACACTGGGTTGTATCCCAAAAATTGTAAGCCGCCCTGAGTCTCCAGAGAAGGGCGGCATATAAATGTAATTTTTTTAAAAAAATGAACATCCAACTTCTCTTTCCAGCAGATACTGCCATTAAAACAGACCTCAATGTTTCCAGCTTTCACTGTTCATTCAAACATGATGGCTTGAAAACAGATCAAATGTGCCTTCTTTTGAATCTGCATTCCCAATGTTACTTGGCCACAATAATGCATGCTCTGTATTTTGTGCCTACCTGTCCTGTATCTGAGGTTGAGGGACATGAAACAAGGTTTCAGGATTGAATTGACATATAGATATATGAAAAATAGACAGGACCCCAGTTTGCTCAATGTTCTTCAAGGATTCAAAGCTGGTGACTTCATTCATTCATTCATTCATTCATTCATTCATTCATTCATTCATTTACTTTCTATAGCTGCCTGTCTCAAACAACTGACTCAGGGTGACAAATAATAATAAGAGCAGTTAGCGAATTTGAACACATACACTTCTAGAGACATCAGGTCAATAAAGGCTGATTTTGGCAGGTGCACCCAATTCATTAGGTTATTATTAAAATACATAGTTAAGGCAAGAGACATATTATATTTGCAATTGTTATTAATTGGGTGTAGTTTTGGGGTAGAAAAGATGCTTTTGAGTCTTAGAATATATGCAATTTCCCTCCCTCTCCTCCTCAGATATATATCTCTGTGTCCAGAGTAGAGATTTAGTCTTTTGGAGTTTTCACACAACCTCTGTCATTAAGGTTAAGCTTTACTGGCAAGAGATGCCAATAACTGATAGATGACTGCAGCCGCCAGGAATGTATTAAGCCCCTAACAGTCAGCTAAGATGACAAAATGTCATGGAGAAATGCCTGTAGTCGTTTAAAATGTCTTTAGGGTGAATCTATGCCTGATTTGTATCCTTCCCACCTACATAGCCCTTTTAATGGGAAAAAAAACCAAGAAAAGTTATTTTGCCTGTCCTTTCTTTTGCTTATTTTCTTTCCCCATATCTTTTTTTTAAGCATATGATGTGGTTGCAATGGTATAATGGCAAATTGGTCTGAAAGCAGCCTTAAGATCAAGGAAACACAATCCTTTGATCAGTCCCGTTCTGATCATTTCCCCTTTTTCTCACAATCAATATAAGTAAAAAGTTATAGAAGAGTAAATTAGGACAGGTTGGATTCAAATTTAGGTGCATACAAATGGTCGGTAGAAGTAGCTTTGTATATGCTACTTGTGACTCCAAATGTTCTTTCAGAGCTGAGTAGAGCAATGATGGTGTCATTTTAAGTATTGCACAATAAATTAGGCTCTTGTCCATGGTGAATAATAATGAATTCTTCTTAGAAAAGCCACAATGGGCAAAATCCTGGGTCTCATGCTGTCTACTTTTTGAAGGTAACTTAAAACCACTTTCCCCTGCACTTTGGAAGGTAACCATGATTCCAGGATTCAACATTTAAGAATAATATTAATTAGTATAGTTTAATTTTGAGAAATGTTTTAAGGGATCATCAAGATCAATTTTTGTCATTTACCATTGTCTACTATTTTATTGTAGGGTGTTTTTTTCCCCCAAACTATGGAGTTCTTTGGGTTCTTTAAAAGGTAGAGTGGTATACAAAAATATATCATCATGTTGTCTTCGTTATTGTTGCCACATGCTTCCTTCTTTTTGCTGTGGCATCTGGTAGGATACTGGAACTACTATGACCTTTCACTCAGCACTCTCCGAAAGTTGCCATCCCTTCTCACATGTATTATGACACACTCATAGCTAACTCATCCTCCCACAACAACAGGCAAGGTTGTAGAATGGGAAAATTGAGGTGTAGGAAAAATAGAAGAATGGCTGATATACCTTTTCAGCACAATAGTGAAGAGTGAAGCAAGTATAAGCAAATGTGTTTATTTTATCTGATTGCTCTGTGGTTTCACATTTCACAAAGCGGGTAAATCCATCTCCAGTCTGCCACACCTTGACATGAGTTTATAGTTGCAAAGTAGCTGTATTTTCTTTCAAATGGTACTTTTAAAAAACATTTATTTCAAAATTAAATTAAAACTCTGAATTAATGTTTATAATAATAATGATCATACAATCGTACTGCAAATTTTGGAAAAGGAAAAACAAAAATCCATGTGGTAACTATGTTCTGGTCTATAGCTAACTCACAAGATTCAGGCTTAATTTGTATTAGAATTTATGAAAATGGCATGTTTTATGTTGGATTCTTTTTTGGTGTTTCATATTTAACAATTTCTAAACTTAATTCCAAACAATATCCATATTATATGCTGCTATAATTTTGCTTTACATCATTTTATTTAGTACAAATAGCACTGGCACACCTTGGCACATATGCATCTTGATTCAACCACAACATAAAGAAATCTTGATTTGTTTGCATTTTTTTATCTCCATAAAACCCAGTGCAATAAGACTCATGCTAAATAAGACTCATGCTAAAATTGAGCCTAATTCTATGTGCTCAGTGACTTGAACAAAACCTTAAAATCAATACATTGAAGAAAAAGGCTAGCATGTTGATGATACTTCAAAATCACAATCTAGTAATTCAGAGCCTTATCATACAAAGGAAAAATAAATGAAACTGAATGTTATTATCACCAGAATTATATGCAGGCCTTACATGGACCTTATATTATTTGTGACCATTTCCCCAGAACTGTGGAATTCTGTAAAATTAAGACTTGCCCATAAACTTGTTTTAAATTCTTCATAAAAAAATGCAGCCACACTTGCTGAATGTTGAAGAAAAAGTGGTTTGTTCTTCTATAATGTCTGTAATGTGCACTTGAACTTCAGTGTAAGAGCCTGAATTATTGTCACATGAAAGTAAACTTATGACCAGGTACAGTTACATTTTTTAATTAATGAAAATAAATTACAGCCTAGATGATAGATGATAGATAGTTATTAGATATAGATATAGATATAAAAATATAGATAACTATAGCTGTAGCTATATAGATGAGATATGGATGATAGATAGATAGATAGATAGATAGATAGATAGATAGATAGATAGATAGATATAGCTGCTTTAGAAATTTGTATATTATATGCATAGGATATTTTCTATTACAATATTTACCAGCTCATGCTAACAAGAGCAGAAAGTGTGTATTATGTTGTTTCATTAGATTTTTCAGCTCAGCAATGTCATGTTGTTCTTTATTACTTCCATATTTTTGCCCTAAGAAATTTACCCTCCCGAAGATGGCTGTATTGCATTCTAGATATTAGTCAGAGAAGTGTAATTAAAGTTGATATAATTGAAAATGAAGAGCAGACAAAAATCCTTAAAGTCAAGTTGGGATAAATTTACTTTTCCACACCACTCACCCTCAGTTTTGTTCTTTCCACAACATAAACATAAAATTCATGTATGCAAATTGTTGAGCCCATCTATTTAGTTGCAGGTCCCATTAAAGTCTGTGGGATTAATTCCCTCCATAACCTGTTTCCTTCCCACCCCTTTTGTTGATCATTCTTTAAGAAAGGAACAGTCATAATGAGGCCCAAATCTACGTAATTTCTTAATAACCCAATTGTTTAATAAATGCAGAATTACCTGGAAGACATCTGATCTGTTCATTTGAGGTCACTTTAATTAACCTATTTTCCACCTTGGAAACTATGTTATCTTTCCCATATTGGGAAATTTAGAATATTAAAGAACATCTCTGTAAAGAGGTCTATCTTTCTATAAATATGCAACATGAGCTTGATGGTCATATGTTTAGGTTGAGATTTAGTCACTGTCATAAATCACATGAGTGATAGAAGCATGTTCAGCTTTGAAATATACATCAAAGGGTATAGGTTCTATTTTGAGATTGCAGGTTCAGATTTCTTTCACATTTCCTGAAAACATGAATAGTATAATCTTACATGATAATTGGGCGGACTCTGGTTCTGGTTCAACTAGCAAGGCACAGTCACATCTTTCACTGAGCTGTTTTCTCAACCTGTGGGAAAAGCAAGCTACAGAAAAATGAAATAAGTTACCAAAGAGATAACAGTCTTTAACTTAATACAATTTTGTGGTGGCATTGTACACAAATGTATCCTATGCACAGTGCACTGGTAGAAGGAAGATTATTTTATAGCTGTCCCATTAAATACAAATAAAAAATCATATTCACTGATCAATTATATTGACCCAATCCATCCTTCTCTTGTCAGGTGTTTCCAGGGAGATGAAGTACTCAATGTTAATCTACAACTATCATGATGAGCACCAATTTGTACCTTTTTTGGAAAATGGAACCAATTTTCCTAATATAAGAAGAAGTCTTCCACTGCTATGCTGGTCTCAGTCAAGTCTTATAATCTACTGTTGTTATAAGAACATTATTCATCATTGATGGACGCCTACCATTTTTAGTGAAATGTATGCATTCCAAAAAGGATGCATAGATCATTTGATGGAACACATCCATTACAGCAAAATGTGTGCCTCATCTAATGAAACCAATATATCATCTTGCAAAATAATTATGCATATACATTCCAATAGATGGTTCTTGTGGGGTTTTTTTAATTAAGGTAAGCAGAAAACCCAGCTGCGCTAGATGCTGCAATATGTTAGAAAGGAAACAGACCCAGGACTTTTTTTTGCTAAAGATGACACATCTTTTGGTTGCAACTGGAGGGCACAAACAAATGATATTGCCCTCTATTGATCACTGTCAAAATGACTTGAGCCAAGATTGAAACTTTCTGAAAGTTTCAGGTGACTGAAAGAAAAATGAAACAGTGAACCATGGGATTTTTCTTTAAAAAAAGTTCAGGATAAAATAAGAAGCTAAGCAAGAGAGAAACAATAATGTAAAATTACATGTTTCTGCCAGGATTTGGACTAGCAACCTTCTATTTACAAGGCAAAAATTATAAGCACTGCACTATTAAAGTACTTGTTGCTAAAGGTTGCTCTAAAAGTCATTAGAAAGATGCAGAGCAGTAAAAAAAGATTTTAAAAGAAATTTCTGTGTTGTGTCTATCTATCATCTATCTATCTATCTATCTATCTATCTATCTATCTATCTATCTATCTATCTATCTATCTATCTATCTATCTATTATCTATTATCTATTAAATATAATATGCATATACATGTACGTGTCCAGAAAGATGCACCCACAGGAAGGTAATCAACTGACAATTGCTTTCTTGGAAAAGTCAGCAGCAGAGTAATTATCCAAACTTGCAGTCTAGCCTGAATATCTTGAAAACTGTTACTAAGTGTTTTTGTCTGGGCTGAATTCTTTTAAATCAGTTCAGTGTCAAGCTAATATAAGCATAGGACAGGAGCAGCTTAAACAGCAAGCACAACTATGCCCTAAGTATGCAATGTATATTTGACATAGGTTTGTTTGTCATGTGTAGTTGCAGCATAAGAGCCAGTTTAGTATAGTAGTTAAGGCATCAGGTTAGAAACTGGGAGATGGCAGGCTCCAGTCCTCCCTTCAAGTCAGCTGGATGACCTGGAGCCAGTCACCCTAGCCCTAGGAACCAGAAACTACTTCTGAAAAGCCTTGCCAAAAACCAGGGACATATCTAGCAGTTGCCAGGAGTCAATCCTGACTAAAAAGTACCAAAAATCCCCCCATCCTTTTCCTTGCCTAATATTCTTTAACAATAAGATTTAGCTACTGCTACTCAGGAATGAGAAATGTATGTGTTGGGGCAGGCAGAGGGCAAAGTAGACATTCTTCTAATCTGCACAGTGATTGGTACATGTCTTCTTGGGTAAAAGAATAGAAGGGATGACCCACCACTCTGTCCCCCTGATTCAGCAAGCACAACCCATGATATTTCCAAGCATGGATCTGCATTTAAAATATGAATTTTAACATCAACATAATTCATGCACACAGGCATACAGGCAGAAATAAAATTATAGTGCACGTAATTTGACTTTGACCCATTATACTAAGAACTTAGGTCAGCTTTAGATTGCTGAAAGTTTTGGGGATTGGTGTATATAGGTTTTCACAATGGCCTAAACCAAAAATTATTTACAATAATATTTTGCATTATTCATAGTATAGCAGTGAATTCATTAGTAACTCAGACACTCTTGATAAGTATAAAATATAAGGTAGAGTTTTTTTCCTACATTTTCTTTTCTTAGTTTGCATTTTTAATTTTTTATTGAAAAATATTTAAAATTAAAAGATGCTTTGTTAATATGCACAATCTTTAAAAAAAAACAAAGATACAGGTCCAATCATCACCTGCCCAGGCATAATAGATTGCTGAAATTAGAAAGCATCAACACCAATTTTCACTAGGCTTTCTAACTTCACTGATTAGAGAATAGAAGTTGAATGCAGTTTATGAAATGACCAAGAATACTTCTGCAATTTTGGGTTCAAATCTGGGTTTTGAGTTCTACTTCTCTAGTACTAAGAGAAGGGATATAAGCTTAAGAATTATGCAGCATCATTAACACAATTTTAAGTATAACATGGCATGGGCACACTTCGTGCTTTCTCACATTCTATCTAGCTATGCCTAAGATCCACTAATCTTCACCCAGAATTTGGCATATCTTGTTCTCTTCCTCGACTTCCTTCTTAAATTTCTATTCCACCAAATTCTCCCAGACATATTGCTTCTTCATTCCAGTTTTAGTCTCTAGTTTCTCTTAGTCACTGATATTTTAAAATTCCAATTCAACTTTACCCTGAATCTCTGAATTATCTGTCACTTTTCTTCAGAATCTTGTAAGTTCCATTATTGTTTTTGCTTTTCCAGATAGAGTCAGAAATAGCTGTAAAGAATAATAGGGGATGAGAAAAGAGCTTTTACAAACCATACAGTTACATCAGAACACCTTCCTAGATCTTCAGCAGCACCCAGATATCATACAAGATATCAAATAAGAAAATCTGCATCTGGATTCAGAGACCAACATTGATGCTACCACTGTATAGAAAATGGGTCATTTTTTTTCAGCTGGTAGGCTCATTTGAAATCTGGAGGCCATGTAGTGAATTCTCTCACAAAAATGGATGCTGGGGAGAAATTGCCCATTTATAAAATGGCTACCTTGTGGAGAATTAAATGTGATAAAGTATTGATTTATGAGAATGCTATCTATCATTTCTTCTAGCTCCCTGTTCTTCTGCAAATTTTTCCTGATTAATTGTTTTATTCAGGTAGGTAAACACATTTCCAGACTTAACACTGCAGCACAGTAATTATCATTTATATATTATACTATCCCTTTGGTGCTCAGAGTATTCTTGGAAATAAAAATGATACTGGAGGTTGTTTTTGTTTTCTTTATTTTCAAACTAAAAGCATCTCATTAAAATGTTAAAAAACAGAAGGGGCAAGGAAACTGGTGCTCACTAAAGTGAGTACTGAATGACTCATATAGTCTCATAAACTACATTGGGAATCTCAATTATATGTTAACCAATGATAGTTAATTGGGAAAGGGGAGGGACTTGAAAAAAATCAGGACATCTTCTCAGCCCTTTTCAGAAAATAAGAAAAATGCACATCTTTCTCCCATCTTGATGGGAAAGTAAAATTAGAAATTAACCACTGTAACCAATATTTATCATTAATGTTTCTTCTTCTTCTTCTTCTTCTTCTTCTTCTTCTTCTTCTTCTTCTTCTTCTTCTTCTTCTTCTTCTTCTTCTTCTTCTCTTCCTCCTCCTCCTCCTCTCCTTTCCCCTTCCCCTTCCCCCTCCCCTTCCCAGAATGTAAATTCTTACATTGTTAAAAAAAATTAATGTATTTAAATGTAATTTAATGTTTTATGGATAATCTCCAATCAACAATATAGTGAGCACTAACAGTAAATTTTGATAATTCTGTTGTCAACAGATATTATACTTCTGTACTAATTAACTTTTCTTTTCTTTTTCCTTTTTGCTTGCTTTTTCACTCTTTTTCAAAAATTAGTCATTCTGTTATGAAAGAATATTTTTGTGACACAGCTTCCCAGATATTCAGGCTTCCTATGAACCAATCCAATCCTTTCAATCCTATGACCAAGTACATGTATTACCTGATCCACTATGTAGTTGAAGGAATCTTATCTTTACTCAGTTTTTGATTCTTTGAGCCTTAAACTCTTTTCATCTCATTTCTATACCAGCGTACTAGTTTTTTCCTAAAGAAACCAGTTGAAAGTGTATAAGCAGTTTTCTGCACTTCTTTTTATATATACTATTGTATCAGTGTTTTCTAATCCCTGTAGTTAGTGCAAATATTTTCCTTGATATAGCACATTTTTACAAATTATTTTCACACTCTAATTGCTAAATGTGTTTTTGTTTTTCATTGAGAGACCTGCATCACAAACCTTCAGTAGTGTAAGTACTGAGTTACATTTCAGTTAGCCTGCTGGTTTGAAAAGTGAGCATTTGGTGATGTGAACCTAAGAAATTGCTCCCCTATGATCAAGGGGGTTCTCCTGGATTCACGGCTCAAGTTGGAGGAGCAGGTGGGAGACGTGGCCAGAGGGGCCTTTGCCCAGGTCCGGCTGGTTCGCCAGTTGTGCCCATACCTGGACCGGGATGCCTGCTCACGATCACTCAGGCGCTCGTTGTCTCCCGATTGGACTACTGTAATGCTCTCTATTTAGGACTGCCCTTGTGCACCACTCGGAGGCTTCAGCTGGTGCAGAATGCGGCCGCGTGGGTTGTGATGGGAGCCTCCCGATACTCCCATGTTACACCCCTCCTGCGTGGCTTGCATTGGCTTCCAGTTGCCCTCCGGGTGAGGTTCAAGGTTTTGGTTTTAACATTCAAAGTCCTACATGGCATGGGTCCAGGATATTTACGAGCGACTTCTCCCAGCCTCAAATACCAGCCGCCCGTGCGTTCGCACAGACGGGTCTCCTCGGGTGCCGTCCATGACTCAATGTCACTTGGCAGGGAGGGGAGGCCTATTCTGTGGCGCCCCCACTCTATGGAATCTCCGGCTGGCTCCCGATCTCTGCACCTTCTGCCACGAGCTAAAAACCTGGCTGTTTTACAATCTGGGCAGTGTTGACCCTTGGGGTTGTTTATGTAATTTTGGGGTTTTAATAATAATATTAATATTAATTCGGCTTTAATTTAATATATTTTTAAGTAATTTATTGTTGTATTCTATTTTAGTTGTGAGCAGAGTCCCTTGGGAGAGGGCATATAAGTCGAATAAATAAATAAATAAATAAATAAATAAATAAATAACCCTGGCTGCTTTTTAGAAGGCCAAATCCTTAAGATGAAACTCAAATACTTTGTCCACCTAATGAGAAGGAAGGACTCGCTGGAGAAGAGCCTAATGCTGGGAACGGTTGAGGGCAATAGAAGGGGATGACAGAGAATGAGGTGGCTGGATGGAGTCACTGAAGCAGTAGGCATGAGCTTAAATGGACTCCAGAAGATGGCAGAGGACAGGAAGGCCTGGAGAAACATTTTCCATGGGGTCACAATGGGTTGGACACAACTTTGCAACTAAGAACAACAACAAATCCCTAATCCTAGCACTGAGCTAGAAGCCATTGTGCCATCTCTTGTGTGCTATATTAGTGATGCTTGAGTACCCCTGAAACAGGCCAGCAACTCTTTTTTTCTAATAAACTGCCCCAATGATGCAGAGAGTGAAACATCTGGGTCTGGATACTGCAAAACATAAGAATCTCCTTAACAATTTTTCTCAAAATTGTCCTGATGAGGACAGTTCCTCAGCAGGACAGTTGAGCAAACTTCAACTGCCTGTGCAGAATTTCTCAAATCACACCCATTCTCTGAGTTAACAGAATAACAGAATTGGAAGAGACCTTGGAGGTCTTCTAGTCTCTGGTCAAGCAGGAAACTCTATACCATTTTAGACAACTGGTTGTCCAATCTCTTCTTAAAAATCTCCAGTGATGGAGCAACTTCTGAAGACAAGCTATTCCATTGGTTAATTGTTCTCTCCCTCTTTTCTTTAGACTACACATATCCAATTCTTACACCTGTTTGTCACATGTTTTAGCTTCCAGTCCCCTAATCATCTTTGTCGCTCTTCTCTGCACTCTTTCCAGAATGGTTGCCCAATCTCTTCTTTAAAATTTCCAGTGTTGGAGCATCCACAACTTCTGAAGGCAAACTGTTCCACTGATTAATTGTTCTGTCAGGAAATTTCTCTTTAGTTCTATATTGGTTCTCTCCTTGATTAGTTTCTATCCATTGCTTCTTGTCCTCCTTCTGGTGCTTCAGAGTGTAGGATGACTTTCTCTGCTTTGAGGCAATTGCTTAGATATTGGAACACTGCTATCACATCATCCCTAGTCCTCTTGTTTTATTAGACTAGAAATACCCAATTCCTGCAACCATTCTTGAAAACTAAACATCCAGAAAGCACTCAGGAGAAGGTTGCCCTGCAGCACGGAATGATGTGCAAGTCTTGCCCACATCCTCTACTTCACCTGTAAAGGACTCCACAGTTAGTAAGGGGAATAGTTCTTTATCTCAATCCACATACATTGACTGGATCCTTAATACATTTGGAGAGGATGCATGGAATTATTTCCAGCCTCAACCTTTCTTTCTGAAGGTTGTGTTGCAATACCTTCAGTTTCACAGAAATGTAGCCCTTCTTATGGAAGCTCATTTCATTATTCAGTGATCCCTTTACTGACCCTTGGATCTCACTGTATAATTTATGCTTTCCGAATATAATTCAACAGCACCAGCTTCTGATTTATGGGCTTCATTTCTAAATTTGAGCATTTGGCTACAAATGCATGTTTCTCCCCCTTGTGATTTATGTACTTTCACCCAAAATGTATGTTCTCTGCTGCAATATATGCATTCCTATTATGCCTCTGATGACACCTTTCCTGGGAAGAAGGTGAGGCAACCCAGCCTGGGGCCAAGTCCTGAGGTTAATTGCAATCAATTCACCTTCCATGCAATTACACTTTCATCTGCGCTGCCTGTGAAGTGAGCATGCTTAACATGCTATCAGCAGGGAAGCAAATGTGCCTTTTTCATCCCCCTCCCTATGAGCCAATAAAGCCAGCTGAGGTATACGATTACATGGGGAGGGAGAGGGAGGTTTTGACTCCCTGCTTTTAAACATGTTCATTGAGAAGGCACTGAGAATAATTAATTACATCCCCATCAGGCCATTTAGCGCCAGGCTGATTACTGCACAATTTTGGAACAATATCGAAAATAACGGGTAAATAAATACCCAAAAAGAGATGACATAGTTGTTTGACTAAAATGAGCATCTTGCTGTAAAAGAGCAGACATGGGAAAGATCTGTTTGTGTTTTTTAATGGAAGAGCACAGGGAGAAATGCTTAGAATCCATTTCCCACGACTGGTCTATTATGATTTTCCTATTTGTCTTCTCTTTCTTTCTTACAATAGTATCCACACATTAAGAAAATGTTTCAGGTTCTATTGACTTTGCTTGTGTGTGTGTGTGTGCAGTTGAAAGTGGAGTTTTGAAATTGCTGTCTGAGCATTTCCTTATTTTATCCCAAACCTGAACAAGAAATCAGATTTAAATGCAATGAGCAAAAAGTCCACCAAAATTCTCCATCAAGCTTGAGGACAAAGAATTTCACTACAGAATTCCCAGGCAGTTGGACTCATTATTATTTCAGATGTGATTAGTGAAACACCTGTCAAGCACTGGATGAAATGGAAGCTTTGCAATTATGAAATGATTATGAATATCTTATTTTTGCAAAAATATTTAAAATAATCTGTTACCAAACTTAAAATTTCATGTAAATCTTCTGAAAGAAGAAGAGGAGGAATATTTCTAAAATAGATGAGTTCCCAATTTTTCTTTCTTGCAACTATCATTGCAACCTTACTGATACGATATAGCTTTAGGGAGTAGACTGAAATATTTAAACATCCATTTGGTCTACTGGAAACTTTCATGAGAAAGTTTTTTCCAGTTGTATTTCAGAACTAGCTGGATACCAGTGATTCGCGATGACACTATGTAATCGGGCTATGCAGGAGAAATCCAGTTCACAATCTGTTGGCTCAGTGGTAGTCAGTGATTGAAACACATAAGGAATATCACATAAGGGAATTCCTGCTGCCTTGTGTCCGGAAGCAATTCCATAAGTGGAAGGCATAGACATTTTGGTGAGATAGCAATGTTTAGTACTGTAAGGAGCCCCAGACCACTCCTGAGCGAAGGAGTGGAATGTCTGCCAGTTTGAACTGAGGTAACAGAATGTGAGGCAACTGGCAGTTGGAACAGAGTTCTTTTCAGGTGGGGAGGGAGAATAGAACTCTTTAGCATCAGAGTGTGTTAATTACTGTATTAAGAAATAGTAATGATCTGATGGTCATTTCAAAAAATCCTTTCTTAGCGAGCACCTAGAAGCCAAGAAGAACATATGTGCCAAATTTCAAGGTTGTAGGCTTTACGGTTCTGGAGAATTTATGATGAGTGAGTGGTACTTGGCTTTTATATATATAAATAGAGAATTAATTTCAAAATGTTTGTTTGTTTATCTGTCTATCAGATTTATATAGCAGTCCAACTCACCAGGAGGCACACAAATGATAAAATGTACAAAAATAGCAATTTGAAATATTTTTTAAAAAACCTAATAATAAATATTCTAAAAAGTCTAAAATACAATCACAGTGGAGGGAGAAGAAGAGATGGCCCCTTTAATAATGGAGCCATCTAGACTAGCCTCTAGTTCCATGGGAACTCCAGGCTTGGTCACACAACCTGGTCTTGAAGGCCTTATTGAACATTAAACAGGATGCACCTAATCTAATTTTGGAGGGAGGATGTTCCATAAGGTATACAGCACAGCAGAAAAGGCATGTCTATTCGGACCCACCAAATATGGATCCCAGCCAGTGGTGCTATTCTACCGGTTCAGGCCAGTTCTGGCATACCTTTAGCACCAAAGATCAGTGGAGACCAAACTAGTTCTCTCTGAGGAGCTACTGTTGGGCCCACCTGCCCACCCGGGCCCCCATACTGACCTTTATTCCCTGCTTTTGAAGCGCAGCTGCTTAACGCGGCACAGCCGATTGCAGTGCATCAGCTGCTGAAGCTACAGGGAGAGTGTAGGCTTGCAGGAGGTGAGTAGGAAAGCCTCTGCGCGTGCACAAAGTATGCATTTATCACGCACGCACGCAAAGTGTGTGCATGTAAAGCAGGCCCACCAAGCCACCCCCACCGAACTGGTGGTAACCTACTTTGGAATCCACCACTGCTCCTAACCAATGGTACCTGCAGCAAGCCTTCTGATGAGGCAGGGTAATATAAGTGGAAAAATGCAGTTTATCACATATCTCAGTCCCATGCCATGAAGGACTGTAAAGGTTAAAACCAGCACCTTGAATTAGACACAAAAGCAAACTAGCAACCAGTCCAGCTTTTGGAACAGAGTTGTAACATGCACTCTTCTAAGAGCACAAATACGTGCCTGCATGGCTGCATTCTGTACAAATTGAAACTTCTGGATACTCTTCAAGGACAGCCTCATCTAGACTGCATTACAGTAGTTCAGTCTGGAGGTGATTGGGGCATGACTGACTGTAGGCAGGGTCTGATGATCCAAGAATGGGTGCAACAGGTGAACAAGACAAAGGTGAGCAAAAACCATCCTAGCTACAAATGTCACCTGTTCATCAAGCAGGAGTTATTAATCTAGAACAGTGGTGGCTAAACTTTTTCGGCTCCTGTGCCAAAAATTGTGCCAGCACCCAGAATGCAATGCCCCCCCATGCCCCCTAGACATGCACATGCAATCCCCCCCATTACCTGTACTGCACCTCCCAGCTGATTTTCAGCCATTTGAGGCCTTTTTCGGCCTCCCAGAGGCTTGAGGAAAGCTTCTGCAGCCTTTGCAGGCCAAAAAATAGGCCCGTTTGGTCATTTCCGGTATTTCCGGAAATACAGGAAGTGATGAAATGGGCCTATTTTTTGACCTGCAAAGGCTGCAGAAGCATTTCTCAAGCCTCTGGGAGGCTGAAAAAGGCCTCAAATGGGCCAAAAATCAGCTGTGAGATGCCTGCATATGCAGTGAGGTAAGTTTGCCTGTGGCTCGCATGCTGGCACAAATGGTTCTATGTGCCACTTGTGGCACACGTACCATAGGTTCGCCATCACAGATCTAGAAGGATCCCCACTCCAAAGTGGCACTTATATGTATATGCAAAATATGCATATATTTTGAAGCATTGAGAATAGATTAATAAATATAATTATTTACGGTGATAGCTTTGGTAGAGGCTCCGGGGGTCAAATCTAAGGCATTCTATGGTGATCTGTGATACTTGAGTCTCGGGTTTATAACCCTGCTTCAATACATGACCTAGACCTAGATTATCAAGTCTCTACTTTCAAACTTCTTCTGATGTTCTTTTAAAATATTGAACCAATGTGTTTGCCTAAGGAGATGCAACCTTATGATCGATCACATGTTAAAAGGTGTCACATAGATCTCAGAACAAGTATTACTTCTCAATAATAATTGAACCATCCAAATGCCACTTTCCTTTCTTCCTGTTCTTACATTCATTTTCAATTCCATTCTATTCATCCATTCCTCCACCAACCCCAATGTAACTGTACACAAATAATTAAATGAGGACGAAACATCACACTATTCTGGGAAATCTGTGACTGTCTTCCAAAGGCTGTGTGTTTGAACAAAGAACAATTATGGAACAAGACATAGCTGCTTCATTCATTCCAGAATGCAGAATTTTATAGATATTTATTCATATTACTTGCCTGTCTTGATTTTGCCCAGCACCGTAACACTCAGGTACTTAGATGCAGGGAGTATCAGGGAGACAAGCAAATATTCATTTTAAATATGGTTTAGAGGAAAGGGTTAAAGATACTTCTGTTCTTGAATCTTTCATCATGCAAATCAGCAGCCTTTATCAATGGATGCAGTGCATTTAGAGTTTGGATAATAATCAGAAATAACCTAGACTAACATACCATTTGAATCTGAGGAGAAGAAGCAGATAATTGAGCTCTAATGTATGGGAGAGATTTACTGATAATATATGAATCCACAAGGTCAAAGATAAGAAATTCCTCTTGGTTATTTTTTTTTAAGCTCTGCTAAAAACAAGGGAAATACATGGTTCCTATCAGTAGCTTCCTTCATACAATAAAAATTCAAAAGCTGTTTTACCAGTTTGCTGTCTCTCCTTGTCAACACCAGGATACACACAGAGGGCAATCCCAGGGTATCTTAGTCACTGATCTTTGTTAGACATTTAGTGCTTTTAACCGGTTGTCTTTTTTCTCAACAACTGCCCAATATCCATTAAAGATGACTGGATGCTGTTTGCATAATCCACTTTACTGGAATAATAGATGCCATAAACTTACCTTAGATTACTGACTGTCTTCCAGCTTGTTCAAATCACTGAGTTTCTCTGAGATTGTAAAAACATATGGGAAGTTTCTGTGTTGTTAGGTGCAGTGCCTTTTATCACAGAGGACACAAAGGTAGGAATGTGCAGGTGGTTTCCCATTCAGCTTCTGAGCAGCTCAGACCTGCTTAGTTTCAACAAGGTGAATCAGGTATGCTGAGACCATGCTCATAAAAAGATGAAGCAAGCTCTTCCAGGATGTTTACCCATGCCAGGATATCTGGTTGTGTCAACAAGCCCAGTTGCAATAATATGAATACCTTTTACATAAAGCCTTATGATGGCCATAGCAATATCAGTTGCACTTAGACTTATATACCGCTTCACAGTGCTTTACAGCCCTCTCTAAGCAGTTTACAGTGTCAGCATTTTGCCCTCAACAATGTGGGTCCTCATTTTACTGACCTCGGAAGGATGGATGGAAGTTTAAGTCAACCTTGAGCCAGTCAGGTTCAAAGGAATTGAACTCTTGGCAATGTGAGCAGAGTTAGCTTAAAATATTACATTCTAATCACTGTGCCATGAGGGCTCCTTTTGGTTATCCTACTAAAAGAAATAGTATTAATATTATAAAATTCAGTACTAAATAAACTAGCTATAGATTTCAGCAAAATGGTCAGAGATCCTATTGTATTCTTCAGCCAATGGAAAATAAATTTTAAAAAGAAAGAAAGTAAATTCTCCTTTTTTCCTGGTTTCTTCCTCTGAGTATGGATATTCAGTTTGTTTACATAACTCTCCTCTATAGCATCTATCAAACTAGAAAACTCTTCTAAGGTTCATGAAAAAATTCCTACAATATAGTCCCAAGGCCAAATTCTAAAACCTTTGGGAACTGCACTGGACAGAGATACTAAAATACAGGTAGTCCTTGATTTACAACCATGTGTTTAGTGACCATTGAAAGTTACAATGGCACTGAAAAGAGTGGCTTTGACCATTTTTCACATTTTCAATGGTTGCGGCATCCACATAATCATATGATCAAAATTTGAAGGCTTAGCAATTGGCATGTATTTATGATGTTTGCAATATCCCGGGGTTATGTGATAATCTTTTGAGGCTATTTGAAAAGCAAAGTCAATGGGGAAGCCAGATTCACTTAACAACCATGTTATTAGCATAATAACTGCAGTAATTTACTTAACATCTATGGAAAGAAAGACTTTAAAATGGGGCAAAACTCACTTAACAACTGTCTTGTTCAGCAATGGAGATTTTGAACTCAATTGTGGTCATAAATCAAGGACTTCCTGTAAAGCAGTTTTCCCATCTCATCACTAGGATTTCACAGAACTGTAATCCTAGATATCAACATGCTACGGAAGACTAGTCTAACATGTAATATTATATATGAAATCATCATATGCTCTAGTCTACACACATCTGCAATTTTATTTTCCTTAACTCCACCACCCAATATTAAACTTTGAACTGTTTCCTGAAATATTAGCATGACATCACCAGTCATCTTCAAATTCTTCCTCAAGTTTCGCTTTTCTACTTTCCTTCGGTTTCTCAAGATTTCCAATACGCTACTGTAATTCATCTAGAACTTCATCTAAATAGATTTAAGACTTAGACTAAACTAAAGATTCCATTGGCACCAATAAAGAGAACTGCATGGGGTCATGACTTAAAATGTAGACATGCACCAAAGCAAAGGTAAGGAATAAATGCTTATAGCATTGTAGCCCAAAACTGGTCTCAGCTATCATAGACTGTGCTGTCCAGACAGTTTATAAGTAATGGAAATTCAGATAGTTAGGAATTGAGAGCTGTCCCCTTAAGGGAATGCATCATGGTAAATGTAGTTAAGGTATCCTGGGAAATGTAGTCCATCTCATGTGGCCACATCTGTAATCCTGATTGGTCACTGAATTGACCCTTGGTGGGTTGGGAAAGGTTTCTTCACTCTTGCTCGGACCCCAGCAGCATGCTGGCATCTCTCCCCTTTGCTCCACTACTATGGGATGAAAGATCACAATCCTTTTACACCAGAAAGTCAGCTAAGCAAAGAGTTGGACATTGAGATGAATCTCAACATAACTGTAAGTTACATTGTGGATGCCTGATGAACCAGTAAAAAGACTTTGTATGGATGCTTTGTGGAGTTATCTATCTACCTTTATACATTCAATCAGCAATTATAGAGGACAGAATATAGACTAACAATTAAGTGAAGAAAATAAAACGGAGTTGTATGTTGCCCAGTTAGTATATTGTATTTAATTTTGTCCTGAAATGACTTCACATGACTATCTTGTACCCCCTGTCTCTTTTTGTTAGCCCTTTGAGGTAATCCAGACAAAAAAAAGAATACTTATTCTCTCTTCCCTCCTCTCACTTTTATTTTACTCCCTGGAAAACTGGGGTGGGTCTCTTTTGAAATGTTTTCCATGCCCTCCCTCCTTCTGTGCACTGAGCTATCTTTTACATGCTGCTTCTCTAACCTGTGCCTTTTCTTCCTATTTCCTAAATCATTGCCACATATCGTTACACTTTTTGTTACCTTTCCTTTGTGCTAAATTTCAGACTCTAAGCTCTTTGGACTGGACTCTCTCTGCTTGTACTTTGCAAAGCACTGTGTACCCTGAAGCATGATTATAAATAATGAATCCAATCCAATTAATCCAATAATGAAGCAACCAAATTTTGAGATCTACTTGGCAGCAATTCTCAGGATAGCTGCACTCAATGGAGAATATGCTTGCCATCCCCTTCCTTCTCCTCTCACCATAATCTAACTGTCCTTTGCGGCACCAAAAAGTGATTTTCACATCCTGTTGTCTATATGACCATCCATACCACAGCCACTGTGTAGCCCAACTCCTTCTCATCTTCCTTCCTCCGTAACCTGAAACAGCTGGGGTCGCTGGATGTTGGAGCAAAAGCAATACTACCACAGGGAACCCCAAATCTTTAAAGGCCTGAGATCAGCCTCCTTTTACACTTGTAGATAGATTTGAGGCTCCTTTTACTTACACCTATTAGAAGAATTTGGTGGCATTTATTTTATTCCCAATGCCTTCTGTCCCCCTTTGTCTCCTACCATCCCTGCCCTTTTCCTTATGTCTAGTAGAATGAATGAATGAATGAATGAATGAATGAATGAATGAATATAGAGCCTTGTCATTGAAACACCAAGAAGGGAAAGGGAGGGAGGGTATTCTCCAAAAGGTCCAAGCAAACAAACTGTTAATGCCATAAACATCTCTCTGCTCAGCCCTGCTCTCTTTACATGAAGCTTGAGAAGTATTTTTCTGAACTGCCTGGGGAAAAAAAGGCCATGTACAGCCGAGGGATTGAGGGAGTTGGACTCCAGGAAGGCACAAGATTGTTGTGCTTCCCAGAAAGGTTGAGTTGTACTCCCCCACCTGCTTTAATGAGAATGCATTAAGCCTTTTCCTTAACAGCTCTGGTGCTTTTTTTTCCCCCTCTTCTTCCTGCAAAAAAGCTGTTGAGCTGCAACTTGTGATACAGACTGGTGATTTGGAGTGTGAGATATATTTATGTATAATAGGAAGGAGAGATGCCTTTTTAGACAGCGCAGACAAGCTCTCCCTCCTGCACAGCAGGAACTGAAGTGGGCCTACTTCTGCGGAAAGTAAATGCATGTTTGTTGAGCTATGTCTCCCCCGCACAGCCTTTCCCCCCCCAGCACAATTTCCCCTTTCTTGCTTTTCTTTACAAAAGCACCTCTATAGTCTTGTGGTGGTAGATACTAGCAGCCCCTGGATCTGCAGACCACACACATAACAAATGTGCAAACATAAATCCCCACACAGTTGTTTATGCTCTTGCATTTTATTCCCAGAAATACCAAAGCCTACAGCATCCTAAGAAGAGAAGTAATAGTAGCAACAGTCGTATTGGAAATCAGAAAATACTATGAAAATTAAACCATTTTTATGCTGCTATCTGAAGATGAATATTAAATAGGTGTAAAGGATTACCACTTCCCACCCCCAACATGATATGGAAATTTCATGTGGCTTCTTATTAAGTGGTCTGGTTTATTTCTTCATTTTATTGCTGTGAACACAGAAAACCTCCTTGGTGGCAAGCAAAAAAAATGTGGGTCTTTGTTGTACCATCAATGCATAATATGCTCTAGTTTTATTTCTGTATTACCCTGAATTGGAGTTTTATCAAAGTTGGTTGGTATCGCCAAAAGTTTTGTTTTGTTTTGCTTGCTGAAGGTAAATCTGACTTCGAGTAATAAAGTAAAGCAGAATAAAGACATAGGGCTAGAAACAATGAGTGATGAGTTCTAGTCCTGCCTTAGGCACAATGCCAGCTGGGTAACCTTGGGCCAGTAACTGTCTCTCAGCCCTAGGAAGGAGGCAATGGTGAACCACTTCTGAAAAACGTTGCCAAGAAAACTGCAGGAACATGTCCAAGCTATTACAGAGAATTGGACAAGACTGAACAGAAGAGGAAAAAGAAAAAAAAAACTGGCCTTACAGGTCATTACCAATTTCAATCAGGATCTCCTTATTCTTTAATGTTTGTGTTCTATTAAAGCTGTTCTGAGCAACTTTCAAACTTGTGTGATTTTTTTAAAACAGCAATAACATCTACAATTCAATGGAAAAGACAATGTGAAGTGAAGGCTTGTGAGCTCAGTAAATAATTTTGAGTACTGAAACTAAATAATGTTTCCAATCCTTTTCCACTAAGAATCTAATTTAGTTTGCCTCAATGTTTGTATCATTTAGTAAATATATGTTGCTTTTTGTTAAACTTATATGCAAATTCTTGTCATCTACCATAAAATTGCTACAGTACTGTTTCTAGATTTTTCTCCTGCTGACCTTAATCTAAAGAGGAAGTATTTTGAAATCCCTTTTTAATTTATTGAATAGAGTTGGCAATTGTCTATGAAAAGGATAGACAGATTTTGTTTGGATTCATTCATGAAAGTGAGGTGCCAAGTGTGGCGTTTTGGCTTTTAATCCCAATAATAAAGCATAAAAAGGAAACCTCTCAAATTCAGCCACTTCTATTCAATTGATGTTACCCAAACCCAAGCAGGGATCAAAAATATAGAAAAAGTGCAGGTCTCAGTGAAAAATATTGCCTGTTACTCTCCCTCCCCCGCCCTACACTTCACAAACAAAATCAATACAAGATTTTGTACCACTTAAAGTGAGCCTTCTACCACTACAGGTAATCCTTGATTTATAACCACAATTGAATCCAAAAATTCTTTTGCTAAGTGAGACATATGTGAAGTGCATTTTGCCCCATTTTACAGCCTTTCTTGCCACAGTTGTTAAGTGATTCATTGCAATTGTTAAGTTAGTAACGTGGTTAAGTGAATCTGGCTTCCCCATTCACTTTGCTTCTTAGAAGGTCACAAAAGGTAATCACATGAACCTTGGGCACTGCAACAATCATAACTATGAGTCAATTACCAAGCATCTGAATTTTGATCACATGATGATGGGGATGCTGCAAAGGTCATAAGTGTGAAAAACAGTCATAAGTCACTTTTTTCAGTGCCATTGTAACTTTAATGGTCACTAAATGAACTTTTGTAAGTTGAGGACTACCTGAACTATTATTTGCGTATTGTGATGACCCAGGGCGTGGCACAAAAATAACGAAGTCACCAAAGTAGATAAATTCCCTTTAATACCTCCAACTTGGCCCCCAATGTCCAGTTATCCTCAGCTGGAAATCAAACTCTTCCAAAAACAGTCTACAAAGGAAAGAAATGCAGAACTCAAAATACAGATAAATTAGAAATAAAAACAACAACACAAACCATGCTGAAGTAATCAACATGACAGGCCAGGATAATAAATTGCAGACTTCCAAAAAATAACAAAGCACACACAGTTGGGAGGATGCCGAAACCCAGACAAGCCTCGATGAAGATAATGCACACTTTGCTTCTAGCAAGGTGCTGTGTGCAAATGCCCTTCTTTATCCTGTTCACTCAGCTGCAACTAATGAAAGGGATCAGGGCCTTTTTCTCTCCCATAAGCCATGTTGCTCTCTTCTCCGTTCCTCCCTGTGTGCCCTAGGATGAAGAGGGGGTGGCCCTGGGTCTTCCTCTGAATGCCCAGCCGGACTGTGCCCTTCCCCCATTTTTTCCACAGCCACCAGAGCCACACTCCCACTCCCTGTCAGCTGCTCAATCTCCCCCTCAGAATCAGACTCCAAAAAGGGCATGACACATATCTTCTTCTCTACCATCTCAATTATATTTTTATTTTGTTGCCTCCTTTTCCCCTATGCATTTTTTGGCTGATTTCTTCATTTTTCAAACTAGTGATAGAATCAGCAAGGAGACAGTCTCCAGATTTCCAGAACTCTTTTCCCCCTCAGATGGAATGCCCCGGCTTATACTATGACTATTTTGCTATAACAATGGCAAAGGCTGATTAAAAGGTATGTTTTAGGTCGCTTTAAATCATGCTTCAAACATTTATGTCAGGGGTGTCAAACTCATGATGACACATTGTCATCACGTGACATATCACAACTTTCTCCCCTTTGCTAAAATGGGGGTGGGCATGGACAGCATGTGACACACCTGTGGGCTGTGAGTTTGACACCCCTGATTTATGTGGTGTATTGCAGCAAGGCCTGACACAAGCACATTTGGAGTCTGGGACACCAACCGAACCTTGTTCTTTACACAAAAAAGCAGGGGTGTCAAACTGGTGGCCCATGGGCCAGATGCATCACACATAGGCCATTCCCCACCCCCACCCCCATCTCCACAAATGGGAAAAATGTCATGAAATCTCACGTGACTGCAACGTGACAGTGTGAGTTTGACACCTGTGGAATAGAGAAAGGGCAGTTGAAGTCAGCATTTTGGAAATCTGACTAGTAACATCTGAGGACCGTTTCTTACAACAGCAAATACTATTTAACACGAAGATTTATGGTTGTACCAAAGCAGCAGCCGAGGCAGCAACTATGGGAATTTAGACACAGTCCTGGCAGCATGATATTGGTGAGATGGGCTACCTGAGATGCAAACTCATCATAGAGGTGGCCTTGTCAAAAGGAAGATGCGATCAAATTGTGGTTCTTCACTGTATGATTAGCAAAGATATATTTCACATCCACACCAATTAATGTGTACTATGGAATAATGTGATAATCAACCAAAAGCAAGATCAGAGTGTGACAATAATAGTGGGTATGCATCTAAACATTAGAAAAAAAGCAAGGCAAACACAATGGAATTAAAAGTTATGTCGAGGAGCAGCTATATTCATCTATGGGAGCTTTTGAAAAACCCTCTTAATCATGTGACAGCTCTCAAGACAGCCTTATTAATTATATTGATCTTATTTATTGAAGTTCCTCCCCATTGTAGAAGTAAACTACTTTTTTTATTCCAGAAACATTTAGTCTCCTAAACTTTTAAATATGTTTAGTTCCTTTTAAAAATATAGAAATTATCCTGGAATAATTACTATTATCATTTAAAATAATGCAAAGCAAATCATTGAATTGTTTTAAGATTTTATCTGAGATAGGCAAAGGAAACAGAAGAAAGGAACTATGTTTAAAAAGGCTCTATCAAAATGGGCATCTACTTCAAAACAATACAATACAAAGCAATTTATTTCTCCATCCTTAACCCCTGAAAGTCTCCCAATTTTTTTTTTATAAATCAGAGTGCACTTTTGCAACTGAAATACGCCAAGAAATTAGATAGCAGCTCAGATGTTACTATAAAGATTTGCTGCACATTTTATTGTTATTAATAATTTACCTCCAAGAATTTAATTTCTCCTTCCCCCCTTTTAACAGAGCAATGGCACTGCCTGTCTTCTTTGCCTCCCTTCTAACTTCTCATATATTAATATTTCATTTTAATAGGCAGGAGCAGGTAATTCTTCCTAATATTTTTTTATTTCTTATTACAGTTTATGATAGGAGTAATAAGGGAAGCAATTTTATTCTTTATGTATTTTGTGTGTGTGTGTGTAAGAGAGAGAGAGGGAGGGAGGGAGGGAGAGATCGAGAGCATACATTTTTGTTAATATTTCCTAATTACTTGCACCTAAGAAGTCATCTTCTCAGATAATCATTTAGGACATGATGTCCTATCTTTTTGCAGATAAACACACCATGACAAATAATTTTAAAAATCAATATATCAAAATCCATACCCATCTGCTTGTCTCCAGGTAGGCACTTCATCCATGAATTAAATGTCAGATGGTTTGGAATTATTGAAAGCAGATTTTTTTTTCTCTCCTCTTCTAACTTTGAAATGTAGAGCTCCTTCTTCCACCTTTCCCAAAAAGAGATATTTCTGAAAATACATTGTCTTGACATTTATTTATTTATTTATTTATTTATTTATTTATTTATTTATTTGACTTGTATGCCGCCCCATCTCCGAAGACTCGGGGCAGCGTACAACTAAAAACAACAACAATAAATACTTAAAAAGAAATTAAACTAATTTCACAAGCCCAAAAATACAAAAACTAAAATTTACAGTGGTTAAAATAATTAAGAAACATTCCTAATGCAGGGAAAGTAAAGACCTCCATACTCAAATTGAAATGGTCAAACAAATGGCAACTTCAAATCTAAACAAATAAATGCTCTGTCTTACATATTGGCAAAAAAAAACCAGAAAATAAAATACAAGCTGAACAGTCAAGACCTTGTTGATGATCCAAACTCCGTCAAGGACCTTGGACTACACATCTCTAATGATCTAAGTGCTAGAGCCCACTGTAACTACATAGCCAAAAAGGCATTAAGAGTTGTTAACCTAATCCTACATAGCTTTTTCTCTGGTAATATCACACTACTAACTAGGGAATACAAAACATTTGCTAGACCAATACTCGAATACAGCTCATCAGTCTGGAACCCACATCACGTATCTGATATTAACACAATTGAGAAAGTCCAGAAATATTTCACAAGAAGAGTTCTACACTCTTCTACTCGTTGCAGAATACCTTATGCCACCAGACTTGAAATTCTAGACCTAGAAAACCTAGAACTATGCCGCCTTCGGTCTGATCTAAGTATACTATATAAAATTATATATTACAATGTCCTATCTGTCAATGAATACTTCAGTTTCAACCATAACAATACAAGAGCACACAATAGATACAGATAAACCGCACCAAACTTGATTGCAGGAAATACGACTTCAGCAACAGAGTGGTCAATGTCTGGAATACTCTACCTGACTCTGTGGTTTCTTCCTCAAACCCCAAAAACTTTAACCTTAGACTGTCTACTATTGACCTCACCCCTTTCCTAAGAGGTCTGTAGGGGGTGTGCTTAAGTGCACTAACGTGCCTACTGTCCCTGTCCTATTGTTTCTTTTATTTTTCTTATATGTATTCATTTCATGTATTCACAACTATGTTTATCCTTATACTTATTATCTTGTAAGTGATTGAATGAATGAATAAATAAATAAATAAACAAACAAACAAACATTTTAATTGGCATGAGCTGGTTATAAGGCTTAAATGGGATTTCTCTTCTTGAAGATCACACAGTTTTTATTTTTGTTTTGTTCATTTGTTTAGCCTGTAAAAGTTAACCTTTCCAAGGGCAGTATGTCCAACTTAAAATTCTGAGGGTTTGTGTGGATATATTTCTTATTATGTGTGTCTCTTTAGGAAAATGTTATTAACTCCCTTTGTTGCCTGACTGTATTTCATTCTTGCATTAAAATGTATCCATCCAAAGCTTTCCTTTTGGGCACTCCTGACATCTCCTTGTAAAGACAAGTATCTCAACGATAGAATCGCAAAAACTCTGTATAATAAAATAGTTTTTAAGAAAACAAACAAATAAGCCCGAGAGGTAATTGAAAATCATTTGTGGTTGGTTTTTCCATTATGTTTGTTTATCCCATGTTCACCTCACAATGCTGGCTATACCAAAGCTTTGCAAAATCCAAAAGGCGTGTGGTTTGAGGGTGGGAACAGGGCCAAACAAAGTAAATGGGATTTGAATTTCTAAGCATTAATTAGATTGGTGCATTTTCTGTCCACCCGTCCCTGTCATCTTAATCTCCCCAGTGCAAGGAAATCTTTCAGCTAGCTACAATATCTTCATTTCAGATGATGACACCCACCCTCCCCTTCCATTTAAAAAGAAGGGGGGGAAAGAATCCCTCTCGACTTTCCTTGCTTTTAGAACAAGGGGCATTTCCTTTCCGAACAGCATCAGTCCATCAGATACAGAGTTAAAAGTAAAGGGGGGGAGGGAGAAACAAGGTAGCCGAGAGAAGACTCTTTCTTCTGCCACCCAGAGAAGGAAGAGCTGAACGGATTATAAAAGTTTAGATTAAAATGATATAAAATCTACCATTTGGCTCCGACACTAGTGTCTTGGTCCTCTGGAGCTAATCTGTATGCACCCTGTGACCTTCTCGCAGCGAACCCTGCTAAATATATTATTCCCATGGGGGCTTTCACTGCTGCTTGGTGTCAGAAATCAATATGTATGAGGCGCGTGGATGGGAATTTCTAATAGATCTGCCTGGCCCTGCGCTGCTTTTCAATATCTGCCTTGCACTATTAGTGCCGGCTCGGTGCCTGTGAAATAACCGAGATAATCTTTTAAGGTGCGCTGTTAAGGTGGAACCTAAATGTAGCTGTTTCAATTATCTCCCTCTCTCTCTCACGCACCCGTAGACAGGCAGGCCAGCCCCCTCGGCAATTAGAAAGGGGGTTCGCCTGGGATGGGTCACCTTGGGTGCAGCTCGGCTTACTAATCAACGATCGATCCATAAATTAATCGATCGATTGATGGTTTTAAAAGCAATTAGGGTTAAATATATATTAAGGGCAGCCGCGTTGTAGTATTTGGCTTCCTGGAAAAAATGTTCTGCCCCGCTTCTCTCTCTCCCCCCACCTCCCTCTTGTGGGCTTGTTGGAGAAAAGAAATCCACGTTTTAATGAGGGAGGGAACTTCATAAAAGGGAATGTCAAACTGTGGGTGTCAAAGAGTGTGGGAAAAAGATGGGGGAAGGGGTCCCAGTCTCCGGGTGTCAAGCGAAGACTGCCACGCGAAACTGGAGAATCCATCCATCAGATCCGAGGGAGCGAGCTGCCGTTTTGAGAAACGGTTTCTTTATGACTACTGTATAAATGTCCCTTTTTTATACTTTTGAAAATGATGGCAAGGGTGATACCTGACCATCCGTTCCTTGCTTGGAATATGGAGCGGGTGCGGGGGGAGCGGGATTGCTATCCAAATTAATTTATTATTCTTTTTGTTAGAATACAGTTATTTCAGCCCATCAGTTACAACCTTCCGCCTGTCTGGGTTTGCTCTAAGGAAACCAGAATCGTCAATAATACTCCCTACACACACACACACACAGAGAGAGAGAGAGAGACTATCCGATTCTTGCTCCCCCTTAAGTCCGGAACTATTTGAGGCCTGAAAGGTTGGAGGGGGAAGAAGAGGGAGCGGCGTTCGGTGCTCTTTTCTTCTCTCGCTGGCTGGCTCCCTTCTCCTCCCTTTTTCTTTTCACTTCAATGCGTAAAGGAAGCTGTTCCAGTTGAATGCACAGAGGTGCGGCATATAAAAGCAATAACTTGGAGGCAGAGAGAGGATCTCTCTTTCTCCCTACCCCCGTTATTGGGAGGAAAGGAGGGAGGCAATCACTAATCCGCGCATACTTTTATCTGGCTTTTGATAAGCAGCAACTCAGCAGCCGAGTTGAAAATCCTTGGTGGAGATGACACGGAGAGCGGGAAAGAGGGAGAGAGAGAGAGAGAGAAGGCAGAGAGGAGGGAAGAACGAGATGGCGCTCGGCTTCAGAATGACTTTTCAGTCAGTCACGTTTGGCTTGGTGTCCTTGTGAGGCTGTCACCCGACCAGAGGTTGATTTGGCACCCCGCCCTACAGATTTCCTCTTCCCTCCTTCCTTTCCTTTCCTTTCCTTTCCCCTCCCCACCTCTTCTCTCTACACACTCCACTTAGCACATCACCATCCACCTGACAACTCTCAGAAAATCCCCTGCCTGCTTGTCTGGCCTTATTTAGTCTCGGTATGCGCACACTATTAGCTAGGATGTGGCAAGCTAAGGACAAAAGGGATTGAGGTGAGAAAAGAGCTGAACCTAGATAGAATGAAACAAATTGGAAAGTTTGAGAAACAGAATAATTCCACTCTCATCAAAGTGATGTTTTAGCTTTGAGGCGGCTTTGCTATTTCACTTCTCAATCCCAAATATTTTCCCTTGATTCCAGAAGATGTGTACATACAGGTTGGTTTTACTCATGATTAGAGTTGGGTTTATATTTGACAGGATGTTACTGCTTGGCTAGGAATCATTACCTGATTAAGACCAACTCTTTGTTATCGGTAAATATATGAAAAACAATAATGCATATTAATCAAACATCTGTGAGAGGAGGTAGAGTTAGTCAACCATTGTCCAGAAAAAGATCTAGCTTTAAATTTGCATTTTAGAACAAACTATTCTGAAACTCATGTTATAATCGCTGTATCTTCTTTACTATCTTCTATGGAACTATACACATTTGTATGTAAATTTTATACTTTGGTTCCTGTTGATGAATAAACTGAACCTTGTTCTGGCTCTTATCTTCTAAAACTCTGGTGTTTGCATGCAGACTTTTCATCACCTTTTAAGAATTTTCAAAAACCTGACCAAGTCAAATAAAACCTTTTCTTGTTTTCACTTGAAATTAGTAACATTGTAAAAGATCTCAAAGTGGTGCAGAAATGGAAAAACTGAGTTTAACATTGGAAATATGAGAAATTAAGACAAATTTAAATCCATCCATTCTTATTACCCATTTTGTCTAGAAAATATGTACCTTTAATCTGTAATTATCTGATTCAGAATATAGTGGTTTTTCCCAGTTCATAACACATGGCTGCATTCCAAAACAAGAATGATTAAAAGTTATTTTCTGGTTCAGAATGTAAAATAGATTTCTGCCTATCCAAAGTAGATTGCTGTAAATGTATCCATGAAAAATTCCTTGGTACAACCCCTTATTCTCTGTGAACTCACGAATAAAAATACAATAAATCCAGCACTTATGGGGAATCGGATGGTCCCAGTTTGGTTTAAGAATAAAGTCCTTTTAAGTACCAGGGTTTTGAAACTATCCTTCAGCGTCTAAACAACAAACTAAGAAGGAACAGGCTCATTTGATCAGGGCATCCTTATTATAAAAAAGATAGTATGTTGAAATTATATATCAAATCATTTACTGAAATAAATTAGCATACACTGAATCTATGCTGATCTGTGATCTTTTTTGTCCTCTTCCTGGGTGTTGAATTTGCTCTCTTGGGCACTGGAGAAGGGGTGTACAATGTCATCCTCTACTAGCCTATAGGATAATGAGAAAATTGTTTCCTAGAATCTCAATATCCTATACAGAAGCGAACAGTTTCCCCCCCCCCTAACTTCATCCTTCTTTCTAAAAGGTTCCTCTATACCTTTCCATAGATTTTAAACTACTGGTTTCCTTTTCATCCACTAGAATTGTTTTTGTTTTCTATTAAGAGTCTGTTGACCAGATTTGTGAACTTTTCTCTCTCCTTCAGGTTTCAACCCAGTTCTTCAGCAGTGAAAAGCTGTTTCTGAGGAGTATTCAGGAGTAGATATGTAAAAGAAAAATCTGAGCCTAATGAAAACCAAGATAGATAGACAATAATCTGTTAGCCTGGTAACAAATAAAGTGAAGAAATTGGAGAAGATGAAAGAGAGTTTAGTCTCCTGAGGTAATGCTCCAACTGGAATATAAACCTTCCTCACATCCAGCCCAAGACCAAAAGAACTTTCATTCTGTTCCTGTAAAACAGATATTTTTTCATATTTCTGCAACTGGAACTCAGCAAGAATGTAATCAAAGCTGGTTGCTAATTATTACCACAATTTCCAGTGCCAAATAGTCCAGTGGTATACTGTAATATTAAGATATTTAAATTTAGAAGCTAGAACAGTGGGGTTGTACAATGAGCCAGAACACACAGTTATAGTTGGTTGGTTTGAGATCGCCAGCTCCTGCATGAGGCAATCTGTGCTGTGATTGGTTGCTGTGGGCGGGGAGGGGGAGTTTCTGTTTCCCACCACCTTTTTCCAATGTGCCCTCTGTGATTTACCTCATGATGTAGTGATGTGCCTGACTATCCTGTTTACTGTACATATAGCTGTAAAATATATTTATTTGTATAAAATTACGAGTTCGTGTCAGCGTCCCTGACTCTATTTGGACATCTGATGCACAATTCCCTGAGGCATAAGTCATTAGTTAGTTCATTTAGGAACTGTCATATTCTTGCCTGCATGAAACCATTTTGAATTCTGCTTCCAGATGACCAAGGAAAAACTATGCTACTTAATTGATGTGCTGAAGGGCAACAATGTGAGAGCAAACTTTTCATCATCAAAAGATGTTGAGGTGGAAGGAGACTAGCTTTTGAACCCCAAACTTTGTGCAAATGTTTGGCTACTTTAAATGATTATATTGAGGTTTTGCATGGTTGGCATGTTTTATCCTAAGATTCATGGAGTTAAAATCAGTAAAGAATTCTCAATACACCAATCTCTTGGTGAAAAGAATCTTGAGAAAATTCAGGTGGCCTTTGCCTTCAGGACTTCTGTTCTTTAATTAGTTAAAAGTGAATCTAGGGATGATTATTCAGCAGATGATTATGCAAGTCATATGAACTTTAAGTGATCTAAGAAATTGTTTTCTTTCGAGATTGAAAATAATGTTAAAAGCAACAGTGTTAAGAAATGTCAGTTTCTCAGAGCTCCTGTGGGTTTCTGTCTCTGTATCCTGTTAATTCGGAGAGAGTTTATTTATCCAAAATAAGCCTGCAACTGTTTTGTAGTAAAACTGACCTTTTCTTGCCTATACTGGTTGGGATTTCATGTTTGCATGACACATAGCTTCTCCTTTGACCTACTTATGAAAGTCATATGAAGAGAACCTATCCTATGAATCTTTTGTTAATTCAGAAGGCATTATTTAATTCAAGTGGGAGACATGCAAAATCAATCAATCTCTCTCCCTCCCTCCCTCCCTCTCTCATAAAGGAGTATGTCTCACAAGATATCACACTGTAATCACAGCAGCTTAGTAAGAAGGATGGCCTGGTAGCTGAAATCTTATAGTCAGAGTGCTCACAATATTCTGAGACCTTTGACCTCCACTATTTCCTTTGAGGGTCTGTAAATAAAAGGTCAATTTTTACTCCCATATCTGAGTAATAGTGAGCAACTATGTTACAGAATTTGATGGAAAAACCACCATTAGTATAGCATAGGTTGTGTAGGAGAAGAGCAGTTTGAACTGGAAGGTGGGGTTAAATGTGCCATCAATTTGGAATCATTGTGTTACCACAAGAGACCCAAGTCCAGTTCCACCCCATGAATTCCATTGCCCCTTATCTATTGCCAATTTAGCTTTGACCATTAGATGACTAGATTCCTGTACAGAAGTAACAATTATAAACTCTTATGTGATTTGAAATCAACAAATGCTCCTGGTTATTTGTGCCTGACGGATTGTTGTAGAAAAGTGGTGCCAAACTTGTGGTCTGCAGGCCAGATGTGTCATGTACTGGCCACGCCCACCCCCATTTTAGTGAAGGGGGAACATGTTGTGATACATTACGTGATGACGTATTGTCACAAGTTTGACACTCCTGCTGTAGGACAACTTCCTGCATCCTTTTGCAGTGGTCATATTTAATAGAATGTAGGAAGTTTTAATTCAGAACATCTGACCCTTTTCTTAAAGTCTTATTTTCTGAGTATTCTCGCTAACTATTGGTTCATTAAATGTAGGTTTGTTGCTGTTTGATGTGAACAATTCTCAATCAAAATTTCTAACCTATATGAATTTATAAAAACAGGGAAGAAAGGCACCTAGTGGCAATTAAACTAGGACCTTTCTTGAGTAATTTGTTGTCTGAAATAAACCAGAAGATACCTTTTCCTCATTCCTCAGGCATAAACTAGCTAGAGTGTCAGTTGAATCCCTTTTCTTTCCTTCCTCTTATATGCTGCTTGCTACATTTCCATGGATGTTAAGTGTTTTATAAACAACAATAGAACATTAAAACACAGAAAATGAATAACATGAACATCATCATAATAATAATTTTTATGTGTCATCATTCAGACAGCAGAATTTTCAAGCATCAGCAGATTCTTATTTTAACAGTGGTGAAGAAATGAATGCTCCATCATCCCTGAGAGATAAAAAGAATTAGTCTGGATCCAGGGCAGACGATATGGGCTTAATGAGAGCCAGTTTGGTATAGAAGTTAAAGCTTCAGGCTAGAAACTGGGAGAGTAGGAGTTCTAGACCCACCTTAGATCCAATGGCAGCTGGTTGACCTTGCCCTAGTCACTTCCTTTCAGCCCTAGGAAGGTGGCAGTGCAAAAACTTTGCCAAGAAAATTGCTGGGATGTGACTAGACAGTCACCAAGAATTGGACATGATTGAATGGAAGAAAAAAAAAGGACTTCATAACTCTTTCTGCAATAAGGTGAAAGAATAGGGGTCAAAACATTGCCATTGCAACTCTATAGTATTTTGCCTCCTGGTAAGACCTTTTCTTGTATTGGGAAAAATATCTATCTGGTTCAGTTCCAAGCTGGGAGAAAGACACTGGAGACAAAATGGAGGCTGGAGGCTGATTAGAAAGAGAGTTTAATGATAAAAGAGAACTACTGAGCACATGGTTTCCTGGTTCAGCTGAACACATGGAGTTGAGAGTGGAGACAGGGTTCTTATGTATGCCCATATATGGCCAAGGAGTGGAGTCGGCTGAAAGACTCACTCGTTGGCTCAGCCACCGGCGGGAAAAATAAAGTCCCGTCAGTGGCTGAAGTGGTGGACAGCGCCAGCAATAAAAGCCGGCACCTGCCGTGTGTGTTAGTTGTTGTTTCTGGAGCTGTACTAATAAAGACTGATGTTCACTGATCTCCTGTCCTGCCTCTTTATGACCACGACCTATCTAAAACACTGGCGATGAAGGTGGGATCTTGCAATAAGGAGCAGGGACATTTCAAGGACGCTCAATGCCGGCTACATAATTGCCGCCGAGACCAGACGACCCCCCACAGCAGACAGAATGGGGCAATGACCACCCGGCCTGGCTCACCGTCCGATGGCCATTCCATATGATCCGGCTAAGGAAAAATGGTCTTTGTACATGAGGCGATTCAACCTGCATCTAGAGGTGAATGGGCTCCAGGCTGCCCCAACGCGCAGAAAAAGGCACTGTTCCCAACCTACTGAGACATCGAAATTTATGAGATGGCCAATGCCCTGGTCACAGATGACCTGCAGACCATGTCCTGGGGTGAGCTGCAGCATGCCCTTCAAAGTCACTATGGTCCGCCCCTGTCCTATCTGACCAGCCGCTATGCCTTTTACACATGGAGCCAGAGAGACGGGAAACAATTAACATATTCATCAGGGAACTGCAAAGGATAGCGAAGAACTGCAGGTTCCCTGATACCGAAGGGATGATCAGAGATCGGATCATCCTGGGCACAAGGGACTCTGCGCTGCAGAAGAAGCTCCTCGCCCACAAAGATGTGTCTTTCCAGGAAGCAGTCAACGAGGCCAGAGCTGCCAAATTGTCAGACAACTTGGTGGCATGGATCCAGGGCAACAGGAAGGTCCATGCCACCCAAACTGATCCTATGCCATGGCCCGCAGAGTCAGAATCAGAAGCCAGCGACAATGGGGGCGATGGTGAGGCCTACAAGCTAAGGGCTGGAAAACCAGGCAGCAAACTGGGAAATCAAGACTGCAGCAGTTGTGGTGGTGGCCATAATCGATCAGTTTGCCAGTTCAGAGATACCATATGCCGAAGATGTGAGTGGTGAGGCCACATTGCAGAGGTTTGTCGGGCTGCACAGCCGGCAGCCAAACCAACCCACGTGACAACATGGCCACCAAGCGGGGGGGAAGTCCCCTGGTGGGAGATTCAAAAGGTGGGAAGAGGCAAGAGAAGAAGAAGCCCACTTTACTTTTGTGGGCTACGCACAAACCAAAGTGAAGCACACCAACACCTATGAAGCCAACAAGGTGATGGCCACGGTACAGATAGAACACAAGCCGTGCCAGATGGAAGTCAATTCTGGGTCCTACATTTCAATGGTATCATGGAAATCCCTGAAGCCCTACCCAACCTATGGCGGAACCAACTGGAACTGCAAGACATTATACTAAGAGACTACCAGGGCCGCCGCATACCAATCCTAGGGAAGAAGACTGGAGTGTTCAGTGGGAAGCTACCGGAGCCTACCCAGTCTGCTTGGGCGGGAATGGTTCTCATCGCTCCAAATTGGCATGGCTGGTGTCCACGCGACCAGGACACCCCCCACTACTGGAAAGGAGACATCATGGAACTGGAGTGGGAGTTCAGCACAGTGTTCAATGGCGAATTGGGCAAGTATATAGGGACCCCGATCTCCTTCAGTTTAGACCCCACCATTGCCCCATTCCTCCTCAAACCGCACCAAATCCCCTTCATCCTGTGACTGAAAGTCAAGGAGCAACTCGACAAGCTGATAGCCCAAGGGGTTTTGGAACCGGTGGACCATGCAAAGTGGGAAACCCCCATTGTAATCCCAGTGAAAGCGGATGGGTCGATCAGCATATGTGCGGACCACAAGCCGCTTTTGAGCATATTCGCCGGCAATAAAGCAATGCCAAACATCTTGTCCTCAGGATGCTGAGATGGACTGTGTTCCTGGCAGCCTACAGCTACACATTAATCCACAGACCAGGCAAAGCAATCGCTCATGGCGATGCCCTCAGCTGCTGCCGTCTCCCAGAGACAGCCGAGGACCGAGCACCTTCCACAACAGTCCTACTGACAGAGAGCATACGGCCAGGAGTGATGACCTTGTCAGAGATCATGAGACTAACCGCCCGTAATAATACCATGGCATGGATTTTGAACTGGGTGTGGAGGGGATGGCCACAGGTGATGCAAGGGGAGGATTACAAACCCTATCAAAACAGGCAAACGATCTGTCAGTTCTGAAAGGCTGCCTTCTGTGGGGGACTGATTAGTTATCCCCCCCCCACTAAGAAAGAGAATGCTGGACGCTCTCCACGAGGATCACCCAGGGATGGTCCGAATGAAGGCTCTAGCGAGGAGCTATGTATGGTGGCCAGGAATGGACACAGAAATAGAATCCTGGGTCGCCGCCTGTACACCGTGCCAAGAGTCCAGGCCAGCACCCCCAGCAGCCAAACCCAGGAAGTGGGAAACACTGACAACCCCTGGGCTAGGCTGCACATCCATTTTTCAGGCTCCTACCAAGGACAAACATTTCTGATAGTGGTTGATGCATACTCCAAATGGCTGGAGGTCGCATTGATGCAGTCAACCACATCAGAAGCAACCATAAGAGTGCTCAGGTGCCTATTCACCACCCACAGGCTACCGGACATTTTGGTCTCAGACAACGGGCTGCAATTCACAGTGAAACCATTTGAGGCTTTCCTAGCGGGACTAGGAATCCGTCATGCCCTGTCAGCATCTGCCCACCCAGTGATGAATGGGCAAGCTGAAATCATGGTAAAGGCCACAAAGGGGACCCTACAATGAATGGGAAAGGGGGATTGGCAAGAAAAGTTCGACCAACTGCTATTGGCACAACATGTCGCACCACACACAACAACGCACCACAGCCCAGCTGAACTATTGATGGGCCAGAAACTAAGGACAATACTAGACAGGGTCCACCCAAACTACAGCCCGGAGACACTGCTGGATTCCACCAGGAAATGCAGGCGATTCTCAATAGGGGACCCAGTCTATGCACACAATTACACCGGAGGTCCAACATGGGTGCCTGTGAGGGTAATCGAGAGCACCGGGCCTCAGTCCTACTGGGTGGAAACAGAAGATGGAAAAGTTTGGGAGCAACACATCGACCAGCTCCGAGGCCGGGTCCTGAGCATGGACAACCAGCCAGAGGCCCGACTCGCAAACACCAAGTGAACCTCAACACAAGCACAAACCCCAGAAGAAGTTTACCAAAGACACTTACCATGTGATGAGAAATTCCAGCGGTGTCCTTCTGAGGCCTCAAGCTTGATGATCCCTGCTGCGCCAGTGGAAGAATTCCAGATGATTCCACCGGTGTGGACCAGAGCAGTGGTGGACCCGTCTGCTCAGGCTGCCTCCCCAGGATCAACTGAGGTGCGCAGGTCCAGTTGCACCCATTGAAGCCCCGCCTACTTACGTGACTACATCCTCTAGGTGGGCCCTGATTGGAGGAATGCTGACTAGGAGGGGAGGGGTGTTATGTATGCCCATACATGGCCCAGGAGTGGAGTCAGCTGAAAGACTCCACTGGTTGGCTCAGCCACCGGCAGGAAAAATAAAGTCCCATCAGTGGCTGAAGCGGTGGACAGCGCCAGCAATAAAAGCCGGCGCCTGCCGCGTGTGTTAGTTGTTATTTCTGGAGCTGTACTAATAAAGACTGCTGTTCACTGACCTGCTGTCCTGCCTCTTTATGACCACATGACCCATCTAAAACACAGGTTATACCTTCTCTTGAGCTTTGAACTTGAACTTCCTGTTCCTGTGCAAGAACATGTATTATATTGGCTGTTGTCAGATTCCTACGGGGTCATGTTTGTCTTAGCTCCCAGGCTTGGTTGAAGTTTGCTGGGTGATGCCATATGGTGAGCTCTGCTGCTAGATGAGTTAATCCTATTATGTCCTGGAGGGTCATGCCTTAATCCCATCACCCTGGAGCTGAAGGTCTTTTGTCTTGTAGATAGGATGGCCCAGTCTTTCTTAATGGGCACCAAATATCTGCTGGGGGCAGGGAGCTGAAGCTCTGAGTTTCTGTCACCCTTAAGATTTTTTATTTCTCTTTTAGGGGAAATATTTTATTCTGTCTTTTTAAAATATTTCTCAACATATTTCATTTTTCTAGGATGGGTGGCTTCCCTCACTTGTAAATACCATTGGTCTGAGTTTTGCTGTCATTTCTTTCCCCCTGATGTTACCAAGTTGACTGCTTTTATACACTGTTTTTGAAGAAAGAGACCACTTGGCTCTTGATTCCAGCTGAGGTAATGAGCAGAGACTTTATGATGCTTTAGGATATGGACCCTGGCATAAAACTCCAGTTCTAAAGCAGCTTATTGGAAAATGTGCAAATTTCTCTGAGCTAGCTTTGCAAGTGGACTCCAAGACATATTCTCTTGCTTGCTTTGTCAAAGTGTGTGGTTTGCATGCCTGGTTCATATTGTGGGCTATCATAAACAGCCATATCATCAGTGTTTCCAGGTGAGGAGAAAGATAATGTGACCAGCTGGATTCATCCGGTCCTGAAACTACTCTTGTTATGTTACCTGCTTTCAAACCCTACCAGAGAAAAAGAATAATGGTCTATTTTCTCAATCCTCCTACCAAAAGTTTACAAAAGGCTTAACATACCTCATATTTGCTTTAGACCAAATTTGAAATGTATGCAGAAATACAGGTTTTGAGTTCTGTAAGATGGTCTTTCTGAAAATACTCTTAGAAGAAACTGCAGGTAGTTACAGATTTCCGACTTGATCCAGTTGACACCAGCTTTCATTTGCCAGTTGAACATTGTGCATTAAGTCTGAAAATATTCCTTTAGCTGCAGAATCACAAAAATAAAGAATAAAATCTTAGAGCTGGAAGTGACCCCAAAGATCATTTAATGTAATGCCTGGTTTCTGCTTGCAATCATATTTTAAAGGATTGCCTTCTCAGGAAAAAGAGGGATTTGTTATTAGTACATATATCCTGTAATTTCATTCTGTAACTCTCTAGATGAATGTAAAGTTTTAAAAATCAGCTTGGTTTAGGCTAATAGTCTGACTTATACAAACTTGATGCAAGTGAAAAAAGCCTATTCTAGAATTAAGAATCTAAGAGCTTTTGAATTTATATGAAATGGAAATCTAGCCCTGATATTTCTTAATTGCAGCCTTGAAGAGATTGTTTACATTAGGATATCATGTATTAATCATTGGCCAGAGACATGTAACTACAATTTGCAACTGAGCTGCATTTTTTATTTGAATCATATTTAATATAGCAATTTAAACATTCTCAGAATTCACTAGTCCAAGGTTTCATAGGATTTATCTCACCCTAAAGCAGTCAGAAACCTTGTCCAACAATGGTCCAATTAACCCTTCCCCAAGTGAAATAATAACAGAATTTGAGAGTCTGATTGTTCCGTTACCTCCTCCTCCTTTTTATGGTTCAGTAAAGGGAAGGCATTGCCACATCTTGTGAACTTAAAATTGCTTCCACTGCTTTTGCCTAGGCAACAGATCCTGCATATCTCTGTCAAGTTTATCTTCTTTACTCCCTACAAAAACCTTCTGAACATCCTCTGGATGGAAAACATCTTGATTTCATGGGGGACCTCATTGCAGAGGGTAAGTGCTGCTACAGAGAAAGTGTTCTTCCCAGGTCCAAGAAATAACAATGTTTGAGTGAGAGGATCCAGAGTGCACCAACTCTGTAGGTTTTAACAACTAAGCAGAGGCTACAGGAGATGTGGTGGTTCCTCAGATAACCAGTGTCATGCTATATACAGCTTTATAAGAGATAACCAGCCTTGAATCACATCAACAAATACACCAGCAACCAATGCAACCCATAAAGCATGGGCATGCCAAGGCTTACTCACCACTGCTTTGTAATTATGTTTTGTACCAGTTGAAACTTCTGAGTTTTCAAGAACATCCATATGTTGACCACATTGCAATAATTGAGCCATGAAGAGACAAGGGTTTGAGTAATTGAGGATTACCCAATCCAGGTAGAGGTAAAACTGGCACACCTGATGGAACTGTGCAAAGGCTCCCTCCAAAAGGCTCCAAGAGGATCAATGCTCCAAGATACTCTCTAATGATATTGATATGGATCAATGATTCTGTATAATTCCCTTTTTGGATTAAACACCGTAATAATCTTAAGTGTCCTACAATCAAACATTGGAATATAAAAAGAATAAAGCAAACCTACAAATCCTGGAGATCTAACTTGCTCTATGCATTTTATCATTTTCAGACACACTTTGGTCATGGGCATTTTCAGTTCAACATCAATTACCTGATCAATGAATGATGAAGAACTTTCCCCCATATATGACTGAAACTGGAATCTTGACACTCAAACCCTCTGAACACTATGATTTGTAGTAGTGAGGGAGCAATTAAATATGGTTCTACTTTCCTTTTTGCATATAGCATTTTTAAAATACCTTTTTAAATATTTTTATTTCAATATTCATTTTGTGAATCCAGGGTCCTACTATATGTTCAGTACTATCCTATTTTTCTCCAATATTGCCACATTTAAGCTCTTTGGAAAGAAATAATCTTGCTAAATGAGAGTACATTCCCTACCATTTAATAGGTCTTCTCAATTAAATCCCTAGCATCTCCAGTAGATGGTCAAATTAGCAAATTATAGCATAGACACCAACTTGACAACCTAATTGCCAGGAAAAACAAAACAGGACTGGGTAGTATTTTGCTGTCTGGGAACCATAATATGCTTTGGGGAAACCAAAGACCTCAGTCGTTGAGGACGTTATGTAAATGTGGTTGATTTTGTTCCCTAATTTGTGTGGGGAAATTTGTGTGAATTTCTTTGCTTAAATGATTAGAGATTATTTTAGGGTTTCCTAGTTTCAGTTTTTGAGGTATGTTACCTCAAAATGCTTTTTCAGGATATCAGTTGCTGTTAAAAAGGGCTTGGCAGAGCTTTCAAAAATGATCAAAGGACCATGTGTATCCCTGAGGTTGTATGTGCTTGGAGTAGACAAGGCTGGCTTAGATAGAGAATTGAAGTGATCCATCATCAGATAACTTTTGTGTTCATTGGTTTAGCTTCACATTTTATGAATAGTTAGTAGGAATGTGTAAATCAGGCAAGATCTGATTCCAATTTGTGATTAAATCCATGTTTACAATTCATTTTAAAAGACCTAAGTCAGTTGAAATTGTTTCAAGGGTTCAGTTCAGTGATATGATTCAATTCAAAGTATTTATCTGATTCAATAAGTATATGCCTATATGTGCAAAAAATCCATCTGATCTTTGAAAATACTTGAAAGCTTCTGATCCACTGTGAAGACTCAAATTGATTTAGAGATATAATTAGAAAATTCATCCTGAAGGAATGATTTGTTTGACACAGCTTCAGGTAGAAGCTTTGCACAATCCTAGCAGCTAGAATGCCACAGCATTTGCAACACCTGGCTACTATTGGTTCATTAAAAAACAAACAAACAAACAGACCTTGACCTTGACCTGAATAGTGCCTGGGTAAAACACTTGCAAAACATTCCAGACCATAAGATAGGACAACTTGCCGTGGCCAAGTCATCACAGGTCAAGAGGTACACTAATATTTTTTAAAATGGTAGAACAGAATTATTAAAGAAAGGATGCCAGAGGAGGGACAAAATGAAATGGCAATGACAAAAATTAAAACAATTATTTTAAATAAAATTGAATTGTTTAATTGTCCTGTGGAGAGTTGGCCGTGACAATGTTGTCCCTTTGCTATACAAAGACACTCAAGAAGGCAACAGGAAACCATGTTTATATTGTGCTTTGAAAATTTCATGGAAGTGTCCATGAAGTTGCTTCATCTTCAATTGAGCCTTTACTTTTACATATCATTATTCTTTTTCAAGGTAAATAACATTATATAAATTGTAGGAAAAGTGATAATTAGGAGGCATAATAAATTAAAGGCCAGTATGATTTTTTTTTAAGTAAATTGAAATCTAAGTTACCCAAGTATCTTTGCTATCTTCATAGCTTTCTATTGATCTTTGTTTCTCATCCTTGAGATGTCAAGTTGACTTGACTTCCAAATGAGGTAAGCCAGTACTGTTTTCTTTCAGGGTTCTACTATTTTTATTGAGCAAGTTTTTGGAATCTTCCCTAAAGTTGTAGCCTGATGGCACCATTGTGTATGCATAGAAAAAGTGACACATCATCCCTCACAGCAATCTATGTGGGGTTTTTATGTTTTTTCCCCCAATATGGATTTTCTTTTTCAAAGCAGGGTTATTTTCTCTTGCTTTCTAATATATCATTTGTCAGGGCTATCTAGGTATATCTGGTGGTAAAGGATGATCAACCTAGAACATTCATAAGGATTAATGTCAGCTGATTTGGATAAACAGCAGGGCTTCCACACTTGTAAATAATTTATTTTTGTCTTCATTCATTATAAAATGTTTCTAATAGCAGAGCAGTTGTGTCTTCCTGTTGCCATTTCTGTGAGAGGAGTGTTTAATAAGAGGACTAAAATTGGCTTTCAAGGAATAGGGGAGGGAGAAAAAAGAATGGGAGAAAAAGAGCATAGAAGCCAAAATCTTCTTCTCCTTTGAATGTTTATATTTCACAAGCCAAACCAAGCAGGCCCAGGCTGAATAATTAATTGTAGCTTTGTTTAACCTCACACATCTGCAGTTTTAGAGTGAAATTGTCTGAAATTCCATTCTAGTGAAGCAGCCTTGACTTTTGAGAGGCTGAACAAATCTGAAAATAAAAATCATAAAATAATAAAATGTGGGACTGGCTGTTTAGTAGGTCATGGCCTGCATTTTGAGGAAATGGAGGCAGATCAAAGATGGCTGGTAATACAGTGACTTGTTTAAGCAAAAATGAAAAAGAAAGTTGGTTTCATCATGCTTATTGTTTGACATATCAGGGCAAAGAATACCATTGTTATAAAACTACATAACGATTTTAGGAATGTTAACTTGGTCCTGAAAGCTTTTCACAAGTTTCTTTATAGCCTCAATATCACACATTAATATTTTCACAGAAAGATTAAACAGAAATATCTGTTTAAAGAATTTGCTTGATAGACCAGTATTAAATATATTTACATGTGTGCCAATTGAAGAACAGGAAATCAAAACACTAGATTTGTATGATTTTGGCATGAAGATTTACAGATTATTTTGACAGTCCAGTGTATGTTACAGGATTGTGATAAGCTCACGATACCTAGTATAGAAATCTAGATGACTTGGAGAACACATCCCATGAAAAGGAGACTAATGCATGACATCAAAACTGCCACAAAAATACCTGTTACCTGAAGAATTGGTACAGAACAGAATTGGTGCCAACAGAAAGGAAAAAGCACCATTCAATTCACTTTCAAGTAAGCATGCAAAGGACTGAATTTCACATCCTCTGTTATTAAGGTGAAGTGTCTCGTTTTACTCCCATTCTATCTTCTGTTATCCTTTTGTAGAGTTGTGAGCATAACTGAATTCACATTAGGACATCTGAAGAACCAAAATGTGTTGTTTTATATATACATTGTAATGCAGATATTTATGTTATACAAACATTGTAATGCAGATATAGTTCAGGAACCATGAAAGCATATGTAAAGACTATTGACATTGCAAATACGTACATCATGCTTTCTCTGAGGATTACTTCATTAAAGTGCCATATCTTTGTAGTGTATATTACATAGGTGAAATGATAATGACTAATCCCAAACTGCCCACTGACTTCCATAATACATGGAAATTTGATTTTTCTTATCTAAATCTAGCACCAATCACTCCATTTCTATCACCTCCTTTAGCATCCTTCAATTTATACCCTGCTGTGTTCCATGCACGTACATTCAAAATGGGTATGCCCCATTAGTTCCCTATGAGTGCATTCATTTTCATTTTATTCTTTGTGAACACAATGGAAAGTCTTATTGATTGACAGCAAGCACCTAATGTGTGATATGCAGGAACAGAAGCACATATAGAAAGTAAAACATGAAAATGTGTACAATTATGTTCCTTCCCATTCTCCTCCTCAGGTAGCTATATATAGATGTCAGACATCATAATGTACAGTAAATTCATACTATTTGGATTCCAATGAGAAATATGTTTTGTTATTATAGCCATAGGGACTTAGGATGCATTTGTAATTTTTGAAAAATATCCCAAAATCTTCTAGTCCTGCTCTTTGAACTGTGTTAGCATTTATCGGGTAAAGCAGGAAGCCCTGCTTATTTTTTATGACATGAGAGCTTGGGCAATGTTCCCATTTGACTCTGTGATTTGAATTGGAATAATCCTGTGTTTAGAATAAAGCATCAACACTGGAAACATAAACTAAATCGTGGATTAATGCTATGAAAGTTTAACCCCAAAATGGCAGAGACATTTTATAGCACTATAGCCATCTTATAGCACTACTTGACTTACAAACATAATGGATCCTGTCCATGTGACAAACCCAATTATAAAATCTTTTTTGCAGTAGTTGTTAAGTGAATCCTTTGTTCACTATGAGGCACAAAATAAAACATGTGGGATGATGTAAACAACCATAAATATGGTCCAGTTGCCAAGCAATTGAAATGTGGTTATTTTACTGTGGCAGCTGTCAGAGCTTCAGAACAGGGTTACAAATTCCTTTTGGGGTAATCCATTGTAACTTCAAATAGTTGCCATGCTATGGGACCAATAGTAAGTTGAGGACTGTCTGTGTAGTTAAGAAATGTGTAGTTAAGAAATGTATAGTTAAGAAATGAAACCTGGACACTCATATTATTATTTTTCTTTCTCACAGATGCACAGATTCAGTGAATTTAGCATTCAAAGCAAGATCCCAAGTTTTTGTATATATCATAATTAATTAAAGATATAGGAGCTCATCATTTTGTAATATTATATTAAGAGCTGCTAATAAGTTCCACATGAGTTGAGAGCATTCTATTATGGATCTAAATCTGCCAACAAGATGTACCATAATATAAACTAGACTTAGTTACCATGTTTTTAATAACTGCTATGGAGAGCCATGTTTTTTTTCTCAAAATCTGTCTGCAATACTAAGATATCAATATCAATAAATCAATGTAAACATTGATTTATTCTAAATAGAATATGTTATATAGAGTACTTGTAACATAAAGATTGCATACTACATTGCTAAGGTCATGTTCCAAAAATACACTTGCCTGAAAGTAATACATAATGTCCTGCTTTGCAGGAGTTACTATACCTGCAAGCAAAGTCATTATAAAACAAGTTAGTTGTATCATTGACAGGTATTACTGAAATAATTGGAAGATCTGGACTGCTTTTCCAGATGTTTCCAGATAAAACTCTTATTATGCCATTGTTCTATCTTTGTTTCTTCTTATCATACTCACAAACATGCACATATATACCTGCTTGAGTTCAAACAATGGAATGTTTGCGCAACATATTTTAATTGAGAAGATTAAAAGGTTATCAATTCAAAGTTATCATCAGGTGGCATATCCCTTCCACCAAATACTTTTTCCTTCCCTTCCCAACAACAGTTTATATCACATGGATGACCTCCATAGGGCCCAATTTTCCTAGGATTCATTCCAACTCTTCCTTCTTATCCAAATAATTATACTAATAATTGTCTTTTAAAGAAGAGTTATGCATCTAATTAGAATTTGATTAGTTACCAAGTGAGAATTTAATGATGATCACTATCTCTGAGCAAGCATGTGGAACTGTGCAGGATCATGCTATTAATAATTGCTGAGAGGTTCCTTGGAGAAATGCTTCTTAGAAGAAACTGGCTACCAGTTAAATAACATTGAAACAGCTCAGTTTTTCTTACAATAAATTTGTCTGGGCAGCCACAGAGTTCATGTGAATCCGCGGTGTTTTTCCTGATGTGCAGCTCAAGAATTATATTCCCTTTTTGAGAAAACATGAGATTACACTGAGAGCCAATCTGGTCTCATGAATAGCATGCAGCACGCAGGGAATATTAGTTCAAATCAAAGGGAAGCTACTTGGGTGGCCTTGAGCTATTCACCATCTGGCTATCCCAATTTCCTTTCCGCTGAATAGAAATAAAGCAGATCTACCCATACAGTTATAGAGAAAGCCACACACAAAGGTTATAGAGGGCTCAGCACACCAGAGCCAGGAATGCCTTCTAAATTATAGAGAAGAGACAATGCTCTATACAATTAAAAATGTGTCCTTAGAGCAGTGTTTCTCAATTTTGGCAAATTTAAGGTGTCTGGACCTCAGGTCCCAGAATTCCCAACTCAGGATAGTTGAGGAATCCTGAGAGTTGAAATCCACATCTTAAAGTTGCCAAGGTTGAAAAGCACCACTCTAGAGAATATTGAAACCTTAGTTCTTGAAAGAGCTCCATGTGTCCAAACAACAAATGTTTCAAAGCAAGAAGCCATCCTTTTATAGATATTATGACAAATAGGGTGGCTCAGGAGGAAATGTGAATATGAGTGTACATTTAGGATGAAAATATGTTTGATGTTCAATAATAGCTCATTTTCAAATATGTTTTGCTGCACAAAATTCTTATTGCCAATGTGCATAAAATTCTTATTGCCAATGGCATTATTTTCCCACATGTAACTCATACAGTTTCCTTTCAAATGTGTTTGGGAAGGTCCCAGAATTTTGACACAGCATGACTAACAGTAATATTGCTTAAAAATAGCAATTCCCCACACATTGGGAGGGTTTCAGGAAGCCTATTATGTGAAACACCTGTTTGAATTTTGCCAACAGTGTCCTATTGTTTAACACATGCTTAAAAAGGTTATCCAAAAAAATTGAACAATCCCTCATTCCATTCTGTTCTGCTAACCCCTGTCTTCTTCAAATGATTTTAGGAGTTGAATCATAGAGTCACACGGGTGAATTGATTTATCATTGGATAGTGAATTGGAGCCAATCATTGGATTCAGATGCCTGGTTACACACTTCTTCTTTGTTTTTGTTGGTCTTCAGTTAGTCTTCCAGTATAACAGAGGTGATGAAGTTTCCCACTGGGCCACTGGACAATGCCTAAACGAGTGATAAATCATAAACCTCTGTGGAATTCAGCCTCCTTGGGTTTTCCTACATTGTGGGATGCTTGACCGATAGTTTCAATCATATGGAACACACAGTGAGGCTTTGATACTGTACAGTATGACATAAGGGGAATGCCTGCCTTGTTTTTTTCTATCAGAGATGGGTCATAGACATTGCAGAGATGGTGCTTTTTGTTGTAAAATACTGTAGGAGGATATAGCTACTGTAGGAGGATATAGTCTGTGGTGGTAATACACTGGGAATCTGGTAGCACATCTTTTGACTAACACATTTTAATAAAATGTATAAGCTTTCATGAACTGTAATTCACATCATCAAATGCATACAGTAGCTAGATTAATGTATGGTTAACATTGGGATGAGCCTGGAGGACAGGGGATTCTCACCCAAACAAAGGCAGTCTCTCACAAACAACAAGAAACATCAGGACAATCTTGTTTTATATGGGAGCTCAGATGTATCCTATGCCCTCACATTTACTCCAACAGTATTATCACAGAGCATGCAAGATTAGATGCACATTCACATTCTCTTCCTCTAATGTGTTAGATGGCATCATCTGTTAGCAACGTCCCCCCGGATTCTCTGTAGGACAAAGGGGACAAACTTTGTGCAAAAGAATTAATGAACACAAGTTTGACATAAGGATGCAGAACAAGGTCAAAGTAAAATCAGAGCATTTCACCCTCCCAAGAACTCCATGGCAGATCTCAGGGTGACTGCTTTGAAAAACTTGGGCGTTTAACAGCACCATTAAATAAGAGATTGATGAACTCACGTACATCAAAAGATTTCAGGTAATCCCAGAAGGTCTCAGACACTTAACACATTGCACGTTAGTTGATCAGGTATGTATAAACTGTTTCACGTGTAACCTGCATCTCCATAATCATCTTCCTTTCCCTTACCCCACATCACCCCAATTTAAATTCTATATCAGTGTAGCCATTTTATGCATCTGATGAAGTGAAGTGACATTCTTGAAAGCTTATGCCTGTTAACAAAATATATTAGTTGAAAAAGATGTAACGCCCTTCTGATTACTGTGGCAGATTAACCTAAACATAAAGCTTGAACATAAAATCTCAGCAGGACTAAAGATATGCACCCCAGGAAGCAATTTGACATTTAAAACTTCAAAAGAAGTGAGAGGTCCTTGCATCTCAGTGTCCCTGGGAATAACTCCTCCTTGGTAACCAAACAGCTGATGTAAACCAAGTATCATTGCTGCCATAATTACAAATGGAGAAGTTGGCATCAAGATCTTAATGAATGGTAGTCATCGGTAATTCAAATAAAAATAATCGTTGGAGTTATAGCTGGGCAGGAGAAAGTGAAATGGGCAATATAATGAAAGATATCAAAATGAAATCAAGGGATTATTTGAACATGATTTTATTTTTATTTTATTTATTTATATTGCCTTTATTATTTTTATAACATTCAACAGTGAGCAAATAAAATAGATATTTATTTATTTAGTTATTTATTTAGTTATTTATTTTATTGGACTTATAGGCTGCCCTCTCTCCCGAGGGACTCAGGGCGGCTTAGAATAAAAAACAAGAATACAAATATTAAAATAGAATTAAACTAAACTAAGCCCAATAAAATGTAAAATGCGATTAAAACTAAAAATTAATTTAAAAAAGCCCACCCCCACACCATTCAGTCCAGGCTGGCCTGTTGAAACAACCAAGTCTTTAGGTCACGTCGAAAGGAATGGAGGTCAGGGGCCAAACGGAGCTCCAAGGGGAGCTGATTCCACAGGGTGGGTGCTCCCACAGAGAAGGCCCTACCCCTGGGTGCCGCCAACCATGTCTAGTCGACGGCACCCCCAGGAGGCCCTGCCTGTGGGAGCGTACAGGGTGATTGGAGATCAATGCTGGCAGGAGACGCTCCTGCAAGTACCCCGGACCCAAGCCATGAAGGACTTTATATGTGATGACTAATACCTTGAATCTCACCTGGAGGGCAACTGGCAGCCAATGCAGGTCGCGCAGGAGGGGTGTAACATGAGAGTATCGGGACACTCCCATCACTACCCACGCAGCTGCATTCTGCACCAGCTGAAGCCTCCAGATGGTCCGCAAGGGCAGTCCCATGTAAAGAGCATTACAGTAGTTGATTTGGGAAGTCACGAGCGCATAAGTAACCGTCCGTAGGGAATCTCGGTCCAAATAGGGACGCAATTGGCACACCAGACAAATCTGGGCAAATGCCCCCCTGGTCACAGCTCCCACCTGCTCCTCCAAATTGAGCTGTGAATCCAGGAGGTATAAAATAGATCATAGAAATAGATCACAAAAATATATATGTAAAATGTTGAATGTTTTATGTCTCTAATTTGTAGGTACTTCTGACATGAATAAAGAAAAGATTATTTTTATAACTCAAGGTATATACTTAATATTCCTTCCTCCTTCTATTCTCCCCAACAACCAACACACATGCATGCCTGCCATTTTAGAAGATAAATTTTGCCCTTCCTATGATAACCTCAGTATCAACAGCTATTTTCTTTTTCTCATTGCACCCATTCCCCCCTCCCCCACTGAATTCCAAGGAACTCCTACAGCCACTTCCAATAGATTTCTGGCCTTATTTTTGTCTCTTGTTGTCCACTGGGAGTCTCCTGGTAAAGGTCTACATCAGAGGTGGTATTTAACCGGTTCGCACCGGTTTGGGTAAATGGGTAGAGGTGATTTGGTGTGGGTTGCCAAACTGGTGGCAACCCCTGGCTGGCCATGCCCCCGACCTGGTTGCCCAGTTGTTCACTTGCCCCGGTCACTCTCCTAGCTTTCCCTACCACGTGGTGGCCATGGCGCAGCTTGGGCAAATATCCCAGGGCTGCTGCACATGCACACTGCATGTGCAGCCGCTACACATGTAGTGCGCATGTGCAGCAGCCCTTGGACATCCGCCTGCCTGCCCACCCTCCCGGAGCACGTTTTCTTCCTTGCCCCAGCAGACGCGCCTCTTCCAGCCTGGCCTGGCCTGGCCAGCCAGCAGGTGGGTGGGCAGATGTCCCAGGGCTTCTCACCCCCCCCTTGTGGTGAGATGCCTGCAGCTGCTGTGTGCTTTTTTCAATGTGGCTGCAGTCCAGCAGCTACATCAAAAAAAGCACACCCTGTTCTATGTGCCAGGCCCAGCAAGTCCGAGCAGCCGGCGCATAGAACAGGGCGGTGCCGGACTGTTGGAGAAGCAGAGCGAAGGCAGAGATCAGTAGCCGCCTCTTTCTCAGCACAGAAATCCTCCCCGAATCGGCTGGCTGGTCTCCTCCTCCTCTGCCTATTTGTTCTGTATGGCTGAGGAGGAGGAGACCAGCTGGCCAGTTGGGGGAGGATTTCTGCCCAAAAGAGGCGGCTGGAAACCGAAAAAGAGTCACCTCCAGCAGCTGCCCCTTTGGCTGGCTGGTCTTTTCCTCGGCCATACAAAACAAGCAGAGAAAGGAGACCAGCCAGCCGATTCAGGAAGGATTTCTGCACTGCGAAAGAGGTGGCTACTGATCTCTGGTTCCACTCAACTTCTCCAACCAGAAGGAGGTAGATCCTACTCCCATCCAGGGAACTCCAGGAACCAGCAGCCCAGTTGAAACTCAAGTCTCTAACCATGGAAACCAAGACACCTGCAATGCCCGCCTCAGTGACCAAAGGAGAAAGAAATGAGTATTGTTGGAAGAAAATCTCCAAAGCAGCCGAGACTTAATTTCCCCACCCTAACTCCTGTCATTAGGGGCAACCCATAAGTAAACTAGGAAGACTGGAGTGGATGAAGGATTGGGACAAGGTCAGAACCCCAAAATCCCTTCAGTGGGACCTCACTTGCCAAGAGGAATTTTTAACACTAAAAAAGCTATTTGCAAAAGAACCTATACTGAAACATCTGGACCCTGAACAAGCCTTCATCATCCAAGCTGATGCCAGTGACGTGGTGGTAGGAGCCATTTTACTCCAAAGAAATTGCCAGAGAAAACTACAGCCTTGTGTCTATACTCCAATAAACTCACTGAAAGAAAGATGGTGGGCAGTATGGGAACAGGAGGCTTTTGCAGTAAGATGGGCACTACTAAAGTGGCTCCACCTTTTGCAAGTGGGGAGAAACAGTTTGAAGTCTGGAGTGACCAAAAAATCTGGAAGCCCTTAGGACCCTGTGGAAACTATCACCCAAACAAGTCTGCTGGGCTCAATACTTCAACTGATTCAATTTCATGCTAATACACATTCTCCGGGGTGGGGTGGGGAATTTCCTAGATGATGCCCTCTCCCACATGCTCTAGTACAAATGCGAATGGGAGAAGGTAGTAGACACCATCATCCCCCTTACCCAAACTGCGATCCAAGTGACTAACAACCGGCAAGACCAAACAAGTGATTAACAACCGGCAAGCAATTTTAACTTCAAACTCAAAACTGAACTGGAAGTAAACCCCTGGTTCTGTGACAACCATCACATCTTGACAAAAAGGGAGGATCTAGCATGGAAGGGGGCAAAACTCTACGTCCCCAAGTCCCTACGCATCTCAATCCTCTAGAGAAGCCATGATGTCAAATTGGCAGGCCACTTTGGGTTCCTAAAAACTTGACACCTATTGTGGAGTCAATTCTGGTGGCCCAGCATAAAAAAAGACATAGACAGTTATGTAAAAAGCTGTACCATCTGTGCCATTATGAAAAGGAGACCAGGACCCCTCCCGCCCGGGTTACTGCAACAGGTGGCAGATCCAACGAGACCATGGGAGGAAATCACAATGGACTTTATAGTTGAGTGCCAAAGAGTGGAGGGAACACAATGATTTGGACTGTGATTCACTTATTCTCCAAGCAGGCACACTTCATACCCTGCACGACTATCCTCAGTCAACCAGCTAGCCGAACTCTTCATGAAGCACGTCTACTGCCTGCATGGAGTACCACGCTGAATCCTCGGACTCAGGAGTCCAATTCACAGCTAAGTTCTGTGGGGAGTTCTTGCGGTCCATTGGGTCATCCCAGGGCCTTAGCTCAGCTTTTCATCCAAGTACCAACAGTGGGGTAGAGAGACTTAACACCATGATAGAACAGTACCTGAGGTGCTACATGAACTATCAACAGTTCAATTGGGCAAACCTTCTGCCATTCATAGAGGTTGTTTACAATAATGCGGTTCACAGTAGCATGGGTTTAACACCTTTAAAGGTGGTAAGTGGTATGGACTTCATCCCAATGCCAGAATACCAAAGGGAAACTGCCCCCCTCCTCAGTCAGTTTGACTGATTGGCTGTCAACACTAAAAGTGGCATGGGAAAATGTCAAAAATGCATTAGCTAAAGCAGCACAGACTTATAAACAGGCAAACACCAAGCCCCACAGCCAGAGGTGGTATGCAGCAGGTTCTACCCAGTTCTGGAGAACCGGTAGCGGAAATTCTGAGTTTGGAGATACATATATACATTTGCTATTGCTATTACTTGTTCCAAGGTGGCTTGGGAGTAAGTTTTAGGTATATTGTTTTAAGTATATTGTTGGCATTATGCCCCCCCCCAAAAAAAACCTGAAATAGATTCTTTATTAGCACTGACAATTTCTCTAGATGAAACTGGCAGAATGTAAAGCATGGGTGTAAAGAAATGTTCCTGACTTGCACTAACCTCTGCAACCAAAATGAAACTTTTCAGACCATTCATACTTCGCGATCCTAGTTTTCTTAATGTAGTCTCATCCATCTTGGTATTTTCTAGATATGCTGGAATTGGACCACATGGACATGGGCTGTGGAACTGAAACTGATTGTAGTTTAAAAGTTTACATATAAAAACAATAGATTCTGGAAGGCTGTATTAAGGATTTTAAAATTAGTACCAGGCATCTGCTTAACTACAAAATCCATCAAATCATTGATCCCAAATGTCAAAAAATTAAAACTGAAAGATCCTGGGAGTTCAGCCTTCGTATTTTTGAGAAGATAGTGTTATGGCATTGGGTAGTACATAAGGTTTTTTTAACTTGGTATATTTTATTTTGTTGTTCCTGATTGCTGTCTATGATTATTGTATATGATACTATTTGTATGGCCACCATACAACATTTTCAAATAAATACATAAATATGTCTTTATTGTTACTAAACATTAAAAAAACACTTTAGTTTACTTCAAAGATGTTGAGAGCTGAAGAAAAATAACTGAATCATGTTATCTTTGTCTAAACCTTTAACAACAAACAGTTGCTGCTTTTATTCAGTTATTGCTTGATGGGATCATCATTTAAATTAACATTAACAGATTCTTATACAGATCAGACTAGAAGCTGAGAAGCCATGAGTTCTAGCCCCTTTTTTAGGAATAAAGCTAATTGGGTAACCTAGGGCTGAGAAAGTGATTCTTTTTCAGCCCTAGGAAGAAAAACTTTGTTTAGAAAACTGCAGGGAGAAGTCCAGGAAGTGGCCAGGAGTCAAAAACTGACCAAAAGGATAAAAATAATATTAAAAAAAAAACCACTTGCTTTCATGGGATTTCAGAAGCCTTAAAGATATACTGCAATTGACCTTTCACTTAGATTAGGGGTGTCAAACTGGTGGCCCATGGGCTGGATGTATTACATGCAGGCCACATCCACCCCAGCTTCGTGAAGGGGAAAAGGCCATGAAACGTCACATGACAGCAACGTGACGCTGCAAGTCTGACACCCGTGATTTAGATCAAGGACTGTATGAAAACCTTAAGCCATGTGAAATTAGTCCATGTGTTGCTAATGACCACAATATGGATTTATGAGGGGAAGATCCTGTTTTTTCTACTTCTTGAAATTTACAAGCCAGCAAGTGAATAGGACTTTGTATTAGGAAGCAGTAAAACAGATACAAAGTGCTAACACTATTATTGGAATAGTATCATCCAGTGATGGGATTTCAAATTGTGCGCTACTGGTTCTGTGGGCTTCGCACATGCGTGCAGCATTCAAAGGCTGCCCATGCACAACACTCAAAGAGCGCTTGAGCTGTTTTTTAACTCAGCTGAGGCGCAGCAATCTGCTCTGCCGCGTGAATCAGCTGAGCTAAGAATCAATGAAATAAAGGACGGGAAAGAGCAGGGGTGGATGGATGGGGCCAGCCAGAGATGGTACTTGCCAGTTCTCCAAACAGGCCGAAATTTCCACTACCGGTATGTCAGAACCGGTCTGAACTGGCCAAATACCACCCCTGGTGTCATCATTAACCAAAAGTATTTAAGAGAAAAAAAATGAAAAGAAAGAAAACCAACTCTCTGCATATGTGTTGTGTGATTAAGTATATGACACTTGTAGCTTCATGATTCTGGATCAATAAATTCATTATAATTCAAAGATTTGTTTAAAACTTTATGTACTTCTAAGAAATTTTTTGGTGATGCTCCAAAGATGCTTTTTCAGGAGGCAACTAGACTCTCTTGTTTTTTTCTTTGAAGATATTTTGCTTCTCATCCAAGAAACTTCTTCAGCTCTGACTGGATGGTGGGCAATGGAAGGATTTGTATTAATAAAGTATTTTCTTCAAAGAAAAAACAAGGAAGTCCAGTTGCCTCCCGAAAAAGCACCTTTGGGACAACCATGACCTGGATGACTGAGAATCTCTATGGACTTTTGCTGATGCAAACATCCACCCAAATCCAATAAAGAGTAAAAACATTATACAAATATTGTACCACAGATTTCTTGCATTTATTGAGTTAGACGTGAACTTTCTGAATTATTTTTTTTTGTGGTGGCCCTTGAAAAATACAAAGTTGATTATTTGAGATCCTTACAATAAATCTGTTCAGTGGAAGAAAAAAAAGAGATTTTAGAGTACTAAATTCCTTTATTTAACAACACAGAAATATCACAAAAACAACTTTACTGGGCAAATTGAATGTTTTTATACAGTTTTGTACATGCCCCATAAGTGATTTGAAATAAATACACCATTTTCCAAAACTGCTTTTTCATAATTGCACAAGCATACATACACTTTACACAAGATCTATTAGAAAATTTAATAGATTACTGCACAGTTCAGAAATAGGAGAACAGTGTGAATGGTGAATGTTTTTGTGGTCTATGTTTCTGTGCGCGAGAAAAAAAGTAAACCTATTTCTCTGTAACTGTGAATATGGAATACTTTTTCACATTTGAGGTGTATTTTATGCACCGGGAAACAGCAGACCTCAGTGTGAAACTGCCAAATTTAATCAAAACAATATCTGAAACATTTAGCTGTTGCACATAACCAACCATTTCAGTATCACTATGCATCCAGCTATAATCAAAGACCCACTGTTGATTTGGCTGAATGCATTTCACCCTGGATAGAATGTTCCTTTAATTACTTTTCTTCTTATTAATTCATTTATAGACATAGCCAATTTAAAGATTCCTTTTTACAGTTAATTTTATGAGGTACCTAAAGAGGTGGAGTTGAGGGGACGCAAAAAGAAATATGTTATTTCTTTTATAGAAATAACTGTAATTCATTCTAGTAATGTCTATGGATAATTGTACAGGTTTACCTGGGCTATGATACAATTTGGCATAACTGATACTCAGGTACATCCTGTTGACTATATCCTGAGCACATCAATATTGTTAGGCAGACACAGAATTCCTGCACAAAATATGTTATGCTTCCCTTCTCACTTCAGTAGAGTAACAATCTTGGCAATTGCATCACTGGTTCCTGCAGAGTTGTCCCTTTTTCAAAAGTAAAGGAGTACTCTGGCAAAAATATGAAATTTATTATTTAAAATATTTACCCTGCTTTTCTACCACAAGGTACTGCATTTCATATCATATATTTTTTAAAATTATTTACAACATATCCTATTGACATCTACTTAGAAGTTCCATTGATTTCAATACATTTTACCATCAAGTAATTGCATTCAGGACTGCAGCCTTAAGGACATTGTGTGGTAAACACAAATAAGATCCAAAACTTTAACTATAATCAACATTGCAAATAATTTGTTATTACACATAGGAGAGCGGGAAAAAATTCTGAAAACTTATTTCCTTTTTCAAAACACTTGCAACCAAAATACTTTAATGCACAATGACATACAACTGCTACTTCAGTGAAATGAAAATAATAATAATAAAGCTGTAGAATTCTACCACAATTAAATGAAATTTGTGGGAATCAAAGTAATTGTATTTATATTCTTATGCAATTGATATTTTTAACAATTCAGATTTGACATGTAAAGCATCACAATTACAATATACAGATTCATCAGCTTTTTAAAAATCAAAATGAAAAAATCCAGAAAAAAACCCCACACTGACACATGCAACATCTGGGTATTTAAACAGTTAAGTACATTGCTATGAATCATTGTACACCAAAAGAAACCTAAACTGATATTTTTGTCCCTCTCTTTCTTAACAATAGAAACAAAAAATATTCAAAACAAGGCCAGCTGGACAACAAAGTAGGAAAATTTCCAGTGTTTATTATATTGACACTTAGTTTTGTTTTTTATTCATTTATTTTGAAAGGGGGAGAAGAAAGAATGGCCCCATAACTCAATTGCTCAATAATTATAATGCACAGAAAAATCTCAAATGACAAAAAGGGAAAACAACTATCATGTTGATTCAGCTTCAGACTCCTTGAAGTCATGAGGTTGTATTATCCTAACATTTTGGAATGGAAAAAAACTAATCTAGGATGACTTAGAACTAAAGGCACTAATTTACCCTAATGGACATTCCTATGAGTATTTTGGAAAGCCTAGCCTACTGCACAGGATATTCTGTATCATGTTGACTACAAATGGAGAGGGAAGCAGATGGTAAATGTAGTCCAATATCCTCTCTTTGGCCAGGAGTAAAAGCTACTGGAGCACACCTCTTGGTTTGTGTGTGGTACACGCAATCTGAAGAGCCAAATGCTTACATCACAGGCAGTGGTGGGATTCTACCAGTTTCCATGCCGGTTCGATGATTGCGCACTTTGCGCGTGAATGTGTGTGCACCTAACATGCACGTAGCTTTCCAAACACCAGCTGAGGCTCTGCCATGCCAATCAACTGAGAGGATAAAGAACAGAAAAGTGCAGGGGTGGGTGGGAGGGTGATCCAGTGCTTTTCTCTTCTCAGCTTTTTTTTTACTACTGGTTCAACCAAACGGGTAGACATTTTTGCTACCAGTTCGCGTGAACCGGGCCGAACCGGTAGCATTTCACCACTGATCACAGGAGACAAAAGCATGGGTCAAAAGAGACACCAGATGCAAATTCTAGGGATTAAGAGCTTCTAGGCTGTATCCTAAAGCTTCCTGAAGAATAGTGGCGAGAACATATTAAAAAAATAACACCAGGAATGAAACAGTCTTATAATTAATCGCCTCACAGTAAAAATGAATTATTTTCTGCGGTTATATGGTTAGAACTATCTATCATCTAAAAGATTTTTAAAAAATATCATCCCTTCTAATATCACTCAAACTTGATTCGATTTTTATTCTGCTAATAATTCCTGCCAATTCTTAGTCATTCTCCCAATCCTTCACAAATCAGCGTGTACATATGTATTTGCATGTGTTTCCATGTCAAAGGAAAAAAAAATAAAGGTATTCTGAAAGTTAAGGTATCTTCACTGAGAACATTCTCTCAATCAATTTCCATGCATTATAAATAACCCTTTCTTTTATAGAGTAACAGATCTTCACAGAAACACTGCATTCATTCATTTAAACAATTGAAAACTCAACTCAGTTGTTCCAAAAAATGTAAAAAGTACCATAATAAAAAGAATATGAAACTGCATGGTCTTTCTCTATAAAAAATTAACATGATGTAACTCATAAAAATCTGTGCATCTGAAGAGCATCTTTTTGAGTATCAAATTTCTGCACTTTCAATAGAATTTCCATAGGTGTCATTTTCTCAGAATTATAGCTCATGGGCTTGCTGTATGGGGGGAGGGGGAGGAATCAGATATTCTCTTACTGTTAGATCACAAATATTTCTATCTTAAGTTAAATACTCATAAAAATGATAAAAATCGTATTCGTTGAAAACAAGTCAGAGAGAGAGAAATGATTCATAGTAATGGCCTTTTCTGCTCTTTTTAAATCATAATACTTTGCTACTGGCCAAAGTACCTTCAAGCTTCTATTTTTGCTCTGTGACAAAATAAAATAAAACATAACAAACTGCTGAAAGAAAAATGCTATGTAGATATTTCATCTTATTACTATCTTTGTGTACATTAGACTTATGCATTGAAAATGTCATATTCTGTGACAAGATGTTCCACAAGTGGAATAAATTATGCAAAGTACTAAGCTTTGCATATATTTGAGTCATGTATTTTTCTAATGGGAAACGTTGGAATATAAGTTTCTTTTTTTAAGGATAAAGATTGAATAAGGAACTGCACATAGAGAGAATAGATGTCCAATACCATCTTGTTTCTGTACTTACAATTATGGGATTTAAAAAAATCTTCACCAACGTATTATGTGTTGCAAGTGAGAAAAATCTATAATTGTTAAGTATGACAGGGCAATTATGAACAAATGAAATACCCAAAAGTATGGTGGGGATAGTTAATGTCAGTAATAAAGAATATAAAAACTATAAAGGTGTATTCTCAATAAGTTCTATGTTCTAAGATTCTGGTAAACTGCCAGTCTGTTTTCAATCCCACCTTTCTGACAATCACAAACTTTTTTTTAATTATAAAAAGAAATTATTTGCTGGCAAATTGCAGAATCCTGAACAAGCTGTTTGGCTCCACAAAATCCATTTTAGATCAATTGAAGCCATGCATTTCCCTTAACACTATTTTCTTCCTATCATTTGTTTTCTGCCAATCAGCTACTTTGCAAGCCTAAATTTTGATGAGATGGTTATAGCCATGAAGAAATCTGCATACAGAATTTTTTTAACTGTCTCACATTTGTGTGTTATTTCTGAAAAGGGTAATAATAAATTAAATGTCTGATCAGGGTAAAAGGAAAAAGATCACAATCTATTTTTAACTTTCAATTCTATTAAAAGTGCTAACATTTGAGAACACCTTAAAAGACATTCTGAGTTTCATGTCTTTCAGACAGAAGAAAAGATGTAGCCTCACCTACATTTACAAACTAGTTTAAGAGCTAAATAATATAAACTGAGAAAAATAATTTCAGGTATCTTTTTACCCTAATAAAAGTTCTATAAAGCAACCTCCAGAACAGAGGTTGGGGAACGCTGGCCCCTTTATGACTTGTGGACTTCAACAGCATGGCTGGCTTAGGAATTCTGGAAGCTGAAGTCCACAAGTCATAAAACGGCCATCATTCACCACCCCTGTGGTAAATACATTAACTGAGAGAGTAAATACATTAACTGAGAGATTTCCTGTTCCTCTCAACATATGAAATTGTTTTCATTTTGTGTAACAAACCATTCTGCTGTAGCTCTGCAACATTGAAACTGTATGTCTGCCTATACTTTAAAACAGAGGTGGGGTTAACTATGGCCCCTTTACGACCTGTAGACTTCAACTCCCAGAATTCCTGAGCCCAGGAGTTGAAGTTCATAGGTCGTAAAGGGACAGTTGCCCATCCCTGCTTTAAAACCTATTTTATAGGAAGTGTAGTTTGCTGATTTTGGTTAAACTTATCTCAATCAATGGGTGAGCATAATTGTTCCTATAAGATAATGGTTATGAAGATTAACTGTTACTGCCTATAACTTCCCTGTCATACAATACTGTGTCCTGGGAATATCTGAAAGAGACATTATCAAATCTTCTTTTGAGCAACTTTGCTCCAGGTAGTAACAGCAGAGTGTTAAGACTATACCTGTACTGTTGCTGATGATGATACTGGACAGCTGGCAACAAAAAAGAAGGGTGAAAGAGGAAGATTCTTAATGCTTAATTTATTGCTCCAGATTTAATTTGCAGAAACACACTGATGTGAACAAAGAGTTAATTTCCATAGTTGGTCAGATGTGATTGTCTCCTCGTGTCTAAACACACAAAATACAAGCGGCTATCTGTACAGTTTACAGTACCAAAACACATATCATTGGAAAAATGAAGTAGAGATATGGTACTTTGTCAAGATACATTATTTTATAGCAGGGGTTTACCCAAACGTATAATTTTGTTTTTAACAGCCACTTTAAAAATAGACAACAAGTTCACTAGTTATAGCTAAATTACATCAACAAAAGAATTGGTGTACTGAATGTGAGCAAACTGGCCAATTGTCAGGATCCCAGATACAGTGGTCTCCGGATAAGACAGTAGCCCTCAAAAGCTGGTTAATGCTCTCTTATATGGAGTGTTGCCTTACTAAGAGGGCCTTTCAAGAGGAAACTGAATGTCATTTAAGACTTGAGGAACTAATGCCCAGAATGCAGCTGCTAAGAAATGGCAGAAGTTTTGTCTAAACAAGATGAAACACAACAGGACATGCTGTCAGACGGTGAATATGATGGGACAGAAAATAAAACAGTATTATCTTATGTTCAGGCATTTCAATGGGGGGAGGTTCTGCTTTATCAGATACAGCCTCTTCAAATGTACTGTCTTCCCTCTTACCTGGAGACCACTCTGTGTCATGATTTTTTTTCTTTGAGGAAACCCCTATACATAAATGAAAATAATATTCTTCAGTGGTAGACTAAGCGATTTCTTAAAACAAGACTTTAGCTTGCCTTTCACTTCAGGCTGCCTTGAAAATAAGATATGCTACTGCTTAAAAGAACCATCGGAATGCTTCAGCGCTGGGAACAGGTGTTCTCTACAAAAAAGAAGCAAGAAAACAAGTTAAGCTTTCTTTCCATTGCATTGCAAAATGTGCTCGTCTGTTTTTATTAATTGTTTTGTTTTTGGCTTTCTTTTACATGTCAATTGTGCTTTTAATTGTCCCAGTTGTATGCAATATTTCTTGATGATTAATGGTTTAAAGAAACAGTCATTTTAGCAATATATGACTTCTTTTGAATTTTAAAACATCAACTGGGTGAACTATTGGCAACTACAGCAAGTGGTAAATATGCATGGAACAGACTTGTATGTTTTAGTTGTTAGTCTAAAGTTTACCAACTGGAATCAGCCAATGATATAGTGGCCTAAGTGGTTATTTATATCAGTCCATGAGTGATAGGCTAGGTTGACCTGAATATTCAGGTACAACGCTACAATAGAATGAGGTGAACATTTTGAACACAAAAAGAAAATGGCACAAATAACTTGCCAACAGTAAACAAAAAGCAATACTTTACAGTTGAATAACATAAAAGTTATGACATATAAACAGTCAACATAAGACCATTCTTGAAAGACAAGATTTCCCCAAACTTTCTATTATTATTATTAGTAGTAGTAGTAGTATTATTCTGAAAATTTGCTTTTTGCTGGTCCATAGAAAATCATCCAAATTTCTAATCCATTTTCCTTCTGGTTTGTAGAAACCTTGCAAAAAAATGAAAAAACGCTCAAGGCGTGCTCTTCTCTTCTAAAAGTTCATTTCTGAGGCACACAGAACTTAATCTACAGCTTCTCCATTTGGGGAAGGTACATAGATATTGTAATTCCCAGTCAGTTGAAGTCCACATTGCTAGCATTTGGGGAATATATTATAGTCCCAACACATCTTGAAGGTGCCAGGTGGAAGACAGCTGGTTTATAGCAAAAAGAAATCATTCTAACGTATTTGTTGGGCTTTTACCTTTCCTTTCTTCCAATCCTTTCCCAGAGCAACTCAGCAATGTAGGTTGAACTGATAAAGGGAACCTGGCTTAAAGTCCCAGGGAGATTCTGTGACTGAGGGTGTTGCTGGATCTCCCTACTCCTAATCCAACACTTTAACCACTATATCACTCTGACTTTCTCTTTGTTCATTTGAACTAAACTGTGATTTGGCTGCTTGAACTTGTACTGAATCCAAAAGTGATGGGGCAGTTTTTAAGATTCCATTAAATCCACTTTGTGGAAAACTGAAAGGACTATCCTTAGCCTGGAGTAATATTGTATGTCATTGTAGGTGTCTTCTGATGTGAATGATGGGGTGTGCTTTGGCTTTCCTTGCCCTTTATCTTCTCTATCTTTGAAGTAGGGGCATCTCTTACTTCTTGACAGATCTCTCTGCTGGCAGCACTTGAAATTAACTAGCAAAATGTGGCTTCAGCTGCCAGAAGCAACTTTTGTCTCATCCTAAACTCCAAATGGCATCCCTTTTAGTTAGCTCGGTGATCAAAGATAAACCCTTTGCAAATTCCCTTCCTTTTCTCCTACTGGTTGCCAAGTATAAGAGGCCCCCACTTGCTGCTATCTATGTACAGCTTTGTTTCCTCCTGATTGGCCTAACTGCCAATATTGCTTTGCACTACAGGATAACTGTTATGTGTAGAGATAATTGCAAATTAGTCTGTAGAAGAGCCTTCCTATTAAATCTAAACTTTTTTTTCCTCAATATTTACCAGAAAAAAAATGCCCAGGAGTCAATTTTTAGCTAAAATTTATGACAAAAACATTTCTGCTTTGTTAATAGACATGTATTTTCTGGGTGCATGCATATTGCACAATACAGTGCACAAACTGAGTGAGTGCTGGATATAACACAGCAAACAACAACATCAAAATGGCAGGTATGACTGGGCGATGAAAGCCCTGTCCATTTTTAATGTGGACTAAACACCGTGCCTGATATAAATGGGGCAGTACTTTGATCTCCTATATCCTACTCCTAAGCTATTTTTTTATTTACACTGTGAGGGTATAAGGATAATAAACACATACTTTATGTGCAAAAGACATGCTCTCTTTCATGACTGCAGACAAACTTACCCCAGTATTTTTCAGGTATGTTTGAGTTCAGCCTCCTCAATTCCTTCTTAGGAAGGAGGAAATAGAATATTGATATGGAATTAACTGGGACAAGGTATTAGATCGGGGTGTCAAACTCAATTTAATTGAGGGCCACATCAGGGTTGTGTTTGACCTTGGAAAGCCAGGGTGGGTGTGGCCAGGATGGCATAGTCAGCTTGATGTCACTTGTGGGGGGGGCTGTGGTGGCCCAAGCACTTTGCCAGTGAAAACAGGCTCCCAAGCTCTGTTTTCAGCTGCGACGGCCTCCTGCAACTCTCTGGCAGTGAAAACAGAGCTTGGGAGGGCCGCATGCAGCTCTGTTTTTGCTGGCAGAATCACTGTGGGCCAGTCCTTTGCTGTTTCCAGGGTAGCCCCGTGGGCCAGATCTTAGCACCTTGTGGGCTGGATCCAGGCCCTGGGCTTTGAGTTTGTCAACCCTGTATTAGATGGAAATTTCCTGTGGAATGGAACTATAAGACTGAACTAGGAAGTTTATCACAATGAAAGACCACAAAACAAGCTGTACACTGTGTTGGGAATGCTGCATCCAGAAGAGGGGTAGATATTTATTCTGTATAAGTCACAGACCAAATAGTGAATATAAATTTGAGCCTGATCTCTCCAATCATGCAATTCCAATAATGCTGCCAATTTGGATAGGGAAACTGAAGACTTCCAAATGTTGGCAAACACCATTCATGGCTGATCAAGTCAATATGGCCAGCAATATTTAGAAGATCATAGGTTTCTTGTTCTGTATAAATTCTCATTGGAGAGCTTTGATCTTCTTAACTAGACCTCTTCTACGGTTGAGGTGGGAAGAAAAAATCCAACTTTAGCCTCTTGTCTCTCTTATAATTGCAACTCTAAGTCATCTTGCCTAGAAAATACCTTGGAGAATTACAGATCACAAAAAAAAGTTTTTTGTGATGAATATGCAGTAATTTGCAATAGAATACTTAAACAAGCAGAGTCACAATCATATAGGAGACTATTTCCAAGATATTGATGATGTTTATATCAACTTACAAATGAAAACAATTAGAATGCAAAATAATTCCTATTGACTTAAGGTTATCTCAGAATAAATTCATGTAAAATTGCACTATTAGTTAAACTGCTTATTGAAAATGGTATCCCACAAAAAGTATTTTAATAAGTGTCTTGCCACTACCTAAGTATGTGTAACATAAACTTTTAATAGAGGTTTCAAAAATCAACATCCCTTTTGGGGTATGTGGTGCTTCATTGATTCATCAGAGAACCAGAGAACCAACATCAAAGATGTTGCCTTAATAAATCAAATTCCCACATTCACCTCTACTTCATAAGACATAATTTTATATATTTTCCTCTTTAAAATCAACTGAACTTAAATGTGTTAAAAAAAACTGAGGAGGAATTTTCGATTGCTGGACCTTTCTTCCCGTGCATCCATTCCCTGCTGCTTTCTTCAAAGTACAATTTTCATCAACGACAAATCAACATTAGACAGCTGAAATCATGAAAGACCATGAAAAGGGGACAGAAAAGTGCTTGAGCCAAAAGTTCTTCAGGCCAGTTTTCTGCAACATAGGTGCCCATAAAAAATAAAAAATCTCCATTCCAAGGATTCCCTGTTAGCATGTCTATTACCCTGGGAGTTAAAGTTGAAATAGTTCTGAAGGGCATGCTGGTTGGGGAAGTTTGCAATAGGCTCAGGGACATCACATTATGAAAGAGTGTGTGTGTGTGTGTGTGTGTGTGTTAAAAGAAACGCATGTGTCTACTCCTTAATGCACTATGCAATAAACTAATGACAGGGTTTCTTAAAAAGTTCTTTAAGGATTTATTCTTATTTTTCTACTTCCAAAATAAAGAGTTAAGTTAGACTGCTTAGTAAAAAATTTAAGAAATGTAAAAATTCATTCATAATTCTATATTGTAAGAAACCTTCCAAAGAAACAACTAAAACTTACCAAATATAGAATAATCTTCTGCAAAGAACATAAACTGGCAGAAGAATATATATCTCTTATGATAAGAAGTTTCATATTCTGTCATAAAAGAAGTTTCATTTTCTGCTAATATTACCTTGCATATCACAAGAGTAACTTGCAGGAAATGGAGGATAATTCATTTACTGTGTGAACTAAAGATAAATTAGTTGGTCCAACAGTGGGACACTATGCTATAAAACGCTGGAATCAGTGAAGTCTCTCAAATATGCATTTTATGCTTACTTAAATTTCTAGTCTCTTTTTGACAAATCTGTGCAAAGTATGCTATAGTATAGGTAAACCTCCCTACAGTCAAACTCAACTCTTGATGCATTTATAAACATGTCCATTTAGTTTTCTTGGCAGAACAGAAGAGATTTTCCATTGCCATTTTTACTTCAGTTTTGAAAGACCTGAAGCATATGTATTATGGCTGTTTTAGACTTCCCAGAAAATGAGCTAGTTAGTCTAAATCATGGGTGTCAAGCTCAATCATGTCACATGATGTATTGTGATGTAACTGTGATTTTTTTGCCTTTGCGGAGCAGCGGGGGGTGGCCTGTGTATAAGGCATCTGGCCTGCGGGCAGCCAGTTTGACAGGCCTGGTCTAAATTGAGTCACAGAACTTCTGGAATCAACACTCTGCCAGACGTAATCCCAAGCTGAGAATTTGATCTTTCAAAGGTAGTCTGACTCCCACAAAATGGGCTAGTATCAAATGACTTTCACTGTGTATTCATGTGAATAATTACAGGATAATAACCTGGGCACAATATAACAGGAAGCTTTGCTGCACAAGGTCCATTACAATGATTGAATGTTGTGTAAGAGCTTGGCAATGCTCTTCTTCAGCAGCCACTCATAGACATATTCAGGAAAGTTATAGTATTAGTTGTTCTTCAGCCACTCAAATTGATCCTACAGAATCATCTGTGATAGTGTTCATAGCAATAGCACTTAGACTTACAATACCACTTCATAGTGCTTTATAGAACTCTTTAAGTGGTTTACAAAGTCAGCACATTGCTCCCAACAATCTGGATCCTCATTTTACCGACCTTGGAAGGATGGGAGTCACTTTGTGCTAGTCAAAACTGAACTCCTGGCATTGCAATGAAGAGTTAGACTGCAGTACTGCATTCTAACCACTATGTCACCATGGCTCTTTTAATGACCAGTGGCCTTTCATGAATAGTGTAGTATTCATAATAAATGTACATTTATTCATGCAACATTGCAGAGACTGTAAGTTGACTGCTGATAATAAACAAGATACATGGGTATATAATTTATCAGGAAGTTGTATATAAAAGGAGACTGCATTCCAAACCATGCAAAACAATTTTGATGTGTCCAAAGATAATTCTAAAAGGAAGGGCTCATGGACATAGCAATAGCCATAGCACTTAGACTTATATACCACTTCACAGTGCTTTACAGCACTCTCCAAGTGGTTAACAGAGTCAACATATTGCCCCCAACAATCTGGGTCCTCATTTTACTGACCTCGGAAGGATGGATGAGTCAACTTTGAGCCTGATGAGATTTGAACTGCCAAATTGCAGGCAGCCAGCAGTCAGCAGAAGTAGCCTGCAGTACTGCACCCTAACCACTGCACCACAGCGGCTCTTAAAATAATTACCACTATTGCAGTAAGCGATTGAAAATATCTTTTTAAAAATCCATTTTTCTTCTGAAACAACATTTTCCCTCTCTTTTTACAATTTTCTACCTAAAACATATGTACCAATTTCTAAGTAAAAGTCAAACATGAAAAACAAAAATATTCCATGAAAACCATGTTGGTCATTTTTTGCTTCCTTTTTTCTTTAAGATAAGCTTCGTCCATTGGATTCTTTCAGGAACAGCAAAGCCAAAGGACCACAGTGCCAAGACCTTTGCATGGTAAATTCTTAGTTTCCTGTCTCTTTTTCTTTTCTTCTTCAACAAACTAGAACCAGCAAGTTGTGGGAACGCAGCAGGACCTGCTAGCTCTTGATAATCCACCCTCAGTTTCAAGCATGCCTAGCAGGGGCTTGGAGATCACAAGTGACAGCTGGAAACTTTTCAACTATGTTGTCTGCTTAAGCTCTGGTGTGATCTGCTCTATAGAAAGAGCTTCATGAAATCTACGCTTATTATTAACAAGAGGAATTATAAAGTCTTATTATACACCTCAGTATCTAGAATTGCCTTCCATCTAAATTGGGGGATTATAAGACTAGAAACACACACACACACACACACAGAGTACTAACTTACAAAAGGTTCTATCTGACTGAATTTCCATGAACTTTAGCCATACAACCAAAAGGGATGTGGTATAACAAATCTTAATATCCATGCATCAGGCTAAAGGAAGCTACACTATGACCTGAAAGATACAGGCAAAAATCCCTTATCCAGTACAAACCTTCAGAGATTCCAGTAATTTTTACTGTATACAGATGATCTACAGTCCTTCTAGATGTTAAAATGTCCCCCCTGTGCCTTCCCACTGTTTCTTCCATCATTTTTCTCACCTCAAGAACAATGTCTTAGGGAAAGATGGTCAAAATAGCTGAGAAATGCAAACTGCTAGTATTTCTGGACACACCCATTTACTCATTGATTAGGCTTGATAAATAGAAACAGACTAGACACATGAGAAACATGGAGGATGGAGTTTCAAACTAGAGTTAGTTGTGGATGAAACTCCGTACAGCAGGGATATAGCTTTTCCACATAACAGCTGCAATACAGAATAGTTTAAAATAGCTGCTCTAGTGCATCCTGTGACTGTCCTAATTTATTATTTGGTTGGTTGAGAATTGGTTACCATTCCTTATTTTCACCTAGAAACTAGAGTAAGTTAGTTAGGAAGTTGAATTCCATATGGGTCTCTACAAGGTTATGCTATTCACAGTAATAAAAGGGACTTGCTTCTAAGAGAAAAAAAAAGCTAGTATTAGAGTGTTGTTTTGCAGACTGAATGTCTGCACCCAATTAAATACATATTTTAGAAGCATGCACATATGTACGTACATACATACACACACAATGTGGAACAGACATATAGCATCTCCAAAACTCTGTAGAGCTTATTATTAATAATAATGAACTCTTAGTCTTGAAAGTGAACATGGCTTCCTTTTCTGGTTCTTAGTTTAAAAGTAGCAACAGTAAAAGTCCAGATTCAGAGGAAAAGGGAAAAAAGCAATGAGGTCATTTAAACTCAAATCATGCCATCAAATTATTTGATTTTTTCCAGTAAAATGTCAGATTCTAAAAATTGAAAGGAGAAGAAAATCTACCCACTTCGGTGGTTGAGCAAACCAATATGGGATGTGAAGGTGCCCCAGTTTCCTGGTTGTATAAATTTACTAGTCCCCGCTAAGGAATCAAAGTCTTGAGATTACAGTTAGTTTCTGGCTTCTGGGCTATGCTGGCAGAGGGATCATTATCCTGAGTGACAGGAAAGAAAGATTGCCCTGGAAGTGAGGGGGAGGGAAACCAGGAATAAAATTGGAATTGATCAGCATTGTTTAACACCACCTTCTGTGTTCTGCAGGTGCAAATACGGACAAATAGTGGGCTTGTTCCCCAAAGGAAACTCAACAATCCTGTTGTTCAGTTACATTGCAAAGTGTGGGCATTCTAGAAAATTTAACACAATGTGAGTTTGATAACCTTTAAGCCTTTGATTCTGTCAGCCTTCCCCAGCCTGCAATCTTCCAGATGTGCTGGGATTGTAATTTGCAGTCCCATGTCATCCTGAGATGCCAAGCTGAGGAAGATTGTTCTATTTTCTTCTTTGTTTTTCCATTTTAATGAAAAAGGGCATCTTCCCTGAAGGTGAAAATCAAAGGAAGCTACATTCCAACACAGGCTGTAATATTGGCAAAGTGATTTGAGTTCATGTCTTTGTCTACTCCACAATTCAAAGAAAAAGATGCTGTATGGTAGCAATACATTATAATTACCATATTTACTCATGAATAAGCCCATCTATGGATGAGCTTACCCTTGAAATGTGAACCAAAATACCATGAAAAATGTGCCATGCACAGATAAGCCAACCTGCATTTTTCATGGTATTTTGGTAAAAAACTCAAGGGTCTGCTTATCTGTGAATTGGCTGATCTGCAAAAATATATGGGAAATAAGGCTCCTTTAAAATATATTATTGTATATACTTGCAGATAAGCCTATTTATGAATAAGTCAAAACCAATTTTGGTACCTAAAATTTTTGGCATACCCATGTATTCTTATTATTTATTTATTTCATTTACCATATATGCTGCCCATATTTTTTTTTAATTACATTTATATGCCACCCTTCTCCAAAGACTCAGGGCGGCTTACAATTTTTTGGGATACAACCCAGTGTGCTCAGCAATAGCCTTCATTCCATTGTATATGCCTGCTTATTACTAAGCGGCATTTTTATAAAGTCAGCTTATTGCCCCCAACAATCTTGGGTCCTCAATTTACCTACCCCGAGAGGATGGAAGGCTGAGTCAACCTTGAGCCTGGTGGGATTCGAGCCTACAGTAATTGTAGACAACTGGATCTTAAGAGCAGGCATTTAACAGCCTGAGCCACCATTCGATATCACTATCGAATGACTTGATATCAGCAAGCATATATGGTGATGCTATACTTCCCCTCCCCACTTTGTCAGTTTCATTCAAGCAGATGAGGAACAAAAAATACACCCAAAAGTTAGTTAGAAGTTAGAAGCAGAAGAAAATGTTGGTGAACTCTTCAAGGGTGGAGCCAATGATTTCCACATGAACCTGACTTACAAGAGATGATTGAAGGATGCACGTGAATGACCTGTCCTCCTTGTCTTTGACCATGGCTTGCACCTCTTGACTTTTTTGATACAAAGCCTGTCCCTGGTACAGTCAATGCTCCAACGATCTTTAGTCTTTCTCGTTTCCTATCATTGAATTAATTCTTAGCATTTCACTTTTTAGATGATGAACCAGAAGCAATCAGATATGGTGGAAACAAAGGAAAAACACAGTACAAAATACTTGCAGATACATAGATATTCTAAAGACATGAGAAATAGATAGAAAATAAAAACCTTTTTTTATGGCAAGAAAATTTGGAGAGTATAATGAGCAACAGCCACAGTAAATTTAATAATAATATAGCATTTTGTTATTTGTGCATCAATGCCATATAACCCAATAGTTTTTCAAGAACTATTGGAATTACATTTGGTGTTAACATTTTCAAGTCCTAAACTCTACTTGTTTTTCATGGAATAATGAGGCCATGCATATCACACACATATGGTACACACACACACACACACACACACACACACACGGACCATATATTTCATATGTTCCTTACTAAAGAAAGAGGGAGGCTATTTTGAATGAAATATGCATGTTCTAATTTATGTCTTTAAAGGTTGCATTATAAATCATTCCTATAACTTATATTAAAATACAATATATCCCACCATATTAAGAAGAATGTAAGTAGACCATTGCACAGTCTTTTTAATATGCTGTTCAGATATATAGCAGTCAACCTGTTGCCCTTCAAAGGTACTAGGTCCACAAGTGGCAAAATTCCCAGTTAGCAATTGAGTAGACTCTTTTAAGTTATTATCCCATTAGATCTGTACAACAGTAAAGACTTGGGGAAGTAGGGAATTTCTGTATTGACCCAGAACAAATCATAGCATACCAATTCAGACATGGAACTCTATTACCAAATTACTATAATTCTTTCTATTTGTTCTATTTAATAATGCCTAATAGCTGAAGTTATCCTGCAATTTACACATTCACATCAACACAACCATCTATTTGATGTTCTTCTGTATAGGTTTTATTTAAAATAGCATGGTTATTTTGCTATAAGTATGAAGAATTTTTAAAGTGCTCATTTAATATTGTCAAGGATCAAGGGAACTGGGCTGCCTGTGATTTGTATAAAATAAATGAGATAAGCATAGCTCAAAGGCAGGGTTGTTGTCTAAGTCTATGGAAACTACTAATTACATTTTTATAAATAAATAGCACCCAGAAAAGAGCTGTGTGTTTCAAATATGCACTGATAATAACAGTATAGGCACAAGTACATACTCAAAAATAAGTGGCAGAAATGCATTACATTGTTCTGGTTTCCCATAAATTTATTTCAATAACCTGCATTCAAGACATTAAAAATTCCTATATAATATCACAGTTCTTGTTTTAGACTAAATATCTTATACAAGATCTTTTCACAGATCTTGTTAAATGTGATTTCCCCTCACTTAAATGAAAAGGACAGAAAAGTATACAGTGTATCATATAACTAGAGACACACTTACACTTTTTTCATTGAACCGCAGGCAAATATTTATAAATAGTTTCAAAGTTCTTTTTTCCTATATGGAACAATAAAATGTACAGGAATTCTGATACATTTTAAAACAGGAACATCTAAGCCTTCATCTAAAAACTGTGCACCCTGAAAAAATAGCCAAAGATATCAGTAAACTAGCATCACAACAACAAAAAAATCTTCTGCATTTAAAAATAAATTTCCTCATCTAACAGGAAAAAAGTGGATTTTGACTTCTCCCTCAAAGAAATTCTATGTTATTTCTAAAGAGATAGAAAAACAATGTGGGATAGGAAAACCTAATCCTCACGGCTGAAGAAAACTTTCTGAAATTGGAACACAGGTAACAACATGGTATTAAATAAATCTTAGTGGAATTAATCGTAGCAAATGTATTTTGATGAGCCTGACTACACAGCCCTGGTGGGACAACACATCTGGAACCTAGTGCTCTTTACACTGGCAGACTTTCACAGCTTATTGTCAGCCATACCACAACATGATTCAAAGAAATTGCCTTGGGCAACACATTGCAGAGGGGTGTGACTTTTCAGCATTCAACCTTATGTTGTTATAAATATGAACAAAATGAGACTGTCAGAGAACCTCAAAGGGAATAGTGGAGGCCAAAGACTTCACAATACTGTGAGAAAAAAGGTATTCTACATAGCAGATTTCAGCTACCAGGACAACCCCCTTACTAAATTGCTGGGATTACAGTGTGGTATCTTATGAGACAGAATACCTTTACTTTTAACACAGGAGAGGTAGAATGGCACTTTGCATATTTCCCCATTTGGATTAAATAATGCCTTTTGGATTCAAAAAGATTCACAGGATAGATTCTGCTCACATGACTTTCATAACGAGGTCAGAGAAGCTATGTGTATCATGCAAACACGAAATCCCAGCTGTAAAGGCAAGAAAAGGTCAGTTTTACTCCAAAACAGTCACAGGTTTATTTTGGATAAAACCGCTCTCTCCCAGTTAACTAGATACAGAGATAGAAACCTGGCAGCAGCCCTGAAAAACTGGAGTATTTTAAGCACTCTTTTTGTTGTTTTAACATCATTTTCAATGCACACAAAGACATACCCCATCAAGAAAACAAGGAGAAAGGGGGGGCAAATAAATCTTCTATGCCCATTGTAGGGATCTCAACATTTATTGACACAGCAAAGAGAAAATATGATTGTCTGTGGAGACTGAGATAGGGGTTCAAGGGAATTGCTTTATGTTTTGCTAATTATCAGCCACTGTTCTGTTGAGTACCTTCTGCTTGGGAATAGTGAAAAATTGAAAAGTGGTGTGATCTGAATCCAACTACCAGGTTGGAAAAAGCTAGCTAGACACTGTGTCTAATTCTCTTTCAGTGCAGATCTCCAAAATGAAACATCCATGATAATAACATGGTTATCCAGATTCTAAACATATTCACTGATGGAAAGTTCACCAATCTATTTATTATTAATGAAACCATTGTTAACAGTTTGTCAGACTATATCACATCTAATAGGTAGTAACCATAATGACATACCAAAAGATTAATACATTTAATCTTTCTAATATGCTTCACCCCATGCATTAAAAAATACAATGATTGAACACTGATAACCTTCTATATAAAAAAATGTGTTGCTAGCATAATTTCAACAACACAAAGGATGGCCTACACCTGGATATCTTCACATCGATAACATCATAATCAAACAGATTATATTTTATATAGATAGATGGAAAAATTACATGCTGAATTGGAAAACATTGCCATATCCTGATTGTGGATCAGACCATTGGTTACAAATCACTGAAATAGATATCAGGCTGAAGTATTAGAAAATATCCAGTCATAATGAGTTATAACCTAGAACTCATTCCAGAATATGACCAATTCTAGATTGCAAATAGATACAAAAACTTGGATCAACAGGATGAGAGCCAGAGAAATTACAGGAAAAGATGATTACAGAAGAAGAAGCCATATAAAAAGAGCCAGAACGCTATTTATCAAGGCCACAGAAATAGTTATGGAAAAGCTTTGTCCTTATACTGATAGTCCTCAACTTACAATCATTTGTTTAGTGACTGGTCAAAGTTACAACAGCATTGAAAGAAGTGACATGACTGTTTTTCACACTTATGACTGTTGCAGCACCCTCATGGTCATGTGATCAAAATCTGGACACATATTACTATGCATGTATTATGAGGGTTGCCATGCCCCAGGTTACATGATCAACTTTTGAGACCTTCCAAAATCAACAAGGAAGCCAAATTCACTTAACAACCATGATACTAACTTAACAACTACAGTGATTCATTTAACAACTGTGGCAAGAAAGGTCATAAAATGGGATAAAATTCACTTAACAACAGTCTTGCTTAGCAATGGAAACTTAGAACTCGCTTGTGATTGTAAGTCAAAGACTACCTGTAGTTTTAATTCATTATTTTTAGTCTTATCCTCAGAATCAACAGAGAATATAGTCACTCCCTCTTCTATTAAAAACCCTTCAGATATTTGAAGACTATTATCTGATTTTTCCCTCAGTAGTTTCTTCTATGGCTAAGCTTACTGCCTTCCTCAGAGTTTATTTCCAGACTCCCCACTGTAATGGTAGCCCTCCTCTGAAATTGGTCCATTTTGTGGTTTTCCCTTCTGAACTAGGGTGCCTAGAAATGGACATAACATTTCAAATGGAATCTGGCCAAGTAAGAATCTGGGCTCCTGTTGAAACACCCCAAGATAATCCCTGTTTTAGCAGCTGCATCATAATGTTAGCTCATGTTTAACTTGTGGTCTACAACAACATCCAGATCCTTTTTTACATACTAGTGCCAATGATAGGTTTCCCCCATTCTATTCTTGTGCCTCTTGTTTTTCCTCCCTGGTACAGAGATTTACATTCGTTAAATTCCATCCTATTTATTTCACCCATTACTCAATCATGTTTTGAACCTTCTCTTCCTCCTCTAAAATATTAGCCATGCCTTTCAGCTTTAAAAAAAGAAACAAGCAAGCCTTCTTTCCTGAAATAAGTTTGCAATGACCAAAATAGCATTCTGTCTGGAAAATACCAAGCAAAATCAACTTTTCAACAGCACTTTGCCCTACAAAATATACAAAACACTGTAAAAAGCTAGGAAATGTGTACAAACTAATTTTGATCCACATACGTTCTTTTGTAAATTGCAACATTCAGTTTTTCAATATAAAATTTGAATTATTTGCCATAAAAACAACAGAAGACACAGACCATTTCACATAAATGCTTTCATGAGGCTTGTTTGCTGTTAATTTTCTAATAGGATTTCTTTAATTGTCCCGTAATATCCTGTGGGCTTATATTGCTATACTCTTCAGTGTCGTAATCTTCGGTGCACATTAGTATTATTAAGAAATGGCTTCTTCTGTTTGGTGCAGAACTGGCACAATGCGTCATATGATAAGAATGTGGATTACTCGCAAATCTGCATGAAATTAAGTTGTCTGGAAAAAACAATGAACCGCTTCCAAAGGGATACCTAGCTTCCAGTCTTCATTTACTTAACCTTTTTTTTTATTTTTAAATTTTTCGGGGAGAAATAAATTTCAGAGTTCCAATCCGAATGTAGAACTTTAATTGCTAAATGACATTAACACTGTGACGATGCTGATAAATTTTAATATTATAACCTTGGGATTTCAATCCAAACAATATTATTATTAATTTATTCAGCTAAGGTAATGAATATCTATATGGAGAATAACAAAATGTGTGACAAGTCACTGTGCAAACACTGCAAGTTACGTGTTTCTATTAGACACTGGGTAAAGTCACCACTTGAAATTCTAGACCTAGAAAACCTAGAACTACGCAGCCTTCGGTCCGATCTAAGTATAGTACATAAAATTATATATTGCAAATCTCCTACCTGTCAATGAATACTTCAGCTTCAACCATAACAGTACAAGAGCACACAATAGATACAAACTCAAGGTAAACTGCACCATACTTGATTGCAGGAAATACAACTTCAGCAACAGAGTGGTCAATGTCTGGAATACTCTACCTGACTCTGTGGTTTCTTCCCCAAACCCCAAAAACTTTAACCTTAGACTGCCTACTGTTGACCTCACCCCTTTCCTAAGAGGTCTGTAGGGGGTGTGCATAAGTGCACCAAAGTGCCTACTGTCCCTGTCCTATTGTTTCTTTTCATTTTTCTTATATGTATCCATTTCATGTATTTATAACTATGTTTATACTTATACCTGTTATCTTATAATCACTTGACAAAATAAATAAATAAATTAAATAAATAAATAAATAAAAAAGATGCTGCCATACATAATACCATATTGCAATCACTGCCATTTCCCATGGAAGTTGCTGTTAAAATACATATATCCTTCTTCTCCTGTCATAAAAGAAATAGCTTGCAGAGATTCATATGATATTAATGATGCAAAGTGGATATGATCAACTTCATTTTTCAAGACAGTTCTAATACTGCTGAAAAATAAACACCCTTATCAAATCTTCTACACTAGCTCTCCTCCAACCAGCTGCTCTCAAAATGGGAACGATGACAGTTTCTAAAAGCCATGCCAGATAAGAATTCTGGAAAGGTTCGCACTGAGGGAAGCTGTGAACTATATCTGACAAAAGCAGGATGCATTTAAGGCTATCATACAACCCATCAGATCACAGTAGTAACAACAGACTGCTTAAATTGGCTGTGATATTCTGGGTAGCTTCCTGGGGACCAGGCAGTGCAGCAGCTCTTGGTCTAATTGCAACATGGTTTTCCTAGTCAAGAACCTGGAATTGCCATATATATCCTGGGATAGCCTATGAAGGTTTCATACATGTGTATATTAAGTCACTGCAACAGACATTGCCAATTTTTGGCAACTATACTTCCCAAATTCCCCAAAGATTTTAACCATTAGATTTTAATGGTTGATTTAAACTTATTTAGGTTTTAAGGTATATAAATAGATTTTTATGACTGTAAGCCACCCAGTTACCTTGTGGTAAGATGGGCAGCCAATAGAATGAATGAATGAATGAATGAATGAATGAATGAATGAATGAATGAATGAATGAATGAAATGGTAAAAGGAGGAACCAAGAGTTGAAACAATAATCTGGGAATCATACATTGCTTTAGTTTCCCAGACTGTCCAGGGTTGTTCTTAGAGAACAAAAAAGAAGTATCATTTAAAAATTGAATAGAGGAGACACAGAAAAGTCAATAACCTGGATTACATTGTACTGACAGAAATCCTTTAACTATCATTTACTAAGAAAAACTGCAATTGGTGGTTTATACCAGTGGTTGCCAACTTGTGGACCACTGGTGGTCCACGAGAAAATTTTGGTGGTCCACAGAGAAATGTCCCCCCCCAAAGCACCCCCCCCAAAGCAATCAATCCAGGCTGCACAGGAACACAAGGCTGCACCGCCCACACACTGACCCCCAACCTTCGGCCGAGTACAAACCTTACCTTGAGTAGAGCCATGCAAGCTGGAACTGGAAGGTAAGACCAATGGTGGGGGAGGAAAATCTGCCCCGGGGTGGCTTGCTGACGTTGGTGGGAAAGTCAGTCCCATATTCCAGAGCTGCAGTAGTCACAGGACTGGCCCTTTGGACATCCCGAAGCAGCTGCTCCTCCACCCGGGTGCACTGGCCTGCCATGGACTGGAGAAGCTGCTCCGGGATGACCAAAGGGCCAGTCCTGTGACTACAGCAGCTCTGGAATATGGGAGCGATTTTCCCACCAACGTCATATTAGTGGTCTGCAGGATTTAAAATTAAGAGTTTGATGGTTCCTGAGGTCCAAAAGGTTGGTGACACCTGGTTTACACAACTTGACAACTCAACACCAAACAAGCAACATTATGACTTAGCATGATGCATGAAATCTACCACGAAATACCCCTCTTAGCTAAAAAATAATTTAGTGTAAACTAGCATCAGAAATAAGACTTTATTTGAATATTTTGTTCTTGCTGAAACTAAACCAGAATTAGGCTGCCATATTTAACTATAAAAATGCAGAAGACCATTGAAGTGAGTTTAGAGTTTTCTGCATTTTATTTATTTATGGACACCCATCTTACATGAATCTCTGGGGGGATTCACAACCAAAAGATAAAACAGTTATTTACAATACAAAAATATTGAAAACACAATTACTGAAATAAAAAATATATTTTTGAAATAAAAAAACTTGGCACCATAATTAGCTTTCACATGCAGCCCACAAGTTCATGTGATCAATCTTGCCCTATCTTCATTCAGTTCAATTTAGCAATCCGTCTTAACACTGCATGGTAAGACCACCTGAAACCCCCATTTGCATCTTTACTATAGACAAGACTACTGAACAGAGCAAAAGATATCACCAATAATATACATCCATAGTAGGGCAGAAAACAATTTGCCTGTTATCAGAGCAACATTTAAAAAAACAACTTGCAAAACTGCAACTGAAGTTGTACAATGTATGAAGTTGTACGATGGAGCTGTGAGATTGCAAAACACAGCGTATTTTGTGAAATCAGTTGATTTTTTACAGGTAGTTCTCAACTTATGCCCACAATTGAGTTCAAAATTTCTGTTGCTAAGCAAGACATTTGTGAAGCGAGTTTTGCCCCATTTTACAGGCTTTCTTATCACAGTTAAGTGAATAGCTGTAATAGTTGCGTTAGTAACATGGTTGTGAAGTACATCTGGTTTTCTCCATTGACTCTGCTTGTCAGAAGGTCACTAAAGGCAAACACATGACTCTGGGATGCTGCAACCATCATAAATATGAACCAGTTGACAAGTGGGCAAATTTTGATCATGGGGATGCTGCAATAGTCATTAAATGTGAAAAATGGTCATTAGTCACTTTTTTCAGAGCCGTTCAAACTTCAAATGGTCACTAATTGAATGTTTGTAAATCGAGGACTATTTTTAGTTTAACAATAAATTCCACTAGCTTTATGAACAAACCAGTGCCTATCAGTGCAAACACGAAACACTTTTTTCTTGATTTCTGCAAATACACAGAAATTGTAAAAGAAAAATAAAAGCTCTCAACGTTTGCTTATTTTATTTTGGAAATCAATGTGATGTATGAATACATTGCCATTGCAGAGAAGTAATCTGATCTATCTTTCTTTCCTCCCTTTATATAGCAGCTATTGTACACATGTGTCCAAGGTGCATGTGTGTATATGTGTGATTAAACAGGGAACCACCGCAATATAGAACAAGCTCTTCTCCTTAAAATAAATGTTCTCCAGTTGCTGTTTGCCATGCAGGGAAAAGCTTATAGCAAACACATATCCCTAGGAAGTTCCAGGACAAATAGCAGCTTTGGGAGGAAATACTTTACTTGGATAAACAGCATAGGAGAATCAGTATTTCTTTTCCTGTGCCATGATCCCAAGCCTGGCCTTGTTTCCTTTAGAGAGTTCTCTAATCTGTCCCCAAGAAAGTTAGATCACAGCTAACATTCTCTGTCTTCTTTCCTTTCTGCTTCTCTCACTTTTCCCCCCAGACAAATCCAAATAACTCTCAAAACGAACACCTTATAGAGGAAAATACAGCTTTCCCAAACAAATCCTCCAAATGTGTTCCGATTGCAATTCCCAGGCTTCTTAAATGGTGGCTGAATTGCTGGCTGAGAATTTGGGGAAATATAGTTTTATTACATGGGACTAAATGTGGTATTGTGACATTTATAAAGCAAACTCTCCCATTAGATATTTGCATGAGATGTCCCAGCAGAGTGAAATTTGCATTTTGGTATACAAATAGGATGGATCTGAAGTTGTAAAAAACTGTACTAACCTACATTTATTACCAATATAAATAGCCTTCCATTTTAAGAAGCTCAAATTCAAGGAGAGATGGAAAAAGTCAGGCGACTTTTTTCTTCAACACTTAATAATACAGTGCTAACCGAAATGAAAGGCTATTAGTATCTAACTTCTCTAAAGTTATCAGATTTGGGATCAGGGTTGGCTCTGCTTCCCAAACACATTACATTATTGTGAACACGTGCCATGTAGAGTTATTAAAATTCCATTTACTCAATGCTCAAAATGAATAGTTCTGTAACCTGCACAAGATTCATTGACTTGAACTTAAGTTTAACTTTTTCTCAAGATCAATATCTAAAGGTCGAACTGCTTCTGTTAACAAAATCCTAAGGCAGTTTGGTTCTATAGTACTGTTTTTATTACCATAAGTAATAAGATTTCCCTGTATTATTAATTCTTGTTATTATTTTACAGATTTTTAATGTTCAAAGTTTTTAAATAATTTTGTCACTTGTGTGGAAATCTGTGGTATTGGGTGGATTAGAAATATTCCTACCGCATACTATAAATAACTACGCTATCAGAGAACATGCTATGGAAACAAATTTGATGTTGTTTGACATATACACAGTCTTCTTGCACTAATTCCACACTCTGGACGTGTCTGTTCTTGGCTTTCTGTCACAAGCTGGATTTGTACAGCCCAGGCTGGTCCAATGTATTAATCAGGCACAAAGCCAACTTCCCAGAACAGTTTCAGCAATATACAGAAACAATGTGGAAACTATTTGCAGAGTGAAAAAAAAACCTGAAAAATATATGATCTGGTAAGAATGACAGACAAAATGCAAAGGGATGAAAGGGTAAAAATTATATAGACACTGATCTGAAAGCATTTCACCATTTTTTTATTAAACAAAGCAGTGATTACTAGAAATTACTAGAAATCAGCATAAATCTATCTGAAACAAATCTTGTTTTTTGAACAAGTAAATCTTTAGTAGATTTGGGGAATGCTTTGGACATAAGTTACTGTGCTCTCAACATAGTACAATGGTACCTCAGTAAATATCATTAATTGGTTCAGGAAAACATGACGAGTACTAAAAATGAATAACAATCAAACCACATGACTTATCACATGACCCTTTGTTTCAGCCAGGAAGGACTTCTTGACTGTCCCTTTTTCTATACCAGTTTCCTTCCCAGCATGGCCAACTTCTTATCCATTTTCTGCAACCATCCCCCTTTTCCTTTATCACAGCATACCAAATACCACACAAACAACAAGTATCAGGACATTTTCATGTCAAAATGTGTCAAGTACCAAATTTGATGAATTTTGAAGCAGTTGAGTACCGAGATACCACTGCATTTGATAGTATTTCACGACATTCCGATTAGCAATAGCTAATTAATTGTTGGAAGAAGGTGTGACAATAATTTATAGCATGCATTCCAAAGCAAATTGTGTAAGTTGTTGTATGTGTATATATTTATATCCATCTACACAGTCATACACCAGTGGAAATGTGGTGAAAACCTGCAGTGGAAAACCTTTACACTCACTTGACTCTCTTGCCATTCTGTACTGTGGACAAAAGAAAAAGGCAGACAATATATAGGAGGATGAAGTTGTTCTAGCATACCTAAACACCCAATCAAATTATACAATTTCTTCCCTAAGATTGCCTTTCATGGTCAAACTGGAGACCAGAACAATTATTCCCACTGAGTTCTATATGTCTATTTATCTATTTATTTAAAATGGGAGCGGGGGAAGAGAGAGAAAGAAAACAGAGGTTTCGGCTGCATAAAACTGAATTAAAATCTCAAAGTAACATTAGGCTACTGTTGCATATCAAACAATTTTGTATCAATTCCTCACCCCTAATTCACTAAGTTCCATGGACAGCTGACATTCATTTCAGACAATCGCATTAAAATCACTGGGAAGGAATGGCTTATTTAAATGGTGGTTCATGATAAGTAATTGCACCTGAACCCTGCACTCACACATACACAACTTCAGTTCTTGAGAGTACATGTGTGATGAGCCATTAGACATCAAGTGCAAGAGACTTATATTAACATCATTTCACTTCCACTCAAACACAGAGCTGTAAGTCATCAACTTTCCTGTAAGTAAGCAGTGACAGATTAAGGAATATCTTGGCATGTATGAACCAGGCCCAAGCGGTTCCAAAAATAACCAAGGGAAAAAGTGTAAAAGAAAAGCATGCAACAGATCTAGATGGCTGGCCAAAGCCCTGTTATGTTATTGTGTTGCACCGCCAATTTTCCAGCCTGAACAAGGGATGTTTATATTCTTTCTTAGCCAAACCAAGAAGATAAATAGCATAGAGGGTGGGAGATGGAATAATTCAAGAAGCCAAGAATCCTTTTCGCTCGAAATACCCTATCCTGCAAAGTTGGCATATTTCAGAAATAAATGAAACTACCGGTATGCGTTGGTGGTTCAAACTATTAGCTTTAGAAAATGGGATAATTTTCACTATATGAACTTCCATGAAGTTCATATTCAGATTTATTTATTTATCTGTCTTCTACACCAAATTTTTACTCCAGCAGGTATTTAAAGTACAAAAACAGAACATTAAAACGTTAATATAATCTCAAGCCCAAAGAAAAAAAGAGACGTAGCAGATTTCTCTTTCAAATACACCTCTCCTCCTACAAGCCAGAAATATTAACCAGACAGCAGAAGTATCTTCAAAGGAGTCTTTCCTACAAATCTTAACTGAACTATTTCATAATTGCAATTCTGTCCTTTAGAACTCAGGTCCTAAACTACATTAAGGTTACAAGGTTAATATCAACTCCTTAAATTGACCTTTAATAACTAGGAACCAATACAGATATTACAGTATAATCCTGTAATCTATTCAACTATTGCTCCTAGTAGTACAGTGCAGCAATCAGGATGAAATGCAAACAAAACCTGGATAACCACTGCCAAATGAATCCTGCTGAAAAAAAGGAAATAGATGATACATTAGTTATCATTGTACATAATTGCTCACCATAATCACCACTCTTGAATCCACTGATTCACAAGGAATACTACCAGATAGTAAGCGTGTTCTTCCAGGAAGATGATAATCCCAAAATAGACTGGGCATCAATCTCTTCTAATTTCAGAAATTCCTCCCTTATCATACTTTCAGGAAACATTCAAGGGTACTGCTTCTCTGGAAATGGATAATGAAGCATAATACAACTGAGTGTCATTAGTAATCTTCTATGTCAGAGGTGGCTCAATGGCTAAGACACTGAGCGCGTCAATCAGAAAGGTCGGCAGTTTGGCGGTTTGAATCCCTAGCACTGCGTAACGGAGTGAGCTCCCGTTACTTGTCCCAGTTTCTGCCAAACTAGCAGTTCAAAAGCATGTAAAAATGCAAGTACAAAAATAGGGACCACTTTGATGAGGAGATAACAGTGTTCCTTGCGCCTTTGGCATTTAGTCATGCTGGCCACATGACCACAGAGACATCTTCGGACAGCGCTGACTTTTCGGCTTTGTAACAGAGATGAGCACTGCCCCCTAGAGCCAGAAATAACTAGCATGTATGTGTGAGGGGAACCTTTACCTTATGCCAGAGGTCCCTAATCCCTGAGCATGGCCCACTATCAGGCTGTGAGCTGTTCAGAACTGGACTGCAGAAATGGCAGGTGAGACATGTGCACGCACCTCACCACTTGCGCAGAACCATCTCCTCTCCCCCCCCACCTGTCAGTCTGCAAAGCAGAAAAGGTTGGGGAACTCTATTCTATGCTGACACCCCATTCCAAAACTCAGGTTTATTTCCCTCAGTGAGTTCATGTAGATGTAGGAGAGCTTAGAGCTTAGGCCCAACAGGAATTACTGGAAAACTGTGGTCCAAGCCCTCTCAAACTCAGCAATCAAGCATTGAACCTGGCTTGATTGTATCGCCTAATGAAGAACAACTCTTTAAGATGAGGTATTACATGGATTTAAAACATCAATTTAAAGAGCTGTAACCTCTTATTCATTTAAAAAAAGTATTTTAAATATACTTCAGAGAAGCTTTTAATTAATTAAAAATCCATTTTTATTCATGAGAATAGAGATGGATTCTAAGCCAAATAAATAAATCTTAATATTTTTGTTTTTGTTTATTGCACTTTAATAGTTGTACCAAAATACAATAATAAACATAGAATCCTCCAATTTATTATATTTTGAAGGAAAAGAGAGAGATAGAATATAGAACTCTTAGGCTGTCCGTGACTGGTGCATATATCAGGAAAACTACTAAATCAGGCCTATATCTTTTTTCTCCATTTTTTTATCAGAAAGCAGCACTATTTTGGCATCTAAAAAACTTAACAAAACCAGTCTCCTCTCTCTTTTCTAGACCATTTCTCTAAACAAAGGACTTAGCCAGACATACTGTAGCCAGCCTCACATCAACATGAATCCATCTGTCTTGGTTATCCTCTAGGGCAGCCTTATGTTAAACAGTTATAACACACCAGGAGACTGTCTTCCCAAGGCATCAAACATACTGATTGCTCCTTTTAAATTTCCCTCCTAGAAACTGTTCCCAACCCCTTAGGAAACTGGTTTGGTGAAACTGCTTTGCCTTGAGTAAAGACTTAGCCCATTAGGTCCCCCTGTAACTATAAATTAATGATCCTGAAAAAAGATTGATAACTGTGTTTAGTTACAGCCTATCTCTAAAAAGTAGCATGGCAAACTTGTTTTTATACAGAGAAATGGATAAACCAAACTTAGATTTAAAAAAAATTGTCCCCTAAAGGCTGGATTTAAATTCCTTCATCATATTTATTTATATAAACTAGTCTTACTAGTTTATATAAATAGAAAGATGAGGTAGATACTCAATAATATTTGCATTTTTAAATTCCAACTGTTGGGTTTTTTCTGGCTTGCATCACTAAAAACAAACCTATCACACACTAAAAAAATGTATATTTTCCTCCTTCTCCTTCAACATAATCAAGTTATCTTGAAGCTTTTCTTTTGCAGGGGTTAGATCAGGATGGGATTTTTTACAGTAATTATTCTGCCTCTCAATTACATTTCTAAAGCACTCTCATCAGACAGGACAACACTCTCAACCACTAAAAAAGATCTTTCACTCACTGCAAAATCCAGATACATAGAATTTAAGTTGTCTAAATTCTCTAAATCAGATGTATTGGTTATAAGAACATCCAATCTCTTAAAGTAAGAAGCTGGGATACACTTTAAATACCATCTCCTTAAAAGATAGAGTTCCGTGAAAAGTGAAATACTCCAGCATGAATGCCCAAGAGTACTGAAAATACAAACAAGCAAACACACGTACATGCGTTTTATCCTCTTTCACCTTAAAAGACATTCATGTGGCCACTGGGCCCTCAGACACGTGCTGCTCACACCTGAGTGGCCACCTGTTTACTCTGTATTCAGCTGTACAGCAGCTGGCCACGTACACATAGACAAAGAACTTTTATTCATGTTGCCTCCAGGATATCAGTTAGCAGCAAAGAAATATTTTAATCTGAGTAGAAGAGATATGAATCAGCACTTTCAGATGATCAAACTAAGTAATGACTAAATTCAACAGCAGGCAATATGACTCCTTGAAGTTACTGAGCTAAAGAAAATTTTTAGATGGAAATTGCAAATAGTTTAACATTAAGGTTTGGGATAGGATTTTGCTAAGGTTCCTGGCAGGATAAGGAAAATTTAAATCTTTGTAAATTACATGAAGTTCTATTAAAAACCTATCTTCCCCCCTGCATCTAGATCAATATTAAAGGAGCTCACTTCTGCTTTCTATTAATACATCAGTTATCAAGTTTGACCCAAAGTTAATCAACCTTCTTAAACACTTCTGCTATCAGTGAGAGTCACCTCAGTGATGTAACCTGAATGTAGTATAGGCAGTTCTCATTTAGTATTCAACTCAGTGGTTAAGTGAAGTGATCTCTAGGTGAAACCATGATTGTGTTTACAATCTTACTTCAGCTTTCCTTTGCTTTCCAAACCTTTGAACATTGTAAATGCAAGGATTGGTCATTAAGTTACTTTTTGTCACCAGCAAACAAGGAGTGGGGGAAGAGAAGACAAGGAATGTTACTGTCAAATCTTTGGTCTTGACTTCAGTTTCCAGAAACATAATCTACTAAGAGCCTAAGGCACCTTGATCTTTTCCCCTCAAGCAACTTCCCAACTCTTTAAAATCACACTTGAGTATTTAAAGTAATTTGAGGAAAGTCACTGGGATTTATATTTGGTGAAGCATGCTCAAAATCCTTGTGTAAGCCTTAGCTTTTCAGTCTTGGTTCATATTTGTAATCTCAGTACTAAATTCACTTGCTTGCCTATTTATTTAAATAAATGTATGTCACCTGGTACTTACATTTTAATATTCCCCAACATAAAAAGGTGCACCTGAATTTATTTGAAAATCACAGAAAACATTGTTATTTAAGATTGCTCCATTTTTAAAATCTTCTGTTCTCTAACATGACCCATTCCATAGTATGTAAGAGGTAATAATAGTAACATCCTAGTTATAATTAATTATTTCTCTTCTGATTGTTTTAAATATCTTTTCCCCCCTCCATTCTTGAGGAAACAGATTGTATTCTTGTACCAGGCTGCCCCCTTTTCCTTACTGTTTCTTATTCACTCCTACCTAGTGTGGCTGTTGGTGCATCATAACTTGCCTCTATGGAAATTTATCTGTGGCAGAAGTCTATTTCCCGGTTAAATCCCACAGGCTCATGTTGTGATTCCACAGTTATCCTCAGCAGCTCAAGCCTCAATTTTGCTGCAAAGATCAAAGTCTTTGGTAATAAAGTTGTGCTCCAAGCATTTTGCCCGTGGATTTTTGATTATCCTTCAGTTCTCCTGCATGCTTTCCAAAATTCATGAGACAGCATCTACTGTATTGATGCGTTTACAACTGCTATCGTTACTTCCTTCTATAATACAGCCCTTTTTAATTTGTTTAACATTTTGATCTATCATTTCCTACCTTTGATTGTCCCTACAATAGTAGGTGTGTGGGGAGAGGTTGTGTATGTGAGTGCACATTTATTATCATTATTATCATTCCAAATCAATCCTCTCAGGTGAAGCTCTGTCCATAGTCTACCTTGTTTGTCACATGATTGGTAGATGTTTTTTAATTTCCTAGTTCAGGGGTGTCAAATTTGTGGCCCGCTGGCCAGATGCCTCATGCACTGGCCACACCCACCCCCAGTTTAGCAAAGGGGAAAGGCTATACTTCACATGATGACAATGTGATGGCAAGGGTTTGACACCTCTAGTTTAACTGGTCTCCCTAGTTTAACTTCCTAGCAAACTGACTGGCACAAAGTCAGCCACATTTCAGTTATCCATGTACAAGGAAGGATTAGAACCTATATTTCTCTACTCACTTGATGATTTGTGTGTGTTTAGAAATCACTTGCATAATGATGCATCATGAATATGACCGCTTTACAATTTATTGAATAAAATGTTAACATCATTTCTAAATAGATCACCTACACATAAATACACACATGTACACATATATACACATTTTAGACACACAAAAGGATGGATTCATTGACTAACTGCAGTGAAGCTGATTGACATTCATGTTCCCAACAAGTACTGAGAATGATAGATTCATCTGTGAACCGGGCTCCCAAAATCTATTCCAAACTGAAATACTGAGCTGATAATAAGCCTGGCTAATTGAGCAGCATGTGGAAAACATGCTGCCTGACATGCATTTAAATAACCCTTAGAATTTATTCTATAGTAGATTTTCATTTGAGATGAGTTTTTTAGACAAACAGTACACTATAATTGCCTGATATATCAACAGTTTCTCCTGTTTCCCATTACTTCTTACCCACAGTAATTTATTACTAGAAATGCTGAATCCACACACTTCTTTAGCTTTTTTCTCCAAAAAAAACCAAAAACAAACAGGTGGGGGTGGGGTAGGGATTGCTATTCCACTTTTTCTTTGAGTGTTCTTTCCCCTTAAAAACTGACTCAGTTTACCTTTCACTGCATCTGGAATATGATTCATATCAGTGGTGGGATTCAAATTTTTTTACTACCAGTTCTGTGGGCGTGGCTTGGTGAGCATGGCAGGGGAAGGATATTGTAAAATCTCCAGTCAGAGGTGGTATTTGCCGGTTCTCTGAACTACTCAAAATTTCCACTACCAGTTCTCCAGAGCTGGTCAGAACCTGCTGAATACCACCTCTGATTCATATCCCATTTGGAATAACTTCTTTTATTGAAGGAATCTTCTATCTAAATAAGGACAACTTCAGCATATTTATAAAAATGTCTAGATTGTATTTCTCATGAGACAGGAATAATACCTCTTTTCTTAAAAAAAACAATCCAGTTAAATATTTGTTGTGGACTTTTAACAAGAGATTTGTGAGATGCAGTCATATTGGTCAATGTTACTTTAATAACATGGCAAGCAGTTAAATGGCTATGTAAAACCTGGGAATAGGGAAAGAGAAGTTAAAAAACTGGATGGGAAGAGCAATTCAATATGCTTCCCACATACTTGGTTATGGATTTTTACAGCCTTAAAATAAATTAATCAGAAGCCCATGGATTTCAAGGACAGGAAAATATTTCCCATAATGTTTCAGAGCAGAAGTTAACAAGCCTGCTGGGATCTTTTTAGCCCCTGCAGAGCTACAGCTTCAGGATTATTAAATGGCTGTCATATCTGAAGTATGGCGAACATAACTCAATAAACAAGAGAAAACATATGATACAGAAGGGGGAGCATCAGATTACCCTGCACAATTTCAGGACAGGTGTTTGCATGAAACAAAACAAAATAGCAATGTAGAGAAAATATAAAATAAAAACAAGAAAATGCAAACATATAAACATGCATACATTAGGTTCAAAGCAGTATACAGTTCATTAGGTTTTTTTTTAATTAAAAAAGGGTAACACCCATGTTTACAAATATTAGAAACCAAAATGCTAGAAGGACACATGGATACTTCAGAAAGTCTTATATGCTGCACTGGTATATAACGGGCTGGAAATATGGCCAACTTTGGTCCTGTTACTAAGTGCATCTGATGCTAGCAAGCCCATTTGTGACATAAAAGCAGGGGTGGGATGCTACTGGTTCTGCCCGGCTCCTGTAGCTCTGAAGAGCAGCAGACATGGAACCAGTTCTGTGTTTGCTGCTGTTTGGCCCACCCGGCTCTTACCTGTCCTTTATTTCCTACTTTTTCAACCTCAGCTGCTTTGCGGCACAGCTGGGGTTGAAAAAGCAGTACCCACCCACAGTGCTTTTCAGCTGTCCGGGAGGCACAGCTTAAGGTTTTTACACACACATGCAGGGTGTAATCACCGAACCGGTAGTAACACTGGTTGAATCCCACCCCTGCATAAAAGATATTGAAGATGGCCCTTATGCATCATTGTCCCTCTGAATTTCATTGGTTCAACTGCTCTAAAGTCACACAATGGAGACATGGTTTCTTTAGCAGGGTAAGTACTGTAAGATCAAAAACACCATAGAAAATTAAGATGATCCTCTGTCAAATTTATCATCAGTTAAAATGCTATTATTTCTTCCAATGGTTTCCATATACTTACTTCCCTATGTCACCTGACATACGTTGAATAATCTTAGAACCCTTTATTGAAAACTGTCCACTAAATGAATGATCTGGATTTTAATAAAAGCTGAAAATTGTTTCCACATTTATATTGGAGTTTTCCTTCTCATTGCAGATTTTTAAATGACAACTCTGAAGAATCTCTGTGGATGACATTATCTGAACAAGCAATCTTAGATTACTTAAAAGAGACAGAGAAAGAAAGGTTTATTATTTAAAATCAAAAGTCCAAGTTATATTTATAGGACTAGGGCTTATTATTGATTCTATACAGCAGACTTCCCCTACCGGATGTTCTCCAAATCAGTTCCAGATGATTTGAGAAATTAATAGAAACAAATGGTATTTGTCTGTAGGACAATAGGTTGTAGATGATTGATATATAAAACTGTCAAAATACATAGCATTTTAAAAAATATGTGTATTTTCACAATTGCATGAAATACTTTAACTGAAGAATAACTGTCTTCTAAGCAGCAACCAACTTTAATGGGATACTAGACAGCCTGTGACTCATTGGATTATTGTTTCAGACATACACTTTATCTTAAACTGAAAAACATTGACCATGGTCAGGGAAAAAAAACCATTGAGTGGGAGCAATTTCCAACTTCTTGTTGGTTTCCCCATTGAATTTTCTTATGGAAGCCAGCAGCATTGGAAACCAACCCTTCCTTCCTTCCCTCCTTCTTTCCTTTCTTCCCTCCCTCCTCCCTCATTTCAGAGATATTTACCAGCTCCTAAGGTGCAAATAATTAAAACTTCCCAATAACTGGACTTCTGTATAGCTTCCTTATCAGACCTCTACTGCACAGCCAAAACATATGCTTTAACCCAGTGGAGGACAGCAGTTGTCCTACAGACCACAACTTTACTGCAACATTTTTACTGTGCCTATGCTTGTAAATGTAATAAATCCTGGAAACATAGTAGTTGGCTAATAAAGGTGTTGGAGTGTCCAGAATTCCTAAGAGAAAAATATAGTACCTTATATTTGTAAAGCTGCTCTCAAGTCACATGATTTTAAATGACTACTTTAGCCACTCTGTTTAAGTGAATGCGTCAAGTGATGTGGGCATCAGAAACATTCATGAGGGCAACCAATATGACATGTGATGAATGGGTGCCATGACATCACAATGCAAACTTTGCGACTTATACACTTGCATTTGACATATAAGGATGCAACTGTGAAAGATCTGGGCCTGCATTGTGACATTATCTCTCTGTGTTACCATTTTTCAGTCATTGTCACTAGCTTTAGATGACTATTGCATTTGATTCAAATCTTTCTGTGGAATTAAAATTCTTTTCAACATTCAAGCCCAAGAAGATGTGATGAATCTAATCACATGGATTTACCATATACACAATATATACTATATACTATATACTCTATATATGCATACATACATACATACATACATACATACATACATACATACAATATACAGTATTTATAGAGAGAAGGCAGCTCCGATCACGCTTTGCTGGCACAAGCACAAAGCCAAAGACAACAGCCTGAAGATGGCGAGTGGGATCTCATCGAAACGTCGCCAAGATAATCTCAATCTTACACGGGATAAGACCCGAATACACCAAGACCTACGTACCTTTAACCAGCTTCTTATAGTTCAGTGTTGCAACATTGAGTTCAGAATTTAGTATTGGGGAAAAAATCTGGAATCCTGAGCGAGAACCACTTCCAGTCAATATAGGTCAACCTTGCTTAACCTAGTCTTAACTAGCCTAACTTAGAATTCTTGATGTTTCTTTGGAAAAAATGGTGCAGGAAATATTGATTTAAATCAGCTAATATTCTAATGCAGAGTATTAATTTTCCCTAACTATAACATGTTTTCCATGGATCAAATAATTTCCGAGCATTATTTAGAAGGAAGACTGTGCAGGAAAACAACTAGAATTATTTTATACTGAGAGACACTGTAATCACAGATTTTCTACATGAAATCTAGTTGTATCCTTTGCCTAATCTAGTATATGGTTTTCTTCTATAAGCACGTGTTAGAGAGCACTCTACATTTGGTATTATAATCCTATGTAATAGTTGCACAACTGACTATGAGATAAATATTTTTCATCTGAATGTACATTCCAACTAATGTAAACTATTAGCATGGCAAAGCTTTAAAAAACAATAAAATCTGTCTTGAATGATAACTGTGATGACTGGTTTGCTGCCTCCAAAAACAGGTTACTCTTAAAATGAAACTGCTTATCTGGACAAAATATGATAAGTCATATATACTGTGGCAATAGCTGTGACTAGAGTTTATAGGGAATGGTACATTTGCTCTACCTGTTTGCTTTGCCAAAAAGATTGCTATAAATAGAAATAATTTGTCTGATTCTGACCATATCCATTTCACAAAACTGAAAGAAGCAAAATATTTTAAATGAAATTGTTATCATTACGATTGTAAAGAAGGGAACCACTGGAAGTCCTCTTCAGTTATTGTAGTTTTATGCATTTAATAACTGTTTATTAGAGGACATTTTCTACCCGATTAAAGTATTATCACAGTAGCATTCTAATGCTTTCTCCCTGTCCACCTCTCTAATTGAAGACTTCATCACTGTTGAAATTGCTTGTGTCTGTGCTACTTTAAATGACAGATACGTTGGTCACTGCTCCTTCATAAGGAAAATTCTGCAGGTGGGAAACCATCATGCTGGGAGATCAAGGCCAGAATTATTCATCCAGCTTTCTAATTTTCCTGATCCATGGCAGGTGGGCAAGGAATTATAACCTTGTTAATCCATACTCAAGATTAGAACAAGAGGAAAGAGTTTTAAAACAAAAAGAAATTAAAAGTTATCTGTGAAAAAATGCAGGGAGACTTTGTGCTAATAACTGCAATAAAAATTATTAAAATTGTCTGCTATTTTCTGAAATAGAGGACTAATAAATCATTAAAAGCATTGAGCTAGAAGCCAATCAATGATTGTTGAAATCTGAAACAGGTCATCCTAGATTTAGGGCCACAATTGAGTCCAAAATTTCTGTTGCTAAACAAGACATTCGTTAAGTAAGTTTTGCACTATTTTACAACCTTTCTTGCCACATTTGTTAAGCAAAACACTGCAGTTGTCAAGTTAAGAATATGGTTGTTAAGTGAATCTGGCCTCCCTACTGACTTTGCTGAGAAGGTTGTAAAAGTTGATCACATGACCTAGGACACTGCAACTGTCATAAACAAGTCAGTTGCCAAGCATCTGAATTTTGATCATGTGACCATGGGGATGCTGCAGCAGTCATAAGTAAGAAAAACGGTCTTAAGTCACTTCTTTTAGCGCTGAACTTCAGTCAATAAATGAACTGTTGTAAGTCAATGACTACTTGTATTAAAGGACTTTTTATTCACCTTCAAATGTACAATAGAACGTAACAACAGAGTTGGAAGGGATCTTGCAGGTCTTCTAGTCCAATCCCCTGCTCAAGCAGGAGACCCTATATCCTTTCAAATAAATGGCTGTTCAATCTCTTCTTAAAAACTTCCAGTGCTAGAGCACCCATAACTTCTGAAGGCAAACTGATTGAATGTTCTAATTGTCAAAAGATTTCCCCTTATTTCTAGATTAATCTCTCCTTGATTAGTTTCCATCCATTGCTTCTTATCCTGCCTTCAGGTGCTTTAGAGAATAAGTTGATGCCCTCTACATACAAATGTATTTGCAAAGGATATACAAACCCACTCACCATCACCTCCAACCCCATTCTGAGCTGCAGTTTACAGGGAATTGTAAGTGCATTCATCTAGCACAGAAGTCCCCAAACTTGGCAACTTTAAGACTTATGGACTTCAACTCCCAGAATTCTGGGGGGTTGAAGTCCACAAGTCTTAAAGTTGCCAAGTTTGGGGACCCCTGAAGCATGTTTACACTTGTCTCCAGAATTAGGAACTCTGCATTAACACAATCCTCAACTTCACAGAGTCCATATCCTCATTCAAACAACAGTGTGTATAATCCTTCTGAAGATGTTTCTCCTGACATACAAAGTTGGAAGGTAAAAGCTGAGGTCTACCAGAATATCTTTATTAGAAAGTTAACCCAGATTCAATCACAAGAGACCTCCAGACTCTTAAAATGATCCAATAAGTAATCTGCACCAAAAGTTGTTGGGAATGCAATAACTTCCAAAAATAGCCCAAATGTATACAAAAAATTATGAAGTTATCCTGGCAATGAATTTATACAACGTGCAAGTGTTACATCTTCCATATAAACACAGTCAAAATAAATATTATTTTCATTTTGTTTTGTTGCTGTTGTTCTGAATCTGAGGACAAATTACTTATGTAAAATTTTGATTTATATCTGGATGAGTACAAATAGATACTAGTGCAAGTAAAGTATAAAAGGCCTCAGATCTACATAACAACTGGAGAACTATTTACAAAATTCTTAATAATTGCATAAGTATTTAAAAAAAATATTCTTCCCCAACTTGGCCTCCATACATATTTGAATACCAGTATTCCCTCCAGTTCCCTCAATTCCAGTTTGGCAATATTGGAATTCTTAAGAGCTAAGAAACACTATTGCAAGGCAGTAGATTGTTTAAGACTATTAATCACTTTTTAAAAAATTTACATTCTTAAAGGATACTTTCTCTGCCTTCCTCAGCTCTATGGTTTGAGAAGTATTTCTTATAGTGGGGGAGAGGTATGAAAAGAGATAACTCTTTATGGCAGTTCTTATGTCAACAAGACAATGTGGTAGAAGCAGATCTTAAGTGAACATTACATTGAGGGCCTCATACTTTAGAATGCTATTTCCTATAGCATCTCTTCAAATCTGAATAGTTTTTATATCACTTTTCAAATGAATATTTTACATTCTTTTAACTATTGTTTTAATTATTTCATTCAATTATTTGTAGGGTAAATCACCTTGAATTGTAATGGTTTTAGAAGCAATATATAATAATATTATTATTATTTAAATAACCCACAATCTTTTCTCACTGTAAACTACTATGCATTATTGTTTATTATAAGACCTCCCAAGATGTTATACAATCGGATTGGATGTAATATCATGTATGAATGCTATTAACATGCATACTTTTTGTTAGCAGCATGACAGCAGTCATGGGAACACCTAAGATAAATGAATGTTGGCAAATGAATATTAACCTTTTATCTCCCTCCACAATTTGTCTTTCTGAAAAGCCTACTCATTTGCATAATATTAGATTTATATTACATAGGTAATACATAAGTTAATATATCTGTATAAACTTCAGCCTATAATCAACCCTTTGAATTACAAGGCCAGATTTAGGATTTATAGAATATACATTTAGGTAGCTATCTAATTAATAATTAACTGGAAAAAAGTTTCATTGCCTTGGTTGGTCCTGTTTCTGACTAATATTAAATCTGGACTGCAAACATGTACATGGCCAACAGATGGGAATAAAAAGGGAAAACTCCAACTCACTACAATATTTAGTGGTCATGAAGATCTTTTGAACATAGATATATAAGTCCTATCCACAACTCTGACTTCTACAACCTGTTATAAGACACATAAATTTATTAGGACTACGAAAGATTTCTTGTGTATATGACAGGTAGGACATAGCTCTTTTTTTGTCCATTGATTTTTGGGCAAGTCAATAAACTGAACACTGCTAAATCAAGTTCTCCTCTCTTATAGAAATCTATTTTAATGAAATAGGAAAATCAAGTTTGATGAGTATTTGTACTCCTTGAGCTATCAGCTACATCCTGGTCTAATATCCCATAAACATATCAGTAGGAATGATACCTATAAAACAGAGGGCAGCCTAAGGGTCTTAATGAATAAAAACAGAGCTAGGGAGTACTGCCACACTTAAATGAAGCTTAGTAATAAAAAGATTCATAAGAAGTAGTTATGTCCATTTGAAGAGAACAAGATTGAATCAAATAAATTAGTTGGCTTAAGTCACTCATGGGGGTGTATGAAACAGGTTTTAGTTCAACATGTACACCTTGGTTTTTCTAATCAAAATACTCTTAAGGATACCATTGACCAAATTCAAAGAAGTCAGTGAAAAAAGAAACTATGCTAATGGTATTTACAATTCTTACACAACCTAGAAACTTCTCAAACTTGCACAACATATTTTGGAAGTTGTATTGAAACTTGATCCATAAGGAAGATACAAGCTATATATACATTCTAATGATTCAAATGATTTCAGTAACAGCTTATGCATCTATATCTCAGGTTATTTTCTTATACCATGCTCTTTTAGCACCCTGGAAACAACACTTCTATGAATGGAAAGAACATATCCACTAGTGGAATACCTATTTAGATCCACAATATCATATTTACTTCTTACAGTACATATGAAAGACAAAGGGCTGTTTCCTAACATTAACCTACTTTCTGCAGGATACTAAAAATATCACATGAAGCTAAGATATTTGCTCCTAACAATCAAATCAAGCTCATCCCCCACATTGTATTGTAATTTTATATGTATTTCCCTGACAGCATGCATGACTGAATTCAATAAAATTTATTTTGTTACAAACCTACTTAATGGCAGGCTGTGTATACAATGGGTGTACAAAATCAGCTAGATTAAAAATTACACATTCTACATTCAGTTCCATATAGCTACAACAAATTCCCAACAGCCAGTCACCTCTGGAAAGTATGTTAGCAAATTTTATTGGAATTCACAAGACATTCCTAATATGTCCACCATTCATGTGGAAAATTAATCTTGAATATTGAAAAATATAATGCATGTCAGACCTGGTTTTACAATAAACTGGAATGAAACTTTAAAATTGTATGAAATTTTAATCTCCCTTCTCCCCCCCAAGTCAGTCAATGAACATAATTCACAAAGTTGCTATAAAACTAGCAGATTCATCTGAAGCTAATCTTAATATTAATTATATAGATAACTGAACTGTGGGAGTTAACAGGATACATCACTGTATCATGTGGAAAATGCAAGAACAGATTGTGCCTAATAATTTATAATAATATTTATCTGCATAGCTCATTAAGATGTCCTTTTTTAAACAGCCAGTTTTGATGTTATTTTATACAATATTTTATATAGCTTGACATATTACATGTATCATTGATGTTGGCTCCTGAGGCTTTTGGACAGGATGATCTGATGTTGTTTTCTTTCAAAGTACTCTCTTAAGATTTTCTACTCTACATCTCTGCCATTTATTTTCTCTTTAAACTACTGTTGACCTGTTCAGATAACTGAGTAGACTTGCGTTCACATGCTGTCATGACCATTTAATTATTAGTTTAACTATCTAAGTATCAAAAGATGACTGACAAAGAAGCAGACGACTTAGAGAGACATTTTAAATGTAGAAATATAAATTTCAAGGTTATCAGCATCTTTTATGAAATTCAATCATGTCACCTATGGCAGATTATCATGCATTTTTCAGTAAATGTTGAGAATTTGGAGCTGTTCAGCTATCTATATTTTATTGCAGAGACATGGCATTTCATAGGATGCTAAGAAATTATTTCACTTCAATATTGCAATACATAAGTTTTTTCAGAATATTTATACATTACAAATGATTGTCAGATATGTGCCAATGGACAAGTAGTAAAGCTAGCAAAAATTGTCATGCACTATTAACTTTTCTAGGTCTTATCTATTGAATTGATTAATTTTGATTATTAGGTATAAATATTCCCATTCAGTCCCATGAGTTTTAATAGTGATTTGCATATTTATTCCTAGAGATAAAAAAAGAAGCCTGGAATTATTTTTAGCAGAATCCTGATTGTGCTTCTATAAAAGAAACTGAAAATAGAAGAAAATAATGATGTTGCTGAATTCTTTTATATTCCAATGACATTTATTTGGGAAACCTTCTGGTATATTATCTCTTGTATAACTGCAATCATACCCATATAATTAACATATATGTACCACATGCATTAGTATGCAGTCTATTGTTTATTTGATTTTATTTGAGAATGTCATGTATAAACTGAAATATTATAACATGGTCTCCACGGGATTGCTTTTGAAGATGATTCAACGGGCACCAAATGTAGCTGCTCAGGTGTTGTTTGGGGTGGGCGGTCAGATCATCTGGCATTATTTACCACTGCATCAGTTTCTATTGCATTTCTATGCCCAACTCTAAGTGCCAGGGCTAACTTAAACCAATTTAGGGGTCAGGTTATCCAGTGGACTGTTATATTTCTAAGTAGAGAAATCTGATGTGAGCACCATAACTCCCATTTTGAAAAATTCTTTTTAAGAAATTTCTGCAAAGAAATACAGTCCTTCTATTTCCCTCGCCACCATCTGTCAGAACCTATCCTACCATCCCCACATCATCCAGTCACAATTGTTGAAGCTTCTTGGATGAGAAGTGAAATGTTTTCTTTCTCAAGGAAAAACAGTCCAGTTACCTTTTGAAAAAGCACGGACAACTATGACCTGGATGACTGAGAACTTCCACAGACTTTTTAAGCAGCTTGATTATGTGGCTCTTCACTACAAACTTTTTGTGTTTACCTTTCTTTCTCTGTGTTTGTTATCAAAGAGTGGCATTTACCTGAAATGGGCAGAAGTGCCTTAGGTAGGAAGATTTTGGTTTTAACTATTTCACTCTTTTATTAGCCTTCCTGAGGTTGATTCTTTGTAGATGTACTAGATGTATTAGAAAAGACTAAATATAGAATGGTTTTATGGTAAAACTGATTAAATTATTTTAAACTGTTTTAGTACAGTTTATGTAGATAACAATAAACAATATTGCATTGCTAAAGTTACAAAGTTATTTATTGTTTATTGTTACAAACAATAAACACTGCATTGTTAAAGTTAAAAAGTATCTGGAGATCAAATTTCAACTCTCTTTAAATGGATATCAAGTTCTCTAAATATGTTAAAAATCAAGAGGGCATTGCAACAGCTGATCAGCAGAAAGCCTATAGATCTGTTCCTGTCACTTACTCTATTTGGTCTGATATTATCAGCTGCCTCACTCAAAAATCTTCAATTCGCCCCACACTTCAGAACATTTGAACTCATAAATGAAATTCTCATGGCTCCATAACATCTGAATAATAATTTGGGTGAATTTACCAATGAAGTCAGTTTAGGGTGAATAAATTGCCCTTTTTAAAAAGAATATCTATTGAAGTGGAATATGTGCATACATTTAGTAAAATCTGAAACAATGCCATCTACCTCTGACTTAAGCAGTCATATATTGTTATAATATATAAAGTATATTGGTGAAAAATACATTGTTGAAAAAAATGCCACGTTTACCTCAAGTGACAATAAAAATTGTAGTTAAAAATGCACACAGAAAATACAGTTTTGCTTTGTAACTGATAAATAATAATAAAAACTAATTTACGGCAGTTATTAATCTCCAATAATAAAAACATGAACCCCTTCCTCTCCCAAATGAATTAGATCCCAAAATGATAGACATACACTTTCCCCAATATAGCTTTTATCAATTGGAACAAGTTATGATAAGGTTAATCATAACGTTATGGGTATAGGTTAATAACTTAACATTATATGGTTGTATGTAATGCAATATGAGAAAAAAAAACTAATTTGAGTATGATGGTTGATTATTTTTCTCAGTATCCAATAGAATAAGAGCCAGAGAGCACACCAGTTTTTTTTCTGCTGACTTTCCAATAGCTATTTTAATTGTATTACCAGTCTATTATTCAAAAAACAATCTCTCTATATAGCTGAGCATCATGGAACAATGTAATCTACAATTACAGAAAACCAAAAGATGAAAATATCTCTTTATAACTGATCACTATCCACACAGCTCAGAGGCCTCAGGTTGTCAACATTCTTTTTCCAAGGAAAAACAGTTCATTGCCAACCACATAATCTCTTTTGATGTCCTTTTCTTAAGGACAGATTCTATGGCTGCTTCCATTTCTCCTAGTAAGCTGAATTTTGGTTATCAGCTCTTCAAGTGTGAAAGTTTTAAGGATAATGTATAACTACTAACATTATTTCAATGCACACAACACCCATGAATTTCTATTCAGACTTGAAAGTTAAGTACCATGGATCACTGGAAGATATCTGGAGCATAACATGAAACTATTTCTCAGTATGATTAGAATGAAAAATAAATTGTAGTATATAACTATTTGGTCATGGTGAAGGCCTTAATAACAGTAATGAGGTCCAATAAAAGGGAAACTAAAGAGTAGGACAGTTAAGCTATATTTAATATAGAAGCTCAATATGAAGACAGTGTTTAGTTCCAGAGATCAGTTTTGAAATATTAAAAACCAAGCCTGGATTGCTTGACTCTGCTCCATAGGAGCAAGTTTGGGAAGCTGCATGAAGATGGATGTTATGTCCTTATGCAAAATTCCCTTTGGTTTTTATTACATGAAAGAGACGATAGTGAGCCATGCCCCTCAGTCTATAATTTACAGAAGGAATTATATTAATGTACACTAATGGGAAAAAAAATAAGTACTCTCCCTGGATAAATAATGATTATGCTTTTTGAAACATATCATAAATCTAAATGAATGCTGTGGATGGGTGTGAATACATAGAGCTGTGTGTGACATCAATCTTTAGTTTGTATATTTATTACTATTGCTTGCATGCACGGACTTTTTATATTGTTATGAGATGCTTTTTTATGGAAAAAACCAAGTGATCAAAGTGTTCTTTGGGGTGAGCTTCACATAAGAAAAAGAGAAGTGTTCTTTTTAAAAAAAGCTAGGATGCAAGCAACATTTCATTCAAATGTAATTCAGATATCAAATAGCTGATTTTTGTTGGGTTGTGATTACAAGTAGTCCTCAACTTACAACTCCAATTGAGCCCAAAATTTATGTTGCTAAATGAGATGGTTGTTAAGTGAATTTTGCCCCATTTTATAAACATTCTTGCCACAGTTAAGTGAATCATTGTAGTTGTTAAGTTAGTAATATGGTTGTTAAGTGAATCTGGCTTTCCCATTGACTTTGTTCGTCATAAGGTTGCAAATGATCACATGACCCCGGGGCACTACAACCATCATCAATGTGAGTCAGTTGCCATATTGCAAAAGGTGATCACATGACCATGGGGATGCTGCAATGGTTGTGTGAAAGACTGTCATAATTTTTTTCAGTGCCGTTGTAACTTTGAACAGTCATTAAATGAACTCTTGTTAAAGGACTACCCAGAGTAAGAATTGCTTTTACTCTTTTTTAAAAAAAATATTCATATTTGCGAACAGAAAGAGAACTGAGGTTCTGGTTCTGAATTTGTTCAAATCAGGAGCCCCTCTAGACTACAGGGGGTTACCAGACTACCTGTGGACAGAGACACCAAGTCACTCCAACTTTTTCTTCCTGTCTGAAACAACAAGGGAAGCATCAGTTCAGTCATACGTGCTCTGCCAATCTTTGACATGTTTCCAATTTATTGCTTTAACATTGGATGTATAGTTCTTTATGTGCTTTGGACAATTGTGCTCTGTCTTTACCGCTCATTAAAAATGGATAGTGGGAGAAAAAGAAACAGTAAGTGGAAAATTGTAATTTCAACAGACAATGGCTAAATTTGGACTTCTTTCTAATTTGAAAATGACTGCCGTTATTTAGATTGAAATAGATTGAAATCTGCAGAGATTTGTTTTTTCAAAATTGGGAAACTGCAGCTCAAGATTGTGTTTATGCAACATAGTTCCCCACATTTAAATACACCATAGTTGACTTAATAGATTCAGTTTTGAAGGTTCACACAAGATGTAGAGCTAGGTATAGACTGTCTCTACATAGCACATTTAATGTATGCTAAAACTGAAGTTGCTATTTTGTGATGCTACATGTTACATGAATTACTATGTATCGATATATATATATATACTTGCACATGTGCTTGTATACAACAAAGAAACAAGTAACTAAAAAGTGACAATGTTTTCAAATGTAGTGATATGCATTTTGCTGGCCACAACTGTGGTGCAATTATTTCATACACACGCCGAGGAAATGTTTAAAGACGCAGAACTTCTTTGTTAGGAAAAATGTGCTTTTGGACACCTACCAACTGTTCATTCATGAATGCTCTTTCCTCTTACATACATTTGTTTCCCATCCCTTCACCCCTTTATTGACAGGGCAGTGTCTATATGTTCATTATCAAAAATTATTTAATCATTGAACGTTACAGCTATGAGTCTAACTTAGTTTTTGAGAAACAGAGTAGAAGTCAACAGGATTTTAGTATTTGTTTCAGACAGTGCTGCAAATGTTAGGATGCTTTGCAAAAGACAGATGCACTGATGAAAATGGACTTTAAACTCAATCCAAAGTTCTTAAGGATATAGGAGCCACATCGCGTCAGACAAAAACTTTATCAACTCCATCAATCTATAGGCTGCAGTGGAGGATGGAAAGAGATGATCTAAGGCTAACATAGCATCTCAGACCCATATTTTTGTGATACCTTGCACAGAAATTAAAGGCACGCATGCAGAGAACTATGAGAAGGTTCAACTTTTTCTTCTGATTTTGCCTGCTAATGCTATCCCAAAAGTGCTTTTTCAGGAGGCAACTGGGCTTTCTTGTTTTTTCTTTTGAAGACGTTTCGCTTCTTGGATGAGAAGCGAAACATCTTGAAAAGAAAAAACCAAAAAGTCCAGTTGCCTCCTGAAAAAGCATCTTTGGGACAACCATGGCCTAGATGACTGAGAATGTCTACAGACGTCCTGCTAATACTAGTTTTCCCTTAAATGGACAGAAGGACAATATTTGCAAGAAGTCGATGAAGGAAGTTTTCTTTGGTAAATATTTTCTTCTCTCCTGAATTTTAAGATTCTCAGCAAATACAAGCTTAGAAACATGCCATTTGCTCAGAAATTATTCTGTTAACTGCTAAGGTTGAAATCTGGGCACCAACTTGCTTGAAAATAAATACTTTGCATAAGGCACTAACCCACGGTAAATTAAGTTATAATTTAATAACTTAATCTCATTGTCTGGATTTGAATAATAAACTGAACTATAAATTAACCACGTACCCGTGGTTCATACAAGCAGCTAATCTAAAATATGCTTGGCTAGTTAGCAGTGCAGTCATGAACAGTTCTAGTGTAATTTACTTCTGTGCAAAGGTGGCATATCTGTCTAAAGCAACACAAGATACTGTTTTTTTTAGACTGAATAGAGCAGTCAGCTTTATCCTATCCAATTAGTTTTCAAGTATATCTTGGTATTTTTAAGAAATATATCCCTGGTAAACATGCTGAGAACTGCAATCTTTCCTTGCTTTTAACTAGTTAGCAAAATCAAGACTGGTTTTTAAAGAGGAGTATTGGAAAATTGTGCAGGAGAGTACACTTAATGCACCCAGGAAAAGAAAAAAGTTATCATTTTTAGTTATGGTTTAGTGTTCAAATTCAGCATTTACTGTTTATTGTAAAAATCACAATATACATTCTCGGTAACGTTCTATGAAATAAACAGGAGTGTTTGCAACCAAAAATAACAGGTACATTTATATACAACTGATTTTTGACCAGCTGAAATATAGTCCATAGAGACTGTTGCATCAAAGTGATATTGGATTATCATATATGCACAATAAGCAGCTATGGAAAATATATGAGGAATAAGTTATTAAACTTTCCAAAAGGATAGTTCAATTTTGCAAGGGAAGAAGAAAAATTAGTATCACCCAAGTGCTTTCCTTTCCCTCCCTATTTTTTCTAAATGAGATGTTAAACTTAGTAGTAACATTAACACAAATTAAAAGAAATCTATGTATAAGTTAACTCCTGTTAATGACAGTTGCAACTCTGAGTTGCTAATTTCAGCCACTTTACAACCTAAAGTTCCATAAAGAACTTTATTTCTCAAATCAAACACTCATCTGATAGTTTCATCTAATACTATAGTTTTAATAATCACAGGGTTTAAATCATTACAAGTCTTTCCTCTCTTTTCTTCCATCTAAAAATAATGCTATTAATCATTTTACATGTTTTTTTCCTTTGACTGCTAAACTAAATACATGAACTGAAAATCCAGAATATCCCTTTTACTTTTTTAAAGTCTACTAAACCTGAAGACCTTTTCTGGTCTATGATACATTGTCAATTCTGAGTTTTAAAAAAATAAATGCATATACATTTCAAGCACAAATACTCATATTCTTTATCAGATTGTAAAATATACTACAAAGGGCTATTTTTGGTAAGGATGTATCATGATCCACTTTTGGTATGCTTGACTAACTTTTTCACCACCAATTATTTTCTTGTAATAAATTATCTAAAAAACAAACCTCAAATTACCTAGTTCTTCATTTTAGATGTAGGACCATTTTAAGATGTGGAATCAGCTTCAGAAAAGTAAACTCCCTAATTTTCAAACAAAGCAAAACCTACACAGCAAATAAGGAAGGAAAGGATCCACTATACTGCCAAAGTTATTTTAGAACTTAAAAAGTTTCATGACTACTAAAGCGTTTGGACTTTCTTTTTTTAAAAAAATGCCCTTCACCATTACTTCCACATTAAGTAAAAATAGTTTACATATCACCAAACAACACACCTTGAAGTAACAGATAAAAATATAGACCATAGATTCCAATCAATTTACTTGTAATATACAACTTGGGAATGTGTATTTAAAAAAAAAGAGTAGAAGAAATCTTCGTGTAATGATTATAAAGGGTGAGAAAAAAAATCCCCTCGGGAATTGAGCGATTTCCTGGCATTTTTTTTTCCTTTCCAAATCCCATTTAGACAAACTTTCCGGGTATTCCTGCCTGTCGAAAAAACCCAAACAGAACGCCCCAAGGCCTCAGGCCAGGTTTTTATTGCAGAGGGCCGGCCTCCTCACTCCCCTTCCTCCAAAACTGGGTCCAGAGCAGTCCAATCCAACCCCATCCCCCACCAGGCTGAGGACGTGTGGCTATGCTTTGTGCACAGTACTACGGAGAGGCAACCAAGTGGGGGGCGAGGAGAGGGGGGGCCTCCCACCTCACAACCTGAAGGAGGCTTCGGAAAAGGGATGCTGCATCTTGAAACTAGACAAGAAGCACTGAAGAGGCGGGGGAAGGGGGTTCACGAGGGACGGCGGGAGGCTGGGAAGAAAGAAATCATCTCCTCTGACCTCTAGCGAAGTGCCAGGTTTTTTCTTTAGCTCTTCACATTTCCTAAATTTGCAGATCTGGTGTCCCGTTTTGCGGTTCCTGCAACTGCTGCAGACTCCACAGTTGATGAGCCTCTTGCAGGGCACGCAGACCCCGCACCTTTTCCTTTTCTTCTTGGCTGGGTTGCCGCCGCCCCCTCCTCCTCCTCCCGCGCCGCCGCTGCCGCCCCCTCCTCCTCCTCCTCCACCACCCCCGCCGCCTCCTCCTCCCCCTCCTCCGGCGGCTCCCAAGGAGGAGGACGACGAAGAGGCGGAGGAATGGCTCTGCGGGCAGTCTGCCAGATTGGCAATTTGAAACGCGCTGTCTGTGACGGCTGCTGAGGCTGCTGCGGGGGAGTGCAGGGCTGTCATGACGATGACCCCGGGAGGTAATGAGATGCCCCCTAAAGCCGGGATAGCGGAAAAAGTCCCCACGCGCTCGGGGAGATTCATTATCTCTGCTTCAGCAGCGCCGCATTTGAGCTTGTTCATGCAGTCCCCAGCCAAAGGTCTGCAGTGTTCCGGGGCTAAGGTGGAAAGGAAATTATTATTGGCCATTTGCAACGAGGGCTGCTCGGCTGGCGCGCAGCCAGGCTTGCCGAGCCGCTGGGACTCGTTCCGATGGTGTAAACTCCCGCCGCCGCCGCCGTTCCCGCTCCTGCCGGCGGCGTGCAGAGAAGAGGCGGGCGACGAAGCCGGCGGGGGCGCTGCGACCGACGAGGCGGCGGCGACGGCGGCTGCTTTCCGGGCCACGCCGCCAGCCGCGGCGGCCGCCGGGTTAGGCCCGCCGACGCCCGCTCCCCCGCCTCCTGCGCCGCTGCCCCACAGCATGGCGGTGGCGGCGGCCGCCGTGGCCGTGTCGCAGTTCCACGGGGACATGCCGATGCGGGCGGCAGCGGCGGCGGCGGCGGTTGGGAAGATGGGGGTGGTGATGCGCGCGATCTTGGCCGCCTGAGGGAAGGCCCCGCCGTTGGTCTTGTAGAAGGTGGCGAAGGAGCGGTAGCGCTCCATCTCCGAGTTGTAATCCACAAGGCTGTTGAGGGCGCCGTCGGGCAGGTGGTTCTCCTTGGGCAGCCCCGGTGCCTCGGGGTTGGGCCCCGTCTCCACGCACACGTTGGTGTTCATGGTGCCCAAGGGGTGCGGGTGGGCTTGGGGCAACAGGGCGGGAGGGAAGGAGGAGGAGGAGGAGAGGAAGGGGGGTCCGGGGAGGGCCAGGGGAGGGAAGGGCAGGGCCGGGAGGAGGGCCACTGGAGCCGTCGGGGGGGCGGAGACGGGGGCTGGGTGGCCGGAGGGGTCGAAGGGAGGGGAAGGGAAGGGGGGGAAGCGGTATCCTCTAATCCTCTTGCGGGGGCATCTCTCCAGACGGCGAAGTCTCAGGCAGCCGGCTCTTCCTTGGCATTCTCAAGCCCGGGCACCGTCGCCACTGAAATAAAGAGAGTCATTTCGGAAAAGGTCTACGCCAAAGGGGGGAGGGGAGTGGGAGGAGGAGGAGGGCTGGGGAGAGGGCGGGGAACCCGCTGCGTTTGTGTGCTTTTGTTTTGGTTCGGTTAAAAAAAGACCCACAAGACACGCAGAGAAGAGGCGTACATCAGTCATTGCAACTCATTTGCATAACAATCAATAAAGACATGATCCGGCCACCGCAGCCTCCTCCCCCTCCGCCCTCCCTCCCCCCCCCCGCGGGCGGGCTACCCTCTCTTGCCCGCTTTAATAGCTGAGAAGAGCGGAGGAGGGGAGGGGAAGGAAGGGCCAACAAATGCCAAGGGAGAAAGGGCAATTGGAGGGCTAAACACATGCAAATAATGGGTAGCGAGAGGCTCCAAATCCCTCTAACCGGAGGGCATCTGAACGTTAGGGAAGGCGGGGGGACAAGCCGGGGAGAAGAGGAGGAGGAAAACCATCAAATAAGAGGGCAGGAGAGGGAAAACGAGCATTCTCGAGGGGCTAAAAATCACAAAAATAGGCAAGGCTCCCCCTGTGCCCCTAGGAGTCTACCCCTCCTCCTCAGTGGGGTATATAGCGGCACAGATCTTGATATATTGGAAGCTGGAGAGATTTGTGGGCTGCCACTTTGTTCTTTGGGTCTGGATCTCAGCAGAATTGGAGTTAGGCTTCTCAAAGGCAGGGCTCTTGGTGAAGGCGATGCCCTACTGAGGCAGAAATTAACCCCCAGAGTAAATGGGGCCAGTGAAAAGATAGGAAAATGATTTCCAACTAAACCAAATCCTGATTCTAAACAGGTTTAATTTCCAGTCAGGAAGGCTTCAGACAACAGGCTCTCTGTTCTCTGCACAGGTCCATCCATACCTGTGGATGTATATGACAATAAATTTGTGTGTTTATGACACACTTAACAAAACTTTGCTGACCCGGTTTATCTTTAACCTTGATTAGGTTTTTTTATGGCATTGTATATTGTGTGAACCCAACCGTTTTGAGTAAAGTATGGGTTAATTTATCAGTCAAGCACTGAACCCAGGTTTATGTTCTTTTAAAAATATGCATATGCCACCTCATAGAGACTGGAAATGTTGTTCTTAAGGTTTTTGAAGGCATTACCTGTTCAGTTGTAATACAACAATCTATAGGCTGGAGGATATTATGGAGTTTATCACTCCCAAATCATATACTTAAAATAATTTTGGGAGGATTTTAGTTTGCAGGTCAGACCGAGTTGCAATATTTAGAAAGTAAAATAAAGCATTAACCCAGTTGAATACAATAAATATATATCCTGATTTTTTAAAGTATAGATATGTATGTATGTATATAAAAAACAGGATATTTTTTACAGTATTGTAAATTAAATGCAGAGACAGTCTGGATGGCCTAAAACAGCTTTCACACCATTCCTACAGGTGAAAAGTACTTATCAATTATACTAATTACTATGTAATTAGACCAATGAACTATTTCTAGCCCAACCTACCAGCTACAAAAGCACATAGACATCTAGCTGAACCTTACTAAAAATCTATGGTTGGGGAAACTAATCAAGAGGAAAGGAAAGCAAACCTAAGAAAACACACCTCAGTCTTGTTAGACTAGGTAGGAGGTCAGTCTGCACCCTTGAATGCTCAAAAGCCTTTAATGAGAACACAGCCACCTTTGCATTTTCACAGCAGGAAAAGAAAAATGAAAAAAAAAACCATTGCTCCCTGGAGGGATTTGGTGGCAAAACCTACTATTGCCACACACAAACACGATTGCAGGTCACCATGCATAATAGAATACTTTTTTAAAAACCACTATTTTAAAGGAAACTATAGCAACTATTTAATAGAAGTAGCTTTATTGAGTAAGGGCAGGTAAAGCGCTGGATTGGTAAAAGGTTCTAATGTTGAATGTAAAGGGGGGAGGGGGCAGGCTATGGAGACTTGCACGTTCATGCCCTATTTTTCACAGTCTTAAAGTGGCTTTGCTTTCACAAACGCTCTTTCCTACCATTCCAACCTCTTTCCCCCCAGCAGCCCCCCCCCCAATCTCCTTGCAAGGTTTATGGCTACCAGAAAGGAGGGGGAGAAATATAATGGTGCCACCAACCATGTCATTATTGTTTAATCGATGTTATCTCTGGAGCTCGAGAGAAATCTAAAGCGCAGCTATTGATTTTTTTTTTCAATATTAAAAGTATAGCCAGATTAAAAAGAAAATTAAAAGCAGAATCCACGATTTTCTCACTGTTTAAATCAATGTGACTGTTCATGTTCAATACTGCATTTCTGTTCTGCTACAGACAGAGAGATCAAAGGTCATATTTAACATTCAGGAGGAGGGGCTGGTGCAGATTAATTAATAAATTAATAGAGCAGCGCCTTTTATTGCTGAAGCTTAGCATTCATCTACTTTAACAATCCCAGCGGTCCAAGAGGCGGAAAAGAGAGGGAGCGAAAGAGCGCGCATGAAGGGGGGAAGGGAGAAGAGAGAAAGGAAGGAAGAAAGAAAGAACCAAAAACAATCACTTACCAGTCTCTGTATTTTGGGGGGGACTGGGGGCTTGGATTTGCAGACGTTTAACCCGCCTGTTTGTCTTTATTTAGTTGCACATCACTCCCTAACACAAAGGAGAGGGTAAAAAAAAAACCACAGAAAAGAAAAATATCCCGAGGTGTCTTTCTTTGGCCGCTCCTCAATTACAACTTTGATACTTGTAAACAAACTGTACAGGGCGGTGATGCGGGTTGGGGGTGGGGACGCTTGTAGGAAAGAAATAAAGACTCCGATCCACTAAGCAAATACCTGTAAGTGCCTCTTTTTTTCTGGTTGCAGAGAAAGGAGGAGGGTAGGGAGGGGGAAAGAGGAAAGAGCAGGCACTCTGTGTGTGTGTGTGTGTGTGCGCGCATGAATGTGTGAGAGCGCTTGGCGGCGGCGGTGCTCGGTGGTCTCTCCCTGCGCGCTGCGCTCCGTCCGTCTCTCCTGTCGCTGTGTGCGATGGAGGGAGGGTGGCAGCCGGGGGACTTGCTCTCCCCCTCGCTGTTTGTGCGTGCCTGCGTGTGTGTGGTTGCAGGAGGAGGGGAAGGAAGCGAGGAGGCGGGGGCGATGAGTGAGAAGGCTCCGCAGCGCCCAGGAGGTGAGGAGGATGAGGGGATGTGGACACCTACTGATGATTGGCTGCAAATCACACCGGGAACAAGAGGCGCGCACGGGCCACTGCTCCTCTTTCCCCTCTTACATCCCCTCCCCTCCTCTCTTTTCCTCTCCTCCCCCTCCTCCGTCGCAGCGAGCGGCCACATTTCGCTGCCCCTCCTCTTTCGGCCGGGAGAGGGTGGGGAGAGAAAGCCGCCTGGAGGCTCATTTGTAAGGAGCAGCCACTTGCCGCGCACTCCAGCCTCTTGATTCCCCCATTCACTTCCCTCCGTGCGTGCGTGCAGAGAGCGCAAGGGAAGCCGGGGAGGGGAGGAGGAGGAGGAGAAAGGGTGTGCTCTTGACGGCGGCTGGGTGGCTGCCGAGGGAAGACTTAGGAGGGAGAGAGGCGAGAACCACCAGCCTCCCCCCCCCGACCCCAGGGAGCGGGGAGGTCCTTGTTGCTCCGCCAAGGATGCTTTCTGAGAGCGCCCTCTTCGCCTCGCTCCACGCGCAACTATTTGCTGGGGGGCTCCGCGAAGGAGAAGCGCTGCCTCTTCAGTAGACCAGGAGAGGTCGGTGCGCGGAGTCGTCTTCCGAAAAGCTCTCGACAATCCCCGAATTCCCGGCGTGGAAAAAAGGAAGGGAGCGGGAAGCTAGCAGGAACAGGAGATCCCCGGCGGGCGCTTTGTGCCAAAGGTGTATTTGGAGACTCCCGATTGCCTCCCGGAGGCAAAGGCAAAGCGCTACCTAAACGCGAAAAGAGGGGTTTTTATTTTTGTTTTGGCTGGTTTTGTTGCTGTCGTTCACCTTGCCATTTGCAAAGGCTAAGCGTTTCAGCCAGCCTGAAATGCAAAGGCGTCTCGTGGCGAGTTATTGGGAAGCGAAAGTTGCGAAGGTGATAGTGACCCCTGGTTAAGGCAAAAGTAGCCAAGTTTATTACCCAATAAACAGCCCCGCGCTTATGGTAGTAGTTCAAAGGTGCGTGCCCGCCTCTTCAAGAGAGGTTGGCAGTTTTCATGGTTTCATTGAACCTAAGTCAAGTTTTTTATTTTAATTTTGAGAAGGATTATGAATATGATAACTACAGAGATTAATCTTTAGGTTTTCTTTTATGCCCCTTTTTGAAAGCCACCTGGCAACATTTACATGACCTTGACTGATAACTAACTGCTAAGCAGACTCCAGAAAATATTAAATATTAATATTAAAGACAGTAGACTAGGAAGGAAGCTGAAAAATAAAAGTCCAGAAGGCAAAGGCAAACTTTCTGTATTAGGAAGTCAACAGCAGTCAGATTGAATGGCTAGGAAGTTTTATCTGGGCTTAAATACAAATTAAATTAAAATGATATACTAGTCAGTTATTTCTGTTTTAAAAAATCAATAGGGAACACAAAAGCAAACTGATTTCAGAATTGAATAGAATAATCTTTATACTACTAAAATATTGTGCCTGTAACTTTCAGTTGGACAAAATTGGAAAATAATAGAGCAAGGTAACTCAAATGGACTAATTTACAGACTACATGGACCCATGACTCCCATGGGAATGAAATTTGGGGAAATTGTGGCTGTTTTGGGACCATCTTCTCTACACTTCACCAAAACCTGTAGGTTGTGTGGCACCTCCACCCCTCTATGGCCCCTGCAGCTATACAGCTGGCAGCAACTTCACACCAGTTGTTTTTGCAAACAGATGAGCACTGCAGCATTGCTGAAATCACCTGTGATCATGCTATGATTTCTGACAGAGGCAATGTGGAGCCCAGCAGGAAATTGGAAGTCACTCCTGCAACCACTGATTTTTTTGCTTGCTCATGGTCTTTCTGTGTCTCTGTTTAGATAAGGAAACATCCCTGAAAAGATGAACCTCAGGTTGTCTGACGTACATTCTAATTTCACTTAAGCGTGCAAAGTATCATGAGATAATAACCCAAATGCTTGTTACAGACCATTAGCCATGTCTATACACTTAGTACCTAGTAACTGTCATGGAAGCAGTAGGTTGTAGTTTGGGGGGAGGAGCGGGGAGGAGAATGATTCTTTCCCCAGGTTCCCATGGACCTCCATTATCACTTATTTTAATGCCCAGCCTTCAAGCCAGCTTCCTTCACTATATGAAGGTGCTGCTCTTGAGTTGCTTATCCAAAATTATGCTCTTAATCTTACCCCTCTCTTGTAAGACCTTGTTCTTGCTCAAGATTCTAGGGTTCTTATTCCCTCCTTCTCTTACCCTGAACCTATAATTTAACTTTATTTTCTTTCCCCATAATAGTTTTCCTTTCATTTCTAGATTTAAGGCTGAAACTGTCCTGAAGTGAACATGCCATATACAGATGTAATTTCCCATGTTTCTCATATAATTCACTGCTTTCTTGCTTTCTTCCCCAGATCCCCTTTTCTCATTTGTGTTCTAGCCCCAACTCCACTCTTCCATCTTTGTCCTGAAACCCTTCCCCATAACCCCTCATTAAACCTGCCTTCCCATGCTTGTCATTTCTCACCCCATTCTCTATCATTGTCTCATTATCTTCCTTTGCCAGACACATGCATTTCTCTTGGCCAGGTTTCATTAGAAGAAGTGCAATTCTGCAGATCTTACCAAAGTCTACCATGATTACTCAGACTTCAGGTATTTAATATACTGAAGCTATTTTATTTGCCTTTTGAGATGTTAATCAACAAACAGTCAAAGGTTGTCCATTCTTTCACTGTAAAATACAGAAGCTGGGGAGCAAGGTGGGAACATAAGTTACATACTGTAGTCTCAACTTGTGCTACTCACAACCTCAGCTGGTGGATTGATCTTTAAGATCTTACTTTTAATGAGGAAACCATTTCTATGCTCTGTTATGATTTTAATAGTAATTTTATTAAATGTTACAGTTAAAAAGATAAAAATGAATATAAGCTAACAAATAAAAAATAGTACAGAAAAGAAATATATATGTAAAAAATAGATATGTAAAAGAATGACTTTCTCCATCATAACAAGGATAAATAATTTTAGTAACTTATCATTTCTTAAATTACAAATAATCTCTTTTCCCCATATGTCATCTCTTTATCTGTAAACAAATCTTTAGAGCCTCATCCTGATTAGCAAAGTCCATTAAGAGTCACCAGAGATAACAACATATCTATTTTAACCTTGATCAAATAAATAAACTTTATATTCCTTCCTTTTAACAATCTTGATCTCTAATCACTTCAGTTAATGTCCTTCAACTTATGTCCTTCAAATAATGTCCTAGAATTTGATTTGTTTTCATTTTTGCTTTGTGCCTTTCCACAAAATTCTTCAAAGCTTGAACAGATCTCTTTTGTAAATCCAGTATAGGAAAGATACCCAAGTCACTCTTTTGGTTTGTTATTTGTATATCCTTTTTAATTATTAAGATATCAGCTAGTAACTTTTTTCATATCCTTATTGTTGCCTGTAATTTTTAAATCCACTTTTCAGATCAGTTTCAGTCTTGTCTGATATATCTTGTTCTTTTCCTTAATATTTTTTGAACACAGTCTATCTACAATGATGGATGCTTTTACAGTTAACTTGTTGATTCATTGTTCAAAATATCCTTGGTATGTCTAATGTTAAAAGTATTTTCCTCTATTTTGTACCACTAAGTCATTTTTAAATGTTCTCTTTTAATTGTAATCTTTAGCTCCTTTTGTATTCCTGTAGTGTCCAGCTTCAAAGTTCCATCCTATCATGTTTTTTAAAGAATTTGAAACAAAAAAGTGTTTTCCATTGGAAGGATTTTTATATTTAATACCATAATCTTATTTCAAATCTATCTGAACTTTTAGTTAATTGTAACTATCCAAAATTTTATTTAATATCTACATGAAACCACTGGGTGAGATCATTCGTGGTTTTGGGGTGAGGTATCATCAATATGCTGATGATACACAGTTATATATCTCCACCCCAAACCAGATCAGTGATACCCTCTCCGTGATGACTCGCTGTCTGGATGCGGTACGGATCTGGATGGATGGAAACATGCTTCGGCTCAACCCGGCCAAGACTGAGTGGCTGTACATACCGGCATCGCGGTCCAGTCTGGAATGTCCATCGTTGACCATAGGGGGAGTGGTGTTGCCCCCTGTGGATAGGGCAAGGAACCTGGGGGTCCTCCTGGATGCACGGCTCCGGTTGGAGGAGCAGGTGGGAGCCGTCACCAGGGGGCTTTGCCCAGGTCCGGCTGGTTCACCAGCTTCGCCCGTTTCTGGACCGCGATGCCCTGCGTACGGTCACTCATGCCCTTGTTACTTCGCGACTCGACTACTGCAACGCTCTCTATTTAGGACTGCCCTTGCATACCATCCGGAGACTGCAACTGGTGCAAAATGCAGCGGCGCGGGTGGTGATGGGAGTTTCCCGGTTCTCCCATGTTGCCCCCCTCCTGTGCGGCCTGCATTGGTTGCCGGTTGCGCTCCGGGTGAGATTCAAGGTTTTAACCTTAACATACAAAGTCCTGCATGACATGGGTCTTCATTACTTAAGGGAGCGACTACTGCCGACATCGAATACTAACCGCCCTGTGCGAACCCATAGACAGAGGCTCCTTGGGGTCCCGTCAGCCGGGCAGTGCCGGCTGGTGGTCCCCCGACGACGGGCCTACTCTGTCACGGTCCCTGACCTCTGGAATCAACTTCCCTTGGAGCTCCGCCTGGCCCCTGACCTTCGCACCTTCCATCGCGATTTGAAGACCTGGTTGTTTAATCAACCTGGGCTGTGACCTTGGGGTGGGGTGGTTTTTTAGAGTTTTAATTTTGGGATTTTAGTGTTAATTCGGCTTAATTTGTTTAATCTGGTTTTTACCTAATTTATTGTTGTGTTGCTTTTAATTTGTAAGCCGCCCCGAGTCCTTCAGGAGAGGGGGCGGCATATAAGTCGAATTAATAAATAATAAATAAATAAATAAAATCAACATTCTAATCATTTTTTGCTGTTTTATTTTTTTAAAGCATTTTTAAAAGTCTGTAAACTTGTGTTTAAAACTTTTTTGGCCAAAGTTTAAAGGAAACACATGAGGTGCTGTAAAACCTGTTGATCCAAAGGTTGATTACAGATTAATAGCTGAAAAGCCATTAACAAGCAATTTCTGGAGGGCATTATAAAAGGAAATAAGCAAACCCAATGTCCATAAAGGTGCTGACTGCCATTTGAGCCAAAATGGCTTGCCTTTGTCTCCCAGTGTTGTAAACCCGCCGGAAACCATTGTCTTGCAGTCTCCTTGCAAGAAGCAACTGTCTGAAACACTTATGGGAGATCTCGAGTTCTCTCTTGATTAGGAATTAGGAAGAACCAGCTCTTCATTCTCTATGGTTGTCAGCTTTGCTTTTAGCAGAGCCATCTTCAGTTCATCATTTCTTCCCCAGCACTCCACTTCTGCCCTACATTTTTGAGTAATTCATTTATTCATACAAGTTATAGCCCACTTTCCTGCAATTCTAGCTGCCCTGAGCTTTGTTTGCATTTAATCAGGAGTCAGCAGACCATCATCCTCCTAAAATTATTGGCAGCCCTCCAGCCTTCTAAAATTATACCACCGAAATTGTGATTTTCATCTGTGCTGCTCTCTTCCCCCAAAATAGGGGTAGGAATAAAGGCAGGAGGTGCCTAAGAAACAATCCTGAAAACCCAATTTATGGCATCAAAGTTCAGCCTTATAAGAGGCAACACCTACGTGGCTAAGCAAAGTCGGGGAGGGGGGAAGGATGGAAGAAAGGAAGGAAGAAAGAAAGGTTGGAAATATAAATGTAAAGGAGGGACTTTTTATCGTTTATGGTGGACATGTGATAAAGCAAAGAAATATTGCAGTAGGGTTCATATTTTAATACAGAAAATTCTTAAAGTGAATATAAAGAGAAAACCAGATACTTTTTCTTTCGGGTTTAATGGAAAAAGACCTGGAAAATAATTTGGAACTCTGATGTTATATATGATGACGTCAGCAAGACTACTCTATGCCCAGAAATGGAAAGTCACCTCAATCCCCACAATGGATGATTGGCTTCAAAAACTGATGGAGTTAGCAGAGATGTCTAAACTCACTGTTTTGATCAAGGAAAAAAATACAAATACTTTTATTTCTACTTGGAAACTGCTTCTGGACTTTGCGCTTGAGGTGGAAAAAAAATGAAACTTTGATTTTGAGTTTCACCGATTAGATAGATTTATTGTTATAGAAATGGCTAGCTAATACGATTATGTAAAAGTAAAAAGTTGAGGTTTGATGTTAATGCCTTACTCTACTGCACCAAAGGGAGTCAGAAATAAATGCCTTTTTTTCTTTTTTCCCTTTTCTTTCCCTCACTTTTCCTCTTTCCCCTTTCCCTTCCCTATTTTCCCTACTATTTACTTTTGTATTTTCTTTGTATGCTGTATTATAAACTAATAAAAACTATTAAAAATAGGTTATCACATTTTAGGTACCTTGATTCAAACATTGTTATCCTATGATGCACCATTTTGGTTAATTGATGTCTACAGACAGATGGACAGGAGAGTTTTAGTATAAAGATAGAAATGCTGGGGACCAAATCGTGTTCTCCCATCCCCCATCCCTATTCCCATGGCTAATTGTGTAATTTAGCCTCTTGCGTAATCATTTGCACATTTTCTGGGAGTAAACCCCCTTACACAATGAGACATTTGTATAAATATGTGCAAGATTGGCCTGGTGGTCACTCTGTATGGAACTGCGCAATTCAGGTTGCTCACTTGTCAGCAGACATATATAGATCAGTTTTTTATTCAGGTAAAAGTTAAGATTTTTAAAACCCCACTTAAGCACATATATAATGCTTGAAAATAGCCAGGTTTAAATCCTCATTCAGCAATAAACTACACTAGCTGAACTTGTGCTGGGAGGAAGGGAATAACTTCACACCATTCTGATCTGTTTGGAAAAAATAGTTTTGAATGTAGAGAAATAGCAAGAATGTGGAAATGAAGTATTCTTTGCAAGAAATAGTATTAATTGTGCATTGATTCAAAATATATATTTGTCATCAGTACCACAAATGTTTAGTAGAGGACATCTAAAGCACCATCAGAACATTGAAGAAGACAACAAGCTTATTAACACTTTTGCTGCACTCCCACAAAAAGCAAGAAGAAATACACAAACACTGAAAAATTTACTACTAGCAGCCTCTTCTTCCACCATTATTCTGTGGTGGAAGTAAATTTACTGAGCTCGAAGAAGTTGGATCTGGCATTAACTAGAGCTCTTTTCTGATCACAATGATTGACTACTGTTATTAAAGCTGCTGGAAAATTTTACAGGTCTAGAATCATCCTCTGAAGAGCAAGCATTATAATAAGAGACCTTCATTAACAACTTTCTTTTGCAAACATTTGTTAGTAAATTGCTCCATACTGCCAGATTCCACTTTGAAGCTTGCTGGGAAGCGTAGATTAGAACTGGAACTACAATCAAAACAACGCGGTCTCTCTTTGAAGATAAAAGCAGAATACAAAGACCGATTCTACATCTTGTCAATCTCATGCAAAAACTAGAGCTATCTAGAGCTGGTGGCTCTATTGGACTTCAGAGTTTGAAATAGATACAGCAAGGAATAATGTACACAATGTCAAGAAGAGAAAGTGGCTGAAGACAAGAAAGAGGAGAATGACATGGGAGCAAAAAGCATATAGTTCCTAAAAACTTTATCTGACATTAGAAAGCCCTTCATTGGATGCAACTCATTGGATGTACCTGTCATCAAAGGAAACCCATAAGCTATTCCATACAAACATAACAGCTGAAGAAGGTCTGTTGATGCCAAGAAAGAAGAACTGTTCTCAGAAAAAAGAGATGGTAGATCTCCAGATTTAGGAGATTTTCACCTCACAATGTCTATGAAGATTCTCAGTCATCCAGGTCATGATTGTCCCAAATGTGCTTTTTTAAGAGGCAACTGGACTTTCTGGTTTTTCTTTGAAGATGTTTTGCTTCTCATCCAAGAAGTTTCTTCTTCCTCAGAGCTAGGCCAAAAAAGCCAGAATTACCAGTGTTATCATTTTAACATCATATTTTTACATGGATGAAAAAATAAGTAATACTCGATAGATATTGTGCAGTTTCACTAAATGTAATAGGGTCTTTGGGTTGGGAGGACAGCCAAGTAATTATCTTTTTTGCCACTTTCAGCGACACTCAATTTAAATAATAAGTTAAAAGAGAACAGGGACTTACGTGCAGGTTTTTCATGAGATGAGTTCATTCTCATTCATTTTGATGAATAAAAAGTATGTTACTCATTAAATAATTTATTTATTTATTTGAACTGGAAAAGTCTTTTATCTTTGAGGAAAGAAGTGAAATACAATGAAAACTGATATTTTTTTTTAATGTTAAACGTATATTTTTAAAAGTTCCTTTCTTGCTTTGTCGGTTTTAAAATCTATTTACTATTGATATTTCTATGCCACTGTACTCCAGACAACTTTGAGTGACATACAACAAGTAAACAAGAGAAGAACAGTAAAAAATGTACATTAATGTAGCACTAAACAGCAGGAGTGATTCTAAAAAAACCTAACATTTCAATAAATATGCTCTCTCAGAGCCAAGTTTTTATTTCTTTGCAAAACTCATTAGGGAGGATATGGTTCTTATATGTGAGGACAAATTGTACCATAGGAGGAGCGTACAACTGAGAAGACTTTTATGGAAGTCTCTATTAATTCCTTCATAATCTTTAATGGGATGTCTTGTCCAACAGAGCCTCTTATTGGACAGGCAGATTCACTTCTAAGCAGGCATTTTATAGGCGGCCATTCTCTAAGTAATATGGATTTTAAATTCAATAACCAGCACCTTGAATTGCACCCAGAATTTGACTGGAAGCCAGTGGAGTTCTCAAAATAGATGTGTTACACAGTTAAATCTCATCGCCACCCTGCCTGAGCCACTACAAACTGAGGCAGTTTGAGCTGCATGGCCTTCAGATATAAGCTCTGTGTCAAGCAAATTGCAATAATCCAATCATGGGGGGGCATGAATAACTATTCCCAATGCTTCTGATTCAGGAGGGGTTGCAATTGGCACCTGAGATGTAATTGTGCAAAGGCTCTCCTGGCCATGGTCTTAATTCTGCTGCCGAAATAGAAGCAGCGAGTCCAGCAGAACCCTCAAGTTGGAAACCAGTTCTATCATGGGAACATCATTCTATCCAGTATTTAAAATGATATATATTTCTGAAATCCAAACATTTCTTCCCTCATAGCCACCCTGTCTGGGGCCAGGATGGGCATGGACAGGGTGGGCGTGGCCAGCTTGATGTCACTTGTGTTGGAGGTGCCTGTGGTGGCCTGAGCACTCTGCCAGCAAAAACTGGCTCCCGAGCTTTGTTTTCTGCTGCAACGGCCTCCTGCAACCCTCTGCCAGCAAAAATGGAGCTCCATTTTCACTGGCAGAGTCACCAGGGCCAGTCCTTTTGCTGTTTCCAGGGTGGCCCCACAGGCCAGTTCTAAGCATTCCATGGGCCGGATCCGGCCCCCTGGGCCTTGAGTTTGACACCCCTGATCTAGTCCTAATTTGTTCTCCATCCAGATCTTACTAGACACCAGACATCAAGTCAGAATCTCCATCACATCTCCTGTCTCACAAGGGATAGAAATATATAACTGGGTATCATCCATTTACTGATGATAACTCACATGCCAATATAAGAACTCATCCAGCACTTCATACTGACAGTAAGGAAAAAAGGACTGAAACCTAAAGGACATTTTGTATTCAAAATCCTGGACTTGTGACTACCATAGAACTGAAATTTGGCATATTTTATAAAACATTTTATAACATAAAAGTATTAAACAGTTTATGGTATAATACAGAATACATAATATACATAATACAAATATAGACATTTGATTGTGCTATGCAATATGGGCTGTTTTCAATGCAAATATATCTCTAAATGTATCCCAGCTTTTCCAGTGAAGTCGGTGCATTAGAACCTCTGCCACTGTTGAAGATGTTGAGGAATCTGATAAAGAAATATTTCTGAAAGGATGACTCAAGGGGTCACGGATTGTCTAGTTCACAGTAAAAATAGATCAAAACAAACAAATGTCCTTATTCTCATAAAATGCTTAATCTATGATATAGCAGTAGCACTTAGACTTATATACCGCTTTATAATGCTTTACAGCCCTCTCAAAGCAGTTTACAGAGTCAGCATACTGCCCCCAACAATTTGGGTCCTCATTTTACCCACCTCGGAAGGACGGAAGGCTGAGTCAACCTTGACCCTGGTGGGATTCAATCTGCCAAACTGCAGTGGGAGTAGCTTGCAGTACTGCATTCTAATCACTGCACCATCCAGGCTCCATATGGAGGTTTTGCCATCTAATAGACCTCAAACAATAAAGTGGGGCTTCCAAATACATGTACAGTAATCATAGTAGGTCCATAGAGAGTCATGGGATTTACTCAGTCCATGAATGAATTTGTGGGCAGGTGCTCATCCCAACATACTTTAGTTAGTTTATTACAATATTTGTCACTAACCTCATTCAACCAACTCTGGCTATTGTATGAAGAACTAGAAAAGGGAGTTGTTCAAAAGTGGGGATACAGTCAAAGGAAAAAAAACTTTTCTTTTGAATAAGCTTATATATTTTATCAGTTGGGGATTGTTAGAAAAGGAATTCAGCTAAATAGCTTAATATTGTATTATTGGGGGATGATGCTTTTTTAGTATTTGGATCCCAATATATTTAGAACTGTAGAGGTAAATTCAAAATTAAGCTCAGAAATGAGTAAGAACTCTTATTTATTCATTCATTCAGGTTATACCTTCCCTTCCTACTTTGGCAAATATTCAAGATGGAACTGTAATATTCATCTTGAAGAATTGTGTGTTTCACATATTTAAACCTGTCAACGTTACAATACTGTAGCAAAATTCTGAACCAAATGAAGGCTCAATGTCATTCTCAAGGGAAACTCAATATATAAATATTACCAGTTTGTAGAGCAAGAACAGTTTACAACTGCATGAAGATCAAATTGTAAGACTTTATCTACACAATGGCTTCCATTTTAAGTTTCTGTTTATTCTTACCAATGATTGTATCCAGACTGAAATTCATCATGAAAGTGATCAATTGTGAGGACAATTAACTCCAGCCCTTCAGATGACCCCACCCAACAAGTATACTTTTTTTTTTAAAAGGGAGAATAAGATAACATTGCAAGAATCTTTAGCCTTATAGGCTAAATATTTGAAGTTCAACGTGAAATCTAATATTACTTTTTCTGACTTTGCAGATATATAACTCACAAAGCTAATTGGCTAATTAGCCCTAAATGGCTTGGGTCCAGGGTACTTGCGGGAACGTCTCCTGCCAGCATCACATTCCAATTGCCCTGTGCGCTCCCACAGGAGGGACCTCCTTGGGATTCCGTCGGTTAGACATTGTCAGCTGGCAGTTCCCAGGGCTAGAGCCTTTTCTGTGGGAGCGCCCGCCCTATGGAATCAGCTCCCTGTGGATCTCCGTTTGGCCCCTGATCTCCGCTCCTTTCGCCGAGACTTGAAGACCTGGTTATTTCAGCAGGCTGGTCTGGATTGACCCGGGGGTGGGTTATTTTAGTTGTTTTAATTCAATTTTAATTAATTGGCTTTAGACTTGTAGTTGTTTAATTCATTTTTATTCTAATTTGTTCGGTTTTTAAATGTTCGCCGCCCTGAGTCCTTAGGGAGAAGGGCAGCATACAAGTCTAAATAAATAAATAAATAAATAAATAAATAAATATTTGGCTGAAATCAGCTTCATGCCATAGTTCACATATCACGTTACACTGTGCTTGATTTTAACCACAACTGAGTTCATACAATATGCTAAAGCTAAACCGTCAATCATTGTAGCCAGACTCATACAAGACAGCAAGCCAAAATCAAACAAGGTAGTATCTTCCACAATACATAAACCCAACCTATCCCTAAAGGAAATGTGCAGAAAGAAGCTACATTAATATACATTTAAGCATAATATTTGCATCCCAAAACACACATTTTGTCCCATAGTAACAGGCCATAATGTACATAAAATACAACACTGATCAGTTGAACAATGTAAAGTAGAACGAAAGATGGCATCCATTAATATAGACCTGCCCACCCAGTTAAGTATTCTAGTGAGAGGCTTCCATGTGAATTACTAATCTCTAGAAAAAATGTTTTGAACAAAGCTGACACAATGAAACAATTCTGCTCCCAGTCACCATTGTCAACAATAAAGAAGTTCTGATAGGAACTTCTGGAAGTGCTATTGCATCCGTAATATTCCAGATCAGAACCACTGCATTCTTCTTTTTTCTTTATGTGCTCACTGAGGCCTAGCTGCTCATTTGTATTGCAGATGCTAGGATTATTGTGTGATCACAACACTTTCTCCTTGCATAGAGCCCTGCAGAGCTACATTTTGAGAAAAGGGCAATTTTGCTTGCTATTCTGATTACCCCAAACTAACACAAAATAACTGTTATACATAGAAAAGAGGAGCATTTGCATGGATACAGAAGGTAAGTCAAGTATTTGCAAATACACCTGGCTTTGAGGGTGTACAAACATATCAAACTCAAACTTTCATTTCTGATACCAGCAAGGTGGAGATTCTGTTTTACATTCAGATGAGAAAGAGTGGCTAACTGATTGAAACTGAACATCGAACTGTCTTTCACAACATGTCCATATAAAACATTATGCATAATAACAATTGCAAAGACATCGCTGAATTAAATAAATTCTATAATACACATTTTTGGTCATTCTGTACAAAATCAAAACTGTATGAAAGAGAGAGGCTGGGCTTGCTGATCTTGCTAACCTATATTCTCAGCTGGGAGAACGTGTTTGCTTAACATCTGAAATTTCTGTCTGCAGTTTGGAACCTTGATCAAGTTTCAGTTCATAGAGGCTATTAAGCTTCCTTGTGTCTGACCTAGGTAGCAGCACTGGGTAGATTCAAGATTCTGTTATTATATCCTGCAACAATAAAGCAGAATTCTTCGATCCCTATGGTGCCTTTTTTCTTGACTTGGCCTACTTCAAAAAGCCTTCAACAATCTTGAAAGCCTGTCTTAAGTTTTCTGTCTCTTATGAAACAAAATCAAGGCAAGTTATTTTGGGTTTCTTTTTCACACCTCAGCTCAGTCTTTGGTCTGTGTAAACTTTTCTCCAAGACTTCTTGTATAGGCTCATCCTTGCCTTTTAACAGCTCTATATATTCCACAGGGTACCTTACGCAAACATTACTTATTTCCAAAATCACATAGCAAGAGACAGTTGGCTGCATGTCCGTGTCACCCCAGACTGAATGCTGCTGAGTTTTGTTTTTGCATTTCAAAAAAAAGATGTGATTGAGATAAAATTGTTTGTTGCCCTTTGGCTATCCATAAAAACCACACTGGAAATGGCCAGAGCTATTATTGTGAGGGTTGCAGCATTCCACTGATTAATTGATCAGATTAAGCAAGTGACCTCCTTTTTAACTATGGAAAAAGTTGCTCCCCAATTAATCAGGTAGGTTAATCAGTCTTTCCTATTATTTCATGAAAGATGAGGAGGGCCAGAAGCACCTTAGAAAAAACACCCTGCAATATAGAAAGAAATGTTCTTCTGGAGATGTACCAACCACATCATTAAGTACATTGCCAAACAAAGAAAATTATGCCTTTTCCTTTAAATCTATCGGAAGCTAGTGTATTACAAAGGTGTCTCCTCTGACAGAAGATCATCTACTGGGATCCCATCACTGAGTGTTCTCAGGATGGGGTCACTTTCTGTGGAAAAACTTAACCCTAATATCCAGATTACAACCCTAATATCCAGATTACTTCCCCTTGCCTGGTTTCTGAAGACCTTTGAAGACATGGCTCTCAGGAAAGCTTTGGGATATTGAGAATTGCTTTATACTTGCTGAGCTGAACAAGGAAGGACATATTTGTTTCTTAGATTATAATATGTTTTAATATTGTTTCTTAATACTTGGAGCCAATGGAAACAGAATGGTATTTATTTATAATAAAACAGTGAGGAAAGCCTCTTACAATTAATCAGATACAATTTCTTTGATCAGTTGATAGCTTTGCTCATAAAATCTAGGTTGTAATCAGTCTCTGCTTTGACTCTCCACTCCTCATTCCATCTAATTCTTAATTGTGATTATCTGAGTCAAATATTATTAACAAACTAAAGCTACCAGCTTTGCCCAACATTCCTTTTTCTAGATTATCTCCACCTCCTTGTGTAAAGCCAAACAGGATGCATAGATTTCTTAAAGGGGTAACTAACGCTAAATACAGTGGAACATGTTTTAAATGTTTTGTTTAATTCAACCCACATGACCAGTCTTTTTCATTATCTGCACAGTGAGATGTTACTTAGGAGCAAATTAGTAATCAACGTATCACTGTTCTTAGCAGTAGTTGTGTTATGTATGCAGGTTTGAATGTCATTGGTTTAGTTTGAACTGTTCTTATAAAATGTCAAATATGATTGGTTTAAAAAGCACGGGAAAAACCCTGCACTCTGATTGGCTGGCAACTGTGGTTGCTGGCTATAAGTAGCAGCCGCAGCCCAGCCACGTCGGGTCTGTTATGAGTTGTAATCACTAATAACTCTTCACTGAAGCACTCCGCGTCTGTCTCTTCACGCAAACTTAACACTGGCGACGAAGGTGGGATCCTTCCTGAAGAGAAGATGACACGGAAAACAAGCTGAGAGAGATGGCTGCGCTGAACACCTCCCCAGCCCCGTTCGATCCGACGGCAGAAGACTGGGACTTGTATGCGGATCGTTTTCAAATGTATTTGGAGGGAAACGATCTCGCCGACATTTCCGAGAAGCGGAAGAGGGTGGTCTTTCTCACGCACTATGGTCCGGCAGTTTTCAAGATGGCGAAGGCATTGGCGGGAGCTGCAGACGTGAAGGTAATGGACTGGCCCGACTTAGAAAAGCTTTTAAGAGCCCATTACGTCCCACAAGTATCGTGCCTCATTAAGAGACACGAGTTTTACTGTCGGGATCAAGGGGAAAGCGAAAACGTTAACAACTTTGTGGCAAGTTTAAGAGACATTGGGGGTGCATGCGAGTTTAACAACTTGGAGGAGGCCATGCGCGATCAATTTGTTCTAGGCCTCAAAGGCAAGGTGCTTCAGAGCAAATTGTTATTAAAACCTAAGATCACGTTGAAAGAAGCCATAGAAGAGGCCTCCTCAGCAGAAGCCACTAAGTCCTCAGCAGCAGCCATGAAGAAAATTAACAAGGCCTCAAGCCATTCTGATGTGGAAAAGTCCACAACAACTCATTGCGAGCAAATAGATTCTGAATCAGACTATAGTGAGGTGGAGGAAGGAATTTTTAGACTCAGAATTGAAAAGAAAAAGAAAGACCTAGGAAGAAAAAGGCAAGACTTTTATTGCAGAGGTTGTGGGGGGGAGGCACCCCCACACTGAATGCAAGTTTTTTGATACCATCTGCCTTCATTGTGAAAAAAGAGGTCACTTAGCAAGAGTCTGCAAATCATCCAGAACTCAGTGAGAAAATGGGGCGCAACTCAGAAGCAAATGGGAAGAATGAAACTCATCAAACAGTCACCATTGGTCATTCTTCAACCTTAAGAAGTAGAAAAGTACATGTGAAGGTACTCATTGAAGGAAGGCCTTGCCAAATGAAAGTGGACTCAGGCTCCTATTTATCTATGGTGTCATGGGACACTATTCACAGGCTACTTCCCAACATTCAGAAGAAACATTTCCAGAAGCAAGCACTGACTCTTAAAGACTACCAAGGGAACAAGATTCCGGTAGTTGGAACAAGAGAATTCAACGTGAAGTTCAAAGGCCACACCAAATGTTTGCTCCTGACCATCGTGAACAAGGACCGCCCAAGCTTGCTGGGACTTGAGTGGTTCAATCCACTAGGCATTGAGGTGACTGGCATCAATCACGTGAGCAACTCTGAATGGGAGGAGGCCTTGAAGTCTGAGTTTCCAGAGGTCTTCAGCGAAGGATTGGGCAAGTATATGGGGACCCCTATCACTTTCAACCTAGATCCCAAGGTGCCCCCAATTCATTTAAAGCCCAGAAGGGTCCCATTTGCTTTAAAGGAAAAAATTGATGCACAATTAGATAAACTAATAGCTCAAGGGGTTTTAGAGCCCACTGACCACTCCAGGTGGGAGACACCCATAGTCACACCAGTCAAGACTGATGGGTCCGTAAGAATCTGTGGGGACTATAAGGGGACACTGAACCATGTGCTGCAGCAGAGCACATACCCAGTTCCAGTGGTGCATCATCTGTTACATTCACTTGGCAGGGGTACAGTCTTTGCCAAATTGGATCTGGCCCAGGCATATCAACAACTAACAGTTGATGATGCCACTGCAGAGGCCCAAACCATTGTGACTCATAGAGGTGCCTTCAAATGTAAAAGGTTACAGTTTGGAGTAAGCGCGGCACCAGGCATCTTTCAAAGCCTTATGGAAAGAATGCTCCAAGGACTGCCAGGGGTAGTGCCTTATTTTGATGATGTGTTAATCTCTGCTGAAAATGACACTCAATTACAAGAGAGACTCAGAGAAGTACCAGATTCAAGAAAGCGGGGTTAAAAGTCAAGAAAGAAAAATGCACTCTTAGGACTGACAAGGTTGAGTTCTTGGGTTACATGATTGACAAGCATGGCATCCACCCTACAGATGCCAAGCTTCAAGCAATCAAAGAAGCCCCTAGACCTAAATGCAAAACAGATTTGCAAGCCTTCCTTGGACTCATTAACTTTCATCACATGCTCCTACCTCAGAAGGCAACCATTGCAGAACCATTGCAAAGATTACTTGACAAAAAGTCTGTTTGGGTCTGGGGGAGGAAGGAACAATCAGCATTTAACAGTATTAAAAGACTAATCACGTCTGATGCTGTACGGATACAGTTCTCTGAGAATCTGCCTGTTGTACTGACTTGTGATGCATCCCCTTTTGGAGTGGGGGGGTGTTTGAGCCACAGGCTTCCCAGTGGGAGAGAAGCCCCTATTGCATTTTACTCTCGCACTTTGACCAAAGCAGAGAGGAATTACAGCCAATTGGACAAGAAAGCACTGGCAATTGTTGCAGCTGTCAAGAAATTTCATGAATATTTGTATGGGAGAACATTTACCATTGTTACAGATCACAAACCTTTGTTAGGCATTGTGGCAGGAGACAAACCTACACCTACTATCCTGTCACCAAGAATGCTGAGGTGGACTGAATTTCTTGCTGCTTATTCATACAAACTTATCCACAAGCCTGGCAAGGACATTGGACATGCTGATGCACTGAGTCATTGTCCACTTCCTTGCCACAAGGAGGACTTTGAACCTGAAACACACACCTTTTTCCTAGAAACTGTTGCCAAGCTTCCAGTTCATGCTGCTGAAATTGCCAGAGAGACTGCCAAAGACACTTTATTGGCTCCTGTCATAGGCTGGATTAAGAAAGGTTGGCCTCTTCAAGATCTACCTCACCTGGCCCAACCTTTTAAGTCCAGGCAAACTGAATTATCTGTATTAAGAGGATGTATTTTGTGGGGTAACAGGGTGGTTATTCCAGCAAAACTGCAAAAAGAGGTTTTGGAAATGTTACATGAGGGTCATCCAGGTATTGTAAGGATGAAGGGATTGGCCAGGAGTTATGTATGGTGGCCAGGTATTGACAAAATGGTTGAAAACTGGGTTGCATCTTGTCCCAACTGTCAGGTAGTCAGGCCTGCCCCCCCCCCCCCACAGGAATGGGAATGTCCTAGGGGCCCATGGTCTAGGATTCACATTGATTTCGCAGGCCCTACCAGAGGGCACACCTTTCTTATTATAGTAGATGCATATTCCAAATGGCTAGAGGTAATCCCTATGGCATCCACCACAACTGATGCTGTCATCAAACAGCTCAAAAACTTTTGTAACCCACGGGTTACCTGATGTTCTTGTCTCTGACAATAGCCCTCAATTTACATCCAACCTTTTTGAATCCTATTTAGCACAACAGGGTATCAGACATGCCCTCACTGCCCCTGGGCACTCTTCGGCTAACGGCCGGGCTAAACGCATGGTACGTTTTACCAAGGAGAAACTTCAGCAACTGGGTCCTGGGGACATCACTGAGAAAGTTGAAAAACTTCTTAGTGTTCAGCACATCACTCCTAACCCATCAAATAACTGATCCCCAGCAGAGTTGTTGATGGGTAGGAAACTCAGGTCCCCCTTGACCGCCTTCATCCCACTTACACACCCAACGCACACTAGATTCCACTTCCAAAGTTCGCACGTTCAGTGTGGGTGATTCTGTTTATGCTAAGAACCTTATGGGTGAACCTTCATGGATTCCTGCTGAAATAACTCAAATCACAGGCCCTCGTTCTTACAGGGTACAAACAGAGGATGGAGTCCTCTGGAGCAGGCACATTGATCAGCTTAGATCCAGGTTACCTCAGGAACATCGCAATTGTTCCTCTCTAGTTCCCATACCTAATGCCTTTTCTAGGGGGGAGGGGGAGGAACATGAGGATAATCAGCAAACAAGAATCAACCCCATGTGTAATGAGCCATTATGACAGGAACCATTCCAAAACCTGTCACAATGCCAAAATCCATCCTTACAAGAGGAAGATTGCACATCACTACCTGACTTGGGTGCTGACATTGGTTTGGAGATGGGTTGGGAGGAGAGACCAGATTGTAACAATCAAACAGGGTCTTTTTTCACTGGAAGCCCGAGTAGGGAAATGTCAACAGACACATTTCCTCTCTCACTGGGTGAGAACGTTAAAACTTCTGAACCACGAAGGTCTCAACGTACACGTTAGAGCCCCACCTATTTAAAAGAATACATTAGATAGGTTGGGGTTTGGTATGGACTGAACCTAGTGGGGAGGGGTGTTATGTATGCAGGTTTGAATGTCATTGGTTTAGTTTGAACTGTTCTTGTAAAATGTCAAATATGATTGGTTTAAAAAGTGCGGGAAAACCCTGCACTCTGATTGGCTGGCAACTGCGGCTGCTGGCTATAAGTAGCAGCCGCAGCCCAGGCAAGTCGGGTCTGTTATGAGCTGTAGTCACTAATAAACTCTTCGCTGAAGCTCTTCGCGTCTGACTCTTCATGCAAACTTAACGAGTTGCATAGTCTATTCAGATTCACAACTGTGGAATAACAATTTTGCACAAGAGAGCACACCAAATAAGTTGTATTCTCTAGCTGTGTCATTTTTTAAAAAAGAAAATTACACTGAATTTAATCATTTTTATTTACTTTAAAAGTAGAATTTTAGTTTACATTCTTAATGTTCCTTTTCCTTATTCATGGTCACATGTCCACTTTTAATAAAGTGAGGTTGATTTTGATTGCTTCTCTCATTCATGATTAATATTCAAGTAAGAACTTTGGAAAAATAGTACCCTTAGGTTTTATGTGGAGGCAGCTTTGTGGTGGCTGAAAGCACTTTTGTTTCTATGAGTAGAACACCAGATTTTTTCCCAATTAACCCTCTTCCCACCTCCACCCCCACCTGCCATTTCTGGCTTTGAAAAGCTGTTCTTGTAACATTAAACTAATGCTGAGAACGCCCAGTGTTAAGTTAATCCTTTGGAACAATTATGGACAACGGAACAGGAAATGAAGTAGGTAGTAAGTAGGGAATCGCACATGTACAGTTCAGTACATAGAAATATGGTTTGTCTTGCATAAGCTACAAACAGTTTTCACTACACAAAGCCATTCTGCTTACAGCTCATTTAACAGTTTACCAAGTGTGTAATGACTTGGAAGATATAGGTGAAAGTTGCAAACTGGTGTGCACCTTTTGGAATCTAATTCTAATATTAAAAGTATGAGATTTAAGGATCAGAGTCTTCAATTTGTTCATTCCAGAAAACCCCACACCAACTAGCTAAAAGTAGCTAAAGACAGATTACTAACTGAAAACATTAAATTAATGCTGAGAGCATCCAGTGTTAAGTTCAACAGCAAGGCAGCTTCAGCAGCTGTGAAACACTAAGCAACTAGTCAAATAAGAGTTACCCCTAACACATTATTATTGCTATTCTAAACATGTTATTCCTTGATGCCAGAGGAAAAAATATGCATTTTCCCCACTAGTTGTCATTCAATTTGATAAAAAGCATTTGCTTTCAAAATTCTTCCAAAGTGAGAGAAGAGAGAAAAGAGTATTTCAGATAAATTCTTCAGAATGGATTGTGGTCATGCATATATATTTACTTTCAATGTGTGTAGGAGGTGTGAGTTTCTCGTTTTCCACTGGTCTGAAATCTAACTGGCTTTCCATAATTCAGTTGAAACCTAAGAGGATACCTCAGGTAGGAACTTTCTTATGGGTCTTTCTCAGCATCAGTGAAATCAGATCACTGTCACTGCTAAAGGGGAGCCCTACTCTTAATGGATATATTCTTTTGAAGAACTTCAGAAACAGAACCTACCAGGTATTCTAATCCACACATTCACTGAAGAATTTCAAAAGACCACTTGTGCCCAACTCAACTAAACAATTCTAGTAGGACACTTGGAAGATCTTCCTGCTAAGAAATAACAGGTGGAGGAACACATAGCAACACTAGTTTCAATATTCATTGCCATGTGTCTTGATCAGATGACTATGGAACATACAGTAGAACAACCCATGGACATGGAGTTAACAATGAGAGAAGACACGTTGGACCAAGAGAGCTAAGGCCAACTTTCCCAACCAGAATGGACCTACAGAAAAAATAATGGTGAAGAATGTGAGCCATTATTAATTTAAGACAGGGCTTCAAACTTGCGGCTCACAGGCTGGATGCGTCATGCGCTGGCCATTCCCATGCCTGGTTTAGCAAAGGGGGGGGGAGTCAAGATACATCACATGACAATGTCGTGACAATGCGAGTTTGACAGCCCTGATTTAAGACAAATATTCTTTGCACTGCATATGTCAGCCAAATTGTTAATGTTTACATTGGAATCAAAATCAGAGACTTCTAAATAAACCTGAATGGCACCTCATCATTAACAGCAAGGGCTATAGCCTGCTGTGAATGTGCCCTTCTATTCCCTCAAATGATTACTAATGACAATACCGTTTTTATGGCATTCATTATTGCACTGCTGAGAGGTGCCCTAAGGCAGAGATGTTCAAACTGACTTTTTGGTGGTCTCACTTTGCAACCATCAGGAACTATTAACTGTGCTGTTTGTTCTAATATTTGATCAGAAGTACAAGGTGCTTTATAAGACTTCTCTGACAACAGTTACCTAGACCAATTTGGTATCTGGATTCATGTTTCGTATGAAAGCTTGAATAATTGTTTCATTTTCCTAAAAGCAGATCTTGGTAACAAACTACGTATTGAAGCTGACTAAAGCAGGGCTTGCCAACCTTTTGGCCCTCAGGGACCACCAAACTCATAAATTTAAATCCCGGGACCACTAACTGACAGTGGCTTGCTGACATTAGTGGGAGAGAGAGGGAGAGAGAGAGAGAGAGAGAGATTTAACCTCTCTCTCCCTCCCTCTCTCTCTCTTTCTCACACACACACACACACATACACACACACACACCCAAACACAGAGAGGCAGGGGTGGGATTCAAATTTCTTAACAACCGATTCTGTGGGTGTGGCCTAATTTGTGGGTGTGCCTCGGTGGTCATGTGACTGGCTGGGCATGGCTTGTATGTAAATATTATAAATATTTATATAAATATTGAATTTTTTATAATTAAAAAAGAGCAACTTTTACCCAAAATCAGGCAGAGTAGGCAGGCAGATTGAGTTGCTCACAGAATCATACATTCATTCAGAGATCTGTGAGATCGGCTACCTGAGCCTGTCACATAAAATTTGCTTGTAAGCAAACCCATAAAATTTGCTAGCAAGAAAACTCACAAAATTAACTCGCAACACACCATGTATGTAAATATTGATTTTTTTTATTAAAATAAGAGCAACTTTTACCCAAAATCAGTCAGAGCAGGCAGGCAGATTGAGTTGCTCACAGAATCACAGATTTACTTACAGATCTGTGTTTCTGCCATTGTCTAGCTGAGTCTGCACTGCTTCAGTCCTAAGGAAGATTCGGCTCTGCTTAAAGAGCTGAAGATCTGAAGATTAGCTAGAAAGCAAGAAATCCAACGATTTCCTGCTTTCTAGCTAATCTAAATCTCTCTGCACAGCAGAACAGCTGATGGTCAGAAAAAAGAAAAATAGCAACTTAGCAGGCAAGAGTGCCAGGTAAGGAGTGGGTGGGCGGGGAGGGAAGGCCATGTGGGTGGCACAGCCTTGTGTTGCTGTGCAGCCTGGATTAATTGCTTTGGGAGGTACTCTGGGGGTGACATTTCTCTGCGGACCACCAAAATTTTCTCATGGACCACCAGTTTGCAACCGCTGGACTAAAGAAAGAGCTAATTCAGAGAGATGATTTATATGGGCAGTAAAGAGCTGCCATAACTTTGGCCGATATTATATTGTCACACTTGGCTCTTGCTGATTTGCCTGTGAGATCCACCTAACGTTACCATTTGCTACAAAAGAGCACAAGCCTCACACCACGAAAGTATACAAACATTACAAAGGAAAAGAAATCTCAGGACAGCAGTGCTTTTCAAAACTTCCCATGCTGGGAAGATGAACAAGTACTTGTTTTTGAATCTGGCTCCAGGCCAAGCTGCAGGCTAATTCATACTCTAGATTGCATTAGAGATATCCAGTTGTTTGCCATATTAAATGCTTGGAACAGCTTTCCCTAATTTTGTGCTTTCCAATTGCTTTGAATTACAGTCCCCATCATCCACTGTGTCTGTTCTGACCCAAACCCTTTTCCAATAAAACAAACAATAATCAAAGGAAACAGAAACCTTTTAATGAGTCTTACAAATCCCTGGTTAAAAGGCTGCTGCAAACTAATTAACTTTGATAAGCTCAAACATCTCCAAAACTGTGTGAGACTGCCAAGAATCACAAATAAGAAATATTTCACAACACAAGAGTCTTCAAATACCAACTTAAGATACTGTAATGTCTATGAGGCTGAGTTTTAAAACATTTTTGTTTCCTGCAAGGAATGTTTGCTTCACAGCTGGCTTTTATCTTCTTGAAGGAGGGGCCATTACCTTGCAGCCTTACTCCTGAGTCACCCATGCTGTTGCAGCTGCTCTTTCCTGTGAGCAATCCTGCATGCATGCGCACTTGGCACAGGCTCCTCAGGAACCTCCTCATCGCTGCTGCTAGCTCCCACATCTCTGAAGGCAGCGGTCCACTCCCTAATGGTCTGGCCCCTCATCTGAGTCCTCGCTCTCCTCAGCCATCTGCACCTGCTGCCGGCTAACCACAACAGTGTGTTATGTTAGGTAAGAGAAGTAAAAGTTGTAGGATAATATAGCTGAAAGAGATTAGGTTAGAAAAAAAAGTGATAAATCACATTAATTACATTGAAAACAACAAAGAGTAACCATTTCATTATTACTTAATCTTTCATGGATTACATAGACCTAATTGGACATAATAAACCATTGTTTAATATTATGGTCCTACTTGCAGTGGTGGGTTTCAAATAATTTCACCACCGGTTTGCTAAAAATGTGACCGTGCATGCACACATGGCTTACATGCATGTGCATGCACATTGCTTCCATGCATGCGCATATACGGTTTCCAGGCATACCCACATGCACAGCTTCCAGACATTCGTGCACCCATGGTTTCCACTATGCAGAGACACTCAACTGAGCAGCCTTTCGGGGCCTGCTCCCCTCCATCTCTGGTCTCTGGGGCAGTGGCTGCTTCTCTCTGCACTACTGGGAGAGCATCTTGTGCAATTTAGCAGCTGTGAGCCACCGCTTTCCTCTAAGTCCTATCTGGAAGGTGTTGCAGCACAGAGAAGTAGCAACATGTTGAAAGCAGGGCTTTCCAGATGAGACTTAAAGGAAAGCGGCAGCTCACAGATGCTAAATTGCACAAAACGCTCTCCCAGCAAGAGCAGCAGTAAAGAAAAGCAGATGCCAACCAAGTGATCGAGGCTCTGCAAGGGGCAGAAGAGGTGGCTGCAAGATCTCCACTGCAGCACTTTCTGGATGGGACTTCTTACAGTAAGAAGAACCCATCCAGTCCATTCCCAAATTGCTTCAGCCCTCTTGCGCCTATGTTGCCCCCCCCCCTCAGCCCTTCAATCTAGCATGGCAGGCCACAGGCCGAATAAATTGCTTTGGCCCAGGGGCTGTAGTTTGAGGCCAGAGGGGGGGGCAGCATGTGGGCAGAGGCCTGGAGCAAAGCCAGAGGGGGGGAATGGTGCATTTCCTGACCCGGCTGAGGTGAACGGCAAGCGAATGGAGGCTCTGGGGCAAAGCTCGACCCAGGGAATGGCGTGTTCCCGGGCCCCAACCAGAGACAAAGGGCAAGCAGGCAGCATGCTTATCTTTGGTGAGCAGAGCAGGTGAGGTGTGGGGGCAAGGTGTGGAGATTAGCTGGGCTGTGTGGCGATGGCAAGATATATAGGGCAGGATGGGGTAGGGGGGTGGTGGGCAGGGCCAGCCAGTTGTGTGATTTGCCGGTTCGCTGAATTGTGCAAAATCATTACTACCAATTCAGTAGAAGCGGTCCGAACTGGCTGAATACCACTGGGACCTCTGGGTGCTAGTCAAAGATCAGACAGAAGAAGGTCACCTTTTCTCTTTTGGCTGAAAAACTACTTCAAGCTAATGCTTCTTGGTTAAGTTTACCATATTTTGTATATGTTGTGTATGAACTGCACCAGAGCTTAGTTGGCTTAAATTGTAGTTTGTTGAAACAGTCCAAGATTCAATTATAGTTTCTAGGCTTCTCAACAAAATAGTTTTTAAAAAACCCTACAATTTTCAGTTCAGGTATAATGAGGAACTGCGATTAGTTTGTTTTTTAAATCTTTTTGGTACACTGGAGGAAGGAGAATTCAATCTTTGGGCTTGAGCACATTCATTTCTGCAGGGTCAAAGTTTTTTGATATAACTAAGAATATGCATTAAATCACTGGGGAATACAACTCTGGAGATTCACAATACTTTTCATTGCTTACTTGTGTTTCATTTGTCATGAACCCAACATCAGACTTCTCTGTTCAGAGGATGAAGCTATACAGAGGAATTCTCAAAACAGAAGAGGGAAGTCTTTTCTACATTTAAGGTGGATGATCTTTTTCTCTTCTTTTTAAAATTTTTCTTTTTTAAAAAAAACTCTGCAACAAAAACATTGCTACAATCCCCCTGGGTTCAGACGACATATTATTGTCAGATGAATCTAAAGATTCAGTTCCAGATTCAAGTTCCACCCCACAATTTTTCTCAAATTGGAAAACTCCTTTAGCAACTGCTCTGGCAACCCTCACTGAGCTTAATCCAGGATAACCAGCCTCTATATTTGTATCATTCTCCAGCCAGGTTGTCAGAAGTGGCAAGTTGAATTTGCCTTGACTTGTGTTGAACAGCCCCACTTCCCCAACTATATTCTAGATATGAGCAATTTGAAAAGAATATGAAGGTAGAATGATTTTATAGTCTACATTGGGAAATGTCAGGCCACATAAAATATCAAAATAGCAGTTATATTTGCAGATGAATTTCAACTGAATGAGAGACTGCAATTGTTTGGAGTCCCTGACTTCTACCTAGGCAGTAAGAACATGTGGTCCTATGTTCACATCATACCTAAAACATCTCAAACCTGGAGTAGATAGCTACCAACTTAGAAAGACTCAGGTGATTTACAGAGCTAATAGTATCTACTGCTATAAACTTATTGATTGTATTGTAATGCTTCTGTAAGTTGTTTCTCCAGGCACCCTTGCTTGTCTTATATATATTTATTTATATGGTCATGATTTGTATGTCACATATCAAATTAATTTTGCAAAGCATCCTTCATTAGATTAAACACACAGCATTGATACAAAAATACTAAGAATAATTAGCAGACAAATAACCCATATTTGTTGGTTGCCGAAAGAAAGCAAACAATCCTGTGGTATCATAAAGATTAACAAATTTGGCATAAGATTTTGTTTAAAGAATGTGTGTGTGTGTCTGTATATGTAAGATAAAAATAAGGGGACTGAATCACTTAATACTATTTCTAAACAGTATCTATACATTTATTTTACAAAACAGGTAAATAATCCCTACACATACTCAGAAAAAGTAATAGTTTATGCAATTTATAGCATAACTCTATGCACTTTTAGGTTCTGTGCATGCCCAAGATGGCGGGTGCACTCTGAGTAGGCTCCTATCGAGGGATCGAGGGTCATCGAGGTTTTCAGGGAGCAGAGGCTTCCCCTGACACTGCAAGCTTCCCGGGGGTTTCCCTGGAGGCAGAGGGAGCTGTCCGTGCCTTTTGCAGCTGAATTCGGCTGGCAGCACGGCTTTTTGGAGAACTTCACTCTCTCGGCCTTCACGGCGTCGGAGTGGCGTCGGATGCAGTTGGCGGCCTGCAGGAGCGGCTCATCAGCTGTTCGTCAGCTGTCCAGTGGCCTGGTGACGTTGGCGGCATTGGCTGCTATGCGCTTGCAGTGGTGGAGGTTCGGCGGCCACGACGATGACTCGTCAGCTGCTCGGCGGTCTCCTGGTGGCGTTGGCGATTTGGGCGATGGCGGAGGCTTGTCGGCTGCATTGGCAGCCTCCCGGCTGTTCGTCGGTTGTCTGGAGGTGTTGGCGTGCCCGGTGGCGGCGGAGGGCTGGTGACTATGATGGGGGCAGAGGCAGAGGCTTGGTGGCAGCAAGGGTGGGCAGAGGCTTGGCGGCTGCGAATGCTGCAGCCCAAGATTCGCCAGCTGCTTGGAGGCACTGGTGATGGTCGCGGCGGCAGCGGCCTGCTATATGGTGGCAGCGATGATGGTGGCGGCAGTAATATCGGCCCGGAGGTTCCCCATTGCTGTCTGTGGGTCGCCCCGAGGCCCCTTAGCCCAAAGTGGCATTGTCCCTTTGGGCTTGGTGCCCCTGGGGCTTGTTGGCCTGATGCTGCCCATGCTTTACCATCTCGTTGGGACCTGTTATCGTTGGGGGGCAGCGGTTTGCTGAGGGTTTTGACTTTAGCACCGCCCTTGGCGCCGCTGCCCTTCCCCTTCCCCCCGGGGGTGTAATTCCCGGAGGAAGAGGCCCTATTATGGCAGCACTGGGGAGGTGCAGGCCTGGAGTCCCGAGAAGTCCTGATTGTGGGCATTGGTGGTTTGGCCCGGGTTGGATGGATAGGCACCGGCCTGGGGGGGTCAGTTGTTGACTTTCCAAGGGAGGTCACTGTCCCGCAGATAGGCGGGTGTGAGGCCCTCCTCGTGAGATTGGGCCCTGGTGGTCAGTTGGGTTTGCTACTAACGTACCTGTCCCCCAGCTGCATAGTGGCGCCCTGCCTGAACTGGTCAACATCCTCTCGGAGGTGGCGGTGGAGTTCCCCAGGCTTATAGTTCTGGGGGATTTTAACCTGCCATCTCTGGGGGGGGCGTCGGGTTTGGCTCAGGAGTTCATGGCATCCATGGCAGCCATGAACCTGACCCAGGTGATTCATAGGCCCACTCACGAGGGGGGGAACACGCTTGACCTGGTTTTTGTCTCGGGACAGTGGTGTAGTGATCTGGGGGAGTGTTCTCCATTTATCCTCCCTTTATCATGGATGGATCACTATCTCCTGCGGCTGGTCTTTCAATTGGCTGTCCCTCACTGCTGGGATGAGGAGCCAATACGATGGTTCCGCCCCAGATGCTTAATGGACCCGGAGAGATTTCAGATGGCACTGGGGTTCTTGCCCACCTCCCTCGACCACAGCTCGGCCGAGACGCTGACGGCCGCCTGGCAACAGGCAGCGTCGGAGGCACTCGACCGGGTTGTCCCCTTGCGGCCTCTTCCCCACCGTAGACCCCGATGGGCTCCCTGGTTCTCCGAGGAGCTCCGGGATGAAATGGCGGAGAAGACGCCTGGAGAGCAGGTGGAGGGCTAGCCGCTCCAAATTCGACCCTGTCCAGTTGTGAGCCTATATTAGGACCTATCTGGAAGCGATCAGGGCGGCAAGGCGTGCTTACTTCTCCGCTCTGATTGCGTCTGCCGATGATCGCCCTGCGGCCCTGTTTCGGGTGACCCGCTCCCTCCTTCAATTGAGGGGGGGGATGACCCTTTGCAGGGCAGAGCAGAGGAATTTAGCCTACATCTGGCAGATAAGATCGCTCGAATTCGTGCCGGCTTGGACTCTGATTGGCAGTGGTCCGATGATGGGGTGGCGACAGGTCTGGTGGATTCTATCTGGGTTGAGTTTGACCTGGTCTCCCTTGATGAGGTGGACAGGATTATGCGGAGGCTGTCTTCCACCACGTGTTTATTGGACCCGTGTCCCTCCTGGTTGGTGTATGCCTCCAGGGAGGTTACACACGGCTGGCTCCAGGCAATTGTTAATGCCTCCTTGAGTGAGGGAGTCTTTCCCGCTGCCTGTGAAAGAGGCGTGGTGAGGCCCCCTCAAGAAGCCTGCCTTGGACCCGGCCGTTTTGAATAACTATCGTCCAGTCTCCAACCTTCGATTTTTAGCGAAGGTTGTTGAGAGCGTGGTGGTTCAGCAGCTTCCCTTGTTCCTGAGGAAGCTGATTATTTAGACCCGTATCAATCGGGCTTCAGGGCCGGACACAGCACGGAGACAGCATTGGTCGCACTGATAGATGATCTCTGGATGGCTCGGGACAGGGGTTTTTCCTCTGTCCTAGTCCTGTTAGATCTCTCAGCGGCTTTCAATACCATCAACCATGGTATCCTTCTGCAGTGGCTCAGAGGATTGGGGGTGGGGGACACCGTTTTGCGGTGGTTCTTCTCCTTCCTCTTGGGCTGCTTGCAGTCGGTGTTGGCTGGGGGGCAGAGGTCGGCCCCAAGGCCCCTCACTTGTGGGGTGCCCCAGGGGTCCGTTCTCTCGCCTCTCCTGTTTAATATCTACATGAAACCGCTGGGCAAGATCATCTGAGGTTTAGTGAGGTATCATCAGTATGCTGATGATACCCAGCTTTATATCTCCACCCCAGACCAGATCAGTGATGCTCTCCCGTGATGTCCGGTGTCTGGAGGCGTACGGGTCTGGATGGGGAGTAATAGGCTTCAGCTCAACCCCACCAAGACTGAGTGGCTGTTCTTACTGGCATCTCGGTCTTTACTGGATGTACCATCTTTGGTCATGGGGGGAGAGGTGTTGCCCCCCGTGGATAGGGCAAGGAACCTGGGTGTCCTCCTGGATTCACAGCTCGGTTTGGAGGAGCGTGTGGGAGCTGTGGCCAGGGGGGCTTTTGCCCAGGTTCGGCTGGTTCGCCAGCTCCGCCCTTATTTGGACCAAGATGCCCTTTGAATGGTTACTCATGCGCTCGTCACCTCTAGGATCGACTACTGCAACGCTCTTTACATGGGGCTCCCCTTGCGGACGACCCGGAGGTTAAAACTGGTGCAGAATGCGGCCGCGTGGGCTGTGATGGGGGTATCCTGATACTCCCATGTTACACCCCTCCTGCGCGGCTTGCATTGGTTGCCGGTCGCCTCTCGGGTTGCCTTCAAGGTGTTAGTAACAACCTATAAAGCCCTTAATGGCTTGGGTCCAGGGTACTTGCGGGAACGCCTCCTGCCAGCATCACTTTCCGATCGCCCTGTTCGCTCTCATAGGAGGGGCCTCCTTGGGGTGCCATCGGTCAGGCATTGTCGGCTGGCAGTTCCCAGGGCTAGGGCCTTCTCCGTGGGAGCGCCTGCCCTTTGGAATCAGCTCCCCGTGGATCTCTGTTTGGCCCCCGACCTCTGCTCCTTCCGCCGAGACCTGAAGACTTGGTTGTTTCAACAGGCCGGCCTGGAATGACCCGAGGGGGGTTGAGGGTTTTAATTTTTACTTTTAATTGTATTCGGCTTGTTTATTTGTTTAATTCTCTTTTTATTGTAAATTTGTTCAGTTTTAATGTTCGCCGCCCTGAGTCCTTAGGGAGTAGGGCGGCATACAAGTCGAATAAATTATTATTATTATTATTACTTACTAAGAAATAAATCCCGCTTTAATTAATCAGATTATTCTCTAGTGTATATACTTATATTTGACTATCATTTTTAATCAAAATATATTAATTTTAATCAAAATATATATAATTAATTCTTGTTGTAATTTTCTCTTTTCTTTTCCCAAGCCTTCCCTTTTATGTAATTTATTAACATATATTACAAATGTCAGAATCACCTTACTGTAATTTAATTGTTTCCTTTTAAATTAATAGAATACTCAAAGGACTTTTGAATATTTTAAGAAGAGGAATTATGTGTGTGCATTTCTATGTTCAAGTGGTACTCCAGATGTTTTGGGATTGCATCCAATGTACCTGGTATTATCTTTGTTTTATTCTGCCACCATTGTTCTATTTCTATTTGCTGGTCTTTGTATTTGTGAATGTCTCCAGTTCTTTCTCTTTATTCTTCTCTCTCCTGGTATTGCCATATATACTATCCAGATTTTGTTCTCTTTCTTATTAACAACGGTTAAATTTGTTAAGTGGCAGGTGCTTGTCTGTTTGATTCCAAAGTCTCAGAGTACTTTAGCTTCTTCATTTTCTATTACTTTGTCTATTTTGTAGTCTCACAAATTGCTTGCAGGCAAATGGTATTCTTGCAGGTATTCCAATGCATCATTGTTGCTACTTTGTCATGCTGTTGTTTGTACAATCTTTTTGCACCAGCTAACTAGGTAATTCACTGTTTCTTCAGCTTCTTTGCAAATGTGGCTCTTGCTGTCTGTTGCTGTCTTTTCAATCCTGGTTTTGTATGTATTTGTTCTTAAGTCTTGATTTTATGCAATTAGTGGAAGGAACAATGAATATATCCTTAAAAAAAGTCCACATGTTTAAAAAGTGAGATACCTTTCTTACAATTTAAAAATGAAATTAATTCATCAGAAAATATTATTTCTCATCCATTTGTTCCTCAAAGTTTCTTTGAAAAACAGTGGGCATTACATTTCTTATTTTGCTGATGTGGTCTTTTTCTGTTGTAACTTTGTTTTGGTTTCAGATCAATACATATGTTAATTTAACATTGGGGTGAAATATTATAGTTAATTATCTCAGTGTGTTGTTGAATTATGTTCCTGAAACATATTATTTTGCCATTTTATATGCACTTAATCTCTCAGACCTGGGGCATGGCAAAGAGGATAAGTCCACTTTAATAAGAAGCAAGGCACTGTTCTGATTTTAAGGGATCTATCCAGGATATGAATTCGTTATCTATTTTCAAAAAGCTTTTTTGTTCTGCAAATGAGAAAATGACACAATATGTTGTTACATGGTCTAGATCAATATTTTTGAAACTTGGCAATCTTAAAATGTAATTCCTCAATTAGTAAAAATTTCCCACTTAGTATGCTAGCTGGTGAATACTTGGAGTTGAACTCACTGTATCTTTAAGTTGCCAGGTTTGAAGAGCACTGGTCTAGATGTGATGATAAACCGAATGTTTGAATTAATTTTATATATGTATTTATATGGATTTTTTGTTAATTGCTGCTTTTTGTTATATTTAGTTCAATTTAATCATTATACTGTCTTTATTTTCCTCCATTTCCCCTTCACTGTTTCATGCAGACTCCTTTCTGCATTTAATTTGAGAAATAAAAATTAAAATAAAAGCAATAAGACAAGAAGTAGAAAAGACTTCAGAATGAATTTCACCTCAGTAACCTAAGCAGTTCAGGAAAAGAAAATTCAAAAGATTAGTATCTATATTAGTATCTATAAATCTTAATTTGAAAAGTATTTTTCTAAAAAGCAAATGGTTATACAATCACAACATTCTAAGCTATTAAGCAGGGGTGGGATTCTACTGATTCAGACCAGTTCTATAGAACCCATTGTTATGACTTTGCACAGTTTGGAGAACTGGTAAATCGTGCCCCTGGCTGGCATGCGCAGCTTCCCCGTGATCCATTTTTTTGCCTTCCTGGGCCTCAGGGAAGCTTCCTGGGAGGCAAAATCAGTCAGGATTCAGGCCTGGATTTGAGACAGAAATGGCATTGGTCGCACTTTTGGATGATCTCTAGCAGGAGCGGGATGGGACTAGTGCATTCATCCTTGCTCTACTTGACCTCTCAGTGGGTTTTGATACCATTGACCATGGGATTCTCCTGGGGCAGCTTCGGGAGATAGGAGTGGAAGGCCTTGTGCTGTCTTGGTTCACTTCCTTCCTTTGCGGCTGCTCTTAGTCAGTGTTGATAGGAGGGTAGAAATCCAGCCCTCACGCACTGCTTTACAGGGTTCTGCAGAGCTCTGCTCCTGTTCAACATTTATATGAAGCCGCTGGGTAAGATCATCCATCACCATGGACTGAGGTATCACCAATATGCTGATGATATTCAGCTGTATATCTCAGCCCATGGTGACTTAAATGTTGCTGTGTCCTCTCGCAGTGCTGTTAGGGGCTGGATGGGGAGCAATGGGTTGAAACTAAACCCTTGCAAGACCGAGTGGCTCTGGGTTTGGGGTTCATTGGTTCAGGGAGAATTGCCACCTTTAGTCTTGGATGGGGTGGTACTACCCCAAACAGACCCTGTGCATAATCTAGGGGTTTTCCTGGATTCATGACTCCTGCTCGAAGAGCAGGTGGCGGTCGTGGCCAGGAGGGCCTTTGCGCAACTGCGGGTTGTGCACCAGTTATGTGCCCTTTCCTGGACAAACAGTCCCTATTCACGACGGGAAGTGACTAGGGAATGAGTGACTGACTCATTCCCTAGTCACTTCCTGTCGTGATTATTGCAATATGCTCTACATGGGGCTGCCCTTGAAGAACATCTGGAAGCTCCAGTTAGTGCAAAATGCAGTGGCCCACATGGTTTTGTGCAGACCCTGGTGTGCACATGTGTCACCTCTCCTGCAGGAGCTGCATTGGTTCCTGATTTGCTTCCGGGTGCAATTCAAGGTGCTGGTTGTCACCTTTAAAGCCCTTCATGAGGGAACGTCTCTTGCCGGTCACATCTATCCGACCCATTAGAGCGGGGAGGCAGGGAATGTTGCAGGTGCCATCCCTGAGGGAGATACACCTGGTGGGACCCAGAAGAAGGGCCTTCTCTGTGGTGGCTCCCTCTCTCTGGAATATCATTCCCCTAGAGATTAGAATGGCCCCCACTCTAGCATTCTTCTGGAAGGCACTGAAGACCTTGTTCTGCCAGCGGGCCTGGGGAACCCAGAGTGGGATGGAGCCCATCAAATGGCTCGTGTGATCTTCTGTCATCAGGGCGGAGGGTGGGAGTTGGGAGGTGATTTTTTCCCCCAGATTTTGTTCTATTGTACTTTATTAATTTATTTGATTCTTTGTTAGTTTTTATTGTTTTTTATTTTTTATTTTGTTTTAAATATGGTTTTATATTGTGTAAGCTGCTTTAAGTTGCCATGGGTGAATAGGCAGCAATATTAAATAAATAAATAAATAAATAAATAAATAAATAAATAAATAAATAAATAAGGCCCCCAGAAGGCTTCCCTGAGGCCCAGGAGGCCAAAAGACAGAGCACAGGAGTGTGCTGTAAAAAAAGAAGAAGAAACCATGCCAACCCAGTCACATGGCCATGCCCACCTAGCCACACCCACCTAGCCATGCCCACAGAACCGGTTGTTAAAAAATTTGAATCCCACCCCTGCTATTAAGCAATATTTATTGAAAAGTCAAGCCAAGTTTTATTTGAGGAAAGTGATCGTAGTTTATTTTGCTAATTTTAGTTTATTTTCTCTCTTTTTTACAACTCTTGCTATGTCACGGCATTCATTACAGTCTTACATAAAACCAAACCAGTCAAATGTTCAAATGATTTGCCTTATTCATTCAATAGTGGAGCCGAATTGCCATCAGAAAACTATGGTTTCAAAATTTAGCTTATTTCTTCAAAACAAACAATGATTTATTCACTAACACCCTTTGTACATGATATCATATTAACTCAAAAACAAGCAGGCAAGATTGAGACTTAGCATATAATGAAAACCTGGCCATATCTGACATGATAGAATACCTTACCTGTCACAAATCATATTTCATACAGTTTTGAGACCTCTAATAAATGTCTAAATAAAAAGACCAAGTTGTGCCGGGTAAGTAGCTGTTAATGTAAAAGAAAATTGTGGAATAACCTTAAAATAAATTCAACACAGCTTTTCTTATAAATCAATGAATTCATTTAGCAGCCTATTCTTTTCATTTTTATCAGCATCTCTCTGTGAAAAATTATTCAGGAGAAAATTAATCCTTATGCAAAATGCTATTGTATTCTAACAGTTATATTATAATTTTTCTATTCCAAAAGCCATAAGATGAGCTGAAATTTAGAACACTAGTAAGCCTACAATATTATAAAAAAATCAACTAAAAAAAGCATGACAATTTCACATTGAGTAAACCAATCAAGTTGGTGTGCCATAATATGCAGTATCTCCTGATTACTAAGAAAGCTAGAAAATATACATCTTATTATTTCAATTACGTCTGAACATCAGCTATAGAAAAAGTCACACATGAGCATAATGGTGGAAAATTAGGATTACTTTCTCCTTTGTAAACTTGAATTACAAAGTTTAATGGTAAACTTTGTAATTTAAGTTCATAAACACCATCCGATGTGATATTTAAGATTCTAGCTAGTTCTGATTCAATGACTATAAAATTTATTAATTGGAAAAATGGAAAATATAGTTTCATACTAAACTAACAGTTAAATTTCAGTGTTAATTATATATTCTGTAAAAGAAGTTGGAGTCACTTTTTAAAACATTTTTGTTTCTTTCTATTATTGTTACTGTTTGGCTCTTATCTCTTTCTCTAGATATCTTTGATATTGTTTTATTAAAAAAAGAATAATAAAAGTATATTTAAAAAATTCCAGCTGGTCCAATTCATTGTTCTATCTCATTGAGTTTTTATGTTGAAAGAATAGAAAGAATATATGCATATATCACATTTGTCTGTGGATGAATTAACTACATGAAGGAAGAAGGGAAGGAAGGAAGGAAGGATAGAAAGATGGGAGAAGGAAAGGAAGGAAGAAAGGAAGGGAGAGAGGGAGGAAATTTGCAGAATAAAAGTGGATACAGATTTTTTTTATTTTTTTATTTTATTTTTATTTATTTGGATTTATATGCTGCCCCATCTCCGGGGGGGACTTGGGGCGGCTTACACAGAAACATACACAGTATAAAAATTATTCCAAAATCCAATCCAAATAATTCTAAAATATTAAAAATATCCCCAAAATTAAAAACCCCAACCCCACTCAATCCAGGCCGGCCTGTGAAAACAACCAGGTCTTTAGATCACGGCGGAAGGAGCACAGGTCAGGGGCCAGATGTAGCTCCAGGGGTAGTTGATTCCAAAGGGTGGGCGCCCCCACAGAGAAGGCCCTCCCCCGGGGGACCACCAACTGACATTGCCTGGCCGATGGCACCCCCAGGAGGGCCCGCCTATGGGTGCATACTGGGTGATTGGACCTTGATGCTGGTAGGAGGCGCTCCTGCAAGTACCCCCAACCCAAGCCATGCAGGGCTTTATAGGTTAATACCAGATGAAGGGAAAGAAGAAAGGAGGGAGAAAAGTCTTGTGTAAATCTTAGAAAATGATTCAAACTCAATACGCAAAGATGCTCTCCCAAAGAGCAAATCTCTTTGAAGTGGGATTTTCCAAAGTATTTTCGCAGCAAATGTAGATAAGGCAGGATCAAAAAGTATCCACGCTCCTAACCATACCAACGGGCTTTGAATCAATTGATGATGTCCATTCCACTATCTGAATTCAGGGACACCTAACCCTAACCCTAAGTGGATTTTTCATGAATGGGATTTTACCATCAATTCAGAGAGCAAAATTGACATAGCGAATAGGTTCGTACCGTCTGGGTATGTTTAGAAGGATGTATACATTTTAGACCTCCTTTATTTACATTTCTTGGCAAAATACATGGGAAAATCCAACTGGCAAGAAATCAACTTAGGGTTAGGGTTAGGTCTCCACAAATTCAGAGAGCAAAATGTACATCACCATTGGATTCAGAGTCTATAGGCATTGTTAGGAGGATGCACAATTTTCGAGTCTGGACACTCCTAAATACTGTTGATGAGCATTTTTTCGTTCTCCAAATTCATGGAGACCTAACCGTACCCTTGCTTGCATTTTTCGCAAATGAGATTTTAATGCGTATTTTGGCAAGAAAAGTAGATAAGGCATGCTTGAAAAGTATACACCTTCCTAACCATATTGATGGGCTCTGAATCTATTAGCGATGTCCATTTTGCTCTGCGAATTCATGGAGACCTAACCCTAACCTTGAGTGGATTTTTGTGAATGGGATTTTACCATGTATTTTGCCAGGAAATAAAGATAAGGCTGTTTTAAATATTATGCATGCTCCTAAACTTTGAATCCAAATCCACTGGTAATGTCCATCATCATTTCTGAATTCAGGCACACCTAACTCTAACCCTAACTGGATTTTTCCCAAATGGGATTTTCCCATGTATTTTCATAGGAAACATATATAAGGAACACTTGAAAAGTATGCACCTTCTAAATCATCTTGATGGCCTCTGAATCTGGATTTTTCACAAATGAGATTTTCCCATGTATTTTCCATGTATCTACATTTCCTACAAAAATACATGGGAAAATCTCATTCATGAAAAATCAACTTAGGGTTAGGGTTAGGTCTTCCTGAATGCAGAGAAGAAAAAGGATATTGCCAAAGGATTCAGGGGCCATAGACATGGTTGGGAGGGTGTATACTTTTTAAGGCTGCCTTATCTACGTTTGTTACCAAAATACATGGGAAAATCTCATTCGCAAAAAAAACACTAAGGGTTAGGGTTTGGTGTCCATGAATTCAGAGGGGGAAAATGACATTGCCAATGGATTCAGAACCCATTGAGATGGTTTGGAGGGTGCAAACTTTTCAAGTGTGTCTTATCTACTTTTCCTATGAAAATACATTGGAAAATCTCATTTGCACAAAATCCACTTACAATTAGGGTTAGGTCTCCATAAATTCGGAGATGAAAATGTTCACCACCAATGGATTCAGAGACTGTAGATATGGTTAGTAGGGTGCATTCTTTCTAAACCTGCCTTATCTATGTTTCCTACCAAAATACATTGGAAAATCTTATTTACAGACAATCCACTTAGAATTAGGGTTAGGTCTCCATGAATTCAGTGGGGAAAATGGTCATCACCAATGGATTCAGAGCCCGTAGATATGGTTAAGCAGGTGCATACATTTCAAGTGAGCCTTATCTATGTTTCCTATAAAAATACATTGGACAATCTCTTTCGCACAAAGTCCACTTAGAATTAGGGTTAGGTCTCCATGAATTTGGTGGGGAAACTGGTCATCGCCAATGGATTCAGAGCCCCTAAATATGTTTGGGAGGGTGCATACTTCAAGTAAATCCATCTGGCTAGAGTAGCCTACTTTAAATATTTAGACTTATCTAGATCAATGATCTGATTTAATTGTATAAGTATATTTAATTGTATAATTGTTTATCTTACCATTCCCTTTATCTTGGTTATATTTTCTTTTAGTATATTTATTAAAATAATACCATGGGCATCATAACATAACCGTGTAACTCTTATGGAGTCATAGAGTTGGAGGTGTGCTTCGATAGTCTTCTATTTCAATTCCCTGTTCAGGGCAGTAATAGCTTATCAGACAAATGGCTGTCCAATCTTTGCTTAAAACTTCCAGTGATGGAGCACCCCAAAATCCAGGAAGCATGCTGTTCCACTTCTGAGTGGCTCTCACAGTCGGGAGATTCCTTCTCATTTTGAATTTGTGATCTTTCTCTGTAAACTTCTACCCATTAGCTTCAATTTCTCCCCTGACAACATGGAGAATAAATGCATACCCTTTTTACTATAATAGCTTTTCAAGTATTTGGAGACTGCTATTATGTCTCCTTTCAGGATTATCATACCCAGTTCTTTTAACCACTCACAGAATTTCATCTTCAAGCCCTTTACCACCTGTACTGCTGTTCTTGAACTCTTTCCACTCCTTCAACATCCTTTTTGTATTGAAGCCACCACAACCAGAAACTGTACTCCAAGAGAGATTTAACAAATACATTATCTTTCTTGATGCTGCTCAGCATTTCACTGCCTGGTTTGGCAGCTGTGGTTCCCTACCATTTCTCATCTTTGAGCAGCATTTTGTTGGGAAAAGTCCAGGTCTATCAAGATCATTTTGAACCTTAAGCCTGTCTTTGGAGAGGGTAGCAATCACCTCCATCACTACAGCAAACTTCGTGCCATTTGCAAAGTTGATGAATATGGCGCCTATTCTGCCACCTAAGTCAGTTATAAAAATGTTGAAGACCACTGAGTTCTGGACAGAATTCGGTACTATTTCCCTATCTGTGATATCATCATGACTTGTACAGGACATTTATGTTTATTGTTGTTTTCTCTCTCAGTGTAGATTTACACTGCTTTTCAGATGTTTCTTGACCTTTGCTGTCTCAGGCCTGGACAACATGTCTCATTATGAATCATAGGTAGTAGAGCCCAACAACATCTGAAATTCTTTCTCCCTACTTGTCAGGTTTGCCATCTTCAGCTTGGTGGCTTGGTGGCATTCTGCCATCAAAGGTTAAAAGGGAGAGGGCATGGGGCTGAACAAATGGGCAATAAACATGTATGGGGATGTGATGGGAGGGTGAATGACAGTATGATGAAGACCAGAGGTAAATGGAACCAATTTGTGCCAACACTCAAGGCCATGCATCCTGAGAGCGGAACATATACTACCCCAAATATCTCAGTGTTTCACATATGCGTTACTTCAATGGCTAAAGACAAACTGGTCATGGGGTAGATCTTGGATGAAGGTAGCTTCTTCCCATGGGAAAAATTAGTTCTAGCCTGACTTTGCTGCAGCCAGTATCCTTTAGTAAAAGAACCTATTACTTCAACCAAATGGAGTCGAGGGTTTTTCTTTCCTAAGGGGCCTACCTGGGGTAGGTCTGACACTAGTAATGTTTAAAAAAAGGAGGTTTCATGACTGCTCTGTAGATATTCTTTATTTTTCATTAATGCAGTAGATCACAAAGGGAAGGGAAAACACAGGCAAAATGGATGAACAGGTGTAATGGCAGTTGCATCTTACTAAAACTTTGATTGAATTTGGGTTCAACCAAAGGCTTTGTTCAAGCAACAGGGGTTTGACAAACAATATTTCAGGTCAATAAGATCATTATTAACAAACTATTTACACATCAAAAAGTTGTGACAGATCCAGAAGATAGAATACCCGGGGGTGTCAGTCTGCTGCAACAGCTCATGCCAGGCAGATCCATTTTTAAAACTCATCATAGCAGAAATCCAGCAGAGTTGAATCACTTGAGTTCTCATAATTTTTTTTTGAAAAATGTATTAGCTAAATTCCCTGAATGATTAGATACAGAATAGGCCATAGACAGGGAGCTTATCCTTTGTCCATTTTCATTTTATATATGATCTTATTGTCTGCTTTTTCTCCAAAGAATGTTATCTCATTAATTCAGGGCAGTTGCATAGTAATTTTCTATAAGCCATTGCATATGACCCCATACATGATTCCTCTGTATATAGTTATTGATTAGGAAGGGATAAAAATATCTCTTTTCTAGATCCTCAAAACATCCGTGAGAGATGGGTTAGTATGGAAATGGTCCAAAATGACTAGTCCAAAATCCTGTGCAAAAATACAAAACAATATTCCTGTATGTTTGTCCTTCCAATTCCCACTCATTTCGATGAAAGAGACTTTGCTTGGAAGATCTGTGGCAAAAAACAACTCTAAGATAGCACTCTTGACTACTTCTAACAACAAAGTAAGCTCAGAAATAACTACCAAGAAAAATTCAAAAGAAATTCTCCATTGCCCAAAGAACAAAGAATGATAAAAACAAGCTCTTTAACAGAGGAAGGAAAAGATTGAAAAATGGCAAGCATCAACAGAGCATCAAATCCAAGGTCTTGCAAGTGAATTCACCACTGCAGAGAGATGTCTTTATCTCCAACTCCAGTGTGATAGGGGTCATAACATCTTGCATCTGAGGGTCGAAGCTGCCTTGTAATTTTTTTAAAGAACCAAAACCCGAATAATACGTTCCTTAAATACATTTAATTCTTTAGTCAAGGTATTGGTATTGATTGCCCTAGAAAAGTTCTTGCATTTTTAAAAATCTAATCTTCGCTCAGGGTCTTTTTGTTATTGATTATAATATCACCTAGGAAACAAGAGTCACATATCAGACAATCATCATATTAAGCATTCTGTGGATCAGATTTTTCTCTCTCTCCATATTTTAGAAGTGATCTCTATGCCAGCATGCCGACATCTCTGTCCTGATGCAGAGAACATTAAGCAATTCAATACATTAGCTTTCCCCCATGGGTGGGAGGAGGGAGGCTACAACTCCCAGTATTTCCAGCCATCTTGCAACTCAGTCTTTTCCTTGGTTGTAGCTTTATCAGCAGCAGACTCTTTTTTTTTGTCTTGCCAAAAACCACTGTGAAATCAGGACTAGGTAGCATTCCTAGACTTGGGGATCACAACTCAGAATTCTATCCAGCAAAAGAAAGAGTGTAAATATTTTTCATGATGTTTCTGGAAGACACCTTAACTATACTTTCCAAATAGCCCCCAATTCTAGCAGTGCAAATTCAGACTGTTTTGGGGGTGGGAACAGACATGGGAGAGTTTTGCTTCTCCCGGACCTCTTGATTCCATTTCCATATTTTTTTAAAATTTCAAAACAAAATAAAATAATCTACTGGAAACTGACCATTTTGCCATCAAATTTGGATAGTATGATTTTGGTGTTTAAAAAAAAAAAAAAAACAAACTGTGGAAGCTGCATCTAATATTGCAAGTGAAGCAAGCTGTAGACATTGCTGGGGCAACACTGAGTGGGATTAATCCTTCTCCCCCTTTCAGGTAGGATTTGCTGCAATCCACCTTTGTCTTTCTTTTACTCCCCTCTCTCTCCCAAGCAACAAACTGCCAGAGGAGGAACAACTATGTTTTACTGCAAGGAGAGTTTTAAACAAGCTAAGGACTGCATGGAATTAAGCTTCTTGTGTGTGCCTGATGCTCCAGATTACCTGTTTCTAAGTCACTTTTCCTGGCTGACAGAAGGAAGAAAGTGCTCAGTTGGGAGACCAGTGATGGAGCAACTCTGTGGCTGGATAACTTACACAGAGCAATCCTTTGGTCAGCATTGATTGGTGTTGTTTTCATTGATTTGAAATATTTCTTCAAGGTCCCTATTAGAGATCTTTCCCATTTCCTTGCACTTTTTGTTCCTTTTTAATTGGTGAATCCAGGAACTGAATCTGGGACCTTCTGCACAAAAACATAGCTTTATCAGTGAGCTATAGGAGCCAATTAGAAGAGAGTAATGTGGTAGCTGCATTCATATTGATGATGGATGAGCTAGCAGTTCTCATAATTACTGAGGAAGTGGCAATGAGGTGCTTGGGGAAATTGCTGCAAAGGGGACTTTCAGAGTTATTATTCCTGAGAAACAGTTGTGCAATATTATACTACGGTGTTAGTCATGATAAACAAGGGGAAATAAAGGCTATTCCAACCTTCACCAATCTGGCATTCTCCAGATGTTGTTGTGGATACATTTCCCAGATTCCTACTTGAATGGCCAAGCCAACAACTCTAGAAGTTGCCCTGTCTACAAAGTTCATGCACAAGTTTCAAAAAGCACATTTGTTCATCCTGTTGTATCGTTTCTACACAAATGTGAATATATAGCAAGTGAAATTCAGAAAACTGTTTATTGTTCAAATTGATTTTTTATTAATCCAGGATATCATCCTATATGTCTTTAAATACAGTTTAGCTTTGTTAAATAAAATTTTGATTGATTCATGATGAAAAGGTCTCCTAAATATATGATTCATCAAAGGAGCCTCTAGGCAGTAAAGCCCATGGAAGATTCTACAACAATGGCTGTCTGGATAAAGGCATTATTTTACTCTTTTCTCAAAGAATGGAGCAAATGAAAAGCCATCTTCATTCACTTTGCCAAAGAGAAAGTTGTAGATATGCAAAGGGTTTTAATCAGTGGTGGGATTCAACCGGTGTAACAACTGGCTCGGTGAGTGTGCACTGCACATGTAGTGCATTCGAAAGCAGCTCTAAAACTTACCTTCTGCTGCAGCCCCGGTGAGTAAAACAGCTGAGGTGTGGCAATCCACTCTGTCATGGCTAGCAGCTGGGCTTCAAACAAAGGAAATACAGAACAGACTAGTGCAGGGATGGGTGGGCGTGGCCAATTGATCAGCAGAACTACCAGTTTGCGCTGACTGAATCCCACCCTGGTTTTATATGGTATGTTTTTGATTAAATAAATATTCCATAGGTTCAAAATCAAGAACTTAAGCTTGGGATAGATTCTTCTGATTTTGCTGTGAAAGATCAGCATTGGGGGATGATGGGAAGTTTATTCCATGAGCATCTGAACATCCACAACCTGTCCATTCTTGACTTAAAGAGTATCAAATTCATAACAATAAACAATATTCACACTGCTTAGCAATAGTGTACTATGTATGTTTTGCATGTAGGATATCTCAAACATATTGCCTAGAATCTGTTGTAAGGTGTCAACTCGGAAACTCTAAAAAAAAATTGCCCTATTTAGCAATAATTGGATTGATGGGCTAATGTAATACAGCTTTCACTCCCCCCCCCACTCACATTCAAACTAATACCTTGGTGCAAGAGGATAAAAAAGAATCAAAAACTTGTAGTGATTTCTTAAACTAGTCAGAAATTATATTGCAGATGGACATGATTCTTGATATTATATTCTAGAAAAGAAACTTGTGGACCAAAGTACAATTTTCCCTGATTAAAAAAATTAAAATAAATGAAACCGGTCACATTTGGAGAGAATGAAGTGCAGATGACCAGAAGATGCCTATTTATCTTTCCCTCCTGTTCTCAAAATGCCCCCTCTGCTACTGTTCCATGCAAAGCGGGGAAAAAACCAAATTCTTAAATGGAAAAAATGGAATTTAGAGAGATTATTTTAATGTCTTGGTTTCTTTTCTCTTTTCCAGTAGTTTCAAGGTCTTATTTTTATTATTATCAATCTTATTAATATACATAATACTACTAAGTTTGTATTATTACATCACATATGGATTCAAGATGAGTGAGGATGAGAAGGAAAATCAAAGAACACACACATTATGGATGAATAATGGTGGCTTCTGGACGAGATAATAAAGATGTCAACTTGTGAAGCTTCCCTGACCCGCTCCCAAGTTGCCAAAGGCAAGCGGATAGGGAATCATACCTTGCAACTGCACCATGGAATTTACTTCTCATTCATAACATGATGCAGTCTAGGCAAGTAAGTCAAGGCCATCTCCAATGGATACCAGCAATGCCTGGAGGGAGTGATTTCCACAACCTACAAAATTACCTCATTGGGAAATGTGACAGGTGACACACTTTGGGGGGAGGGGGAAACAGGGTCAGAGGCAACGCACAAAGGAAGTGAAGTCAGAGTTGGCTTCACCTAGCTAATGCTGACATGGTGCTCCTAATAAGGATTTTTATTGCTAGATGGCTACAGACTCTTAATTGCGTTAGAGCACTGGTCGGAAGCCTGACAAAAATTATTTCTTAGTTGAGCAAAATGTTTTGGAAATCTTGAAGTATATAAACATTCCCAAAGCTGTCCCTTTTTCATGCCTTTCATTTTGATTTGGTCTCATTTTTCCCAATTGCTTGTCAAATCAAACTCTTGAACTTCACATTTAAATAGGTCCTTAAGTTTTTTAAAATTAAAAAAGGCACACATACTCTTATATATTATATTTAATGTTTCCATCTTATATCCAGTTCCAATTGATGGTTTAAAATAAAAAGTTTACAACTGATTATTGGAAGAAAGCTACAGAATTTCAACACAATTCCCCTTCTGAGTCTGTTACCATTCCATTGGAATCAAATAATTATTTCCTCTATTTTGTTTTTCATAAAATAGCCCTACTGTGAAAAGGTTGGTCTGAATGGATTTTGGGGAATCATTCTTGTTGCATATGTAAATCTACCTGTAAATTTTCCTAGCATTGAGAATGAAATATGTTTTAGTGAAAGGATGTCACAAGTCTGTGAAGGTCCTATTGTTAGTGCTGTTATTTTCTCAATGTTTTGATCATTCCCCTTCAATATGATGGAAAAGTAATTGCTTTCAAAAATATTTTCAAGGAAGAAAATTTCAGTGACATTCTCATAGGTATTATTTTATTACTTCAGATTATATCCAGTCTTCCTATCTGTAGCACACTCTCATGGGGTTCTTGCACTTACTTTTGCTATGAGATGTCTGAAACATGCATTCCCTCTCTTTAATTGAACAATCACCTGTCAAGGAATATGCAGAATCCTCAGCTCAATCCTGAGGAAATCTCAGGAGAGAACTTTTTCCATGGGGCTTTTTCAGATCTGGAAGCTGGGATAGACAGGGTTATGAAGTGCTAGTGAGATGTGCAATGGAGAGGGGCGGAAACCACACTTCTCCTTCTTGTATCAATAAGCTCAAATGCCATTAAAGGAAATTGAAAAGCACTAGGAGAATGAAGCTGAAAAACAAAGGAGTCACTCATTGGGAAAACAATATTGAGAAAACAAGAGGAGAGATTTTGACCCAATATATATTAAGACCCAATTCTTAGTGGGAAGCAAAATAAACTTGTAAGACCTGCAAGTTTTATTTCCTGAGGAAATTATAGAGTTAATCTTCAAGACTATAAAAACAACAACAAATAATATACAGGCTTCTAAGTCAGTGAATTTATATTTTGTAAAAATGCCAAGGGATTTTCAACTGCTTCATTGGGCAGATACATTTACAGTAGAGAAGGAGGTTCTCAGTGACTTAACATGCTTTCCTGCTCAGCCAACCTCCTTATGACGTATGTACTACAGATGACTTACTTTTGGGTGGATCGTGCGCAGAAACATTTGACTATTAACAGGAAATGCAGTCAATATAGAATCTGAGGGTAATTATCAGTAATAAGGACAATTTGTGGTGCACACTGAGCTGAACACAAACCTATGTGCGCACACTTATATATTTACTTTGTTTATACTATAACTTTTAGGAGTCTAGTTTTTTACCCGTGAAAGGAGATTTTAGGTTTTGATAACAGAACGCTTCTTTCCCGCTCCATTCAACATTGTTTGAAAATGTACATCAATTAATCAATAGCTATGCTTGTTAAGATAATTTCAATTTTATTTTTAATTATTTAATTGTACTTGACATGTACGGTACAAGCTATTGGAAGGGCAGCCTTAAAGTAGTTTGCTATCAGAAGCCAAAGACAATATGGTGGCTTCTCTGTTTTGAATGCAAATTTCTTTTTTAATAACAGTAAAGAAACAGGGTTCTCGATCCTTCAGGGCAGTAAACTAATATAATAAGGAAAGACATGTCCCATACAGCCTTTTTCTCCAAAATATGGGGATGGTTGACCAAATGGCTTCACTCTCTCTGATGATGGGACCGTCCCAGACTTTGATAATAAATGATGAGATGATGATTTCAGAGTTGATGATGCTTCTGCATAAGTGTGCAAGAGCGATAGATATACTTTTCCTCATTCATAAATGCTGTTTAACTAAATGGGTCATGCAGCATATACAGTGCTTTTTGATCTTGCTGCTGTTGGGCAACAAGGCATACCGAGCTGATCTCATATTGTCTACACTGAGTTTGGATTAAATTAGTTTAAAAGAAAGTTAAACAAATTCATGGATGATAGATGTGCCAGTATCTATTAAAATAACCAAAGTTGTGCAAATGTTTCATATGCCAAACATTCCGGCTATTTCAGCTCTGAGATAACATACTGTATTTCTAAGTACGTATTAACAAAAGATAAATGTGGAAGTTGCAATATAGTGAAGAGCATAATAGAGAGACCCATTACCTGCTGCTGGACTTTCCAAAGGATCTAGATGGTCAACAAGATGCAAATAAGATGGTCTTAGTCTGACCTAGCATGTTCTTTGTTCTCAGAAAATAAAGTTGATGAATTTACCTAACCAACAATTGAAGATGCATTTCAGTTCCAGTCAAGTGTTAATATGCAACCCTGGAATCTCTGATCTTCACTGAGGAATTGAAAACAAAATAAGTTAAATGCATCATTGACTTTTTGTAGTTTTGGCTGCTTCTCCATTTTTCATTTATTTCTGTAAATATTGCCCATTCAACAAATGTAGCTCTGCTCCAAGCACTCAGCCAGTAAAGAGTAAAATAAAATAGCAGAATAGGTTTGACAGAACAGTTTGACTTGATAATAAATAAGACATTATCAAAATGGACTGTAATAATCTGAGTGCTCTTTGGGATGAAAGTGTAATCCATGCCCTATCCCACAAATTACTATTATTAGTAAATCCTTATTTGTAGAAAAAAATACATATTTTTTCTAGATGTTTAGCCATTTTACATATAATTTTTAAAGAACTCTTGGGTAGAGGCAATTAGGATATAATTATTATTATGAAGTATCTCAAGATGTCTGAGAATATATTTTCTTGTTTACACTAATTTGCTTTGATTTTTTTATTTTGTTTCTAAGAAAGTCAGTACAAGTTCAAGTATCCACCTTATATCTAAAGTAATAAAGACAGATGAAAAGATGTCAGTTTTAGTTCAGTCTTCATATCCTCCCTGACTTTGCTTCACTCCTTGGTCATCAACATCCACTTCTCGGGACTGGACTGAAAGATAAAAAGAATCCCTACCTTTTTGAGTGGTTTGGGCAGGTGAAACTTGCATTTCAGTGATATTTGGAGAGTTTCATGATATAAAGAAATGTATTAATGCTAAAAAAATATAAAACTATTGATTTATTGAAAAATCTTAATTTATTGATCACTTAGGCAGGAAAAACCAGATACGCAGATAAGAATAGGCGTAGACCAGCATGTCAAACACAAGGCCCATGGGCCAGATCCAAGCTGCGGGGTGCTTAGATCCAACCCACAGGGCTGGCCTGGAAATAGCAAAGGATTGGCTCTTTGCCAGCAAAAATGGGATGCACAGGGGCTGCCTGCAGCCCCCTGTGGCCCATTTTGGCCAGCAGGATGCTGCAGGAGGCAGTCCAGGCTAAAAATGGGACATGTGAGGGTCTCCTGCAGAGATGGTATTCAGCAGGTTCTCACCAGTTCTGGAGAACCGGTAGCAGAAATTTTGAGTATTTCAGAGAACCGGCAAATAGCACCTCTCACTGACCCTGCCCCAATCTATTCTCTGCCTCCCGAGTCCCAGCTGACCGGCTGGGTCTTCTTTTATTGCCCTGCACAGGAGAATGGAGCTGGAAAGCAGGTTAGTGAGGTGGGGAGGGTATGGGGATTTTGCAGTACCCTTCCCCTGCCATGCCCACTAAGACACGCCCACCAAGCCACACCCACAGAACCAGCAGTAAAAATTTTTGAATCCCACTACTGGTCTCCTGTGCCCCCCCATACCCCTCATGGCCCATTTTGGCTGTCCGGGTGCTGCAGGAGGTCATCTGTCCCATCTCCTCCTTTCCCCCTCCCCTCCCTTCCCCAGCCAGCCCACAGAGGACAACTACAATGCTGATCCAGTCATCCAAGAAATACAGTTTGACACCCCTGACATAGGCAGTACCTAGCTCAGACATAATATGTGTGAGAGGGAATTGGGTGTCCTAGTGGACCACCACCTAAATATGAGTCAGCAGTTGCTGTAATTGCAAAAAAGGCCAATGCAAACCTATGCTGTATCAACAGAGGGATAGCATCAAAATCACAAGAAATGATCTGGCAGTACTGTTTTATAGTGCACTGGTTAGCCAACACTTGGACTACTGTGTCCAATTCTGGTCACCAAGATACAAAAAAGATGCCGAGGCCCAAGAAAAACAGAGCAATAAAGATGATAAGGAGTCTGGAAGCTAAACTGTATGATGAATGGTTGAGAGAACTAGGTATCTCTAGCCTAACAAAGAGAAAGTTTAGTGGTAATATGATAGCTGTCTTGAGGGGCTCTCAAGAAGAGGGGGCTGGTTTATTCTCCAAAGCACCTGATGGTAGGACAAGAATCAATGGGTGGAAGCTCATCAAAGAAGGAAAGAAGGATTAGGGATAGCATGATAGCAGTGTTCCGATATCTCCGCACAAAGAAGAGGGAGTCAAGCTATTCTCCAAAGCACCTGAGGGCAGGACAAGAAGTAACTAATCAAGGAAAGAAGCAACTTAGAACTAAGGAGAAATTTCCTGACAGTTAGAACAATTTATCAATGGAACAACTTGCCTCCAGAAGTTGTAAATACTCCAACACTGGAAGTTTTTAAGAAGAGATTGGATAACCATTTGTCTGAAATGGTATAGGGTTTCCTTTCTAAACAGGGGGTTTGATTAGAAGACCTCCAAGTTCCCTTCCAACTCTGTTATTCTAATAAGAGAGATCCAACCTGGAAGAGTTGAGAAAGTCCAGAAATATTTCACAAGAAGAGTTCTACACTCTTCTACTCGTTGCAGAATACCTTATGCCACCAGACTTGAAATTCTAGACCTAGAAAACCTAGAACTATGCCACCTTCGGTCCGATCTAAGTATAGTATATAAAATCATACATTGCAATGTCCTACCAGTCAATGAATACTTCAGCTTCAACCATAACAATACAAGAGCATACAATAGATACAAACTCAAGGTAAACCGCACCAAACTTGATTGCAGGAAATACGACTTCAGCAACAGAGTCGTCAATGTCTGGAATACTCTACCTGACTCTGTGGTTTCTTCCCCAAACCCCAAAAACTTTAACCTTAGACTGTCTACTATTGGCCTCATCCCATTCCTAAGAGGTCTGTAGGGGGCGTGCATAAGTGCACCAATGTGCCTACCATCCCTGTCCTATTGTTTCTTTTTATTTTTCTTATATGTATCCATTTCATGTATTCAAAACTATGTTTATACTTATACCTATTATCTTGTAAGCAATTGACAAATAAAAAATAAATAAACAAACAAACAAATAAACAAACTAAGAAGAAATTTCCTAACAGTGAAAACAATGAATCAATGGAATAGCTTGCCTCCCAAATTTGTATATGCTCCATCACTGGAGCTTTTCAACAAATGATTGAACAACCATTGGTCTGAAATAGTATAAGGTCTCCTGCTTTGGGCAGCAGGTTGGACTAAAAGACCTCCAAGGTCCCTTATAGTCCAACAATTCTATATCTCTGTCTAAAATTTCAGTTGGTATCCATTTGTGTAATCTGTCTCAGGGACTCATAGCTTTCTTTTCCACTGAATCTCCTTCCTGTTATATAAAAGACAAACTGTACTTATCCAAAAGGATAAGTAATCTAGACAAGCACACAGCCTCTATTTTGATTAAGAAGACAGATATGGAATTTATATTCTTTTAAACCATGGCTCTAATTTTATATTCTAAAAAGTCTCTACTTGACCCTCCAACACCCACTTTCTAAGTAGAGGATGCACCTCTGCAAAAAAAAAACTCACAATCATTACAAATTGCATCAAATTGTGCTGTTGGAACAATTGTCCATATACCGTATAGCTATCTCTTGCTGAGACTTAAAAATGATTAAAGAGCAGTGCTACATAGGTAACTTATGAATGTATTATGGCACTACCAAGGTTTTTCAGCATTTAAAAAAAATGAATCTGTTTTATCGGTACCCAGAGAAAGATATGAACTCTAATGATGGTATCTGATTTTAGAGCTGCAAAATGCCATGCCTACAGGAACTTTGCTACTCAGTTATTAACAAAACTGTGTTAACATCAGCTTGTCAGTGTGAAACATGTGTTGTGCCTTAAAGACCAGCCTTGCCGAAAGAGAATTAGAAGGGATTTTTCAGACCTATCTATAATTTGGGTTGGTAGTGATGGTAGAGGATCATTTCCTAATTCAGAGGTGAGAAAAACTGGATATTGCCTTTTCTTTTGTAATTGTGCTCAAGTTAAAATAAACTTTAATTGCTTAAAACTCCAATCATTTGTTTTCACCTGATCCTAGTTCTAAAGATATTGGTCAGAATCCTGCAGAACTTGAAGGTGGTTTACATCCCGAAAAACTCTGACTTTTACTGTGGAGCACATGCTTTCTCTATTATTAGGCTCACCTTAATACTCACATCAAGTAGGATGACACCGGAAGGAAAAAGGCACCCAATTCATTTATTAAATAAAAGGAGCAAACTTTGTGAAGGGTAGAATGAAAGAAAAATAGTTAAAAATTAGTACACAGTTGTAATATTTATTTTTAACAAGTTACTCATGATTCTGGATTTCCTGCCATGAATGGAGAAGACCACTTAATTAGGAGCAATTTTCTCAAGACACTTTTTCTTATATTATACAGGATTATATGCAAGTTGAGCTGAAGAAATCTTCTCATCTAATAAGATTTCTGCACCCAACTGAGTGATACACTCAATAAAAAATTTAAAGGATTTTAAAATGTCCCAGACACCAAGATCTACATCACCAACCACTCTCCTTATTAGCAGATTATCAGAATGATCACATAACCGTGGAGATAGGTCTACTTAAAATTATGAAGGAAAGTGATTTTCATGATTTATCCAAATCTCTGTAATCTGTTGCTAAGGACATCTCAGGAATGAGCAAAAATTTTCAAAAAGTTAAACACTTTCATTTTACAGAAAAACTTTAAATACTTGTAATTACAAGGTATTTCATTCTTTCCTTTGGTTCATTCTTTCCTTTGGTTATTTTCAGTATTTTGACTGATACTGTAATTTTTCTTCTACCGGTACTGCTGATTTGATGTTTTAATTTCTGACATGTTTTATTTTTAAACAGTCTTTCTCAACATGGTCCTAAACTCATTGAGTTTTCTGAAATTCCCAGAAGGACACCATACTGGAAAAGTTTTATCAACCTGTAAGGATATTGCTAAATTTCACATGTATGATTATTCCTATTAGGCAACTTATGTTCTTTAAAAACAATGGGTATAAATACGTGGAATAAACAAATATATTATTTGTACATGACTTGCTTTCTATAAGGTTTTCTTTCCCTTTGTTTGTAATATATATGAGCACAGTATTCCTATCCCCACCTAGCTACATGAATTAGAAAGAAAAGAAACTACAAATAACAAGAAAGAAAGAGGAGGAAGGAAAGAAAGAGAAAGCAAGCAAGCAAGCAAGCAAGCAAGCAAGCAAGCAAGAAAGAAAGAAAGAAAGAAAGAAAGAAAGAAAGAAAGAAAGAAAGAAAGAAAGAAAGAAAATTTCAACTGGTAACTTCCAAAGTAGCAATTCTAGTGCTTTGGGAACATATAGGATCCCTTATAAGGGTGTCAAACTCACATCATCACAGTGTTGTCATATGATGTATCGGGACTTTTTTCACCTTCACTTAACTGGGCATGGGCATGGCCAGCACATGACACATCTGGCCTCTGGGCCACGAGTTTGACAGCCCTGCCTTATAACTAAGAATGTTCAAAGCCCTGATTAAAAGATTTAAATAATATGTTCAACACCCACTTATAAAAGTGTAAATAATATATTCCTAAATGCAAGCAGTGAAGAATTTTTATGGAATTAAATAGAAAAAGTGTTTTAAAAATAGTATCACATAGCATGGTCGAAGTCACTTAGGGCTTTGCTGTTCTAGATCAGTATTTTAGTCTTTTGAATTATGTTCCAAAATGGAAAACAGCCAATGCAATTGATAAAAAAGAGGATAATATGAGTTATAAACAGTCCACCACTCCTAGTACCTCAGATTATTTTAAGGATCCTAAGCTGTGTGTCACAGTTCCATTGTGCTGCTAAGAAAGTTGAAGTCTTTGGCTCTTTTTAAACAAACTCATCTACATCACACTTCTTGGGCAGTTCAGTGGAATTAAACACAGCTTCTTTTGACTTTAGTACTCGGAATGTTACAGTGCAGTTCTCAGCTCAACCAGAAAGTATTTGTTAGAAGGTTGGACATATTTATAATTGCTTTCTTGCAGGATGATTTTTTCAGCTGTTCAGCATACACTAGAAGTCTAGAATTTCTGGTGCTCTCCAATCTAAGGCCCCTGCTTAACATTTTAAAACTTAGCCAAAGTGAATTAGATATGGCCACCTTTATAATTTGGATGCAAAAATGTGTATGTTAAAAACAGATGTACTGTATACCAATGTATGTGCTTGGGAAAGTTACGTATGAAAATAATTAGCTATTTTCTTGTTTAAAAACATTGCTTAATAAATACAGAAATGGCTAACTACGTAGGTATTGAAGTGGATAGAAACTCATCTGTACACCCCTACTTTATCAGTATTTTCCACTTTCTAGTTTTCAACTTTTGAGACGGGCACTTCCTCCTATCTAATGCAATCCCAAATTGTCCCTCTAGTCTAACTGGTGTGTTTAAGAAATAATTAAACTTAAGCAAATTTGCCCTCTCTCTTTTTTGCTTGTACTTCTTTTCCTTTTTTTTTGGACAGATCTTTTTGCTAAAGAAACACATGTCCAAGTTACTGAATAGTTATCAGATGGGGTATCACAAATGGAACTTTATGAGCATTTGTTGTTGCACTCAACACGGATATTCTCCAGTGTCATCTCAAGGTGGGGCCCGGTAGGTTTCATATGATTGGATAATCATTACGGAAAGTGAAAAGTAGTTAACAACCCAGCAATTTTATTGTGCTGTGCTAGAAATGTTAAGCCAATTGCTGTATAAAACTGATTGTACTTTCATAAAAGTAACCACGCCATATGTTAACATTACATTTTCTCTGGCAGTAATAATCCTCTGTAGTTTCATTCCAGGACATACAAGTAGTAAGTTGTAAGAATTTCCCAAATATGGCTTTTTGGTTCCTTTTATTGTACTATTCTATTTGGCAGATCTAATTATGACATTCCACTCAGAATTAAACTTTTAGAATGATTGGCAGGAAACACTGAAGTAGGAAATGTCCTTTTGTTTAAAAAAAAGAATGAAACGGAAATGAAGGAAACCAAGTGAGAGCTTTCTTCAGTCTATTAGGAGCACGCAGCTAAATGAAGAATTTGAAGAGCTATTAGGAAAAAAGCTGAAAAGGCTGTGACAAATGAATACAGTCTTATTGAAAGGTTGGAAGAGCTTTTGTAACCAGGTCTTTAGGTGTTCTGGATATTGAAAGTTATGCGGAATGTGACCTTAAAAATGTTGATCATACTAGAGTAGATAATCAAGCAGAATGTTAGTTTAAATTATTAGGTACTGACAGGATACAGAGCCCCAGATTAACTGTATTTTAGCACTGCAAAAAGAAATATAAAGAAAAGGGAGAAAAACTTTTGGATGGGTGCTTAATAATATATTAAAAGGAGAAGTTTACCAGTTCTGTGGGTGTGGCTTAGTGGGCATGGTGTGGCTTGGTGGGTGTGGCAGGGAAAGGATACTGTAAAATCTCCATTCCCTCCCCACTCGTGGGAGAAAGTTACTGCAAAATCCCATTCCCTCCCCACCCCACTAACCTGCTTTCCAGCCCTGTTCTCCTGTGCAGGCAACAAAAGACCCAGCCAATTAACTGGGACTCGGGAGGCAGCGAATAGATGGGGGCAGGGCCAACCAGAGGTGGTATTTACCAGTTTTCTGAACTACTCAAAATTTCCGCTACTGGTTCTCCAGAACCTGTCAGAACTGGCTGAATACCACCTCTGAGTAGTTTGCTCCAAATTTGTAAAGTTGTAGTGCAAGATTGGAAGATGTGGAGAAACCAGTGGCCTATAGAATCATGAAGAGTTGGATATGAGTGAATGGATAATGACATCATCCTCATCCTCATCATCACCAGTTTGTTCCATGGGGAAGAAAGAAGAGACAGGAAATAATGTTTGAATTAAACATTTTCAGGTAGAAATACTTGAAAACTATCCAGCCATCAAGATCAAAGTAGCTAGGCCAGTCTATCTTCTAGGCTTTTGGTACTGCTTTTAAATGGGGAGTGTGTGTGTGTATGTGTGTGTGTGTGTACATGCATAAATGAACACATGCGCACATGCATGTAGTGCCTTCAAGTCAGCATTACCTTCTGGCAACTGTCAGGCTACTTCCTGCAGTTTTCTTGGCAGCATTTTCAAAAATGGTTTGCCATTGCATTCTTTCTAGGGCTGAAAAAGAGTATCTGGCCCAAGATCACCCAACTGGCTTTGTACCTACAGCAGGAACCACAATCTCCTGGTTTCTAACCTTATGTTTAACTACTATACCAAATATGGTTGATTGTAATAACATTCCCATCCATAATGTAAGAAGAAGACTTACCTGGCTCATGCTACTTAGATTAGGTAGATGAAATTGGAGTTGTTGTTGTCCACCAGTGCTGTCTTCGTGGCTACTTAGTCCAGTACTAGATTGCTGTTTTGCACAGTGACAGCATTATTCTCACAAGGAAATCCTTTTGCTCTAGCATCAGGATTGATGTTAGATGTTTGGGCAGAAACAAAGGCATCTATTGCTAGTAATTTGTTCTTCATATTATACTATAATGAAATCCTAAAGTGACCTGAAGGAAAATATAAAAGAGCTCCATGCTGGTAGACCAGGGAGATTCCAATATCCATGCTGAAGCCTCCTTGATAAGTTCAGCTGAGAACTTCAGGGCTGCTAGGAGAATCTCACCATTCATCAAGAGCCCAATGTAGGTGTCATGGTTGTATTTTGAATTGGTTTTGCCAAGAGTAAAAAGTCTGAAATTAGGATGAGAAGTTCTGTTGGTCATAGAGCAACCACTTCCTCTTGAGATTTAGATATATGGGTGGCATACCCTCCTGGAAGGTATACAATCCATTAGATCAAGGGAACTTGAATTTGATTCTTGAATTTCTGTGCTGAAGAAATTTCTCTCTGCAAGACTAATGGTCCTGTTGAGGCATTTGTCATGTCAGAATGGTGAGTTGGAAAGGGCTATGACCTGTTTAGCACTGTGGAATCTGGATGTCTTTGGGTTTTTAGAGCATATTTTAATGATGAATGGGGTAGGGAGCACAAATGTAAAGATGAATGCAACTAAACAAAAATAAAAGCAATAATGTGCATTAATGCTTTTTTATCAGTGCTTTCTTTAGATACCACCCACCTTTGAGTGGTGAAGGTTTCTTGTAAGACAACTGAGAGCATTACCTGAGTGACCTTTTGAGAATAATTTCCTATGCATCTGAAGACAAAGTCACTCACATCCATAATAATACCAAATCTAACAGTACAGGCAGAGGTGGTATTCAGCAGGTTCTGACCAGTTCTGGAGAACCGGTAGCGGAAATTTTGAGTAGTTCAGAGAACTGGCAAATACCACTTCAAACTGGCCCCGCCCCTATCTATTCTCTGCTTCATGAGTCCCAGCTGATCAGCTGGGTTTTCTTTTGTTGCCTTGCACAGGAGAATGGAGCTGGAAAGCAGGTTAGTAGGGTGAAGAGGGAATGGAGATTTTGCAGTAACCTTCCCCCAGGAGTGGGGTGGGAATGGAGATTTTACAGTATCCTTCCCCTGCCATGCCCACCAAGCCATGCCACGCCCACCAAGCCACATCCACAGAACCAGTAGTAACAAAATTTGAATTCCACCACTGAGTACAGGATTGGGTGCAAAAGGCAATCGAAACTAATATCCAGATGAAGATGGTGGAAAATTCGAGATTATAACCAATTGTTCTTGGTAGAACAATTTTCAGTGAAGTTGGAAGCTATCTTGTTTCCCATCCCTTTAGACAGCATACTGCACCACTTATGAGATACTATTGTAAAAACTACAAAAATGATGGTTAAATGGTTAAGGTGCCAGAATAGAAAGCAGGAGACTATGTGTTCAAGTCCCATTTTAGTCACGAGAGTCAGCTGGGTGACTTTGGATCTGTTACTCTCTGTCAGAGTTGTTGCTGTGGGGAAAATAAGAAGAGGAAGGTGTGATGGATATGTTTGCCACCTTGGGTTGTTTGTAAAAATAATAAAGACAGGATACAAATACATAAGTATTTTTCTTCTCCTCTGTCCCATGAAGTTGCTACATGCTTTTAAAACTTACTTTGAAAGATTGGGGAGCAGTCTGAAGCATTTTGAAGACTGAAAAAGGAGGGAGGAATTGATCTCATGGTTTTCATTAGGAGTGATGCTGATGGAGATCTACCGTTCACTATCCTCAACAATCTCCTGAAAATGTCCAAAATGATTTAAAGCAGATGCCTCTAAAGGTAAAGGTAAAGGTTCCCCTCTCACATACGTGCTAGTCATTTCCATCTCTAGGGGGCGGTGCTCATCTCTGTTACAAAGCCGAAGAACCAGCGCTGTCTAAAGACGTCTCTGTGGTCATGCGGCCTTCCCACCAAAGCGGTCCCTATTTTTCTACGTGCATTTTTACATGCTTTCAAACTGCTAGGTTGGCAAAGGCTGAGGCAAGTAACGGGAGCTTACTCGGTTTCGCAGTGCTAGGGATTTGAACCGCCAAACTGCCGACCTTTCTGATCAACAAGCTCAACGTTTTATCCACTGAACCACCACATCCCAGATCCCTCTACACATAGTTTTTTTATTTAAAAAAAAAACAGCTATTTTGCTATGAAAAGTCCCCAAGGATTCCATGCCAGCATTACAGTTGAAACTGACCTTGTCCAATTAAAATAATTAAATTAAAATTTGAATTATATATCCAAGCAAAGCCTCTGCAGATAGATAATGATACGACTTGCATAAAGTTCAGGCATTTATTCTAGCATTAATGGACACAATATACAGAATCTTTCACTAGCCATTTGCAGAAGGAAAAAGAGAAGAGGAAAGGAGTAGGAAAAAAGACAGAACTCTGCTTTAAAACATGTGCACCAGTGAAAATGGTGTCACAGATATTTTCTTACAAGCTAATGCAGGTTTTGGATTACTGAAAATGTGGCAGCACGAATGATTTACCGTAAAGGTAAAGTCTGCAATCCAGATGTCTCGAAGTGTTCAATCATCACATTTACCCCAGAAATGGCACAAACAGAAAAAAAATGAAAAAAAAATTGTTAAGAATAAAGATAATGACAGAGATTCTAGATATTTACAGAGATAGCAATAAGAGAATGAAAGAATAAAGGGGCTGCAGCACATATTCCACTGTATTCAGTATTAGTTTTGTATTTACCATCATTTTATTAAGTTCGCTGTTAGGATGCTGGTGGACCATGATTCATGGATGGGTGTCTATGATGAATGTCTTCTTGGATGAGTGACTATGACATCATGGATAATATGCAATGCAATGGTTCCAGTTCACACATATTCCTCTACTTCATTCTAACACCAATGCTTAGATTGCAAAAGAAGGGCATTTGTGCAGATGCTGAAATAAATTATTGACAAAACTGTAATCTAGAACTACATTTATAATATTTTAGATTTTATATTTCATATCTTTATCTCTTGTATTCTTTAATCAAAATATAATGTGAATGTGTCATACGATAAATAATAATAATATGGGCTGCTTGTGTTCCCGGTCCTCTTTTTCAATCTCCAGAACTCCCAAGATCACTTATGTACTAGTATGGAGCAAAAAGAAGACAATTTGGGAAACAATTTTTGTTCCTTTTTATGAGATGAGCTTTAAAAGGAGTGCATTGAGCTTCTGAAAATACTGTTATTTTCAGAATATTTTAAAAGTCTCTAAGCCCTTCCAAAAAAAAAACCCTCCACACACCCCATTCCAGTAATGCTACTACTATGGATCTTGGAGCTAAAAACACGATTACAAACAATAGGCAGCTCCAAGAAGAAGAAGAGATGTTCCTCCTCTTGCAATTGACCCAGAACTGCTTTGTCATGCTTTTGGAACATGCCTTTGAGTCACTTCCATAGATTGGAAAAGTGTCAGCAGTAGATCTATGCAACAGAACAAGTAAATAGGTATTTCAGAGATTTTAGGTAAAGGTAATTCTATATGCCGCAGCGCCTGAGCTTTTCAGAGATATTGAGAGCAGATGGGAGAAATGAGGGGTCCTCAGTAACATCAGCAGTGCTAACAAAACAGTTACTGGCTGCCCTCTGGGTGAGATTCAAGGTGCTGGTGTTAACCTATAAAGCCCTTCATGGCATTGGAACCAGGGTATTTGCAGGAAACCCTGCTGCCGATAACAGCTTCCCGACAACCCGTGCGCTCCCACCGGCAGGGCCTGCTCAGGGTGCCGTCAGACAGGCAATGCCGGCTGGCGGCTCCCAGGGGTAGGACCTTCTCTGTGGGGGCACTGACCCTTTGGAGCCAGCTGCCTCTGGAGCTCTGGGTGGCCCCTGACCTCTGATCCTTCCGCTGTGGCCTAAAAACCTGGCTGTTCCAACAAGCCTACCCGGACTGATGGAGGGGGGGAGGGTTTTTAGTGTGGTTTTTTAGCACTGTTTTACTTTCAATTAATTTATGAGATTTTGGGTTTAATTATTTTTTAATATTTCTAGTGTGTTGTTTTTAGCATTGTAAGCCGCCCTGAGTCCTTAGGGAGATAGGGTGGCATATAAATAAATAAATAAATAAATAAATAAATAAATAAATAAATAAATAAATAAATGAATGAATGAATGAAGAAAGAAGGAAAGAAAGAGTGGGATTTGCCTTCAGTTTATATTCTAGTAGTTTGCCTGTCAATGTTGGTGAGGGCGGTCTTAGAAGTTCTTTGGTTTGGGTGTTTACTGTCAACTTGTTTGGCAGTTGGGTTGTTTACTGTTAGCTTGTTTGGCAGTTCCTTGATGGGGTATTGCTACTTTCTTGATTGTTGGTGTCAGCTGCCACCTCAAACCTGCCACCTCAGGCTTGTGCTTTGCTGTTATTTGGTGACAAACTGCCATGAATGCTGCAGAGGGGGGAAATGATACAGGGAAAGCTTGGGGGAAAATTAAAGTAAGTGCTGTATCTCCTCAAGACACTGCTTCCAGGTCACTAGCATACCACCTGCATACCAAACTGTGCCTGGACTGTCCATTATGAAAACCTCTTGCCTGAACCTCATTGGTTGCCCAGGGATGGGTGAAGGGAGGTAGCTGGCGGGCGGTGAGGGGAGTCGAACTTAGGGATTTTGGCAGATGTTTCTATTGCTTTTCTGCAATATGCTTAACTTCTAATAAAACTATACCTTTCTCAACAAACGAAAACAAGGATCGTTTGTATTTAGGAGTTTAAGCTGTGGCAGGTCTGACAGTTGGTCTGATGTTAATTCCTGGAGTTATTATCAATCTGCTACACTGGTCTGAAGACTGCCTCATTCTATCTAATGCTAGGATTTGTCTTGCCAATCCTTCAAACACATTAAAGAATGATAAATCATAGGATTCCTTGAACAGAAAATATGAGATTTAACTTGTTTAAATTAGCTGTGTTGGTGTGCCTTGTATTAGGAAGACAACCAAGTGAAAGATCTTGGAAGCACAAAGAAGAGGGAAGACTATGCACAACTATCTCAGGTTGAGCATGCCTTGAATACAAGTACAAATAGATCGGAGGCAGGGTGTCTCTTCCAAGTTAATGTCTCATGGTACATCTACAAACACTATTGTCCATCTTTCTCCATGATCCCGAGCAATTTTGTTGCTGCAGAAGGTAAACAGATTTCTCTGTGCTATAGGAAGAACTACAACTATTGAAATTCTGCACTGTCATGTTTGTGCAAAGATGCATCGCTTCTGAGGGGTGGGGAGTGACAAACTTTCTGCATAATGATTATAGAAGCTGTAGAAAAGAACATGAGCAACGTGACAATTGGGATACCAACAGCCCCACAAGAAGAACAAACTAATGTGCTATGAATATTTATCAGGCAGCAAACATTTTGTGAGAACTGGATTCCAACCAAAGCAAAACATGTATAGAAAACAACCTGATTTTGCTAATCATTGCCACAGTAATCCCAAAGGGAAAGCAGCAAAGCAATCTCCAGTATTATGATAGAGATAATCCTCATTTAGTGACCAAAATTGGGACCAGCAACATGGTTATTAAGGTGTTGCTGAGTGAAACCACAACTATGCTCATGATCTTATTTTAGCTTTCCTTTGCTTTATAAACCTCAAAGATCATATCTGTGAGGATTGCTCATAAAGTTATTTTTTCATCACTGTCATAACTGCAGTCCCTAAACAAGTAGTTCTTAAACAAGGATTACCTGTACACAGAAACTGTATTGTTTCAACATGAAACACCCATACCCCAAGCACTTAAGTTTTCTGTGCTTCTGCAAGCATTTTGATGCTTGAAATTTGTTGATAGGGCAGCCAGGCATATAAGATATAACAGCATAATCACTGCCTAATTTCAACAAGTATTATTTGTATGCAAAGTTTGACAATCATTGTAATCATCTCAGAATATGTAATTTTAATTTCTTGTGTTGCCTAAATAGGAAATAAATTATTTTCATAACTTCATTATTCTAATTACTGCTGAGGGTCATATATCTTTCCAAGTCATATCCTATTGTTTGTCCCTTTATTGTTATGTTTCAGATACATCTGTGAATCATATAAGTTTAAAACTAAAAAAGAATGAGAACGGGACCAGCTCCTTGCCAAACCTATGGTCACTAGCCACAATCATCCCCATCTTCAAAAAGGGAGACCCCAGCCTAGTTGAAAATTACAGACCAATCTCTTTATGTTGCATCACCTGTAAAGTCATGGAATCAATTATTAACCAATCCATTATCCTCCACTTAGAGACAAACCACCTACTCTCTAACAAACAATTTGGTTGCAGAAAAAAACTATCCTGTAATCTGCAACTGTTACACTGCAAAAACATATGGACTACACAACTTGATCAGGGCAAAGCAATTGACGCTATTTACATAGACTTCCATAAAGCCTTTGATTCAGTGGTACATGACAAACTACTCCTAAAACTAAAATCTTATGGTATCTTCGGACACCTGCATAATTGGATAGAAGCATTCCTGTCAAACAGGCAACAAATGGTCAAAATAGGGAGCATCCTATCAAATCCTGTACCTGTCAACAGTGGTGTCCCCCAAGGCAGCGTTCTAGGACCAACTCTCTTTATACTCTACATAAATGACCTCTGTGATCATATTAAGAGCAACTGCATTCTTTTCGCTGATGATGTAAAGCTATTCAACACCACTGACAATACTGCTACCCTTCAAAATGACCTCGACTATGTGTTAGAATGGCCAAGCAACTTCAGATCTGAACAAACAAATGCTCTGCTTACATATTGGCAAAAAAAAATCAGAAAATAAAATAGAAGCTGAATAGTCAAGACCTTGTTGATGACCTCAACTATGTCAAGGACCTTGCAGTACTCATCTCTAATGAACTAGAGCCTACTGTAACTACATAGCCAAAAAGGCATTAAGAATTTTTAACCTAATCCTGCATAGCTTTTTCTCCAGTAATATCATACTACTAACTAGAGCATACAAAACATTTGCTAGACCAATACTTGAATACAGATCATCAGTCTGGAACCCCAATACATGTCAGATATTAATACAGTTGAGAAAGTCCAGAAATATTTCATGAGAAGAGTTCTCCACTCCTCAACTCGTAGCAGAATACCTTATGCCACCAGACTTGAAATTTTAGACCTACAAAACCTAGAACTACGCTGCCTTCGGTTCGATCTAAGTATAGTACATAAAATTATCTACTGTAATGTCCTACCTGTCAATAAATACTTCAGCTTCAACCACAACAATACAAGAGCGCACAATAGATACAAACTCAAGGTAAACCACACGAAACTTGATCGCAGGAAATACGACTTCAGCAACAGAGTGGTCAATGTCTGGAATACTCTACCTGACGCTGTGGTTTCTTCCCCAAACCCCAAAAACTTTAACCTTAGTCTGTCTACTATTGACCTCACCCCTTTCCTAAGAGGTCTGTAGGGGGCGTGCATAAGCGCACCAACATGCCTAGGTCCCTGTCCTAATGTTTCTTTTTATTCGTATCCATTTCATGTATTCATAACTATGTTTATACTTATACCTATTATCTAATACTTGCTTGACAAATAAATAAATAAAATAAAGTAGGTACAGAATAAATACAGCAGAAGAACATTTCTTTGAACAATGTAGCTAATGACAGATCTGCTACTGGGTGAGTCTCATAACTTCACTATATTACATAAAAGTTCATATAAGAATATGTTTTTTTTAAATGACAAACATTTAAGTGCAAAGGTCAGTCTGTGTTCTGAAACACGCTCATTCTGCATGCTGAGACAGAGGGGTCTTAGATGAGCCATGCTTAGTAGCAAGCTCCTTAAATTGTCAGCTACCTTCCTGCCATCTCCATTTGGTTTTGTCTCCTTTAAGCCAGGGATTCACGACATGTGCCACCCGAAACAGTGTGCAAATCTCCTCAATCTTGGGGGATTGCTCCCCAGTGTCCCCAAAAGGGGAAAATGGGGGAAATAATTAAATGCACGGGAGTAATTATATTAATCGTGATGAATTAAAGTAATTTTCACAGTATAGACTCCAGAGCATTCTAATAGATGCCCAATGATTCCCAGGCACATAAGATGATCTAAAAATAATTATCTAATAGATTTGTTGTTTGTTCATTTGTTTGTTTTAAAAAGGTCTGAAAAAACTATGTGAAACCATTTGGGGAAAGAAGTAAAAATGAATTAGATATAGTAAACAAATGTTTGGTTAAGTAGAAATCATTTTGCAGTAATTTGAGAGCTGAATTCACTGGAAGCACAGCTGTAGCAGAAAGTGGTTCCATGCACAAATATTGGGGTCACCAGGTGTGTTTTTTTAATTGTAGCAACTATGACTCACTGGGTTGTGTTTCTTGCCTTTCCAAAATGACCCCACTAAGATCTTAGAATAAGACCAGCAAAGAATTTTAATAATTATGGTGATTAAAAAAAGGCATACTAATTCTAGATGACCAGATCTATTTTTTTGCTAAGGCAGATCCATTGGTGAATGTCTCTTAATTGTTTTGCGCAAACAAATGCTACGAAGGGAATCTGAGTCCTTTCTCATTTTTATTGTTTCTTAAACAACTGCCCGGCTAAATTCTCATAACAGTTCTTCCAAATGGCATCTGAAACATTGTGACTGACATTTCTGTCTGCAGTCTTGATGCTTGACCTTTGTCTTCCATGCCACTGAATTGTTCTCAAGGTCAAATTCAAAAATTTCATGCATCAGCATGGCAGATGATGTAAACTCCTGTGCACCTCACGCATGCACAGCTTAGCCATGGCAAGGATGAGTCAGTGCCAAATATAGAAACAAATAAGAGCTGTCCATAAGCAAGCCAGGAAGGAGAGTGCGGCACAAAACGTTAGCACGGTAGAAATTTGAAGCCGTTTTCATCTCTATTTCCCTCATTGCAAAGCATTTTAGAATGTGTTTTCTTGTATTTTAGAAACTTCTCAGCTGAACCCTCTACCCCAAAAAAGAAGTCAAAAGTTTATTCCGGTTTACATGCATGTATTATCTATACTTATTGCTCATTTCCCCCATACTACAGTGTGCTAATTGTTCTTCCCGTACTAGGCACATCTTACTTTTTTCATCCTACATCACACACAAAGCAAATCAGGGAGTGAGACAGGATTTCTCTGTGGACCTGGTGTCTCTTAAATCAATATAGAATACAGGATTGGAAAGAGGAAGAAGGGAGTGGGAGAGAGAGAGAAAACACAGCATTTTCATTTTGTTTGAGAGAATGAGAGATGTTTTTATTAACAATCACAAGGGATGGGAATCTGTCTTCAGAATAATACCATGATATGGGAATGATAGGAGAATTTTCTAGTGCAACTTTGAATCCAATATTATACCATGCATATTTAGAAGATTGCTTAACTACTGCATCAAAACAGTGGCATTTAGATGTCGTAGATAATAATTCCTACCTGATTATCCACAGACAGCTCAAACTTAAGACTTATTTATCAACATCTGATGAAAAATGGAAAAGTGAAAGATGCAAATCCAATAATTTAGTGGAAGAAGTTTACCCAGAAATTCTAATCTGACCAGGAGCGGAGATCTGAACCAAAGTTTACCACTACATCTGGAACACTGCTGGAACCAAAGGAACTAGAAGGAGAGAAGATTGTCAGTGGCTCTTCTTTTTGCAGTTCTTGTTCATTTTTTCCTTGTTTCCATTCACTGAACATCAGACCACATGGATAAGATCCCCAGGCTAGGGATCTCAAAAAAGAAATTTGACATTTTGGATCCAACCAATCCAAAAAAGCCAGTTCCTTTGGGTAATCTTTCACCAGCTAGCCATCAGGAAAAGCCAATAGGTAGATAGGTTGTAATATCATTTCAGTGGTAACAAAAGTCCTTGACCTAAGTTTGTTATTGCATTCTTTCCTACAATTCATCACCTCCTGACTTTTTCAACAGCCTACCTGCCGTTATCAATTCTTATATCCAAAAAACAAAACTATCAACCACTTTCACTTCTCTGTAGTCAAGTATAAGTTCACTACTCATACAGGCCAGCATTGTATTGTCATCTTCTTAATATTTAACTTCAAGTCATATTTTTGCTTCTTATTCTTATTTTCACAATGAGATTTTTCTAAGGCTTTAATTTCAATTAACAATGTGATGCCATCTACATATTGTTAGTCTCCAATTGATCTCCAATTCTGACTCCATCTATCATCCTTTTCAATACTGTCTTTCCTAAAATATATTTGCTGCATAGGTTAAATAGATATTAGAATAATATACATTGTGTTTCACTCTTTCTTCCTATTCTGAATCACTGTGTTTCTCATGATTCAAAACTTGCAGCAGCTTTTTGTTCATTGTAAAGATTCTATAGAAAAATAATGAGGGGTATTTTAGCATACCTATTAGTTTGTTTCACAAGCTGCATGATAGCAATAGCACTTAGACTTATATACTGTTTCACAGTGCTTTACAGAACCTCTCTAAGCTATTTACAGAGTCAGCATATTCCCCTAATGATCTGGGTCCTCATTTTACTGACCTTGGAAGGATGGAAAGCTGAGTCAACCTTGAGCCAGTGAGAACTGCCAGTGCTGGCAGTTGGCAGAGTTAGCCTGCAAGCCGCATTCTAACCACTGTGCCACTACAGCTCTATAATCTATATAATATAATCTATTAAAATTAATATAATCCATAATCATTTGTGTATTTTCTTGCTCTCTACGTTATACATCTAATGCCATGTCATTCTGCACTCCTAAAATTTGTCTATTTATCTGGCCTTCCTTTCACCTTGTATGGCTCTACTCTTTTTCATAAGACCTTAAGCAAAATATTACCAGCCTGAGGAATTAATTACAGGTAATCCTCAATTTACGACCACAATTGATCCCAAAATATATTTTGCTAAGGAAAACATTTGTTAAATGAGTTTTTCTCATTTTACTAACTTTCTTGCCTAATTGTTAAGTGATGCACTGCAGTTGTTAGGTTAGTAACACGGTGGTTAAGTGTATCTGGTTTCCCCATTGACTTTGCTTGTCAAAAAGTCACAAGAAGTGATCACATAACCCCAGGATACTGTAACTGTCATAAATATGAACCAGTTGCCAAGCATCCAGTGTCATGCCCTGAATCCATGGACCCTGAATCTGTGGAGGATGGGACAGAGCTGGAGCCGATGGAGTCAGGGGGGGCTCGTTGGCTTCAGAGGAGGATGGACCAGAGCTGGGGCTGATGGAGGTCAAGGGAGTGGCCTCATTGGTTTCGGAGGAATGTGAGGAGGAACAGGACTAGGCAGCTCCTGACTTTTTGGGCTTGGGATGGCTTGCCAGCAGGGAGGAATGGGGGCAGGATGACCGAGACAGGGCAGGCAGTGGAGATGAAGAGCGACAGAGTTCAGGCGATGAGCAAGGACCGCCCCCTCCTGATACCCGAGCACAGAGAGTGGAGAGGAGGCAGGAACAGCGCAGGCTGATCCGACAATTCGGGAGAAGAGCGCCCCACCCCTCTTCACAAGGCACACCTGGGGACTGAGATTTAAGGAGATGCTGTGGGGAGGGGCGTTTGTTGGGAACAAATGCTAAATTTGTGGAGTTTGGTTGCCTTTGCCGGTGTCTGGAGTTTGAAAGGACTTCTTGCCTTACTCCTTGCTTCGTGGACTCATTGTCTTTTTCTGTGTTTTGTGTACTCTTTGCTTTCTTCCTTGTTTTGTGGATTTATTGCCTTGTTCCTTTGCCTCACTAGACTTCTTGCTTTGAAGCCATTGTGCTAACAGCATTGTGATGGATTCCTCACAGCCAGAAGCTGCTGTGTGTGTGACAGAGAATGCTTTGCTCCAGGACTTGCCAGAAACGTGGGAGCATTTGGGGGAAAGTTGGAGCAATAAAGGGAAGTTTTGAACTATCAGCTGGCTGTGTTGCCTGGTCTCGGGTCATCACAAAAGTGATCATGGGAATGTTGCAATGTTCATAAGGGAAAACAGTCATAAGTCACTTTTTTCAGTGCTGTTGTAACTTCGAACTATCACTAAACAAATGGTTGTAAGTTGAAGACTACCTATATGTTACAATTTATGTGTTCTTTTTCATCTCCTTTCTTCAGTTTACGAATACAATATATGTGCAACACTTTTCCAATTCATAACCTATACACCTTTGTTTTATGTTTGTTGACATAGGCCTGTTAGCATTTTAACTGCCTATTCTCCTGCTGGTTTCAACAGTTCGGTAGGTATTTCATCTATGCCTGCTGCTTTTCTGAAAAACAATCTTATCTATTGCCATTTCTAGCTTACTCTCTAGAGCAAATGATTTCTCAATATTTTCTACTGTTTCTGTCATTTAATAATCCCATTTATACATGGCTTCATTATAATCTTTCTCTTTTCCTTTATCAAACCTCTTCCCTGATTACTGTTTAGTATTCCTACCAGGTCCTTGCAGCAATCTGAGCTTGAAAAGGAAAAGTTTATTTGAATGAATACATGCATGTTTCAGTGCTGCACTTATGAACACCTTAAATCAAATGTATCTTTTCTGGGCTTGTTTGGCAGCAATTTCTTTAAGGAATTGCCAGTGCGTACAACATGTATCGTGGTTCAATCACCTTTTCCCTTTGAATCTGGATCATCACTCAACCCTAATTCATGCATTAGTAGTAAATTTTATAATCTGCTTTTTTTCTTTTCCTTATTATTTTTCTCCGTCGACATTCTTGATTGAGATATCTTTCCTTATGTTGAAATTCTTGCATTGAATTGTCATATACAATTCTTATTGCCCTTAGTTCATTCCCTATCTTTTCTTGATTATCCATGATGGCTTGTTCTGAAAATCACTTTGATCTTTTCCTCTTTGAAGTTTTGGGAATATTTTTTCCATTGCAGTTTTCACACTCTCTCTTATCTATTCCCATGGCTCCTCAGATTCTTTTTCATATAAGTTAAGAGTACTGAAACTGATGTGGGTTTTTTTCCATTCCAATTGTATATGTTTCAGATCAAATTCAAGTTTATAAAATCTGGGAAAGAAGAAGGGAGGATAGGAGACTCAGTTTACTTGGTGAAAGAATCACATCATGACTCTATATATCAGTCTAGAAATACAACTGAACAGTTTCAATCAGTCCAACAGGGGTAGAAAAACCTAAGTCACTTGTGTTGGGCACTGTTCAGATTTACTGACCACGATCTATATAACAGATTTTCTAACATTTTGCTGTTAACCGTGGTTGGTATCTTCAGAGGCAAGATGATTGATCCATTATGCAGGCCACTAAGTCAGAAACTGATTCGGTTCTTCTCTTTATAGCCAAGAGATCTGACTTCTGATTGGCTTTTTGAGTAATAGTGACCTATGGATCATTTGTACTTTTAGCAGAATAATAGACTAAAGGAGGACCTCAGAAGGATCCTCAAGATGGCTAACATTCATAAAACATGAGTACACTCCTTCAAAAAATACACATGCATCATTAAAAGTAAACATAAATTCATTAGAAGCAATTTAACTAAGTTTTATCAGGACAGCCAAATACCATCACTTCCAAAGTGAACCACTTTAAGCATGAATCACTTAGCAAGTTACAATATGAACTTAATATATGAATGTACCTAGCATATGTGCACTTCTATTTATGGATAATTATTAGAAATATTTATATTCAGAGTTAAGAAAAGAACTTACTTATAGGCAATTTTCCATCTCTCTCAATTAGATGAAACCATAGTTGGCCTAGATCCAAGGCATGACCCTCCAACAGGTGAAGATTAAGTCTTCTTATTTTTCTCTTATCCCCTGGCATACACAATGCCATCTGTATTGACTTGTAGTCCTTTTGCTCTTTGTGAATCCTCTCATGGCATCACCCATGAATGCACTGAATATTTTTCTTGAATACTTTTCTCCATTCAAAAGAGATAAGCATTCAGCCAACTCAATTTTGTTTAATTAATCTCATCATACTTTTCTGGTAGAAGAAGCATGAGACCGATCCACCTTTTCAAAGTAGGAGGAAGCTCCAGCTGCCTTTAGGAGTTTTGAAAATAGAATAATATTTGGAACTATTGAGAGTTATAGAGCCTTCCTTGCCATGGCAAACTAGGTGGGAAAATAATTATGTAAGGATGATGTTTGATAGCATAAGATATGTCTCTTAAAGACATAAAGGAGAGCAGGGAAATACTGCAAGTGTAGAAGAAAGAAAAAGAGGAAGTCATTTAGTGGTTCTTTAAATTATATACATAGACCTATATGGTTTTTAATTTAGTTGAACCATAGGTTCCTGTTCTCTACCAGCTTTTTCATCTGTCTGAATGAGAACACTTTTTTCTGTCAGATTCAGATTGATTACTTAATCAATACCTAGGTTTACACATCAGTAAAACAATTTGCTTAATTATGATGTGTTGTTTAAAATAGATTTGGATTCCTCAACCACAAAGTTACAGGCTTCACAACTTGGTTTATTATGGCTCAGCATATAACACACATATACACAATATCACTGGATTTGCACATCATGCTAAGGCATGCTTTATTTATCCATTATTTATTTATAAATTGCAACTGCCTAGATTAATGTAAAATGCAAATCAATAATTTATGGTTTAATATAATATAATAGTTAGATTCGCACAATATGCTGTCCAAATAAATTGAATTGGACTATGCTTACTTGATTGTATGAATGAATCAATGTCTAAATTAGTCAGATTAACAAACTGGAATTTAATCTAAGAGTTACTTGGGGTCAGCTCCACTGAAGGATTTGTATTTGTATTAAATTATATTCTCACTTAATTTATTGGTTCACACCTATCCTTGATTCTATGTTCTCTTTTATATTTGAAACAGAGACAGTAAATAAAAATGCTTCACCAACATTATGTTGGTATAATAATTGTACCTTTCAGAAAAATCACACTAAAGCTGCTAATGCCTTAATGATATTCAGACTGAATTGCAGAATCATGCTCTACAGTTGGTTGTCTCTGCAAAATGTTTGATTTAAATATTGTCCCCTCACCCACCCAAAAACAGAAGTGGGATCCTTCTACTGCCCATTTCAGGCCTAATTAAAGATGGAGTTCTAATGCCAGAAGTGACTTCAAGAACCATTTCCCTGTTTGATCTTGTATATTCTGATGAGCATCTGGTGTCCTGTTGTATCTCTTCCTACAGTTAATGTGGTTGAAATTGCAGCTTAGAAATATCTGCCACATCAAGGTTCCTCATCCAATATTAAGGCTAAAGTTGACTAGTAGGTAAGGTAGAATTACATCTTCTAGCTGAGAGGGAACAAGATTAAAATAATTATCTAGAAAATATAGTTATAATATTGATCTCATCTGAGTGCTTCTAAAAATGGGAAAGTAACTCAAAGTAATGAAGCAGAGGTATGCTTGGATCCATAATTATTAAGTTTTGTCCTTTGAGATGTGACCACATGATTAAAAAGAAGATTCTGTTCTTTGTTTGAGGTATCATTGCTGAATGTTTTGTTATTCTGATTTTCTTTTGAATTGTTCGCGGGATTTTGCTTGTTTTTAATTAAGAATGTTAGTTAAGTATTGTAAAGAGAAGCTGGTTCATAAAGAGACCGAAAGATCCAAAAGGATATTTCAGAAAATATCCCTTGAAGATTGGATTGAAGGATTTCTAAATGATTTTCAGTAAAGAGATAGATAATGGTGGGAGGGGAGGAGAGAGAGAAATGATTGGCCTCCACTTCAGGTGTCAATGTAATTGCCCCAAGTTACCATTCCCACCGCATTCCATTTCATGTTACCAATAGTCAGAGATGATGGGAATTGTTGTCCAATAACATCTTATTGTCCAAGGTTCAGAAAGGCTGACTTAAATACTATGAGTATCTGCTAAGAACAGATGTTTAACCATGCCAAAAATAATGGGGTAGGGAGTAGGCACTGAATTCATTCTTTTTTTTATGCCTGCGTAGCTTTTTCTCGAGTAATATCACACTACTAACTAGAGCATACAAAACATTTGCTAGACCAATACTTGAATACAGCTCATCAATCTGGAACCCGCATTACACATCAAATATCAATACAGTCAAGAAAGTCCAGAAATATTTCACGAGAAGAGTTCTCCACTCCTCTACTCGTAGCAGAATACCTTATGCCACCAGACTTGAAATTTTAGACCTAGACAACCTAGAACTATGCTGCCTTCAGTCCGATCTAAGTATAGTACATAAAATTATCTACTGCAATGTCCTACCTGTCAATGAATACTTCAGCTTCAACCACAACAATACAAGAGCACACAATAGATACAAACTCAAGGTAAACCACACCAAACTTGATCGCAGGAAATACGACTTCAGCAACAGAGTGGTCAATGTCTGGAATACTCTACCTGACTCTGTGGTTCCTTCCCCAAGCCCTCAAAATTTTAACCTTAGACTGTCTACTATTGACCTCACCCCTTTCCTAAGAGGTCTGTAGGGGGCGTGCATAAGCTCACCAATGTGCCTACATCCCTGTCCTAATGTTTCTTTTTATTCGTATCCATTTCATGTATTCATAACCACGTTTATACTTATATCTGTTATCTAATACTTGCTTGACAAATAAATAAATAAATAAAATAAAAAATAAGTATGGTGAACATAATAGTTCCAAAGTGAATGGAGAAGTCTGAACTGCAGAGCTCCATATGTGCATAATAGCTTTGGCTCACAGACTGTGTGTTTTTCCTGCCATATTATAATATATTATATTATGGTCTCATATTATACAATGCATTGCTTTAATAGTAAATGGATAGTATTGTAAAGTGTGAAGATGAGTGTTAGATGTTTGCTTCAACTCCTTCCTTCAAAATGTCTCTATAGACCTCTGCATACCAGAAGACAACTAACTAGAGAAAAGAACAGTTTTTTCCTGAACGCCATCACTCTGCTGCTTTGAATTTTTTGTAAGCTCATTGTGTCACCATTGGCATTATCTACCTATCTTGTTTTTAAGCTGCTTCTTCAATTATCTTTATTTTTTTCTAACTATTGAGGTCTTTCCAATGACTGTTGCCTTTGCTTTATGTCTACAAAATATTTAAACTTTATTATTGGGACTTCAAATGAACAATTTGCTATATGTCTTTCTTGTTGCTAATTTTCCAACAGATCTGCATGCTATAGAGCTTGGATGGTGCAGTGGTTAGAATGCAGTACTGCAGGCTACTTCTGCTGACTTCTGGCTGTCAGTTTAGCAGTTCATTTCTTACCAAGTTTCCAAGTTTGACTCAGCCTTCCATCCTTTCAAGTTTGGTAAATGAGGATCCAGACTGTGAAGGGGTATATAAGTCTAAGTGCTATTGCTATTGCTACTAAAAGTAATCTGGTTTTCAAGCAGTGTCTGATACTTATGGCTGGAGCTGTTCCCAAACAATAGAATAGAATAGAATAGAATAGAATAGAGTAGAGTAGAGTAGAGTAGAGTAGAATAGAATAGAATAGAATAGAATAGAATAGAATAGAATAGAATAGATATTAGAACAAAGTGAGAGGGTTTTTTGGAATTATAGTCAGATAATTTTATAAATATATCTATATTTGCTGCAAAGGAAATTGGAAGTTTCCGTCTGTTTTTTCTTTTTGATTCTTCACTTGTACTTTTCTTTCTTTCCTGCTTTTATTCTTTATGACTTATCTGATCACAACTGAGCCCAACATTTTTGTTGCTTAGTATTAAATGAATTTTGCCCCCTTTTTGCCACAATTATTAAGTGAATAACTATAGTTGTTAAATTAGTCACACAGTTGTTAAGTGAATCTGGCTTTCCCATTGACTTTGCTTGTTAGAAGGGTGCAAAAAGTGATCACATGACTTTGGACACCGCAGCGAGTCTGTTCCCAAGCACCTGAATTTTGATCATGTGAACATGGGGATGCTACAATGGTCGTAAGCGTGAAAAACAGTCATTTTTCAGTGCCATTGTAACTTTGAACAGTCACTAAGTGAACTGTTGTAAGTTGAGGACTATCTGTATTAGTTTGTGTTAGTTTTTATGTGCTTTATAAAAATTTAATAAGAAAGAAAAATTATTACATTTATTTAAAAACTACAAATCTCTGAGATTTAGTATCTAGACTTGGAAAAGCAATAGCAATAGCAATAGAACTTAGACTTATGTAGTGCTTTACAGCCCTCTCTAAGCAGTTTACAGAGTCAGCATATTGCCCCCAACAATTTGGGCCCTCATTTTACCCGCCTTGGAAGGATGGATGGCGGAGTCAACCTTGAGCCCGGTGGGATTCAATCTGCCAATTGCAGACAGCCAGCAGTCAGCAAAAGTAGTCTGCAGTACTGCACTCTAACCATTGTGCCATTGTGGCTCATGAAAAGGACAAAGATGAAAAGGAAGACATGTTCTCATCATCCCTACCTTCCCCTATTTTGGTTTGATTGAAATTAGGGAAAAAATCTGACTGATTCTACACTCCTTTTCCATGTTTCTTCTCATTAGATGTTGTGCCAAGAATCAACAAACCACCCTTCTTTGTTTCATCTATGATTTATTTTCTTACCATTCTTCTGGGTTGACTGCTATGGTAGCTTTGCCCCATTCTGCAAAACATAATTAGATACTAGTTACAGTCTGCCATTGTCATTCAGAACTCATGCATCTGAAACCTTCATTGTGAAACATTTGGGAATATTCCCTGCCATCAGAAAACTTACCTCTGCAAAGAAAATATATACAGTACAGTTCCATAGCATCTGTACCATTTTGCTTTGAAGCTAGGGTGTAATTGTACAAAGTCAGTCACCATATTCCTTCTGTTATTTAACTTAAACAAATTTCAACTCTAGCACAGCTGCAAAAGTAATCAATGGGTCTGAGCCTGCTCCTTAGCAAGAAAATATTTTGGTAGCTTTAAGGTGAGCACTATTTAAGATATAAATATTTTCATGTTATTTTAACACTGTGCCATTGCCTCCAGAATGATTTCAGTGTGCTTTTGCCACGGCTGACAAGTGTGAGTTTTAATTTATCTGCTAATTAGCCCAAAGCAGGGGCAGCGTGAAATGCAAGTGATGCTTTAATTTGGTGCTGTGTTACTTTGTGTTTGTGCAAGCATTCTCTTTTCTCACTACTAATGGATTCCTGGCATCAAGGAGGTGTATGCAAACTAAATATATGTGATGCCAGATTCTTTGTAACTCTCTCAACTTTTCATAAAACTAAAAACAGCTGTTGCAGTCTTTAAAAGGGAAGGGGGAGTCACTTTTCCATGCTGCCCATGCATGACTCTTTAAAACCAGCCTCTCAAGGTGCTATTCTAGTAGTCTTTCTTCTACCCATTACCGATTGCACTGATCGATGTTTTTTGTTTTCTTTTGGGTAAGGGAAAAAATCAAGAAAAAGTCATATGGAATATTTACATTTCTGTAAATTTGTAATCTCTTTTCTTAGCTCTGACTTACAGGACTGGAAGCTCAAACGTATAAAGAATGGTTGCTGGAATTGGGTATGTCTAGTTTAATGAAAATAAAGACTAGGGGAGGCATGATAGCAATGTTCCAAAAGCTCAGGGATTGCCACAAAGAGGGAGTCAAGCTATTCTCCAAAGCATTTGAGGGCAGGACAAGAAGATGGAAACTAATCAAGGAGAGAAGCAACCTAGAACTAAGAAATTTTCTGATAGTTAGAACAATTACTCAGTGGAACAACTTGCTTCCAGAAATTGTGAATGCTCCAACACTGGAAGTTTTTAAGAAGAGATTGGGCAACCATTTATCTGAAGTGGTGTAGGGTTTCCTGCCTGAGCAAGGGGTTAGACTAGAAGATCTCCAAGGTCCCTTCCAACCATTCTATTCTATTCTATTCTATTCTATTCTATTCTATTCTATTCTATTCTATTCTATTCTATTCTATTCTATTCTCTATATTCTATTCTTCGCTCTATTCTATTCTATTCTATTTATTCTATTCTTCTTCCTGCCCCTAAATCCAAAGAATTCCAGTGCATATTTTTCCTCCACAAATTTCTGACCATTGTACTCAACGGCACTAACAAGTGCATCTAATCTAATGCTAATAGCTGTCTCCCGGTGATTTTTATTGAGACCTAATAATGTGGGGTAGGATTTTCTCTCCCCTATCATGCCTTTTTTTGCCTAGAATGTATATTTAGGAAGACACAGATGTACATATTGAGTATATTTGCATTTCTCTTTTCCTTGAGCTTCAAGGAGTGGTGAATATACTAGCTGAAGTTCCTAATTCCTTTCCTAAATCTCAGGAAGCTAAGACAGTTGACCAAGTTTACATTATTCTTTAAATACCTAAAAAATCTGAATCACTCAAAAGCAGTTAGAAAAATAACCCATAACAGTCTTCCCTTCTGTTAATTCAGAAACGCTGAGAATAAGAAACAACAAATCTCTTTCTGTCACTGTACCATCATGAATTGCCTCAAGTCTTGGAAAAACAAAATCATCACTTCAGACAAAAGAAAGCAAATAAATTTTAAAACCCTAGCAATACGGTATTTTCATGAGGCTGTTGCCAAAAAGGAAGGGGAAATTTATAGATTATTCTTTCTCATTTCAAGGCCATGGAGGGGAGCAGCAAAGCTATCAAGATAACATTTCCTTAAAGGGCCTTTTAGGCAACTGATAGTTAGAAAAGAGGTGTGATGAAGAGTATTTTGAAAAAAGGAAACATTACAAAGCACTGTAAAAGAAAATGAAGGCTAAACTAACTTCAACTTTGGTGAGCTTTGGTGAGCTTTGGTGGCTCAGGCTGTAAATGCCTGCTCTTAAGATCCAGCTGTCTACAATTATTGTAGGCTCGAATCCCACCAGGCTCAAGGTTGACTCAGCCTTCCATCCTCTCGGGGTAGGTAAATTGAGGACCCAAGATTGTTGGGGGCAATTAGCTGACCTTGTAAAAATGCCGCTTAGTAATAAGCAGGCATATACAATGGAATGAAGGCTATTGCTGAGCACATTGGGTTGTGCTCAAAATTGTGCCCCTGAGTCTTGGAGAAGGTATAAATGTAAAAAAAAAAAAAAAAACTGCCCTGCATCCAGTGGTGGGATTCAAATTTTTTTACTACCAGCTCTGTGGGCATGGCTTGGTGGGTATGGCTTGGCTTGGTGGGCGTGGCAGGGGAAGGATACTGTAAAATCTCCATTCCCTCCCCACTCCTGGGTGAAGGTTACTACAAATCCCCATTCCCTCCCCATCCCACTAACCTGCTTTCCATCTCTGTTCTCCTGTGCAGGGCAACTGAAGAAGACCCAACTGATCAGCTGGGACTCAGGAGGTAGAGAATAGATGGGGGTGGGGCCAGTCAGAGTGGTATTTGCTGCTTCTCTGAACTACTCAAAATGTCCGCTACCGGTTCTCCAGAACTGATCAGAACCTGCTGAATACCACCTCTGCCTGCATCTGAATAGAAAATATACTAGCTGAGCTCTCCAATATTGCTAACATCATGGGATCAAAATGCTTCATAATGGCTTTTAACTTGGAGTTCAGTCTTGTCTTCGGTGCATCAGTGAGTAGGATTAGACTAAAATGACTTATTTATTTATTTATTTTATTTTTAATTACATTTATATGCCGCCCTTCTCCGGAGACTCAGGGCAGCTTACAATTTTTGGGATGCAACCCAGTGTGCTCAGCAATAGCCTTCATTCCACTGTATATGCCTGCTTATTACTAAGCGGCATTTTTACAAGGTCAGCTAATTGCCCCCAACAATCTTGGGTCCTCAGTTTACCTACCCCGAGAGGATGGAAGGCTGAGTCAACCTTGAGCCTGGTGGGATTCGAGCCTACAGCAGTTGTAGGCAGCTGGAACTTAAGCGCAGGCAATTAACAGCCTGAGCCACCAAGGCCCATACAACATGAGAGTCAATTTTGAAAGTTAGGATGTACCTAAGGGAAAAGTAATTCAGTGATGGATTCCATAAAGTAAGAGTTTCAGGAGATCTACATCACTGCATATCTTTAAGGGGAACCTGAAGAATCCTCTTCTAGGGATGCATTCCTTCCAACTCTATGGTTCTAGTTTGTCAGCAAAATATATAGTTCAGATTTAAAAGGTCAGTCCCTGATATTCACTTTTTAAAAGCTTTAGTATCTGTCTGAGGGAAAGGTTAATTTAAATCCTAGGCATTCTAGAATTATGTACTACCTAGAGTACTTCTACATACACCTACAACTTCATGTTGAAGATTACAGATGACAGATTAACAGAGTTGGAAGGGACTTTGTAGGTCATCTAGTCCATTCCCTAATCATCTTGGTTGCTCTTCTCTGCACTTTTTCTAGAGCCTCAAAATCTTTCTGTATAGTGTGGTGACCAAAACTAGATGCAGTACTCTAGGTGTGGTCTTACTAAGGCTTTGTAGAGTGGTATTAGTACCTCACTTGATCTTGATTGTATCCCCCTGTTAATGCAATTTAGGATTACATCAACAGGTGCTTCATTACTGATCCTGTAGGCCACATCCTCATGATGATTGATATATATATATATATATATATATATATATATATATATATATATATGTAGGTCTTGGTGTATTCGGGTCTTGTCCCATGTAAGATTGAGAATACCTTGGCGACGTTTTGACAAGATTCCACTCGCCATCTTCAGGCTGGTGTCTTCGGCTTCGTGCTTGTGCCAGCAAAGCGTGATCTGAGCTGCCTTCTCTCTATAAATACTGGAGGGGGTGTGTGGTGTGCTGGCTCTGCTTTAAGCGGGTTGGTTGGCTGTGTTGTTGGCTGTGTTGTTGCTTCTTGATTGGTTGGTGGAATTGGTGTTTGCTGATTGGTTGGCTTTTTCGTAAGAGCCTGTGTGGCTGAGGTAGTGGCTGTGTGTCCTTCAGCCTTTTGTGTTGTAGCTACCTGGGTAGTGGGCTGTGTGATGACCTTCTGAGTTTTATTGTTGTGACATCCTGGGTCTTGTGCTGTTATCTCCTGGGTCATTGTCTGTGTTGCAACCTCCTGAGGTTTTGTGTTGTAATCTCCTGAGTTCCATGATGTAGTACCCTGGGTGGAAGGCTGTGATGTGTCATTCCGGGCCTTGGTTTGGCTCTGAGTTTGAGGCCTGGCTATCTGTTTATAGCGTGTGTCAGTTTGCTTAGTTTGGGGGTCGGAGGGGGGTGTAGCAGCTGGAGTTGCAGCTATGGTCTGGTTTCTGGACGGTGGTTGCCTTTTGTCTGTGGGGTGGGCTTGGGTTTGAGTCTGGTGAGGGAGATTGGTGGTGGCATCATGTGTTATTTTGGGTCCGGTGTTGGTTTTCGTGGCTGGGATTTGTTTGTTGATTAGGGCTAGTTTCCAGATGTCTGGTAGGCAGGAAGTATCATCCCGTTTATTCATGTTATGGGGGTGTTTCTCTATTTCAATGGCTTCCCTAATTATTCTCTTGTTGAAGTGTTCAGTGTTGGAGATAAATGGACATGAAATTGATTTTGAGGGATCCAAAACTAAGCAAACTGACACAGCTCAGATCACGCTTTGCTGGCACAAGCACGAAGCCGAAGACACCAGCCTGAAGATGGCGAGTGGGATCTCGTCAAAATGTCGCCAAGGTATTCTCAATCTTACATGGGACAAGACCCAAATACACCAAGACCTACATACCTTTACCCATGAAAATCTATGAAATATATATATATATCTACGAAAACAAACATATATATATATATATATATATATATATATATATATATATATATATGTTTTGTAGATTTTCAGAAGGTCTTATTCCATACCAAATGACGGATGAGATTTCGAAACGTTGCCAAGGTATTCTCAATCTTACAGGGACAAGACCAATACACCAAGACCTACATATATATATATATATATATATATATATATATATATATATATATATATATTCCCCCCCCTCTCTCTCTCCGTCTCTCTCATATTTAACTAAGGCCAGCTATGTCTGTTTTTTTCTGAACTGTATTGCATTCTCCCAGTATAACAGGAGTTGGGTAGGATTTACCCAACTTTGATTGGTGTGGGCATGTTGCTTTTCAGCCAGGTGTGTGTTACAATCAGCGAAAAATGCTAACTGATAGGGACTTTAATATGTTCTACAACAAATGGTTAGGGCACCATCATTTATATCCTTGTTAATGAAGCAGAATAGAGACTGGTTGTGGGAACAGAGGAAAATGATCCTGGCGTAGTTTGAACTGGTATACAGACTAGAGCATAGCATGTTGAACCACCTGTCTGGATATCTCCTAGATCTTTACAAAACAGTTTTCCTCTCTCATGGCTGTTTAATGTAGAAATTCCAACAGTATTACTAAACCAATACTCAACCAAACCTGTGATCATTAAAGTTTTAAAATAAACTGCATTGTTTTTAATTATAAAAAAATCTGGATAGAAGCATTGTAAATAAATAACATGGATAAAATATTAATCTTCAGTACATCTATCTCAACTTTCTTCTCTTAATAGGTATGATGATAGAAACATCAAGCAAGACAATAGTTACCTCTACATGTTTTAGAGATGATTTAATGGTATTTGGTTTCTGCCTGCTACCACTTACTTGGGTGGGATGTAATTTAGTATCTGAATCTGAAATATAACAGAGCCCAGAGTTTTGCAGGTGATAAAACTACAGATGCATCAAAGTGGCATGCCATTTTCTCCCCAGGGAAATTTGTGCTATATTAATGCTCTTCATCTGGATGCTAGCCACTCCTGACCCTTCTTGTACATGCTGAAATTGCATTTTTGTAAATAAATGGATATTTTAAACAGCGCAATAGCCCAGATTCAACTACTGTGATGGCAAATCCCATAAAAACAAGAGTTGAGCCTGTTATGATTTAATTGCAACCAAAGCTCAAATGACACAGTATATGAAATCCATAATATGGATACAATAAAGTATACAGTAAAGGAAGGAAAGAAAAAAAATTCTCAGCCATGATCCCACCAAAAACTCTATTGGCAAAATGAGGGTGATTTTTTTAAGTAAAAGCCCAATTCTGTGTCTTGGTGGAAGGAGATTCATCTTCATCATTGGATCATACTCTGGATTGCTTTTTTGTATTAGTTTTGAATAAAGAAAAATGTACCATATGTATTTATGAAAACATGTAGCTTAGTCCAATATAATTCACAGTTGTTGACTAGTCCAAAAGACAGGAGCCTTATCTCCAAATACATGGGTGTTAACAACTGCTTTTTTGTCAATAAGTCCAATTTATTAAATTTCATATTTTTTGGAAGAAATTTCACTACAATTTGCACCTGCTTTCTAAATATTTGTAATTGATTCTCTTTACAGTTTGCCTAATATACACCTTTACTTTGCCTGATGTAATGCATTTTGGGCATTATTTTAAGAAATAAGTGTGGTCCCCCCACCCAAAAAAACATGATTATTAACAAACTGCACTGTAACATTCAGAAAACTGTAGATTATGGAGCCATAACTAAGTTTTGGTTCAAATATTGGTTTGAAAATGTGAAATTCAAATGCAAATTGAATAATCCCCACTAGTAACTACTACCGTGTTTCCCCGAAAATAAGACCTACCCCGAAAGTAAGACCTAGCACTATTTTCTAAACCTGCCCTAATAAGACCTAGTGTAAATCTCCAGTTCCAGGAAGACTTTTCAGGGAGCAACCGTGCACCCATGAAACACACCCCCCTACACACTCACACCCACTATTTGGCACCATAAATATATAAGACCTACCCCGAAAATAAGACCTAGTGTGTTTTTGGGAGCCAAAAAATATATAAGACAGTGTCTTATTTTCGGGGAAACACGGTATCATTTGGAGGTATTCATCCTTGGCTGAGATCAAGTTAATGTTTGTAATACAGCAACCTACTTCTCAGATTACAGCTCTTATTCAGGTTGTGTTTAGAAAACACCCTGTGTTACATATGCACACAGCTAGCGAGTTGCTTTTTTTGTTGCTCTCTCTTGGTTGCCCTGGCAACTTCAAGGGTAAAAAGAGCATACTGACTTGGAAAACACAGTGTGTGCCTCCGTACAATGCATGCAGTGTGTGTCCAACATGAAACTTTTACTGCTTTGTGAAGAGTATTTTCTAAATCTGGTAGCATTGTTCCCATTAGAGGAGGAAGAGGTGAGAGATGTTAGTATGTCGTGACAAAAATTTAATAGCCTGGCAGCCTCTTTTCCAACTAATAATAAGAAGCTGAAGGTTATGCCTTTTAAAAGCTTATGTCATTTAATAAGTCAGGAAAAGGGTTTACCAGACTCCGTTCATGCTTTGTTCATGTTCCCTTTCTTGGAAAATGGAGGGGGGAAGGGAAGGGAAGGGAGGCAGGCAGCATTGGCTGAAATGCTGGCAAGGCTATAAAGGCAGCAGCTTATAGCTAAGTTTGGAAGGAGCCCATATGTGAAAGGAAATCTTGGAGCCCATTAGCTGTGCTGCATGCAGGAAGGGGTGCATTTCCATATTGTTTTTATGGTGGCAGCTCAGCAGGTATCCTATAGTTGGATGGCACTGCTGTTGGGAAAACTCTGAACCATAGTAAATATTCTTGAATGGGTGCAGAGAATCTTACCAGATGTAGCTCATGGGATTCCCATCTGCTAGAATTCAGATAACAATTATAAAAGAGTGGTTTATTGGGGGGAGTCATTGAGACAGTTAATAAAATCTGATAACAGGTGTTTTGTTTGGCTGTATTTTCTCATTAATCTCAATCCAAGGAACAGTCAAATCCAGCAGGAAAAAATGTATACAAAATAGCATTCTCTGTGAAATTTCGCATATCTTTATTTTAACCTTCATTTCATTTGGATTAGCCTTGGCTAATGAGAGCATTGGGCTAATGCAAATTCCTGGGTTTTTCAAACAATTATCGAGATAAAGTCCAGCCACAGTTCTTTAAACTCAGTTGCACATGCAAGGTTTGGAAGGACTGAGGAGCATTAGGGTGGGTATTAAAGTCAAACTAAATGTACCAGTAACATACAAATAGGTGTCCTTGTCCCTTTGAGAATATCACACTGTTTTACATTTCTCAGGAACTCACCACATTACTAACTACAAGAAGTGTGCAAAAGAATCAGGCTGTTCAAGCTGTAATTAGATTGGCTACTTGTGTACTACTAAAAAAACCCAAGAAGGATGAAATTCCCCATCAAAATGCAGAAGAAACTAAATATACATTTGCATATCTACTGAATTTACTTCCCTTTGTACATATACAGTCTTAACCACTATCATGTAAATTGGTATTTTTAAAACTTGATCACTTTAAGATGGGTGCACTTCAGTTCCCAGAATTCCCCAGGCAACATGATGGCTGGGAAATTTTGGGAGTTGAAATCCACACATCTTAAACTGGCCAAGTTTTAAAAACACTTGTAAGTAAATAAATATGCATTGCTATAAGGGAAAAAGAAGTGTCAAATTAACCTTCATCTTGCTTTAATCCAGGGGTCTTCAAACTTGACAGCTTTAAGACTTGTGGACTTCAACTCCCAGAATTCTTCCTCCAGTCATGTTAGCTCAGGAATACTGGGAGTTAGTCCACAAGTCTTAAATGTGCCAAGTTTGAAGACCCTTGCTTTAATCTACTGTCCAGGTGCTATCTGTGGATGGAGCATTCAAAAATCCTTTCTCTTTTGTTCTTTTTAAACTGGACTTAGACTGTTCCATCATTCCAAGAGACACAGACACACAACTGTGTTGTAGTCAAAGACATATGTGGCATTCTAATGATCTGATAGATTTGCATCCATCCTCCCACTCAAACAAGCATAGCCAGAATCAAAACTAAATTACAGTTAATTATAAACTAAATTCAATTAAAAATTCTTAATGAGAGTTAATATAATTACCCTTCCCCCATTTTTAATAGATTCCTCTTGGTTGCACTTTATAATTACAGTTCCACAGTAATTTTTCCAAGAATTCAGGGTGGCTGCAAGCAAAGGTTTCAGAGACATCTGTGGGGTCTTGCAGTATTCACCCTAGCAGTAAAGGATGCCTAGTTCAGATAGACTACTTTCCTCTGAGCAGGACAAAAGATGAGTAGAGTAGAGTAGAGTAGAGTAGAGTGGAGTGGAGTGGAGTGGAGTGGAGTGGAGTGGAGTGGAGTGGAGTGGAGTGGAATGGGGAGGAGAGGAGAACAGAACAGAACAGAACAGAACAGAACAGAACAGAATTATTTATTGTAGCTCAGCATTGAAATGAGGAGTCCTTGATGCTCTCTGAGCTTGGTTGCTTTCTTGCAGATGTTTCATTACCCACCACACTGATGGTTGTTACCTACTTTGGGTAATGAAATGTCTGCAAGAAAACAATCACGCTCAGAAAGCACCAAGGACCCTTCAACCCTGCAATTATTCTGAGCAATGCATCCTTCCGGGTAGAAAAATACAGTATTTCTCTTTCCAGTTTATATGTACTATGGTAAATGGGGCTTTCTTTCTTTCTCTTTTTCTTTATTTCATTATTTCCTTTTCTTCTTTTTTCTTTTTAAAAGAATTTGTGAGATCTTTCAAGTTTCAAGAGTGAAAAAATTGATTGCTGTATTACAGAATGCATCTTATTTCTTCTGGCTTCTCTAGTTTCCTCTCTAATTATCTTACCATATTGAGTTTGCAAATAGATGAGGTACTCTGTAATATATTCCATGTGCATTTACAATGTGAAATGCCACAAGAGCAAAAGCATATGCGGTGCATAGCTTGCCTTTTTCTTGTTCCTACAGTGATAAAGATATTTTCAGTTCCAGCGTATATGAGTAATGGTCAAACACATCTGGAGGACACCAGATCAGGGAAGATTGGTATAAAAATGCACAAGTAAAATAAGGATTCATTTGAAAACAGTTCTCTCAGGTAAATAACTAATCCTTATGATGCTACATCAGAAAAATGTAGTGAAAATTGTATACATTAAAACAGAGGTCTCTAAACTTGGCAACTTTAAGACTTATGGAATTCAACTCCCAGAATTCCTCAGCCAGCTATAGCTAATTCTGGGAGCTGAAGTCCACAAGTCTTAAAGTTGCCAAGTTTGAGGACCCCTGAATTAAAATCATAGTATTGTAAGTTGGAATGGGCCATATAATTCATCCTATCAGATTAAAGCATCCATCTTTTTTCATAGGTCATTGTTTCTGGTCCTTAATCATTCTCATTTTTGTCATCAGAACCTCTCCTAGCTATTTTGAAGTCTTCTAAAAGTGTAGTGCCCAGAACTGGACACATTTCTTGAGGCAAGCTCTTATTAAACCAAATTCAACATCAGCTATAGAATCCAGATACAAATTGTATCAGTTCCCTTACCTATATACATCATAGTGTGCTACAGAGGCCACATACATTATATATATCCTAGGTGGAATTGGAGAAGTGGCATCAAGAGAACCATTCTCAGCTGGTTCTCTTCCACTATCCTTTCTCTTTGCACTTCCCCTCTCACCTTTGGATTGGCAAGAAAAGCAAGGAAATGACTCTCCCAGTGCCAAAAAGTAAATTCACCTCCTACGCACACAAATCAGCAGTTGGTACCTATATGAGTGTATCTGCAATTGCTTCTGTAGGTTTATAGGAGCAGGGCCCCTAACTAACCACAGAACTGTTCATACATTGACTTCTCAATATTTCTTGTGCCAAGCAGGAAAACATTACTTCTGAAATAGGGCAAGGAAAGAAGGAGAAAAAGTTGTTTTGTAAGGGGCTGCAGATAGGTTGAGTGGCCACCAAATGGTTAGTGGAGCATCTTCATGCCAGCACAAGCAAGACACAAGTCTAAGTGGTCTTTGGATGAGTCCCCAAAGACCAGTTGGGCTTTTGGCTTTTCCATTGTCTTTTGGCACTGAATACAACATTTTAGAATTCAACTTTGAGAGAATAACTACTCTTTTGCTAGTTCCTGATCTTGGACAAGACATCTTTAACTCTGTGTATAGTATGGAGGATTCAAGCCATAGAGTAATTCCAAAGGCAGATGGTATAGAACAAATAGTAATCTTCCAGCTTTGGACTAATTTCATAAGGTTTGCTCAAAAACTACGTGAAAATGTTCAGTTCATATCTCTGTCCTTCCTTAGAAGCATCCTGAGCAGAAAGAACATGGGAAGATAGGAACAGAGGAAAAAGAGCAATTTATAACTAAACTAATCCCCTTTTCCTTCAGCAGCCTGTAGCTCAACCATTTACTCCATGAAAATTTGGATATGTTTACTCTTCTTACTCCTCTTGGAAGGAAAAATCACAAAACTGTGTCTCACTTATTTTGGCCATGTCATGCAGGGGAATTCACTGGAAAAAGCAATTACATTGACAAAAGTTAGTGGTAAAAGTAAACGAGGCTACCAAAGAACACAATGACTAGACATTATCAAAGGTGACACCAGCCAGAACATAGAAAAACTCAAATTTAGGCTTATGGGATTTTGGGGGTGAGCATGGTAAATAAGCAGTTTTAATATGAAGCTCTATATGAATTTCACAACCAGAATGTTTCATGCTATTTGGGTAATTTCATCCAAATTTGTTCTCTGAGATTCAATGTCCCAAGTTCTGACAAGCATAAAAACTTCTAATTTTTTATATCTTTTATTATTTTCCTGCCATAAAGATTTTGTGAATAACTTATCTAAAAAAAACCATTAACATAGAAGTATATACTTTTGATATATTATTATTATTATTTATTATTTATTTAGACTTGTATGCCGCCCTACTCCCGAAGGACTCAGGGCGGCGAACATACAAAGGATATACAACAATACAAATAAAAACAAGTCCAAATTACCAAAAGTTAAAACAATAAAATCACTAAAACAACAAATTAAAACTACCCACCCCCAGGTCAATCCAGGCCGGCCTGCTGAAACAGCCAGGTCTTCAAGTCTCGACGAAAGGAGCGGAGATCAGGGGCCAAACGCAGATCCGCAGGAAGCTGATTCCACAGGCGGCTCCCACAGAAAAGGCCCTAGCTCTGGGAGCCGCCAGCCGACAATGCCTGACCGACGGTATTCCCAGAAGGCCCCTCCTATGGGAGCGCGGGCGATTGGACTGTGATGCAGGCAGGAGGCGATCCAAGTACCCTGCACCCATGCCATTAAGGGCTTTGTAGGTTGTTACTAACACCTTGAAGGAAACCCGGAAGGCAACGGTAGCCAATGCAGGTCGCAGGAGGGGTGTAACATGGGAGTATCGGGATACCCCATCACAGCCAGCGCAGCCGCATTCTGCACCAGCTGCAACCTCCGGGTAATCCGCAAGGGAAGCCCCATGTAGAGAGCATTGCAGTAGTCGATCCTGGGCGTGGGCATGAGTGACCGTTCGAAGAGCATCTCGGTCCAGGTAGGGAAGCTGGCGAACCAGCCGAACCTGGGCAAAGCCCCCTGGCCACAGCTCCCACCTGCTCCTCCAAACTGAGCTGTGCATCCAGGAGGACGCCCAGATTCCTCGCCCTATCCACGGGGGCACCTCCCCCATGACCAAAGATGGCACATCAACTGAAACCCGAGATGCTGGTAAGAACAGCCACTCAGTCTTGGCGGGTTGAGTCTGAGCCTGTTACACCCCATCCAAGCCTGCACGCCTCCAGGCACCGGGACATCACCGAGAGAGCATCATTGATCTGGTCTGGGGTGGAGATATACAACTGGGTATCATCTGCATATTGATGATACCTCACCCCAAAACCACGGATGATCTGCCCAGCGGTTTCATGTAGATATTAAACAGGAGAGGTGAGAGAACCGACCCTGAGGCACTCCACAACTAAGAGGCCTCGGGGGGACCTCTGCTCTCCCGTCAACACCGACTGCGAACGGTCCGAAAGGTAAGAGGAGAACCACCGTAACGGTGCCCCCCCACCCAACCCCGGAGCCGCGCAGAAGGATACCATGGTCGATGGTATCGAAAGCCGCTGAGAGATCTAAAGGACCAGAACAGAGGAAAAACCCTGTCCCGAGCCCTCCAGAGATCATCCACCAATGCGACCAATGCTGTCTCGGTGCTGTGCCCGGGCCTGAAACCCGATTGGTAC